>ONZH01021247.1:0-600000 GCA_900303285.1 Rhinella marina | reverse complement strand
AAGGAGCGGGGAGAGCTGTGGCTGGAGGACCCTGGGTTTCTCGAGGGTCCATCCACCACCAAGCGCTGCTCCCATACAAGTGAATGGGAGCGCACAGCGCACGCGCGGCCTCTGCTCCCGTTGATTTCTATGGGGCAGACAGAAATAGCCGAGCCAGTCCTCGGCGACCCCATTGAAATGAATGGAGGGCAGCTACACATGCACAGTGCACCCTCCATTTATTTCCCCACTCCATTCTCGTTGTAGGTGCGGATCCCAGAAGTCCTAGCGATATGCCCCCATTGTATGTGATGGAAAAACCCCTTTAATTATTGCTGAGGAAAAGCCACTGATTACTGAGGTGACACTGCGTATAGACAGTTTCTATATGCATAAATCGCACATAATTCTGAACACACAGGTAACATTAATGAACAGTCTTATTTACCAATGAATTTCGGATCCAGATAACATAGTCCCTTTGCGATGCTCGATACCATTTAATACCACGCGAAAGAAAAATAAAACGCCAACAAAAAATGTTTGCATTCCGCATTTTATGGAACATACAGCCCATAATCGAACAGTCCTGTCCTATTTTTTTGGGGGGCAAGGTGACTAAAAAAATGGCAAATCGCCTTACAGCGTTCACCACATAGGAGATATTTTAATAGTTTGGAATTTTTCAGACGTGGCGATACCTAATATGTTTATTTTTTTATTGTTTATATATTTTTATATCTCAAGTTGGGAAAGGGGGTGATTTAAACTTCTAGTGTTTCATTGAGAGGTTAATTGACGGGGTTTGGTGGGATCGCCATTCCCTGTCATTGAGGCCAGGTGCTTTCTGTGTGATACAGCCAGCACCTACTGGGTGCATTTGTATTTAGGGGTTAATTATATTTGTTGGTGGCGCACTGGCCAACAGGCGCTCCCACCTTCCTCAGTATTATATTCATTGGTGACCAGCAGCAGCTTCAGAGTCCCCTCCCCTTAAACTTTTCATTGGTGGAAGTAGCGGCTGCATCAGTGGGGAAGGATGGACTCCCTCCTCCACTGTGCCAGCTGATGAGGACATGGTGCGTGCCGAGGGTGGCGCCATGTTCTAGTATCGGAAAACAGCAAATTTTGGTATCGTATTGATTGGGTATCGAAAGTTCAATACCCAGAGCTCTTTCACACGAGCGGATGCCGTTCCTGGCATCCGCTGCATGAAAGAGAGCCAAGCCCCATGCAGGACAGCAGAGAAATGGAGCAGTAACATAATTGATAATGCTCCGTGCCTCTGTGATCTTTTTATTACACAATCATAGTGAGATAAAGTTGTCACTGTGATTATGTAGAAAAAGATCACAGAGAGGCAGGGAGCATTATCAATCATGTTACTGCTTCGTGTCTCTGCTGTCCTGAATGGGGCTTGGCTCTCTTACACGCAGTGGATTCCACGGACGGCATCCGCTCGTGTGAAAGAGCCCTTACTGGGACCCCTATGCATAATGTCTAGGTGTGTCCCTACACAGTCAGCACCTATTGGATCATGTTGGGGACTCTGTGGGGACCCACGCTGTTGAAAAGGGAAGTGGTAACACCATATTGTCAATATAGTCCCACATTTCCAGAAGGAGTAACAGAGGAATGGCACAACACAGAGTTCTAAAAAAAAAGATGCTATTTCTTTGGGAATGCAAGTATTTTGTAGAAAAAAAAGTTAGGATTAGGGATGAGCAAACCCGTGTCAGCTTGGGTTCGGCTGGACTTTAGGTCAAAGCTTGGGTTCGAAACCCGAACTTGACCCTGAACCCGAACCCCATTAAAGTCAATAGGGACCTGAACTGCAGCAGCTTCTTCTATCTTCACTGGACAGGACCTGTCAAAAAACCTGCGATGTGCGTGGGAGAATGTGGTGACGTCATTGCACTCATCACAGGTCCTTTGGCAGGTCCTGTTCAGAGAAGATAGAAGAAGCTGTGGCAGCACGATCAAGTGGATGAGGTGAGCTGTTTTTTTAAACCCCTAAATGGCCATATTTTTTTGCATTCAGTCTTAAGAATGCTATTATTTTCAGATATAATAATGTTATAACGGAAAATAATAAAATACCTCGAACAACGTACCCAGACTTCAGTGAAAAAGTCAGGATCGGGGCTGGGTATCCGAACTCGGAAAGTTTGTTACGAACCCAAACTTTGCAGTTCGGGATCTGTCTTTCACATTTTTTTTTTACCATTCTAAAAGTTGGAGTTTTAAGAACATGCACATCTTGTTGAAACAGGATCACAGTTATGCCCCTTTCACACGAGCGGGAGACTCTCATGTCTCCCGCAACGCATCTACAGGACTGGACTCGGCACTGACAGGTATCGCATAGCATTATATTCGATCCCAGTCAGTACCGGAGTCCAGCCCTGTAGATGCGTTGCGGGAGACATGAGAGTCTCCCGCTCGTGTGAAAGGGGCATTAGGACTCATGCACACGGAGGTTTTTGCGGTCCACAAATTACTGTTCCAAAAAGCACAAATACCAGTCATGTGCATTCTGCATTTTTAGGAGCATCCTGTCCTCTGTAGAACTGTCCCACCCTTGTCTGCAAAATGGACTTATTCTATTTTTGTTTGCAGGTCAGCAGAACAGACATACGGATGTAGACAGCACACGGATGCGGGCATGAGCCCTACTAGAAGGTGCAGAGGTAGCGGTCACAACCAAACCCTGGATCTAAAGGGTTCCAAAAGCCCTCTGGCAAAAAAGCAGATACCAATAGAAAACTGTAGCATCTGTACAGATGGCGTGCTACCCATTTCAATATGCCCCATGGTGCGACACTCACATACAGCAGTGTGCCATCTGGATAGAGGGTGCTTGATATATCTGTAAGTGGCACATGGTTGGTAGGGGACCATTTAAAGACTTCATTGAGGGAAATATTCGCCTCTGTGTAGGAGTATACATTAATGACAATAATGAATATGGTTTGTGTTATCTCCATAGGTGAGCTGCGCTGCAGAAAGGCCTCTGAAGATCTGCCAGGAGGTTGGATGGGTCATGGTGACCTAATATGATAAAGATATCGGATCCAGAATAGCTGAACTGCTGGACGAAAATTCACTTCACTGTATAAAGAAGACAAGATGAAGATATAATGGATTAGAGCGAGTAAACTGACAATTCCCATTTACACCGATAAGCCATAACATGCAGAAAATTGTGTAGGTCTCCATCGTGCTACTAAAACAGCTTTGACCCATCAAAGCACGGACTTCACAAAAGCCGCTGAAAGTGTCTTGGCACCAAGACATTAGCTGCAGATTTCTTAAAGGGGTTTGCCCATTACAACAACTTATTTCCTGTCCACAGGATAGAGGATGAGTGTCTGATCGGTGGTTATCCGACTGCTGGGCATGAGAATGGGGGCTGTGTTTCCCCAATATGAATGGAGCAGCAAACATGTGCAGTGACCTGCCACTGTTAAGTGGTTATAGTAATAGTATAGTTAACTGTGATACCGAATATCATCTGTGTACTATGTAACCCAAAAAGGCTATGTATAGGTAGAAAACAGTTAAACTGGCAGGCCTTTTCCTGAGAAGTACCTCTGAGAGAAAGAAGCATTGAATTTTACAGATGGTTGAGGATCATAAGGACTGTGCTAGGACCAAGTCAGTAAAGGTAACACACGCTTATGGTTTTGGACTTTACTGCCTGTGGTCTGGGTTTATTGCTTCTGGCGCCTGCTACACTTCTGAGACAGACTGGCCATCCCATCTAGGACTGCAGCCTGCAGACTAGGCATTGCAGATACATTTTTTTTGGAACTGTACGCCTGTGGTCATTTGGGAAGATTGCTGTTTTTTTTTTTATAGAGAGACTCAGAGAGTACTACTTCCATCATTGCCACCTTCTATATACAGCCTTTTGGAAAAAGCCTACTCTTTGAAACACTTCAACACTGTGCCTTCTGCATGTCTTTCTACTGTGACTCCTTGTTCTCCTGGCTTGCAACCTACTACTCATCCACCTAACACCAAAGGCACCTCAGCCACCACCAGGCAGGAGCCACTAAAAGTTCAGGGTGTGCCCAAGGGAATCAGGATGCACCCTCCCAGAAGGAGGACTGCCACTGTGGGTACAACTACCACCCCTGTCCTGCCGGGGCCCAATGCACATGCATGTGTGTACAACACTTGTTTCAGCCAGAGACAGTCAAGTACAAGCGCTCAGATATCTCCAGCGGCCCCATAGAGTATGGAGAGACAGAGCACTTGCGTGTCCGCCACTTTACTCTTATGATCGGTGGGGGTCCTGGACCCCAGCCAATCAGAGTGGATAGGGGATAAGTTGTTTAAAGAGACAACCTCTTTATGTTGTGAGGTGCGGCCTCCATGGATCAGGCTTGTTTCCAGAAAGCACCACTTTAATCCATGGGCTGTGTCTGGTAATGCAGCTCAGTCACAGCAACTTGCATGGGGATGAGCTGCAATACCAGGCACGGCCCATGGACAGGGTGGTGCTGTTTCTGACAAAAAAAAAGATTTTTTTTCTAAACCAGACAACCCCTTTAAAGGGACATTCCCATCACAGACAATGGGGTCATATTGCTAGGATGGGCCCCCATTGTCTGATAGGTGTGGGTCCCACCTCTGAGACCAACAACTACGCCGAGAACAGCGCGGGGAGAGTGGCGGCTGGAGGACCTGGCCACCACGAAGTGCTCTCCCCATACAAGTGAAAGGGAGCACACCGAGCTTGCGCAGCCACCGCTCCCATTCATTTCTATGGGGACGACGGAAATAGCCGAACCAGTGCTCGCCTATTTTCGGCAGCCCCATAAAAAGGAATGGAGGGAGGCTGTGCAGGCGCAGTGCTCCCTCTGCCACCTTCCCCGCTCTGTTCTCGCTGTCCACCTCTGGGACCCCCACCTATCAGACAATGGGGGCATATCCTAACAATATGCCCCCACTGTCTGTGATGGGAATACCCCTTTAAGCATGGAGACATAAAAACAAATAGCCTCATTACAATAAAAATCTATAGCAGTCCGAGGATGCAGCCATTTTTCTATTTAGTCTATTTGTTTTTTTTATTTCATGACAAAACAGCTTTATTTATAAAACTTTTAACATTCCTGTTTATTATTCCCTTGCACTAAAGTCTATCTTTTCACAGGATAACCGCTTTTCCTTAACGAAATTCCGGACTTCATCTTGATGTCTTTAGTGCAGGAGAGGAAATATTGATTAAAGAGACGAATAAAAGCAATGAAATGAAAATATCAAAATGTGGCTGGAGAGGGAAGAGGTGACTCCATTATTAATGCTGCTGCTAATTATAACTCCACCGCTCCCGTTCCTGCCTCGGGTTGTCCTTATCTCTCGTCTCCACGTTTCACGTCTTTCTTCGTCACTGCTCTGTTTCTTGTCACATGTGGCCACCAACTGCATCCTACATCCTAGCACACCTCAGACACCGTAGATATCGGATGCATACACCCATACATATAGGACACACCTGTATGATCAGCACATATCAGACGTGTGACACCCACCCATTGGAGGTTACATTACACACTTGTTAGGGTCCATTTATCATCATCAGAAAAGTGGTTTTAAAAAGTCACAAGCTGTGTGTTTTTGACTTTTTAAATGCAACTTTTTGAAAACAAAAGACACAAATGCGTCTTTTTACACCACCCTAAACAGGGGAAAGGGGTGTGTCCAACACCCAAGACAAATTTATCTTAATTTACACCAGTTTTCCGGCCCAAATGAAGCCAGAAATCTACGTCACCTCTGAGCTATCGTAGATTTATGTTTAGGTGCACGGGTTGCAGTAGTATGCACTAAATGGACAAGCATAGGACGTGTTCTATTCTTTTTGCTGGGCCGCAGAATGGACATATGGATGCCAACAGCGTACGGTGTGCTGTCCTTTCCTTTTGCTGCCCCATTACCATGAATTGAAAATTTAAAAAATGCAGATCAGATGCGGAACAAAAATACAGCCGTGTGAATGCACCCTTAAGGAGGAGATTCATTAAGGAATTTACGCTACAAAAGAGGCATTAAAAAGTCACAAATTATGGAACACGCCATATTTGCAGCATCATTTTTTACTTTTTGTGCTTTTTGCCACTTTTATAAAATAGCAGGAAGAGGGAGAGGCTTAGCAGGACTGGGGGTGGGGGTGGGGAGGCTCGTGGGATTTACTATAATTTAATAAATTTAATAAATTAAGTCTACACCAGCCCTAATGTCTGCCTCTTATTAAATTAGGCACATCTCACTGCAGCACACAGGAGATCAGGACTGGCATTGGAAATTCTTATATCTCTTTCCTAATACACTCACTGGGCAAAATTGTATAATACGGCACAAGACGTGTTAGAAGGTTTCAATTGCCTTAATCCTCCAGTATTAAAGGGGTATTCCCATCTCAGACAATGGGGTGATAGGTGCAGGTTCCATCTCTGGGACCGGGACCTGTATCAAGAACAGAGCGGGGAAATGAACGGAGGGCGCACTGCCGCCCTCCATTTATTTCTATGGGGGCGCCGAAAATAGCCGAGCATGTGCGGTGCTCTCCCATTCATTTCTATGGGAGCAGCAGGGAGTTGCGCCTGGTGGTGGCCAGACCCTGGAAAACCTGGGGTCCTCCAGGCACAGCGCTCCCTGCTCTGTTCTCGATATAGGTGCGGGTCCCAGCGGTGACCTATCAGACAATGGGGGCATATCCTAGCAATATGCCCCCATTGTCTATGATGGGAAAACCCCTTTAAGTCAGTATTAAAGGTGCAGAGACGTCACCTGATTGTGTTGTGACACTATGGTCTATTAGGGTGTGGTTGGTTATGGGGTGCGTCTGTCAGTGGGGAAGACTCTGCCACAAAATTTTATTCCGAATATTTCTGGTGTATTGTCCTCAATTTAAGGACAGTATGGAGAGAGGTGATTGCCGCAGTAGTGATCTGCTGCATTCTGTGCTAGCCAAAGGTAGGCGAGTTGTCCACAAGCACATCGGCTCATCCCTCCCTTGACCTGGTTTTCAGGAGCTTTGCTAGGGGCTGCACTACCAACCCTCCCCCATAAACACTCTCTCTCAGTCAACCCTGCTGCAATACTGGCCATTACGTGGTGTTTGCGGGGCGGTGTTGGTACCAAAAATCTGCAAGGATTACCTTAAAAAAATAGGGATGGACCAGAGAATGGTGGAGCAGGGAGCTGACAGCTCCGTGCCTCACCATTGTATTCTACTGTATCTGTGCCCTAATCGGGACATGCCACAGCCCTCCAAGGACTGTTGGACAGCTGCCAATATCTGGGACTGTCCCCCCGGATCTGGTTTGGTATGACAATGAGGGCCACATTTTGATAATAACACTTTTTTGGTATGATGGACACGTTTTTCCAACAACTTCTACAAATCACAGGTTAGAAACGTTTGCCTTCACTACTCTCTGTGAAGATATAAAATCCCATTTAAATGACTTCACCTTGAGTATTAGACCTTCCTCTGCCGGGTGGTGCTGGCTTCGTCAGTGCTGCCGTCCTCAGATTTTCTGCAGTGGAAAGCAAAGTGACAAAATGCAATGAGTCCAGGAAGAGTTGCAGCATGTATATAAGAAAATACTGGAAGTGAATTCTTACAGTTGCGCCATTGGTTCATAGTCTTTTTTATCGTCTGTAGGAGGAAGATATGGAAAATCAGTGTATATGAAGAACTACATGAAATAAAATGGTCTGTAAATATTTAACCGCTTGAGATGCCTCCTCTTACTCCAGCCAGTACATTATTTGCTTAAAAAAAAGGTCTCAGAATGCTTTAAAGGCTATGTACACCTGTAGGGTTCTGTCACGGGGGAGACAAGGGAAGGTGTGCCCTGTACTTGAACCCCCCTTCTTTCCCTACCTACTTGCCTCAAACGGCCCTAGGCGGCCGCGGACAACCACGAAGACGTTCCCTATACTGGGTAAGTGCAGAGGGAGGGAAAGGGAACACAGGGAGAGACAAAACACAGACGGAACAAACACAATGATAGAGTAGTCAGCAAGCCGGGTCAAACACAGGAGATAGCGTAAATACCAGGGGTCAAGAGAAGAGAGGTCCAAGTCCAAGTCCAAAGTCAGAGTCCAAATAGCAAATCCAAAACACAAGGTCGCACAAGCACTGATCAAAAGTATAAACTAATCACAGGCATCTGAGTGAGGCAGTTGCCATCTTTAAATAGCCCACCCAGGATCATGTGATGTGGCCAGCATCACATGACCTGAGGCGGAGCAAGCTGTCCAAACAATATGCAAAGTAGCCATGTGGTGTGATCAGCACCACATGGCTAAACCCAAACAGAGAATTAACTCATGAAGTGCTGGCTGACAAGACCAGCACTTCAATTCCCTATTGCTCGTCTCTAGGGGGGCGGAGAGGTCCGGCGATGTCGTGCAGAGGATGCGCGACGCCGACCTCGCGTGACAGTACCCCCCCCTTCACGAGGGGCCACCGGACCCTTACCAGCGGGAGCAGGCTTATCGGGATGCTGCAGATGGAACTTTTGGATGAGCGAGTCTGCATGCATCCTGGTCAACGGTACCCAAGACCTGTCCTCAGGACCGAACCCCTTCCAATGTACGAGGTACTGGAAGGAATTCCGGACCCTTCTCACATCCACAATTCTGGCAATCTCATGCTCCATTTGTCCTGCTACCTCAACCGGAGGAGGAGACTGTTCCTCAGGACCAACGGGAGCAACATAACGTTTGAGCAAAGACACATGAAAAACATTATGAACACGAAGGGAGTCGGGTAAACATAACCTAAAAGAAACCGGATTGATCACCTTGGTGATCCTGTAAGGACCAATGAAGCGAGGTGCAAACTTGTAGGATGGTACCCTCATGTTGAGATTTTTAGTCGATAACCATACCTTATCCCCAACCTTAAAATTCACACCCTTAGAACGTTTTCTATCAGCCTTAGCTTTTTGAACTCCTTGGGCCTTTTCCAGGTTCGACTGAACCTGTGCCCAAACTGTGCACAGTTCTTGAGAAAAATCATTGACCTCTGGGACAACCGACGCAGATGGGGAACAGGAGCCAAAGCGTGGATGAAAACCCATATTGCAGAAAAACGGCGACATCCCAGAGGATGAATTAACACGATTATTAATTGCAAATTCAGCCAGAGACAGGAATCTGGCCCACACATGTTGGTTATCAGAAACATAACATCTGAGATATTGCTCAACGGATTGGTTAAGACGTTCAGTTTGACCATTGGTCTCCGGATGAAAGGCTGATGAAAAGGACAAAGAGATACCAATCTTATTACAGAACGCCCTCCAGAACCTAGACACAAACTGTACTCCCCTATCAGAAACGATATTCTCAGGAACGCCATGCAGTTTGACAATATTATCCATGAACACGGACGCCAAGACCTTTGCAGAGGGTAATTTACACAAAGGAATAAAATGACACATTTTGCTGAATCTGTCAACCACCACAAATATCACGGTTTTACCCTCAGAGCACGGCAAGTCCGTGATAAAGTCCATGGACAGATGTGACCAAGGTCTACTAGGTATGGGTAAAGGATGTAACTCACCCATAGGTCGTGTCTTGGTATTCTTGGACCTGGCACAAGTGTTACACGCAGTTACAAAAGCCTGAACATCTCTGGAGATTGACGGCCACCAATACTGCCTAGAGACCAACTCCTTGGTGGCATTGATGCCAGGATGTCCACACAAAACAGAATTATGGCACTCACCCAGCAGTTGCAATCGCAAATGAGCCGGCACAAACAATTTGTCATTGGGGGTACCAGTGGGAGCAAGATGTTGTCCTGCCGAGATTTCAGAAGCGAGGTCAGATGAGGTAGCAGCCACGATGATATCAGCTGGCAGGATGGGCTCAGGAGGGACGTCAGGAGGCTGATACGCCTTGAAACTTCGGGATAAGGCATCGGCCTTAACGTTCTTGCTCCCGGGTCTGAAGGTAACACAAAAATCAAAACGAGTAAAGAATAAAGCCCACCTCGCCTGTCTAGGATTCAATCGCTTAGCCGATTCTAAAAACATTAAATTCTTATGATCCGTGAGGACCGTAATGCGGTGAACTGCCCCTTCTAAAAAATGACGCCATTCCTCAAATGCCCACTTGATTGCAAGTAACTCCCTATTACCAATGTCATAATTCCTCTCGGCAGGAGAGAACTTGCGGGAGAAGAAGGCGCATGGCATAAGATTAGTTAAGGTGGAAGACCCCTGGGACAGTACAGCCCCCACACCATCCTCAGACGCATCCACCTCAACTACAAAAGGCTTACTTTGATCAGGCTGGACCAACACAGGAGCATTAATAAAACACTGCTTTAACCTTTCAAAGGCCTCAATAGCTGCAGGGGGCCAATTGACCAGATCAGCCCCCTTGCGAGTTAAATCCGTAATGGGTTTGGCTACCACAGAAAAATTTTTGACAAATTTACGATAAAAATTAGCAAACCCCAGAAATCGCTGGAGCGCCTTCAAAGAGGAAGGTCGCACCCAATCCACAATGGCCTGTACTTTAACTGGGTCCATTTTGAAAGAAAAAGGGGTGAGAATGTATCCCAAAAAGGCCACTTCCTGAACACCAAAGGTACACTTCTCCCCTTTAACGAACAACTTGTTTTCACGCAACACCTCCAGCACTTGCCTGGTGTGAGATACGTGACTTTCCCAGTCTGCAGAAAAAATCAGGATGTCATCAATATAGACAATTACAAATTTCCCAATAAATGGTCTAAAAATGTCATTGACAAAGTTTTGGAAAATTGCCGGAGCGTTACTTAACCCAAAAGGCATTACCAAGTACTCATAATGACCTTCCGGGGTATTAAAAGCAGTTTTCCATTCGTCCCCCTCACGAATCCTGATTAGGTTGTATGCCCCCTTCAAATCCAGCTTGGTGAACCAACAGGCCCCCTGGACCTGATTCAGCAAGTCAGGAATAAGGGGCAACGGGTATCTGTTTTTAACAGTGATTTTATTGAGCTCCCTGTAATCGATACAGGGCCTCAATCCTCCATCCTTTTTACCAACAAAGAAAAATCCTGCCCCCATGGGAGAAACTGAAGGCCGGATGTGACCCTTGGCCAGACTCTCCTTGAGATAATCCCTCATGGACTGACGTTCAGGAGTAGAGAGATTATAAATGCGACCTTTGGGATATTTGGATCCCTCAATAAGGTCGATGGCGCAATCATATTGCCGGTGAGGAGGGAGGAACTCAGTCTCGGACATGGAAAAAACGTCCGAAAAATCGCCGATATACTTGGGCAAGGAAAGAGACTCAGTGGTACCTCCAAACAGCAATACTGATTTACAACATTTGTCACAATTCATTCCCCATTTTTCCAATTCACCTACCGACCAGTTGATCACAGGGTTGTGGTCCTGTAACCATGGCAGACCTAAAACAAGGTCGGCAGGTAAATCCTTTAATACAAGGAAGGAACAAGTCTCGGTATGGGTAATTCCTACAGTTAATACAACCTCAGGAGTACAAAACTCCACTCTCCCATTATTCAATGGAGTGGAATCCAGTGCGATAATTTCAATCACCTTCCTTAAAGGAACTAGCGGAATCCCCACAGATTGTATAAAATCAAAATCAATAAAATTAATGGCAGAACCAGAATCAACAAAAGCCTTACCGGACCCTCTGAGTTGGTTGTACGCAATGGAGATAGGTAATAATACTTTCCTCCTTACCACCGCTGGGGTTACCTTACTTCCGGCAGAAAGCTCTCTAGAGGGCAGAAGTTTCGGGCATTGCTGGAGCCAGTGGTTCGTCTCACCGCAGTAGAAACAGGTTCCATTCAAGCGTCTCTGATCTCTCAAAGTTCCTCCCCACTGTATGGACTCCTCCGGGACCCTGGTAGAAGGTGGACTCAGAAGAGGGGATTCAGGCAGGACGACACCCTGAGGAATATCTGAACGTTCCCTCCGTCTCTCCCTCACTCGACGATCCAGTTTAATGGCTAGTGTCATGGCCGCCTCTAGGGTGTCAGGAGTAGGGTAACTGACAAGTAAGTCCTTAAGATGGTCAGACAGCCCCACCCTAAACTGGCTTCTCAAAGCAGGGTCATTCCATCCAGAGGAAACACACCACTTTCTAAACTCAGCACAGTAATCCTCTACTGGACGGTTACCCTGCCGAATGTCTCTGAGCTGAGTCTCAGCTACAGAAGTCAAGTCAGGCTCTTCATATAATAGGCCTAAGGCCTGAAAAAATGCTTCCACAGACTGCAAGCTTGGGGAGTCAGGCGGTAAAGAAAAGGCCCATTCCTGCGGATCACCTTGCAGCAAGGAAATAATTATTCCTACCCGCTGCTGCTCGGCACCCGAGGAGTGAGGACGTAAGCGAAAATACAATTTTACGCTCTCCTTAAAGGAACGGAAAGTTTTCCGGTCCCCCAAAAACCGATCCGGCAATTTAACATGAGGTTCCACAATGGGGTTAGATGTGGAGGGAGCCGCTACTAGTGCAGGTTGTAGCTGCTCCTGATGTAGGAGCCTCTCGGCCAGGTCCTGGATCATCTGCGCCATACCCTGAACCTGGTCCGTGAGCACCCGCAATTGCTCCATATGATATGGCCTGTGATTCTGTCACGGGGGAGACAAGGGAAGGTGTGCCCTGTACTTGAACCCCCCTTCTTTCCCTACCTACTTGCCTCAAACGGCCCTAGGCGGCCGCGGACAACCACGAAGACGTTCCCTATACTGGGTAAGTGCAGAGGGAGGGAAAGGGAACACAGGGAGAGACAAAACACAGACGGAACAAACACAATGATAGAGTAGTCAGCAAGCCGGGTCAAACACAGGAGATAGCGTAAATACCAGGGGTCAAGAGAAGAGAGGTCCAAGTCCAAGTCCAAAGTCAGAGTCCAAATAGCAAATCCAAAACACAAGGTCGCACAAGCACTGATCAAAAGTATAAACTAATCACAGGCATCTGAGTGAGGCAGTTGCCATCTTTAAATAGCCCACCCAGGATCATGTGATGTGGCCAGCATCACATGACCTGAGGCGGAGCAAGCTGTCCAAACAATATGCAAAGTAGCCATGTGGTGTGATCAGCACCACATGGCTAAACCCAAACAGAGAATTAACTCATGAAGTGCTGGCTGACAAGACCAGCACTTCAATTCCCTATTGCTCGTCTCTAGGGGGGCGGAGAGGTCCGGCGATGTCGTGCAGAGGATGCGCGACGCCGACCTCGCGTGACAGGTTCGGCTATTTCCGTCGTCCCCAATTGGTCTTTATTAAAAATATTGAGCCATTCTGTCACAAAAGGATTAACTGTTTTTCTAGCAGTGTGACTAGTACTTTCTCTTTGCGCTGGCCATCTAATAACCCTTACCTCTAAATTACTAGGTCATAATTAAGGTCATAAACACTTATTTAAGCCACATTCTTATCAGTAAGATAAGTATTGAGCTTTAATGAGTGTTTATAATGTCAGAGGGTAGAGATAAGGAGCCCAGCCCTGAGGAGAAGAGAGAAAATTCAGATCCTGCTACTAGAGCATCTCAGCCATGTACAGAGAAAAAGGCTCCAAAGACCATTGAAAAAATAATGTTAAGCTCAAAATGAGTACAATGCAATAATAAAAAAAATTGCCCCAATAAAAAAATTAATACCTCATCAGTCCACCAATGCGTCAAGGCTTTCCTGCTGATCTCTGTACTTCCCAGTCCCTCTTGACGTGGAAATGGGACCATTCAGCCAATCATTGCCATGATCAGTGACCAGCTGAGTGGTCACATTTCAATGTTGAACCACTGTTGAGACCGTGGGGGAACCCAGGAAGCACCGGAAAAGGAGCGGCATGGGTCAATGAGGTATTACTTTTTCTATTTTTTTTTTACAGGTCATCAGTATCAGATTGGTGAGGGTGTTTCAGCCCAAAACAGCTGATCAGTGGGGATACCAGGTGTGGAACCCCCACCAATCTGATATTAATGACTTATGTTTAATATATATGAACATTTTAGAATTGTGAAGTGCATAGTGATTTCTTACCTTCTTGAACCTGTTTCTTCTTGCTTATTGCTTCATACACCAATATTCCAGTCACTAAGACTACAACTTCACCGGCTATCACAAGGAAGACCTTCAGAGGAACCCAGTAACTGAGAACTCTTATATACACTAGGCCTTCACTTTCTACATTTTTAAAAAAGGCCTTGCATACGTAGATGCCATTATCACTTTCAGACAGATCTGTAATTCGCAGCTTTGTTTCATTGCTTTTGTCGCTAAGTTCTTCATATTTTTTGGGATCCAAGGAGAAATTTAGTAGCACCTACAGAAGAACAAATAGATGATGAGTAATAATGAAAATGTAACACATGTAAAAGCCTATCTATTGCTTTTAATGAAAACAACATTACTCTCAGGGTCATACTGGCCCATTATAGTTTTAGAAGATTTTCCAGTAGGCCTGGGCTCTGACCACAATAATAGAACCCCATGGTCCAACTGTAATTTGGAGCCAATCAATTATGACTAGGGTCTACTTCATTATTCTGCACTCAGTACCCTTTAATAATAAAGTGAAAACAAATTGTTTGAAATCTTTGGTAATTTATTAACCCTTTGAGGACCCTGCAATTTTCTATTTTTGCATTTTCATTTTCATTCCCTGTCTTACCATCGTCCTAACTTTTTTATTTTTCCATTTACATAGCCTTATGAGGGCTTATTTCTTGCGGGATCAGTTGTACTTTCTAATGGCGCCATTTACGGTTGCATACAATGTAGTGGGAAGCGGAAACAAATTCCAAATGGGGTAGAATTGGGAAAAAACGCAATTCTGACAGTTTTTTTTTTTACACCGTACACTATGCTGTAAAATTGACCTGTTACCTCCATTCTCCAGGTCAGTACTGTTACAACGATACCACACTTAAAACCCTTGAGGAAAAAAAAAATTATCACCATATTCTGACCCCTATAACTTTTTTTTGGGCAATCTGTACTTTCCAGAGATACCAATTTGAAGTTTGTGTGACTTTTTGATCACTTATTTAGAAAAAAAAATATTGGGGAGTTGAAGTGACAAAAAATGGCAAATTGGCTGTTTTTATTTTTATTTTAAGGAAACATTTTTTTACTTTTTTTAAGTCACCCATTGTGTTCATTGATGGTTATATAGCCATATAACAATAGCAATATAACAATGCAGTGCTGCCACCTAGTGGCCTCAATTGGTATATTCCTCTAACAGACTCCGAAGCCTGCTTGAGGCTTCAGGCTGTTAGAGCAGTGTAACAGGCTCCCACTTCCGGACTGCTTAGACGCCATGTGCCACGAACCAGTGGGTGTGAACGCAATGTGCCATGTGTCCTACGTCCTCTAAGGGCATTGTATAATTGAACCTCTCGATCTTCACAGTACCCCTGATGGTGGGGATACGTCTGTATCCAAGGGCAACACAAGGTCGCTACCTCTTGAGAAGGATTGGCACACAAAGCAGCTAGTCCAGGCAGACCAGGAGGTACTTGAGTAAGGTACCAGAGTAACAGACATAGTCAGCAGGCTGAGTCGTAACAGGAGCAACAGTGCAGGACCGAAGGATGAGGCAGAGGCGAAGTCAAACAAGCAATAGGTCGGGGCAGGCGGCACAGGTACAGGTCAGGCAATCCGGGTCAGCAACAGGAGAGTCAAGGCAAGCAGGCAGGGATCAAACAGGTAGCAGAGTCCAGTAACACAAGCACAAGTCAGCGATAACAGCAACCTTAGCAGGACACAAGGACCTTGACACTGAGGCATGTGGGAAGGTGGGGGGCTGAGCCACTTAAATACATGCAGGAGGACTAGGATTGGTCAGCGAGGTCACATGATCTAAACCATAAAGCACAGGAAGTGACGCGAGCCAGCCCTTAAGGAAATGCTGCACGAACAAGCAGCAAGCATGCTGTGGCCCAGGGCTGAATGGAAAGTGTGGACTGGATCCCAGAACAAACAGTACCTACATGGACAGAGCCCAGGACTGCAGCGGTGAATGGGGAAGCACTGGTAGCAGATCACCACTGAACACGGCGCCTGAGACCGCGGCAGTAAGCAGGGGAACAGCAATGCACAGCAGCCACTGTTACACCGTTGTCACATTTGACCACGACATCTAAAGGGGAAAATGTATGTGATCAGCCTTATGGCTGATCGCATACATGTGCTGCAGGTGCCATTTTCAAACTGCAGAAACCCAGCGGCTATGGCGCCCGCTGCATCTACGAGCAGGCGCAGTGTTTAAAGACCGGACTTCTACCATACACTACTGTTCAAAAGTTTAGGGTCACTTAGAAATTTCCTTATTTTTGAAAGAAAAGCACAGTTTTTTTTCAATGAAGATAACATTAAATTAATCAGAAATACACTTTATACATTGTTGATGTGGTAAATGACTATTCTAGCTGCAAACGTCTGGTTTTTAATGCAATATCTACATAGGTGTATACACCAAATTATTATGCAAATGATATTTATTTCTGATTTTCCTAAATGGTCGGTACAAATGACAGTCAGTATAATAAAAGTCATCACCGTTAGAGTATACATCGAATTTTATTGAACAAACCTCCCAATGATAACAGTATTGTCTTCAAAAATTAAAAAAACTCAAAATGCACTGTTCCAAATTATTATGCACAGTAGAGTTTCTAAACATTTTATATGTTTTTAAGAACTGAAAATGCTCATTTGTGGAATTTGCAGCATTAGGAGGTCACATTCACTGAAATAAAAAGCTATTTAAATCCAAAACATCCTAACAGGCCAAGTTACATGTTAACATAGGAACCCTTCTTTGATATCACCTTCACAATTCTTGCATCCATTGAACTTGTGAGTTTTTGGACAGTTTCTGCTTGAATTTCTTTGCATGATGTCAGAATAGCCTCCCAGAGCTGCTGTTTTGATGTGAACTGCCTCCCACCCTCATAGATGTTTTGCTTGATGATACTCCAAAGGTTCTCTATAGGGTTGAGGTCAGGGGAAGATGGTGGCCACACCATGAGTTTATCTCCTTTTATGCCCATAGCAGCCAATGACACAGAGGTATTCTTTGCAGCATGAGATGGTGCATTGTCAGCATGAAGATGATTTTGCTCCTGAAGGCACGTTTCTGCTTTTTGTACCATGGAAGAAAGTTGTCTGTCAGAAACTCTGTATACTTTGCAGAGGTCATTTTCACACCTTCAGGAACCCTAAAGGGGCCTATCAGCTCTCTCCCCATGATTCCGGCCCAAAACATGACTCCTCCACCTCCTTGCTGACGTCGCAGCCTTGTTGGGACATGGTGGCCATCCACCAACCATCCACTACTCCATTCATCTGGACCATCCAAGGTTGCACGACACTCAACAGTAAACAAGACTGTTTGAAAATTAGTCTTCATGTATGTCTGGGCCCACTGCAACCGTTTCTGCTTGTGAGCACTGGTTAGGGGTGGCCAAATAGTAGGTTTATGCAGCACAGCAAGCCTTTGAAGGATCCTACACCTTAAGGTTCGAGGGGCTCCAGAGGCACCAGCAGCTTCAACACGTCTGTGCTCTGAATCAAACACAAATCTCTTCACAGTACGATGATCACGCTTAAGTTTTCGTGAAATATCTAATGTTTTCATCCCTTGTCCAAGGCATTGCACTATTTGATGCTTTTTGGCAGCAGAGAAATCCTTTTTCTTTCCCATTTTACTTGAAAACAGTGGCCTGCTTAATATTGTGGAACATGCAGTTTTCCTTTAATTTGGCTCACCGGGCAAACTAATTATCACAGGTATCTGAGATTGATTTCAGTGATCCAAAGAGCCCTGAGACACAACACCATCAATGAGTTTCATTGAAAAACAAAAAATTTAATCTTTATGACACTTAAATCCAATTTGCATAATAATTTGGAACATGGTGTAGAGGCCCATTTCCAGCAACCATCACTCCAGTGTTCTAATGGTACATTGTGTTTGCTAACTGTGTAAGAAGGCTAATGGATGTTTAGAAAACCCTTGAAAACCCTTGTGTAAGTATGTTAGCACAGCTGAAAACAGTTTTGCTGGTTAGAGAAACTATAAAACTGACCTTCCTTTGAGCTAGTTGAGAAACTGGAGCATTACATTTGTGGATTCGATTAAACTCTCAAAATGGCCAGAAAAAGAGAACTTTCATGAGAAACTCGACAGTCTAGAAATGAAGGCTATTCCATGCGAGAAATTGCCAAGAAACTGAAGATTTCCTACAACGGTGTGTACTGCTCCCTTCAGAGGACAGCACAAACAGGCTCTAACAGAGTAGAAAGAGAAGTGGGAGGCCCCGCTGCACAACTGAGCAACAAGACAAATACATTAGAGACTCTAGTTTGAGAAATAGACGCCTCACAGGTCCTCAACTTGCAGCTTCATTAAATAGTACCCGCAAAACGCCAGTGTCAACGTCTACAGTGAAGAGGCGACTCCGGGATGCTGGCCTTCAGGGCAGAGTGGCAAAGAAAAAGCCATATCTGAGACTGGCTAATAAAAGGAAAAGATTAATATGGGCAAAAGAACACAGACATTGGACAGAGGAAGATTGGAAAAAAGTGTTATGGACAGACGAATCGAAGTTTGAGGTGTTTGGATCACATAGAAGAACATTTGTGAGACGCAGAACAACTGAAAAGATGCTGGAAGAGTGCCTGACGCCATCTGTCAAGCATGGTGGAGGTAATGTGATGGTCTGCGGTTGCTTTGGTGCTGGTAAAGTGGGAGATTTGTACAAGGTAAAAGGGATTTTGAATAAGAAAGGCTATCACTCCATTTTGCAACGCCATGTCATACCCTGTGGACAGCGCTTGATTGGAGCCAATTTCCTCCTACAACAAGACAATGACCCAAAGCACACCTCCAAATTATGCAAGAACTATTTAGGGAAGAAGCAGGCAGCTGGTATTCTATCTGTAATGGAGTGGCCAGCACAGTCACCAGATCTCAACCCCATTGAGCTGTTGTGGGAGCAGCTTGACCGTATGGTACGCAAAAAGTGTCCATCAAGCCAATCCAACTTGTGGGAGGGGCTTCTGGAACCATAGGGTGAAATTTCTCCAGATTACCTCAGCAAATTAAGTGAGGAAAACACACAATAAAACACAAAATTGTCTGGGTGACCCCAAACTTTTGAACGGTAGTGTAGGGCGGAGGTCCTGAAGGGGTTAAATGGAAAAAAACGAAAATATTGCATTGCCAAAAGTATTCAGATCCTTTAGGCCTCATGCACACAACTGTATCCGTTTTGTGGTCCACAAATAGTGGATCCGCAAAACACGGTCCATGTACATGTCGCCAATTTTTAAAAAATCTTGTAGAAATGTTCTTTTCTTGTCTGCATAACGGACAAAAATAGGACATGTTCTACCTTCTTTGTGTAACCAAACTACATTATTTTATCATGAACACTGAAACTTAAGATATGCACTTCAGCAGGGTACTACCAGGTGAAACACAACAGCTGGAATACCATGCATCATTTACCTGCTCGTTCTCAGTGACTTTGTACCATAACCATTTATCGGGTTTGTGCGTTGAGACATCACATTTTAGAACTATGAAATCTCCAATATAGCTTACTAAATCCTTTTTCCCACCATGGACCGGAGGCACTAAAAAAATGGGATGACATAAAATACTTAAGCAATATAACAAACCCACAAATTTCACTCATAAGCTAAAATCATACCATTGCCGTTATTAGTCAACTGGAATTAATGTCTTGATAGTGTGTTCTCCAGCACCTGATGATGCCACCTACTCCCTACCCATCTAATTTAAATGGGCCAGGTCCAGGGGTCACGTGATCCAGGTAATGAAATTGGTGAGGAAGTTCTATAGGACCGAAACGTTCGCCTAGATGATTTTGCTTAAAAAATGCTATGGATTTCATACTTACCAACGTTTCAACAGGGCATCTAAGCCGCACCCCTGGGAACTCCCAACCCCACACGGGAACGCCCACTTAATTTGTGTTAGCTCCACACATTTTTGGCATGGGACATTGCAGATTTGCCATGACAGTCTCTGAAAATCCGGGACAGTCCTGCCAAATTGAGAACAATTGCCAACTATGGGATTTCTTCATCCCTTTTTTTCTTCATTCATAAGTATACTACATACTCAGCAAATTTTATCGTTTCCTTAATGGGGTATATGAAAATCAGAAGACTCTCACTATGTACACCGATCAGCCATAACATTTAAACTGGTGAAGTGGCTCACATTGGTTATCTCATTACAATGGCACCTGTGAAGGGGAAGGATATATAAGCCAGCAAGTGAACAGTCAGGTTTTGAAGTTGATGTGTTGGATGTAGGAAAAAATGGGCAAAAACAAGTATCTTTGACAAGGGCCAAATTGTGAAAGCTTGATGGGTGTTACTGACATGGCAGGTGGGGTGGTGACAACCAAATGAACAAAGTTATCCTCCGTCAGTGTATAAAACATCACTTTTTTTCTAAATAAATGAGGCATGGATCCCCCTACTGCCACTTCCATTATCCCTACTGCCACTACCATTACCACTACAAAGCTGCCACTACAACTACCCCAACACATCCACACACACTTCTACTCTCTTGTTTGTTCCATGCTGTTCTGTTTCTGCTGCCACTACTACTACTACCCCTACACATCCACACACACATCTACTCTCTTGTTTGTTCCATGCTGTTCTGTGACTGCTGCCACTACTACTACTACCCCAACAGAAATACACACACATCTACTACCTTGTCTCTACATGCTGTACTGTTATTGCTGCCACTATTGCCCCTATACAACTTACCCTTTCCACATCCATACTGTACTGCTGCTGCTCCCAATTAAAAGGGACATTTTTTCCAGGCTTGTTCAACTTCAAAACAAGCTGTTATTTATTCTGCAATTAAGACATGTGTGTAGTAATATGGGCAGGCATTTTCCCCCTGTTAATGTGTAATTTTTGGAAGCTTGTGCAGAACAAGTTACTGTTTCTAATTAACATATGTGTGTATAAACAGGGGCAGGGATCTGCCTCCGTTAAGACATAATTTTTGGATGACAGATCCCAACAAGCCACAGTTTTTTTCCAATAACACCATATGTGTTTAAACAGCATCAGCCCCCAAATAAGGGACATTTTTTGAAAGGTTTCTAATATAAAAAAAAAGCATAACAAATGCTAAAGTGCAGTGTTCTTTCTTAAATGTGCTGTTTGCTCACACCATCCACTATGTGTTTACCCATAGCTTTATATGTCAGTATCACTCTGAAATTATTTGCTATTGCTGTCTTTGCTGTCCAGGTTCAGGGCTGAACCCGGATATAAGCGCCCCTTCACTCCTTTACCATGTATGAGAGGAGCATTGCAGCATTTCCTTGCCGCATCACGCAGCGCAAGATCTGTTTGTTGTGAGCCGGTAATGTACCGGGCTTCACATGAGTATGCTAGGCGGAGACTTTCCCTGTGCTGTCCTAGTGATACCCGCCTTTAAAACCGCCCAGAACCGCACTATACACTGCCCATTTGTGCCTATGATGTCATTGGGCTCCCTGCTAGGTAGCAGTCTCCACCTAGCATACCCATGTGAAACCCGGTACGGCACTGGTTCACAACAAATAGACCTTGCGCTGCAGCACAAGGTAAGGGGAGCATTGGAGGAAGGAAATGCTCTGATGCTCCACTCGTACATGGTAAAGGAGTGAAGGGGAGCTTATATCCAGGTTCAACCCTGAACCTGGACAACTCCTTTAAAAGGGTGAGGGAGAGAGAAAGAGCTAATATTCATTAAAAAATAATTTAAAAAGGTAGAATGACAAAAAAAAGTTGAGTCCTAGTCATATGCCAGTTTTCAGGCCAGTCAGAGCACCTTTGATTAATGTAGAATTGATTCTGCCAAGAATGAAATTTTTTGAAAATGAAACAAAATGAATTTCAAGAAGTTTGCTCATCTCTTCCCCTGACACCTCATTATACAGTGGTCTTATAACTTCAAAATAACATTAAAAAAACAAATGTTATCTAGCCACCTTTAAGTAATGTCTAATTTGACTTTACCATCACTGGTCTTTCACTGGTATACTAGACGTGTAACTTGTTGCAAATTTGTGTTGTATAATCTGCGCCAAAAATCCACAAGAAATCCAGCCTGTCTGAACATGGTCTTACACAACCACAGTGGACAGAATGAAGTAGAATAAATAATCATGTTTTTGTCTTACCTTGTAAATTAAATGTTCCATTTACTTCTGTCACGGAGCTAAAACTACAGGTATAGTTCCCGGTCATGTTCATGTCTGTTACTACAAATCTGGAAAAAAAAACATCAAGATAAAAGTTTACCATATCGGGTGTAGCTAAAGGGAGAGGGTGCTGTGCCCTGGAGGCACAAGGGGAGCCAATAAAGTCCCGAACATTGGGCAGATCGCTAACATGCTTCTGTATGGACGCTCATTAGTGATAATCTGCTGGTGTAAAGATGCTGCTGATTACCCGATGAATAAGCAAAATCCTCATTCATCGGGTAATAGGATCTTTGGTGTGGACACCTAAATTATCATTTGCCAGGAGCAGATTTTGCTGACTGCCATGCCACAAAACAATGAGTCTGTATGGGGACAAGTGATGGCTTTAGCGATCGCTCCTCCCTATACTGTGGAGGAGATTGCTGCATACAAATGAAATGGTCTCCTTCACCGACGATCAAGTGCTTGCTAGGAAGGAATGCTTCCTTCCCGACAATCGCCTCCTCAATTGAGCAGTGTAAAGGGGCCTTAAAGATGACCTGTCACCTCTCCTGACATGGCTGTTTTATTAGCTTCATGCATTCCCCATGTAATAACAATTCTGGAACATCTATTCTTATGTCTTTATGTTCGGCTATTCCTTTATTATTTCTAATAGAAGTTATGAATGAATTTCTAGCAGTCTGCAGTAAGGGTACAGAGGGGAGGTAACCAGTTAGGGGGGATGTACCTGCACAGTCTGACACCAGCAGCACTGATTGGGCAGAGAAAGACACCCCCAATACTGGTAACACACAGTAATACCTTTACTGCAGACTGCTGGCAATTTATTTGTAAACTTCTAGTAGGAATAATAAAGGAATGGCACAACATAGAGCTATAAGAATAGATGCTCCAGAATTGTTATTACATGGGGAATGCAAGTAGTTACTAAAGCTGCCATGTCAGGAGAGGGGACAGGTCCACCACTTTAAACCACTTTGCTGAGGATAGGTCATCAATATCTAAATCCCGGAGAACCCCTTTAAATCAAAGACAATATATTTGGGAACAACAGCTGTTTTGGGCAGAGAATGGAGCCTGAAGCAGAAGGCTCTGCGCACAGTGTGGTGGCTAGGTTGGGGTGGAGTTGCAGTGCTTCAGCCCCGGACCCTGCACAGTGGATGAAGTCTTCAGTCCACGGTATAGTTTCCAGCACCAGTGCCTACCTGAAACAGCTGATCAGTGGGAGCCCTGCTGGTGGGACACCTACTGATCTGATATTGATGACCTATCTGGAGCCCCAGGAAATCTTTATGGTCAGAGGTGAAATCCGTATAATACACATATAGATATATACCATATAATACACGTACTCATACGTTGTGCGCCATTGATTATCTGTGTTATCGTATGTATACAGGTTGCTGCTAATTTGTTCCTTTTCATGTCTCCACGTAACATTGATTTGTAAATCCTTGGCATCAACAGCTAGGTTACATTCCAGCTTCACACGGAGCGTGTCATTGATGACTATATTCTTCTCGTTGTCAGTGGAGGATAAGCCTTTAAAGAAACAGAGTGTTATATAGATGTGTCCACCCTTACCTCGAATTAGATTTTTACTATTGATAACGTATCCTCAGGATAGGTCATCAATATCAGATTGGTGGGGGCCCGATACTCGGCACCCCCGCCGATCAGCTGTATGTTGTGTGCACTTGCCGTCTCCCTCCTCTCTTCCTGTCCTTTAAGGACTGCAATTTCTACTGAAACCAATTATATAAAATATTGCAGCCCACAAGACAACCACTGGGTGGCCACACAAGAACATATATAGGAGAGACACCTGGTGACAAAGAATTGCAAAATCATGTTTTGTTTGTTTTTTCCTATTTTTAAAAATGTTTATCATCTCTTTCCAAACGTTCCTGGATATACTGAGCTGACAGCAAAGGTAGAAAAACTATTTTCTGTCCTGTAAAAAATAATCCATTAAAATCTCTCTAGTTGGAAATATAAATTATGGGTGTTTGAAGACTTTTGTTTTTTTTTAAATAGTAAGGGATTCAGAAAAAAAATATCTAAATCTAGCAACACTGATTCACACAACAAAGCACAGTGAACGCTCTGAAAACAAAACCCATGGGGCATTTCCATTTTTTTTTTTCATTTTCACCCCACAAAGATTTTTTTTCCTGTTTTCCAATACATGATATTGCAGAAACAATCCCATAGATGGCTGCGTCAGCGGAAATGTCAAAAAGTTACGGTTCATGGAAGATCGGGAGTAAGAAAGGAAGAGACAAATTCAAAATGATTTATGGCACTAAGGGGTTAACCATGAACTTGAAAATGGCATGGTAGCCCAGTTTTGCACTGGGAACTCAACCTAAATTTGGTTTAGCTTCATGAATATACTATATATATATATCCATATTCTGTGTCTGGTATGGCAGCAGCACCATCTAGTGGCCACATCTCGTCACTGGGGCCATGTATCCATGCGCATGTAGGGACCCAGCATGCATGTGGAACCAAACACCCCCTGATTATACGGAAGCCAAGATTTGCACATAACAGGTAGGAAATAGTGTTAGGTTCCCGTTCTACAGAGATCACCTGGACGATTTGGTGGACGGGCTCAGATAATTTTGTATAAAATATATTTGCCAAGAATCTCTAATTTACCAAACAAGCATAGCATTAGCTCCAGAATACTACATATCTCTATGGCATTTTGTGCTTTATCTGGTTAGCAGTGTGCTGTTGCATTGTATGTATTTTCCTTTTCATTGCAATCAGCCATAGCAACGTGCACCTGCGCATTGGGATGTGCTGACTGAAATCCCCTTTTTTTGCTTTGTAAGTATGTGCATGTATATATATATATTTGGGGAGTATTAAAAATACGTACTATATCTCTTTATGGAGAGCGCTTTAAATTGGACTGAGGAATGTTATAGGCCATACATGCTCCTCAGAAATCTGGGAAAGGGTATGTAAATGAGCTCTTAACAAGCTCTGCCCCTGAAGCCACCAGATGTAAGGCAGCTTCCTATAAGTCAATGTTCGACCTTTTAAACAGGCCTTGAGACATGACTTGGATAATAATGAAAAGGGTTTTTGGAGACTTAAATATCCTCTGCATAGGTCATCAGTAGAGATGAGCGAACGTGCTCGTAACGAGCACTGTACCGCTCGGCTCCCCTGCGCTCGCATGGGCGCAGGCAGCCGCTTCCATCCTCCTGAGGAGGACGGAAGCGGCTGCCTGCGCCCATGCGAGCGCAGGGGAGCTGAGTAGTACAGTGCTCGTTACGAGCACGTTCGCTCATCTCTAGTCATCAGTACCTGATCAGTGGCGGTCCAACACATGGGACCCCCACCAATCAGCTGTTTGAGAAGGTACCGGCAATCCTGTGAGCACTGCAGCCTTCTCGCAGCTTACCAAGCACAGCGCCGTACATTGTATAGTGACTGTGCTTGGTATCGCAGCTCAGCCCCATTCACTTCAAAGGGGCTGAGCTGTGTGTGTGCCTTCTCAAACAGCTGATCATGGGTTCCCAGATGCCCAGGATAGGTCAACAGTATATAATTCTCGGAAAACCCCTTTAAACCAGCATCTCATCTGCAGACAGCTGTTTCGGGGTGATTGCCCCTCATCAGTGCAGAGCAGAGAGTACTGGCTTAATTGGGTGAGAGGCCTAGGTCAGGATTTGGGGGGTACTATATCTTCCTATGGAGAGGTGTTAATCGACCTGAAGAGTCTTATAGGTCAGGCAATTCAAGGAAGAACGTATGCTAATGAGCTCTTAGCATATAAGACTCCTCACGCCAATTAAGGTGCTCTCCATAAGGAGATACAGTACACCCCCGAATCTTGACCTAGGCCTCTCACCTAGTTAAGCCAGCACTCTCTGCTCATATACAGGCAGCACACGTCGATCATATTGAGGCTGCATGCACCAGTCTTGGTTCAATGGATCAATATTTGTCTCCTTCCTATAGATGAATGACCTATCTGCAGCTAGGAGGCCTTACCTACTATCATTATGCTGTGTTCTGCTGTGCTGTGATTGTACCAGATGTCTTCAGTTCGCACCGCAGCCTCTGGTGTCATATTTGGACCTGGGAGAGAAGAAACAATATTGGCCTCAATCCACTTTATGTTGGTTTAATGCCATCGTGTTCACAGTTTGACCTTCGGCCCCAGTCTGAGGAATCAATATGGTGTCTTAAAGCTTGATTTATGTGCACAGTCCTCCTCAGACTTACCCTCCTTCTTCAAGTGTGGAAAATAGAAGCTGCAGATTGCTAAGGTGTAGAAATAAGGAAACCTTGTGTTCTGCGCAGCTCCAGGGATTCACCTTCCTTGCAAAAAGTGGAGCAGTTCTAATTATACACCTAGTTTTGGAGTCTTCATAGGAGGCAAGCAGATCTCTGACCACTGTCTTTTTATTCCTTAACATAACTTCTACTTGACTTTGTATTTATATGAGATTTTTTTCCAGCACCTTAAAGGGGTTATGCCATGGACTGATGTAAAAAGTCATATAGTACATGAGAATCTCTTTCACACAAAGCTAGAACCAGCCCTGTACCTCACATGGATCCAGAGAGTTCCCCAATTAATTGCTCCAATTGTTCACTTAGATTATCTTCAGGCTGGAAGCTCAGGGGTGTGTCCTATCTCAGAGGGTGTGTCTTTTGTGCTGTAGCTCTTTCCCTGTAACAGCAACAGCTTCTAGTAGTTAGGGCTAGTAACAGTTGAAGATTTAAACTGGGTATGTGCGACCACCACACTGAGGTGGACAGAGTAATAAGGAAAAGAACAAACAGCAGCTGGTGCTACACAGATACAGTGCCTTGAAAATGTATTCATACCCCCTGGAACTTTTCCATATTTTTTCACGTTACAACCACAAACTTATGTATTTTATTTGGATTTTATGTGATAGACCAACGCAAAGTAGCAAGTACTGTAATTGTGAAGTGTAAAGAAAATGGTACAAGGTTTTAAAAATAAAAATCTGGAAAGTGAAGAGTGCATTTGTATTCAGGGCCCTGGAATCAATACTTTGTAGGACCACCTTTCACTGCAATTACAGCTGACAGTCTTTTGGAGTATGTTTCTACCAGCTCTGCACATCTAGAGGCTGACATTTTTACCCATTTTACCCATCCACTGTGACTGGGCCATTCTAACACATGTTTTGCACTTAGGCTAAAAAGTTAAACTTTGGTTTCATCTGACAAGAGCACCTTCTTCCACATGTTTGCTGTGTCCCCTTCATGGCGTGTGACAAGCTGCAAACAGGCCTTTTATGGCTTGCTTTCACAAATGGCTTTGGTTTTGCCACCCTTCCATAAAGGTCAGATTTGTGGAGTACATAACTAATTGTTGTCCTGTGGACAGATTCTCCCACCTGAGCTGTGGATCTCTGCAGCTCCTCCAGAGTGATCATGGGGCTCTTGGTTGATGATAAATCCCCTGCTGCTGGGACCAGGGATTCCTGACTGGCCTATCTGAATGGAGTAAGAACATGTCTGTTCACTTCTTATAGACTGACAAAGACAGCTCTCCAGGAGTACTATAAAAGTTAGTGGAGCAGTAGTTACTGCTACTCTGTGTGGTGCCATACTGTACTGCGTATGAGGCTGTATTACAAAATCCAACAGAAAAAGCAGAGGCTGTATGGAGCAATAACTTGGGCTTTGTTCATGAGGACTAAGTAGAACGTTCTTACCTGAAGAAGAACAGTAATGGTGGTGGAGGTGTCATAATGAAATTTTAGGCTACTAGTAGTATGCAGGTTGCTTGCCTTTGTATAAAGTCAGGTTTACGCAAAGTTCTGAAGCAGCCGCCATATATGATTATTAAATGAAGGTTACTCCACACTGAATGTTGCATACCAGCTTCACAGTCTTACAGATCATTGAGCCACAAACGGTTAAGAGTCTTTAGTTGGCAGCATAACATTTTTACATGGCCCTTTATAGTTCTTCAGGGACTATTTACTCTCACAAAGTCTTTCATCACTTGGTCACCTCCAGTTGCCTCTGATCATTAGTCCCCGGTTTGTGGCCTAGATATCTGTTGCTACTGATCTGCTCCATTGTTTTGTACCGGGGCCTCTTGTTATGTTTGTTCCTGGTATATGTGACCATTTCTGCCCTGGTTCATTTGCATCTGCAGCCATACTTCATTATCGTTGTGGCTGGGGTAACCATCTTGCTGTCCCCAACCAGGGAACTCCCCCTTGCCTGTTCCTTGGCTGAGAAGCAAGCTCTGCATCAGCAGCAGCTGCTACAGCAGGGCCTACTTGGTGTGCACCCCCAGCAGGGAATGAACCCTAATAATAATAATGTAATCAGCAACAGCAACCCCCACCTAACATGTGACAGTTATAATACAGGATAACTTGGGCCCTTGGGTATAAGGTGCAGGACTGAGGCACATAGGCCAGGATGTGAGGTTCTTTTACCGTTTGCCCACACACAGCGCTGTACAATGACTAGTGGCTGTGCCTGGTACTGCAGCTCCAATACCAGGAATAGCTACAGGTCAACATATCACACTGTGCTTGGGTTTAATGTGAAAGGGGCGCAGAATTTGATGGCATCCTACAACGAGTCCACTTGGCTGATTGACAGCTCCCCAAAAACGAATTTAAAGGGGTTGTCCTATCTTGACCATACATCTTGACCTTGACATCTGGAGCATATCGCTAAGATCACTTCTGGGACCCACACCTGTCCTTAGGATGGAGCCAGCACAGTGCCAGAAAGCACACTGCACATGTGTGGCCGCACTCCATTCATTTCTATGCGACTGCCGAAAATAATCCATATGCCCCATCAGAGAGGTGGCCGTGTTTGTGCAGTGCACTTCCAAGTCATTTCAATGGGACTTCCGAAAACAGCCAAACGCGCTGCTCCCATTCACTTCTATTATGGGGACCTGCACCTACCAAACATTGGGGGCATATCCTAGCTATATGCCCCTAATCTCCAAGATGGGACAACCACTTTAAGGATAAACTGAGCATAGGACTAGTCACACAAGGTTGGAAACCCATCATGGCCAATCCCAAAAACTATGCGCTAGGCCGAGTGGATACCACATTAAGGGCTCATGTACACGGCTGTTGCCCGGCTGTTGCCACATTGTGGTCTGCATACGGCGGGCCCGCAATACATAGGCACTGGCCGCGTGCACCGCGCATCACTTGAATGGGTCAGCAATCGGGAAGATGCGGTGTGGAATCGGGAAGAGCGCAAATTGCGGTCCCCAATGCACGGAACGGCCGTGTGCATGAGCCCTAAGGCAAAAACATGGTACCTCAGTCAGGAACCATTCACACACGCAGAATTTGATGCAGAAATGACTGCGACTGAAATTCAGTTCCATTCGTTTGAATGGGGTTGTTTTGTCGGCATGTACGTGGATTTTCTGCAAGCTCAATTGAGATGAATGGAACCAATTTTCAGTTGCAGAAATTTCTGCAACCAAATGGACCACTTGTGAAGTCATTTTCAAAACATGACCCTAGCGCTACTTTACAGGTTTTTTAAGAGTCCTAATGAGGTCGTGATCACTGATACTGTACCATTCCAGCAGAAATGTATAGAAATAATATGCTGCTTACATTCTGAACTCTTTGGTATCTAAGTCTAATTAACCTGCTATAGGAGAATCTGACTTGTGAATCGCATGTTACGCAGTGGTGATTACATGTAGCCTTCATGTATTTCTAGACGTACTTTTTTGTTTCTTTGTTTTACTTTACTGTTTTGCTTGGAGATTACAGTTATGTCTCACAGTTCAGGAACCGCAGTCATTTCAGGCAGATATAAAGTATGTTTTGCTTCCTTGACCAGCTGTGGTGACCTTCTGTTCCAGCAGCCTGGTACAATCTGTTATACTGCATTTCATGTCGCTGCATCACAGGACAAAATCATTTGCTTTTTGATTCTATGGGATAATGTAGTTGCTTGGTTTTTTTTAATCTTTTTTGTTTTTTCTTTAATAGGTAGATGCAAAGAACATGAAAAAAAATCACATTTCTAAACACATAATTAAAGGGATTGTCAGAGTGTTAAGAAAATCTGCCTGCAGAATATGTAATGAAATAGCATTAAAAAAAAAAAAACCTGTTAAATTGTCCTCCACTGCATTACTACTGATGCTGCTGTGATCCCTGGCTTTTAGGGTGATATTGCTTAAAATTAAAATCTATATTTTTTTCCCAATTAAAATGTACTGTTACTTAAAGGGGTTGTCCGGGTTCACAGCTGAACCCGGACATACCCCTAATTTCACCCAGGCAGCCCGCCTCCGATGCCCTCCATTGCCCTGCGCTGGATCGCGCAGGGCAAGGGTGTTTTGTTTACATTATACACACTGCCGGGCGGAGGTGACGTCACTGGCTGTAATGGGCTGGCTTTAGCGCTGCCCTAGCCGTTTTACTGGCTAGGGCCGCGCTAAAGCCAGCCCATCAGCGCCAGTGACGTCACCGGGCTCACTGCTGGGCGGAAGCCTCTGTAGTTCTTTAAAACTGATGATCTATCCTCTGATCGGTCGGGGTCCGACACCCGGGATCCCCGCCGATCAGCTGTTTGAGAAGGCAGAGGCGCTGCAGGAGCGCCACGGCCTTCTCTGTGTTTACCGCAGGCCCAGTGACGTCACGACTAGTATCACTGGCCTCGGCGGGGCTAAGCTCCATTCAAGTGAACGGAGCTTAGCCCCGCCCAGGCCAGCGATACTAGTCGTGACGTCACTGGGCCTGAGGAAAACACGCGCCGCTGCCTTCTCAAACAGCTGATTGGCAGGGGTCCCGGGTGTCGGACCGCTGCCGATCAGATGCTGATGATCATCAGTTTTACAGAACTGCAGAACCACTTTAAAAAATAAATGATATCTCATAGTTCCCCCTACCCTGCTCTCCACCAGACCTGTGGAAGGAGGGAGCACACTTATCAGCTCCCTGTCACTCAATCCACCGCTGTGTTCGCCTCAAGCCCACGGGTGCACCTAGTCTTTCTTTAACTTTTTGTCTTTTGGAGATCATTTTATCTTCAACTTGCTTAACTATTCACAGTATCAGTCATTTTGACCAGGGGTGCCCAAACATTTGCATGCCACTATATTTGTAAAACATAACAGTGCCACGAAACGAACAGGATCAACACCAATCGCGGCATCTGTGAAGGTAAGGCAGAGGGATGCGGCTCCCTCTGCCTTCTGATCGGAGCCCCACAGTGAATTCACCCGCGATGCTAGGGAGTAGGGTTGTCACGGGTATTGAAATTTCGATACTGAATCGATATTTTTATACCAGTATCAATTCGGTACCGGAATTTGCTCTTTTTCGATACTTTTGGCAGCTAAAATAAAAAGACTTTCTTACCTCTCCTGCGCCGCGGCTCCGCTCCCGGTCCGGCGCTCCTCTTCTGTCAGCACTGCACTGTCCTGACCGCGTACAGCGTCAGGACATAGTGCGCGCACTCTGACCTGACACTGCACGCAGTCAGGTGACAGTGCAGCGCCAGGAGGAGAAGATGCAGGAGCGCCGGACCCGGAGCAGAGCCGCGGCACAGGAGAGGTAAGAGAGTTTTTTATTTTATTCTAATGGGGGCACAGTGGGCTGATCTGAAGTCTGATGGGGGCACAGTGGGCTGCCCTGAGGTCTGATGGGGGCACAGTGGGCTGCTCTGAGGTCTGATGGGGGCACAGTGGGCTTCTCTAAGGTCAGATGGGGGCACAGTGGGCTGCTCTGAGGTCTGATGGGGGCACAGTGGGCTGCTCTGAGGTCTGATGGGGGCACAGTGGTCTGCCCTGAGGTCTGATGGGGGCACAGTGGGCTGCCCTGAGGTCTGATGGGGGCACAGTGGGCTGCCCTGAGGTCAGATGGAGGCACAGTGGGCTGCTCTGAGGTCTGATGGGGGCACAGTTGTCTGCCCTGAGGTCTGATGGGGGCACAGTTGTCTGCCCTGAGGTCTGATGGGGGCACAGTGGGCTGCCTTGAGGTCAGATGGAGGAACAGTGGGCTGCTCTGAGGTCTGATGGGGGCACAGTTGTCTGCCCTGAGGTCTGATGGGGGCACAGTTGTCTGCCCTGAGGTCAGATGGAGGCACAGTGGGCTGCCCTGAGGTCTGATGGGGGCACAGTGGGCTGATCTGAGGTCAGATGGAGGCACAATGGACTGCCCTGAGGTCTGATGGGGGCACAGTTGTCTGCCCTGAGGTCTGATGGGGGTACGGTGGGCTGATCTGAGGTCTGATGCTGGCACAGTTGTCTGCCCTGAGGTCTGATGGGGGCACGGTGGGCTGATGTGAGGTCTGATGGGGGCTTGGTGGGCTGATGTGAGGTCTGATGGGGCACACAGATTCTTTGTGTTTTATTCTTTCGGCGTGGTATCGAATGGTATCGAGTATCGAATACTTTTTCTTGGTATCGAAATCAAATCAAAATTTTGGTATCGTGACACCAACCAGGCCTCCTATTGGTTTCTACCCCCGGCCATGCAGCGATCCGGAGGGAAGCGGATGCCGGGGACTGGGTGTCTATAGGAGGGGTCCGGGTATTGTGGAGGGTTTTTTTTTTATTATTGGATAACCCCTTTAGGGCTCATGCACATGGCAGATGCTGGCCCGTGGCCGTATTGAAGTCTGCATACGTCGGGTCTGCAATACACGGGCACCGGCTGCGTGCAGCCCGTATTCACTTCAATGGGTCCGCAATTCCACAGATGCGGGACGGAGGCATGGATCGGAACACTACGGAAGCACTACTCTTTCTGCTTCATTTTTGGCACTAACATTGACCGCTAGTAATTTTGCTGTCCATTCAGCTATGTAAGTAAGCATTACTTGCTGTGTTGTGGTCTGGTACTGACTTGTTCCAGGAGACTTTTACAGCTACTGCTAGTAGAGAGAAATGGTGACCACAACCGAGCACATTTTTCAGAAAAACCGTTACACAATATTTCCTTTCTTATTCTGTTGCAATCTCTATATTCTCAATATCTGTCATCATCATTTACACGTATATATGGGGCTCAGCCTCTTAGCAATAATGAGTTCCTAACACAACAGGGCCCAAAGGTCCAGTAGAAGACACCTCACTTGGTGCTAGCAGTCACCTGCCCTAAGCTCAGGGCTTCTCAGTCTTTTTCTACTGGGGCCTCAACCTTATCACTTTTAAAAGTTGCCTTAATTTATCTTAAAATGTCTCTCCTAAACCCTGCAGAACACCAGAAGTCACGTATTTTGCTTAACCTGGGACTTTTGCAACTAGAGAAAGACTTGTAAAGCATATTGAGTGACCTAGTAGATTACTGCTAAGATTCTGGTCCTAAAAGAAGGAGGAAGGCTTTTCCATCCCTCTCTGAAGGAGGAGCTGAGTAGCTGGAGTGCATCATCCAGTGGAGTCTGGCTCTGCCGGTTGTTGAGGGCAGATGCCTTTGAATCTGGCAGAGGCTGATGGAAAAAAAGAGGATTTTCCTCCAGGAACAACACCATTTTTGAAGAGCGAGAAGATGGCAGAGGAAAAGCAACTTTGCCAGGAGAGTAACACTGAGAGAAAGCAGGAAGGATGCCGACAGACTGGCTAGGACTGGGTGCATGCACGTGCAGGGGCGGTGAAGATAACAGATGACCTTGGACTTTGCTGCATTTGGATGGTTTGCAGACTCTGGGGCCTATCACATTTCATCACCAATCATCTTGCTCTTTGCAATAACTAAACTAGTCCTGCTCATTGCCTACCCCATACGCCTGCCCCTGCTCCTAACCTCCAGCCTTGCACCCTAACAAACACCGAAGATCAGAGGCACCCCAGCTACCCTCAGGCAGAACCCCCAGAAAGTCAAGAAGTTCCCCGAGTAAAGAAGAGGTGTGCCCTCTATTCACTGTGCACGGCCTACGGAGAGTCAGGGTGAGGACTGCTACCATCATAGCCACTACCACTCCTCTCCTCCAGCACATATTATCACTTATGCCAACTTGTAGGGGCCCGGCAATCTTCCCATTTACATTTAGAATCTGACTGTATTCATGGTGAGTGCACAGTGACAACATAAAAGATTACAAGGTCACAAAAAGCAATATGGACGCTCTATGGGGGCTGGGCGCTGGTGACACTGAGTACCGGTATTATTTACTGCGAGATGGGGCCTTCCCTGTGTGAAGAACAATGGTCCAGCCTCTCACCTCCCCCAACACTCTGAGCCGATCAATATTCCTTTACCTCTGATTGTCATTAGAGATGAGCGAACGTGCTCGTAACGAGCACTGTACCGCTCGGCTCCCCTGTGCTCGCATGGGTGCAGTCAGCCGCTTCCGTCCTCCTCACCCGACGGAAGCGGCTGCCTGCGCCCATGCGAGCGCAGGGGAGCCGAGCGGTACAGTGCTCGTTACGAGCACGTTCGCTCATCTCTAATTGTCATACAACAAAAGATACAACCAGATACACAGTAAAACCCACCACAGTCTTATAATACAGAAGAGTAGGAGGATTATTGTACATTATATATAGAAAGAAAGAAAGAAAGAAAGAAAGAAAGAAAGAAAGACTACAATGTGAAGAATCAGGGAGCAATCCAGTGAAGATAAAATGGTGATGGACCCACTTTATTACCCTAGAACCTAATGTTTCAGCCCAGATTAATGGGGTCTTAATCTGGGCTTGTTGTTTCTGCCGCGGCTGCTCAGTTTCCTTCCCTCAAACCGCTCAGTTAGGGGGCGTTATCTGTTATTTTGATTGACATTACATTCAGCGCTCAGCTGACCTGCTAACTCCGCCTCCTCTACATGCGTACGCGCTCCCGTGTGAGCGCTAATCTTGTTTATTAGACATTTCATGCCGGCATACTAAAAGCAGGAAGAAGACAAGACCTTGATCGCGCAAGCGCAAAAATGCGCAGGCCCGGGATACAAATCGGACAGTCTGGGATCCATACAAAGGATGATACCGCGCAAGCGCGGCCACCTCAGTGTTATATCTCTGGTGGCCGTAACCCTTGACTACAGAACATAAACAATAAGAATAAAGAAGGTCAGATATAACACGAAAGAGGAATAATGGATAATCAAATGTATTTGGTAAGTTGCATGTTGTGCTATGGAGAACTAAATAAGGCATACTTCAGAACATGGGATAACCCCTTTAAGTATGAAACCTGCCCCCAATGCCTGGGCCCCTTATACAGATTGTACTTATCCCCACTCCCGAGACCCACGTCGCTCCGGATCCCCGCACAACCGCCGCTGCATCTCAAAACATCTGGCGATGAGGGGAGCAGCCAATAGCAGGTCACGATGGGGGTTAACCTACCCAGTGTCACCTGAGATTTTTGTGACTGTTGTATCTTTTTTTTAGATAGATAGATAGATAGATAGATAATAGATAGATAGTTACATGTATAGATAGTAGATAGATGGACAGTGATAGATAGATAGATAGATAGATAGATAGATAGATAGATAGATAGATAATTGATAGTTACATGTATAGATAGTAGATAAATGGACAGTGATAGATAGATAGATAGATAGATAGATAGATAGATAGATAGATAGATAGAAAGAAAAAATAGACATTAGAGAAAGATAGATAATACATACATATTATAAAAATAGATAAATAAATGGATTACTAGAGAAAGACAGACTGACAAATATTGATGACAGACAACACGTAACTACACAGATATTAGAGGAAGATACAATCCTGCAGCCCCCTCAGACCCTGTGCACACAAGTCACCTGCAGTACATCACAGTGCGCAGCGTTATCTCTGCCCTCCATGGATGTTCTCATCATCAGCTCTGACCTTCTCCACAAGGACACGGAGGACACTTACCTGCAGTGTTGGAGGAGATCCCCGGGGAGGCCACAGACAGGATCCCGCAGAAGACGGGCACCAGGACGGGGTGCAGGGCGCGGAGCCGCATGTCAGGTGTGCGGGTGTAGACGGCGCTCTGCAGAAGTGACATCAGTCCCCGGCAGCGGCGTGTAAAGGGCTGAATCACGATGGAGACACCTTCCTGACTGGCCCCGGCCTCGGGGATGGGGGAGGGGAGCAGCTGCTCAGGGCTCTGGGAAAGTTGGGTGCTGACGGGTTATACCGGGCTGCTGTTTGTCACAATGTGAAGAGAAATGACTGGGGACAGGCCATGTGGCATCACTGGTGACATCAGCTCTGCTTCCATAACTAAAAAGTATAGAATTGAGAATTCTACTTTGGGCTATTCTTCTGTAATGCATCCTGGAAATATATAGATACAACTGGGCTTTACCATCAGTAAAGTATGTCCACATCATCCGACACTGTAAGCCTGATTGGACAGCGTCAGACAGTGCAAAGGTCACACCCCATTTACAAAGGCAATGGTAACGCCCAATTGTCTTTTTTTAAATTTTTGCAGGAGGAATAACAGAGGAACTGCAAAATAGAAAATAAACATATTTACATGTCAGAAGAGCTCATGTCAGTATTTTCAATACTGAAATTGTGCATCAATCAAGTAAAAATAAACTACAACTCCCAGAGTGCTTCATTCACTTCTGTGGGAGTTAGAAGAACAGCCAAGTGTGTTTGCATGTTGGGAGTTGTAGTCGAAGGTTGCTGGTCCCTGCGCTAGGATATGCCACAACATTCTTGTGTCCGGGATCCTGCAGATCCTGTTTTTCTTTGCTTTTCGATTTTTAAGTCCTATAGAAAAACCTACGGGAAAATTACACCTGGTGCAAAACTAACATTAAATCTGAGAAATAACAGAGGGAGAAGCGAGTCTATGTGGTGCCGTATATAAATGTATAATGCCAGGGATGAATAATTGAATGGTCATTAACTATTTATGGCCCTTACCTTCCTTCAAACTCTATGAGGGCACTAGTCACTGGGTCACAGGCAGTAAAAAAAAAAACTCCTATAGAGGGTAAAATAATCCCAAACTGACCAGACTGTGGATCTGATATCTCTATATAGAGGTTTTTCCTAAAAGGTTTCCCAAAACTGAAGGTTTTCTTCTTAGGCTACAATCACACGACCGTATGTGTTTTGCGGTCTGCATACACTGATCGGCAAAAAATACGGATGACGTCCTTTTGGCATCCATATTGCATCCGTTTTGCCAATCCATTGTAACAATGGCTATCCTTGAGCAAGAATAGGACATGCTCTATATTTTTTGCGGACATACAGATACTGATAGCACTCGGTTGGCCCCGCCTACTTGGGTTGCCGCACCTTCTGTCAATTTGGACCCTTCTACAACATGGGGCCACTTTTAGTTTTTTCTCCAGTCTTCCCCCTGGGAGGCTTACACATATCTCATAGGGCCCCAAAATTTATTATGGGCCCTGTCCCACCTAACGTGCATCATATACTCCCAGGTAATGGAGAACACAAAGAGCAACGCCCCAAGATTTATGATGATTTTTTTTTTTTTATTGCAAATAAGAAATTTTGATAAACACAAATTGTAATAAAAAAGAAGCTCTATGTTGGAAAAAGTGAAACAGGTGTTTCAGAAATATGGCACTTATTCTGAGCATCATATTTACACCAGACAACTGGCATAAGTACATTGATAAATCTGCCCCATACAGCTCTAAATCACCGCTTCCTCTCACTTAAAGGGGTTGTCTCACTTCAGCAAATACTATTAATTATGTAGAAGATGTGAATACAAGGCATTTACGAATGTATTATGATTGTCCATATTGCTTCCTTTGCTTGCTGGATTAATTTTTTCCATCACTTTATACACTGCTCGTTTCCATGGTTACGACCACCCTGCAATCCAGCAGCGGTGGCCGTACTTGCACGCAATAGGAAAAAGGGCCGGCCTATTTGGGATCGTGGGAGCGCACATAGGCTGATGCTTTTTCCTATTGCATGCAAATACGGCCACCGCTGATGGATTGCAGGGTGGTCGTAACCATGGAAACAAGCAGTATATAATGTGATGGAAAATGAATCCAGCCAGCAAAGGAGACAATATGGACAATCACAATACATTAGTAAATGCCTTGTATTAACTTTCTCTACATGATCAATGCTATTTACTGAAGTGAGACAACCCCTTTAAAGGGGTATTCCGGTAAAGTAACTTAATTTTTTATAAACTGCATTAAGGGGTTATTCTCATTTTAGACAATGGGGGCATATCGCTAGGATATGCCCCCATTGTCTTATAGGTGCGGGTCCCACCGCTGGGACCCGCACCTATATCCAGAACGGAGCCGCCCTCCATTCATTTCTATGGGGCCATCGAAAATAGCCGAGCGCTGGCTTGGCTACTTCCGTCGGCTCCATAGAAATGAATGGGAGCGGTGACCCCCGCTCCGTTCTGGATATAGGTGCGGGTCCCAGCGGGACCCACACCTATAAGACAATGGGGGCATATCCTAGCGATATGCCCCCATTGTCTAAGATGAGAATACCCCTTTAAGGCTGCAAGCTGTGACCCAACCAGAACCCATAACTATACAGATAACCAGAGCTTCATTTTACCTTGTAATCCATTTGTCTATCTCCTGTGTGAGCTTGCAACACACTGACAGTATCATGGCTCCTGATCTTCCCTCAGAAAACTACAATTCCCACAATGCCTAGCTTTCCTGCTCTGAGTTTCTGCTTGTTCATGAGTGTTGATGATTACTGATTGACTGCCTGATATCACTGTGCAGACACGCCCTCTCTACTCAGTAAGCTGCAGCACACAAACATTTAGCTAGAGAACTGATAGCAACACACTGAGCATGCCTGACCTGATAAAGGCTCAGAACTACAGGTCGGTGCCATGGTAACTTATGAGGAAACACAGTGGGTAGCAGGCGAAGAAAAGTACTTTATAACTACTGAACGTACATTATATGAGGTAATGATTGATGATGAATTAGTCTAAAACATAAGTTATATTTATGGTAACCGGAATACCCCTTTAATATATCATAAAGATGTCTGCCTGCAGCCACCACTAGGGGGCGCTCAGTGTATAGGACTTTATACAGTTACGGTTCTCTGCAATGGAAATTGTAATCATCCCCTCTAGTGTCAGCTGCTTGGAAATTGAGTTTTTTATGTTTCCTTTACAGTTACCTTGTTGCTTTGGTTTACTGTTTGTCCTCATTGTGGTTTCCACTTCCCCTAATTAAAACTGTTTTATGTGACGACTTTGTATGTGATGGAGTATGTCGGTTTACTGCATGCTATTATTGCCCCTTCACCTAAAGGGGTTCTTTCACACACAGTATTACTATGCAATGATGTATCACTACAATATACATGCAATAAACATACTGTTTGTTTTTTAGGTAGCGGTCCAGACATCTCTCATTCATTGGTCCTTACATCGAAATTTATAGAAATATGTAACTATACTGCATCTGTCTCTAGAAAATTGTGGGGGCATCTCAGGGGCTCTATGTGCGGGACTATTTTCTATCCAGGGGAGGAAGGGGTTAACAAGGGCTACTTGAAAGGCATCCTGTAAGATGCAAGTGCTTGATTGCTGTGAAGCTGCTAACCACCCACGGGGAGGGAAAAAAAGTCCTCCAGATAAGGCCTCATGCACACAAACGTATTTTCTTTTATTTTCGTGTCCGTTCCGTTTTTCTTGCGGACCATATGCGGAACCGTTTGTTTCAATGGGTCCGCAAAAAAAAAAACACGGAAGGTACTCTGTGTGCATTCCGTTTCCATAATTCTGTTCTGCAAAAAAATCGAACCTATTATTGTCCGCATTATGGACTAGGATAGGACTGTTCTATTAGGGGCCGGCTGTTCCGTTCCGCAAAATACGGAATGTACACGGACTTCATCCGTAACCGCAAAATACACACGGCTGTGTGTATGAGCCCTAAGTGAGTAAACAAAAAACAAAACGTTTTAAATTCAAGGAAAAACCCTTTGAAGTGTGTCACGTAAATTGCATCCCTGTGTGATACACCACGTGGGGAGTAGGACACTCACTTCTTACTAGAGGCAACAGGACCTGATGCTCCCAGCGTGGTGACATCATATGCATAATCACACTGCGAGCATCAGGTCCTGCTGCCTGCATTGAGGGGGCAATAGTACATAGTGTATATCATATGTAGATGGTAGGACACAGGTCAACCATCAGCATGCTCTTATCTAGCCCTGTCAATCAAGGGGGGAGTGTGCAGAGCATAGGGGGTGTTACAAAGCAGTGCTCAAAGAATTCAGCCCCGCCTCCTTGTGCTCCAACATTTAAATATGAATAAAAATGCAGATATTGCTACAGCTGTTTATCATACAGACAAAAGAAATGTACAGTTTTAATCAGCATGATGAGCCCTACCAGGTAGTATGCCTGGTTTAAGGCTACATTCACACGACTGTATGTGTTTTGCATCCGTATTGCATCCTTTTTTTTGCGGATCCATTGTAACAATGCCTATCCTTGTCCGCAAAACAGACAAGAATAGGACATGTTCTTTCTTTTTTGCGGGGCTACGGAACGGACATACGGATGCGGACAGTACACGGTGTGGTGTCTTCATTTTTTGCAGACCCATTGAAATAAATGGGTCCTCATCCAATCCACAAAAAAACGTAACGGACACGGAAACAAAATACGTTCGTGTGCATGAGGCCTAATGGGGTTGATCCTGGTGACAGAGCCGCTTTAAGCATAAGCAGAAGGGGGGCGACTAAAGGGGGGGCCTTATTTCTACCGAAGAGACCATTAATTATACTGGGGGGCACTAATGGTGGCATTAATCATACTGGGGGGCACTATGGAGGCATTAATCATACTGGGGGGCACTATGGAGGCCATCTGATATCCAGGGGTCACTATGGGGGCCATTATGTATACTGTGAGGGCACTGCAAGGGTTGGAATATTTTTAAAAAGTGAAATTCATCAGTTTTTTAATGGCTGATTTTAAATGTCTTTAAAAACGGATGCATTAAAAATGGATAGAAAGCCAGAAAAATGGATGCCCAGACAGATACAAAATGGTCATGAAATTTCCATGAATCTTCCGTTCATAGAAGCAGACTGCTGGTACTTGACAAAATGTCAATATTCCCATAGAACCAACTTAATAGCTCATGCACACATCCGTATTTTTTACCGATCCATGTAGTCATTCCACGAGTTAGGGGCTGTTCAGACGGCCGTGGTATTGCGGGTCCGCAAAAATGCAGATCCGCAATACCATGGATGCCGAACGGTGCGTGTTCTGCAATTTGCGCAACACTCATCACCAGCACCCAGTAAAAGATGCCTATTCTTGTCCGTTGTTGCGGACAAGAATAGGACATGTTCTATATTTTCTTGCGGAGTCGCGGTTCAGCAAGATCGCACGCTGCTTATTTAAGTGAATGGGGCCTCATCTATTCCGCAAAATTGTGGAATAGATGCGGACCCATTTACACGGTCGTGTGAATGGGCCCTTATAGAACATGTCCAATTCTAGTCCGTATTTCTGATGAGAAAAGCCCTTTCTATAGATGGGAGTGAGAAAAATGCGGAATTCACATGGAAGAAATCTTTGTTTTGTGGATCCGTTGTCCGAGGACTGAAAAACAGACACGGCCATGTGCATGAAGCCTAACTTTTTATTTTTAGAGTTTTAAAGAAAATGGACAAGCGAAATAGGTCCCCTTGGGATATTAAGTTTTTTTCTCATAATCTCCAAAGCAATACTGCCTTACAACGGTAATGACAGTTCAACAGAGTGCCACACAATAGGACTATACAGCACCCAAGTAATACCTCCATACAGTATCCAAAACAACCATATAATTGCTGCCTGACTACTGGAAGTGGCAGGTGAGCAGATTGTTAGGCCCTCAAGGAAATGTGGCCCCTGGAAATCCATTATTTCTAACCTATAGTACAGATGCAGTGACAAGGTTAAGGGTGGTCCCAACTCTACACTGGGACTCCCCTAGACACTGTCGAGGTGTCACCATGTGTTGCTGCTCTCCGGATTGGATGGTATGGCGTGGTGCACCACAATGGGGGATAAGTCTAGAGAATCAGGGACTATAGTAAACCAGTATGCTTCATTACTGGAGGAAGGCACGTACAGCTGGCTTCTCCTCCCTGGCAGAAGAAGGTTCTGTGCTGAGGAAAGGCCTGAGGCAGCTGTTCTCATCTCCTTCAGAAGGCTGGTACCCTGGCCAAAGGGCTGGTGGCCCGGGGTCTGTGGCTCAGTTGTCCGGCTGGCCCTTTGGTCAATAGCTGGTGACTCAGGGTCTGTGACAGAGCATCTCCCATCTGAGCATCTTCTTCTGGTGACTCATGCAAAGTCTCTTCTACGAAATAGTGGCCCCTATCTACAGACAACTAGGGGCTGTGACTGCGCTTATATAACATTTCTAATTGAAATAGAACCTCCTAGTCGGAGGGGTAGAGTGGAGAAGCACAAGGCAAACAGCAACAATGTTGCAATTTCAGTCTCAGGAATTCAGGAATAACTAAGCAGTTTTTCTAGACATAAACAAGTCTTTAGAACTTAACATGTCACGGGGAGCCAGCGACGCACTTCCTCCGTGCAGCGCCGCTGGACTCCCACTGTTGTTCAGGAGTGAGGACGAGATGTATGTCCTCGTCTCCATGACAACAGTGGCGGGGAGGACCTGGCGCGCGTTCAGTCTCAGCGCGGCCGGCATCCTCCCCATCCCCTTGACGACAGGTAGGAGAAGCTTCTGAGCGCTGACGGGGGGGCCGGCTCTCAGCTATGAATATGTGTGCTATAGGTCATGTGACGCTGGCCACGTCACGTGACCTATCTCTGAGTACTGGCGGGGAAGCCAGCACTTCCTGTTTCAGTTTTGGAATTAGGTCACGTGACGCCACCCTGTCACATGACCTACTTGGAGCTCTATTTAAACAGGCAGCCTGCCAGCCTGCCATTGCTCTGTACCGCGGCCCCGCAAAAACAATAGAATAGCAATTGCGGACAAGAATAGGCATTTCTATGATAGCCTCGGATTGTGCGGTCCACAAATAGCGGAACGCACATGGACTGGTATTAATGTTTTGCAGATCCACAATGTGCAGATCTGCAAAACACAAAATGGTCGTGTGAATGAAGCCTAACTGTGGAAGATTTCTAATTTCTCAGTGCATAAGTAGAGAGTCCCAAAGTTTCTCAGTATTAGCTTTAACCCTTTCCACAGTGCAGTGCAAATGAACAGGATATATTACAATAAACATATAAAATGCAGGTCAACAATATGAAACATTGTACGTGCAAACCACAGCATAAATTACAGTGCATGTTAACCCTTCAGAGTGCAATAAAGCAGAGATTTGATAGATTTACATAGTAGCAATAGGGGGAAATGTCCACAATTGTCTATTCTCCAAAGTACACTTGCTCCAGGGCACTACACAGACATCAGCAAGGGTTTACTTTTCCTAGGTGGTGTTTGCTGTGTGTTCTCTCTGTGGCTGAGTTCACACTTCAGTTATTTGGTCAGTTATTCACATCAGTTATTTTGAGCCAAAACCAGTAGTGAAGCCTACTCTGCGATTAGGTAAAATGAAAAGATTTGCATATGATTGGTGTCTTTGACCCGCACCTGGTTTTGGCTTATAATAACTGATGGAAATAACCGATCAAATAACTGAAGTGTGAACTTGGCCTTAAAGGGGTTCTCCAGGAATGAAGAAAATGAAAATACTTAAATATTACTTTATTATAAATATATTCCCAAATACCTTTTTTTAGCTATAGTGGCTCGTTTTGTCTGGGGAGCAATCATCAGGGGAAATAAAATGGCCGCCATCCTATTAGTACACACAAAACCTGTCCTAATCACACAGGAGGATAAGTTACTTCACAACACTGAGGTAAAGAGCTGCCTCATCCTCCTCTCTGCTCGTCAGGCATTATGATCCTGAATACAGTTTAATATAATCTTCAGCTGAATCTCTGTAGGAATGGAGTTCATGAGGAGACATGAAGTATTTTCATTTTCTTAATTCCTGTAGAACCCCTTAAAGGGAGCTGGGATGTTAAATCCTAATTTAAACTCACAGGCGGCTCACCTGATCTGATGGATAAATGCTGATGCTACAATCTTGCAGGTAGCTTGCACCAGACTTAGAAGACATACAGTATTATAATGGTACAGTTTGGCACTCTTGCAAAATGGCACCTGGGTATATAAATGTTTAGAAAAAATATCCCAAAATAATAAACACAGGTGCCAAAAGGGCATTCTTCAGCCTTACAATGGGTAAATGACCCAATGGATACGTTGGCTTATACACTGGGAAGTTTCCCGGCGCATTCACCAAAAATAGATGAAAACTATGAGGAATAAGGAATCATGATCCAGGTTTTAGCCATGATTTAATCATAGGAATCATGATCCATGTTAGACATGACTTAATCACAGCCATCTGCTGGCACCTAGCAGATGGAGTAAACACCGCAGGGGTCCTGCCTTCAAAGCAAGTCACTTGTATACGATTCACACCTTTCCCAGCCACTCCGGAACCAAAGCCCTTTCCATAGGAAGAACCCTCAGCAGGAACTCAGGTGCATCAGTTGGTGCCAGAACCCTTTCCCTGTGACCTACCGGTCTGGAGCTATGCACCATAAGGGTTTTGTGGAGCTTTTGCTACCAGAACTGGGACGTGGGGGTTGACTCCTCCCGGGGGGAGGAGGGGAGTGGCCGGCTGCAGGGTAAAAGGCCACAGAGAAAAGAGGCCAGGGTCTTTCTCTGAAGGGGGGGGTCACCTGGAGCATGGTGTTTGGACAAGCTGCTGACATCACTGCCCCCCATGTGGTTACAGCCAGGCCTTACCTCAACCCAGAAATAATCTTAACAGACTATCCATCTCTCTGGTAACTGACTATTGTTCTGTTCAATTCTGTTCTACCATACCACTTGTATTTGCATATCTGACCGTTGTATCGTGATCGCGTGGGCTACCCTCTCTCCATTTCTGTGCCTGCCTGTGCCCGAGGGGACAGGAGGCGTCTGTGAAAGACTGGGCCGTATGTAACCTTACACACCACCGAAGGGGCGTGGAACGTCACGTGTTTGTAGTCAAAGACTGAACTGTACCGCGTGATCCCCACGTAAGCACTAGCAGGGCGGGGCTGCGGGTGCAGTTCGTCACAAAAACATACTGTGAATTGAGCCAAAAAAGTGGAAAAAAACCACCTTAAAGTAATAGCGCAATCTTGTGTAATCAAGCACAATGATATTGCAATGCAGTGTTTCTTAATAAGGGAAACCACAATTAATACTATAGAGACAAACAAGACACATGACTTAACAGAATCTATGGTTCATTATTAGTTATATTATTAGGATAATTAATGATATATAAAGCACAATATATCCTCTGCCGGACCAGCCTGTCAGAGTTCACAATGGAAATGTGAGCATAGCCTTACCCCTGCTACCAACTCACCAATTCTCTATGCTGCTTAAAGAAGTGAAAGCAGCCATATATAAGGTGACTTCCAACACATTAAGGCCCCTTTCACACGAACGATATGGATTCAGTCCGGATGCATTCAGGGTGCGTTCCGGAAAACTCGCACCAATCCGCATGCAATCACAGTCAGTTTTGACTGCGATTGTGTACGTTCGTCCAGTTTTTTCCACGTGGGTGCGATGCTTATGGATGCATTTCACACACGCTTGATAAAAAAATGAATGTTTACAAACAACACCTCTAAGCAACCATCAGTGAATCACGCATTGCACCCGCCCGGAAATCTCGCCCGTGTGAAAGGGGCCTAATGCAGACTCTACACCATGTTCCAAATTATTATGCAAATTGGATTTAAGTGTCATAAAGATTCCATTTTTTGTTTTTCAATGAAACTCATTAATGGTATTGTGTCTCAGGGCTCTTTGGATCACTGAAATCAATCTCAGATACCTGTGATAATTAGTTTGCCAGGTGAGCCCAATTAAAAGAAAACTGCATGTTCCACAATATTAAGCAGGCCACTGTTTTCAAGTAAAATGGGAAAGAAAAAGGATCTCTCTGCTGCCAAAAAGCATCAAATAGTGCAATGCCTTGGACAAGGGATGAAAACATTAGATATTTCACGAAAACTTAAGCGTGATCATCGTACTATGAAGAGATTTGTGGCTGATTCAGAGCACAGACGTGTTTGTGCTGATAAAGGCAGAATGAGGAAGGTTTCTACCAGGCAAGTTCATCAGATTAAGAGAGCAGCTGCTAAAAAGCCATTACAAACCAGCAAACAGATATTTGAAGCTGCTGGTGCCTCTGGAGTCCCCCAAACCTCAAGGTGTAGGATCCTTCAAAGGCTTGCTGTGGTGCATAAACCTACTATTCGGCCACCCCTAACCAGTGCTCACAAGCAGAAACGGTTGCAGTGGGCCCAGACATACATGAAGACCAATTTTCAAACAGTCTTGTTTACTGATGAGTGTCGTGCAACCCTGGATGGTCCAGATGGATGGAGTAGTGGATGGTTGGTGGATGGCCACCATGTCCCAACAAGGCTGCGACGTCAGCAAGGAGGTGGAGTTATGTTTTGGGCCGGAATCATTAGGAGAGAGCTGGTAGGCCCCTTTAGGGTTCCTGAAGGTGTGAAAATGAACTCTGCAAAGTATATGGAGTTTCTGACAGACACCTTTCTTCCATGGTACAAAAAGCAGAAACGTGCCTTCAGGAGCAAAATCATCTTCATGCTGACAATGCACCATCTCATGCTGCAAAGAAGACCTCTTTGTCATTGGCTGCTATGGGCATAAAAGGAGATAAACTCATGGTGTGGCCACCATCTTCCCCTGACCTCAACCCTATAGAGAACCTTTGGAGTATCATCAAGCAAAAGATCTATGAGGCTGGGAGGCAGTTCACATCAAAACAGCAGCTCTGGGAGGCTATTCTGACATCATGCAAAGAAATTCAAGCAGAAACTCTCCAAAAACTCACAAGTTCAATGGATGCAAGAATTGTGAAGGTGATATCAAAGAAGGGTTCCTATGTTATTATGTAACTTGGCCTGTTAGGATGTTTTGGATTTAAATAACTTTTTATTTCAGTGACTGTGACCTCCTAATGCTGCACATTTCACAAATAAGCATTTTCAGTTCTTAAAAAGATATAAAATGTTTAGAAATTCTACTGTGCATAATAATTTGGAACAGTGCATTTTGAGTTTTTTAATTTTTGAAGAATATACTGTTATCATTGGGAGGTTTGTTCAATAAAATTCGATGTATACTGTAACGGGTGATGACTTTTATTATACTGACTGTCATTTGTACCGACCATTTAGGAAAATCAGAGATAAATATCATTTACATAATAATTTGGAACATGGTGTAGGTATTACTGACCATACTTTTTACAACAAAGAATTGGAAAAAGGTCTTCTTCTATGAAACACTGGTCCAGACTTACAATATCCTTTCAACATTTGGTTAACAGCAAAATTAGAAGATAACAGCTGTTCTCCCCTTCTCCCCATCTTAACAGTCACGTTAAAATTGGGAAAACCCTCCCAAAAATGTCACCTTTTTATTGTAGATTTTTAATGTGTGTCTGCAATAAATCTTGTTGGCGCACAACTCAGGGGTCACTGTTGCATTTTTAACCCCTTAGTGACATGATTAATTTTAGCCTTAAGGACCAATAATATTTTGCCCCTTTGTCTTCTAGCAGTCATAACTTTTTAATTTTTTCTTCTAAATGTTTTTTATTATTTTGCGGGATTAGTTGTAGCTTGTAGGGTTTTTAGGAACCATTTTGGGGTATATATAGTGTATTAAATAAATGTTATTATTGTATTTTTAGGGGAAAGATTAAAAAACAGCATTTTTTACACATATTTTGTGGATTTTTTTTACGGCATTTACTGTGTGGTAAAAATAATATAATTTTATTATGTGGGTCACTACAGTGATGTTAATGTCATGTTTCTATATATTTTTTACAGTTTTTTCTCTTCTCATGCAGCCTGTCAGCTCTGCAGCTGCTCCCTCGTTCTCCTCCAGACTGACCAGAAGGGGGAGGGCTCCTTTAACTTCTCATATCTCTGGTTTGCTACCAACTAAAGATATGGACTTTGTATTGAAAGCTGACATTCCAAGCTTACAGACAATACCAGAATGACAGCAATATGTTAAGTATAGGAGAAGATATAACTGTTAGAAATCTGGATGCTGTGAATGAAGCTGAAAGTGAAAGTAAAAGCAGATTTTACCCCCACATTATTCCCAAACAGTGATATCTCCTCTGTTACTTGAACTAATGCTGTCATTTTGGTCTTGTATGAAAGCCTGAATGTCAGCTTTCAAACAAGACCTAGCTGCTACCAGGGCCGGCCTTTGGGGTGTGCGACCCGTGCGGTTGCACTGGGCGCTTCACTCCCGGCCAGTTAAGGGGGCGCCCTCCCAGAGCGCCCCCTTAATGGCCCGGCCTGCTCCCGTACAGCTGCGCCCACTGGCTTAAATATAGGGGTCTCAGCGGTATGCCAATGCCAGTGGTACAGTACTTTTCCCTTTATAAGATGCTGTGCATCTTATAAAGGAAATACTAGCGAGCGCTTCCATAATGGGGAATGATTATAGCGAGTTCACTATCTTCTATTGCTTATACAAGAGATTGCCACTCACACTCGCCAGAGACTTCTCTTAAACACATCGGTGGCTGAATACATTCCATCTATACAGCTGAGTAATCCGTCCATGTTCATGAAGTAACACATCTTCTAATGTTTTAGAAGTCAAATCCCAAATCAAATCCCATAAATGACACAGGCAAGGGATCTCCTGAAGCTCCACACCCAGGGGCATAGCAATAGGGGAAGCAGGGGAAGCAGCTGCTTTGGGGCCCAGACCCACAAGGGGCCCCCTCAGGAGGGAGACTAAAAGATTTTATTGTCAGGCCCCCCTCAACAGTATTATACAATGACATTATATACAGTGACACTATAGAAAGCGGATGGAGCGGCTGTCAGGCCTTGTCTGGGAGAGCTCAGTCTTGACTAGCCACAAGAGTGAGGGTTGCATGTGAGTTCGGGGTTGCGAGGAGGTTTCTGGGGGGGCCCCATTCAAAAATTTGCTGTGGGGCCCAGTTAGTTCTAGTTACGCCACTGTCCACACCTGGTGCCAGAATTTTGAATTTCTCCCACTGACTATGAGACAAGGAATCTAATAAATCATTACGTTTGCCTTCAATATGTCTGACTTTTATCCAGATATACAGCTTCAAACAGCTTAAGAACTAAGGGGCAGATTTACTAATCCCATGGAACTAGTGATGAGCGAATCGAAGCGGCAATATTCGTGATTCGCACGAATATTGCCCGCTTCGGCTCGGCTCGGCATCCCGAGGCAGCGCAGACTCGTGATTATTCATGTGTCACTGCAAGTTTGAAATGCCCGTTTTTTTCAGCCAATCAGCATCAAAGGGAAGCCTGTGGGAACGCCTGCTGTGATGTAACAGCCCCTATACCTCCCCAGCAGTGATTGGCTGGCAGTGACATGTGACCTAAATTTACATAAGGTAGGGACCTGCAGCATCAGCCTCATTGTGCTTTGGGAAGGAGAAGAGACAGACAGTGTTAGCTAGTGTAGTGTAGTGTTGCACGATATATCGAAAACTCGGTACGGTTTCGGTACCTAGTGCGGTACCGAAGCTCGATACCGAGTTTTCTTGCCGTCCGATACATAGAACATGGCGCGCGCATCACTTTAATGCGGTTGCCATGTTCTAATATCTGCCGCGCTGCCAGGGCCGGATTATAATTGGAGCACCTGGAGCTACTGCTCCAGGCCCCCGCTCCAATGATTTCATGGGGGGCCCCGCGCCCCCCTCAGACCTCAGATCAGCCCACCCAGCCACTTTAAAAAAAAGCATACTTACCTGTTCTGGCCGCCGCTGTCCTCAGGTTCCGCGCTCCACTGTGTTCCCTGCCGGCGCGCACTATGACCTGACGCAGCGACAGCTCATAGTGCGCGCCGGCAGGGAACACAGCCTGAGGACAGCGGCGGCCAGAACAGGTAAGTATGCTTTTTTTAAAGTGGCTGGGTGGGCTGATCTGAGGTCTGAGGGGGGCCACAAGACGCTGACCTGAGGTCTGATGGGGGCACAAGACGCTGATCTGAGGTCTGATGGGGGCACAAGACGCTGACCTGAGGTCTGATGGGGGCACAAGACGCTGACTTGAGGTCTGATGGGGGCACAATGTGTTGATCTGAGGTTTATTATCCCTATACAGTGACATCACTGTGTGTATTATCCCTGGACTTTGACATCACTGTGTTTATTATCCCTGTACTGTGACATCACTGTGTGTATTATCCCTGGACTTTGATATCACTGTGTTTATTATCCCTGTGCTGTGACATCACTGTGTTTATTATCCCTGTACAGTGACATCGCTGTGTGTATTATCCCAGTGCAGGAAGAGGTAAGTGGTCTGTGTTTGTGTGTTTGTTTTCTATTTTTCAGGGTCGTGAATGCAGAGGACTACGTCGTATTCGGTGGACTACGGCGGACCAGCTTTTTTTTTTTTAATAAAATGGTCAAACAGGGGTCTGGGGGAGTGTTTATTTCAATAAAATGTTTTATACTTGTGTGTGTGTATTTTTTTTTACAATACTACAGTTTTAGTAATTATGGCTATCTATGGACGGCCCTGATTACTAATACTGGGCTTAGTGCTTGCCGGTATGGCAGGCCAGCACTAACCCCAACATCTATTACCTCGGCACCCACCACCACCAGGGGTGCCGGGAAGAGCCGGGTACCCGCAGGACCGGACCTTCTAAATTGAGGGTCTGGCTCTGGGGCGGCTGCAGGCTGGTAGCATTAGGCTGGGAAGGGCCAATAACCGTGGCCCTTCCCACCCTGGTAGTGCCAGGCTGCTGCTGCTGGTTGTATCTGGCTGGCGAAGGAAAAAAGGGGGGGACCCCACGCCATTTTTAAAAAAAAATAATTTAATTATTTTTGTAAAAAAATGGCGTGGGGTCCCCCCTTTTTCCTTCGCCAGCCAGATACAACCAGCAGCGGCAGCCTGGCACTACCAGGGTGGAAAGGGGCACGGTTATTGGCCCTTCCCAGCCTAATGCTACCAGCCTGCAGCCGCCCCAGAGCCAGACCCTCAATTTAGAAGGTCCGGTCCTGCGGGTACCCGGCTCTTCCCGGCACCCCTGGTGGCGGTGGGTGCCGAGGTAATAGATGTTGAGGTTAGTGCTGGCCTGCCATACCGGCAAGCACTAAGCCCAGTATTAGTAATCAGGGCCGTCAGTAGATAGCCATAATTACTAAAACTGTAGTATTGTAAAAAAAAAATACACACACACAAGTACAAACCATTTTATTGAAATAAACACTCCTCCAGACCCCTGTTTGACCATTTTATTAAAAAAAAAAACAGCTGGTCCGACATAGTCCACCGAATCCGACGTAGTCTTCTGCATTCACGACCCTGAAAAATAGAAAACAAACACACAAACACAGAGCACTTACCTCTTCCTGCACTGGGATAATACACACAGCGATGTCACTGTACAGGGTAATAAACACAGTGATGTCACAGTACAGAGATAATAAACACTGTGATATCACAGTACAGGGATAACAAACACAGTGATGTCACAGTACAGAGATAATAAACACTGCGATGTCACAGTCCAGGGATAATAAGCACAGTGATGTCACAGTCCAGGGATAATAAGCACAGTGATGTCACAGTACACCTGTGCAAACAAGGCCTGGGGGACCAAGATAAGGCTAGGGGCTACACTGAAAAGGGCCAGTGGCGCACAGGTAAGGGGCAGGTTCACAAGCAAGGTCCTGGGGGGAAGGGGGTTGAGGGGTGCACAGATAAGGGCCAGGGTGGCACACACAGGGGGCAGCAGAGACAAGAACCAGGGAGGCGCAGACAAAGAGGGAGTGGGGCACAGATAAGGGCCCAGGAGCGCAGACCAGGAAGAGGCGTACAAAGACAAGGGCCAGATCCCAGGGGTGCAGACAGGGGCCAGGTAGGCACAGCCAAAGGGGCGCAGATAAGAGCCAGGGGCTGAGGGGCTGCATTGAAAAGGCCAGGGTGGTGCACAGAGCAGGGTCAAAAGCAAGGTCTGGGGGGGGGTGAGGGGCACACAGATAAGGGCCAGGGTGGCATTAATAGGTTCTTCTTCATTTTGGCGAGGTATCGTATCAGTATCGAGTATCGTGATACTTTTGTATGTATCGGTATCGAACTCAAAATTCTGGTATCGTGACAACCCTAGTAACTTGCTTCACTTTCAACTACCTCACCCCCCGACACCTGTGTCTCGCCATTGTCCACCACCTCCTCAGACAACACTGGTAAATCCCCACTGTCAGCACACGGAGACTGCAAAAGGTCTTGCGAATTGGGGCAGAGAATGTTCTGGGGTAGCACATCAGAGAAGGGGTGACTATGGGGTTCCAGGGAGTACGTGACCACATGCAATCTCCATCTAAAAAGTCATACTGAGGCTCACCACCATGCTTTACACTGCAATCTTATTACTGAGGCTCACCACCATGCTTTACACTGCAATCTTATTGAAAGACAGACAATCAGGGGTTCACCGCCAGGTTGTCAGGCAGCATTTTTAAGTGGGTCACCATTACCGTGTCCCTGAAAATTGCCTTGGGGTCATCACCAGACTATTGGCCAGATTTAGAAAAAATGGTGCAATTAGGGAGCCTCAGAGGCATCCCTACATGCTGCCCCTGGTGTTTCCTATCCATTTCCAAGGTGTTTCCATCTTTTTCTGAGGTTTTCACATGTTGGGGCAAACTTGACTGTGCAGAACCTTTGGCCCCTGCAAAAATATTCGGGTCTCCCATAGACTTTAATAGGATTCGTGATTCGGCTCGAACCCACGAATCCCGCGGAAAATTCGGGCCGAATCCCCCAATATTTTAGGATTTGATCAACTCTACATGGAACCTTTCCCTGTCTAAGAATATGAATCACAGTCTTAAGGGGGTTGTCCAAGATACCATACTTTTCAGGCTATAAGACTCACTTTTCCCCAAAAAAGTGTGTGTGTGTGTGTGTGTGTGTGTGTGTGGGGGGGGGGGGTTGGAATAGCAGACCACCTCATGGTCTGAATGCTAATATTGGCAGCAGTCATCAGCATGTGGGAGGCACAGGAAGGTGAGGGCAGCACTGCATTGGCTGTACTCACACTCCCTGGTCTTCTTCCGGGTCCTAACCACAAACAGATTTAGGACATGGCCTGGTGCTGTGCTAAGTCAGGTCACAGTTCACAGCAGGACCCGGAAGAAGTGGTGTGGTGAGCAGTGAATCCTGGATCTGCAGCGCCGTCCAGAGCAAGGAGGTAAGTTTTTGTGTTGTCTGATCTGAGGTCTGATGGGGGTCTGATCTGAGGCTGTTGGGGGCTGGGGAGTCTGATGAGGAGCTGATCAAAGGCTGAGGGTTCTAATCTGAGGCTGATGGGGGCTTATCTGAGGGTAATGGAGGCTGGGGGTCTGATCTGAGGCTAATGGAGGCTGGGGGTCTGATCTGATGCTAATGGAGGATGCCGGCACTTCCCTGCTGCAGTCTCTAAACAAGTAACAGCAGGGGGACCGGAGTTTAAAATAGTTTTTTCATTTTGGGCTAGAAAATTTACATATTTTAAAACCCACATCAGATTTATGCCAGGATTCAATGCATGCTCCAAAAATGTATTTGTGTGCCAGAATTCTGTCCATGTGCCAGCATTTTATCCAAGTTTCAAAACTGATACTCTTACCAATAACAAAAGAGACAGCAGGGAAGTTGGCATGGTATTACTAACAATCTCTAAAATAAGACAGTATAAACTTAGTCTTCAACTGCACCAGATTTATCACAATGGTCGATGTTGGATGATAAATCTGTCCCATCTTCGCACTGTCTAGTTTAAGGCCCCTTTCACACGAGTGTGATGGATTAGGTCCGGATGCGTTCAGGGTGCGTTCAAGAAAATTTCCATTTTGCAAGCAAGTTCAGTCAGTTTTGTCTGCGATTGCGTTCAGTTTTTTACGCGCGTTTTGATGCGTTTTTCACGCGCGTGATAAAAAACTGAAGGTTTACAAACAACATCTCTTAGCAACCATCAGTGAAAAACGCATTGTATCCGGACTTCCTTCAGGATACAGTGCGTTTTTCACTGAAGCCCCATTCACTTCTATGGGGCCAGGGCTGCGTGAAAAACGCAGAATATAGAACATGCTGCGTTTTTCACGCAACGCACACCCACACAGACCCATTGAAATGAATGGGTCAGGATTCAGTGTGGGTGCTATGTGTTCACGTCACACATTGCACCCGCGCGGAAAACACGCTCGTGTGAAAGGGGCCTAAGTCACCTATATATTGGCTTAGTTTTACTCCAAAATTTTGACCTATTTTTGGTGCATGGAGATGCAAGTAAGGACATCCCTCTGATAAGAGGCATCACTTGCAAAGCGAGACGTAAAAAGATTAGAAAAGTGTCTAAAACTCTTGATAAGGCTACATTCAAACGACTGTATGTGTTTTGCGGTTTGCAAATTGCACATCCGCAAACACGGATACTGGCCGTGTGAATGTAGCTGGCCCTTTGACTGAAATGCCTATTCCTGTCCACAATTGCGGACAGCACACTGTGTGCTGTCCACATCTTTTGCGGCCCCATTAAAATGAATGGGTCCGCAATAGTTCCACAAAATTGCGGAACGGATGCGGATCCATTCATATGGTTTTGTTAATGCACCCTTAGTGTGGTACTCATCAGTTTTTTGCCACAAATTGCAGCAAAAACTGGTGAACTTTCACTAGTAAACCTGACCCTAAATGTCTGACAATTCGACCGTCATGTTACATTTGAAGGACAAAGTAATGAAATCATAAATGACTCCTTTATTAGCCACATACAACAATATTGTAATTGCAAAAAAAGATTCCCTAAAAAACTACGAACAGAGAATAAATCCAGCATTTTTGTCACTTTATTTTCTATCCAAGGAACAGGCCCTACCTCCGCCGACCATTCCCGATTATAAAATGCAACATCTGTGACAGGCTACGTTCACATCAGTGCTAATGGTTTCTGTTGTTCAGTTAAAGAACAGAAAACAGGGAAAACTTGTTTCTGCTATTATCACCATTGATTCCACTGGTGTAATATCAGCATCCGTTTTGCTCAGTGTGACTCCATTCTGTCAGATTGTTCCATTTGTATTATTCAGTCTGTTTAATGTATCCATTTTATTTCTGCTTTTCTGTTCCTCTGATGGATCAGAACAATGGAAAAAATCTACGCAGATGAGAACTCAGCCCAAGAGTGTCAGAATGAGGTCTTGTTTTTGTGGGACAAGCTGTACTTTCTAATGGTGCCATTTAATATTGCATACGATGTAGTGGGAAGCTGGAATGAAATTCCAAATGGTTCCGTACGGTTACGAAGATTTGTATACTTTTGTGTTGTAATTAGAGATGAGCGAAGTTTGTAAAAATCACAAAGCGCATTTTTTTGTAAGCAGCGGCTACAATGACAGGGAGATGCAATAGTGCCGCTCCCCATCATTGTACACCTCAGATGTCGCGTTCATACATGATAAACAGTGTGAAATTTACAGGAAAAAAAATCATACTTACCTCCTCCATTTGCTCGCGACGGGCCGGCCGCCGGCATCTTGCTTGAATATCTGGCGCGAAATCCGAGATGACGTTGTCACGTCAGCCAGTGTCACCACGTACAGGATTTCGGTCGAGAACTTCAATTAAGATGGCGGCGGGCAGCCCGTCGCAAGCAAATGGAGGAAGTATGAATTTTAGTTTTTTTTACACTATTTCAGGTTAAGTCGAATCACTACTACGAAGCACGAGGAAATTTGGCTTCACGGCAAATCCAATTTATCCTGAGACTCGGATAAAATTCCACTTTTTGGGATTCCATTCACTCATCTCTAGTTGTAATACTTAAAAAAAATTTAAAACTTAAAAAAATTTTTTTTTTCTTTTCATCGCCATACTCTGACCCCAAGAACTTTCTTATATTTACGTCTACGGAGCTGTGCGAGGGCTCATTTTTTGTGGGTCGACCTGTAGTTTTCAGTGATTCCATTTTGGGGTGTGTTTGACTTTTTAATCGCTTTTTATTCAATTTTTGTGGTCAGGTAAAGCAGAAAAAAACTGTAAATTTGCAATTTTTATTTTTCCATTATGGCGTTCACCATCAGATACATTTATATTTTAATAGAACAGGCGTTTTGGCATTCGGCAGCGCCCATGATGTTTATTTTTTATTGTTTATTTATTTTTGTTATGGGGAAAGACTGGCCTCAGCGGTGACGTGTTCACACATGACACAATCACATGTGGGGGGGGGGGCAATAAGTTACTATGGCAGCCAGAGGTGTTATGCCTGTAACACCGACTGGCAATAATGCATTGAAATGATAGGTATTACAAAATCACCTTTTTCATTCAAAAATATATAAACTTAAGAAAATGTAAAACTTGATATTGCCACAATCATAATGATAACCTATCTGTGAGAGTTTTTTTTTCAAGGTGGGAAGGGAAGCCACAGGGTGACATCTAACCAAAGGCTGGCTCTGGATGCAATTGCTTTCATAACAAAACAGGATCCGGTTCTCTCAGGAGATAGAAAGGAAACCGACCACAAATACTTTCTTGATTCTCTTTATGTCCAGACTGTGCATTTACTCATAAGAATAAAGCTGAAATAATGGCTTCTTTCCTAGACTCAAGGAGTGTTCAGTTGGCGCCATCTAGTGTTGAATTTTTCACAGTGCAGGCAGGAAAAATATGAATCATACTGTAAAACGGACATTTTATACGGAATTTTATGAATATAGGGGGATTTGTTGTGTTAGAATATGGAGGATACATGTCTATTGTGCGTTTTATATGGTGACAATATTTTATGGATATAAATGTTGTGGGGTTATAGATAGCGTTGAGTCAATCAAAGCATCTAAAGTGGAATTCGGTTCCAAGTTAAGTAGAAATTCGATTCACAACAAATCCGAATTTCCTTGCTCTTTGTGGTAACAAATGTTTTGTTTTTTTTTCCCTAAAATGGTGGCTACACACAGGGCTGCCATCAGGAATTTCGGGGCCCCCTACAGGCAAATTTTGCGGGCCCCCCCCCCCTTTCGGGTAAACTTTACAGATTGCAAAAAGGCTAACTTTTTTTTCTTAACAAGTCGCATCATTGTGTGTATTATCCATGTACGGTGACATCTCTGTGTTTATTATCTCTGTACAGTGACATCACTGTGTTTATTATCCCTGTACTGTGACATCACTGTGTTTATTATCCCTGTACGGTGACATCACTGTGTTTATTATCCCTGTACGGTGACATCACTGTGTGTATTATCCCTGTACGGTGACATCACTGTGTTTATTATCTCTGTACAGTGACATCTCTGTGTTTATTATCTCTGTACAGTGACATCGCTGTGTTTATTATCCCTGTACTGTGACATCACTGTGTTTATTATCCCTGTACGGTGACATCACTGTGTGTATTATCCCTGTACTGTGACATCACTGTGTGTATTATCCCTGTACGGTGACATCGCTGTGTGTATTATCCCTGTACTGTGACATCACTGTGGTTATTATCTCTGTACTGTGACATCACTGTGGTTATTATCTCTGTACTGTGACATCACTGTGTGTATTATCCCTGTACGGTGACATCATTGTGTGTATTATCCCTGTACAGTGACATCTCTGTGTTTATCTCTGTACAGTGACATCGCTGTGTGTATTATCCCACTGCAGGAAGAGGTAAGTGGTCTGTGTTTGTGTGTTTGTTTTCTATTTTTCAGGGTCGTGAATGCAGAGGACTACGTCGGATTCGGTGGACTACGTCGGACCAGCTTTTTTTTTTTTTTTTCATAAAATGGTCAAACAGGGGTCTGGGGGAGTGTTTATTTCAATAAAATGTTTTATACTGGTGTGTGTGTATTTTTTTTTTCCAATACTACAGTTTTAGTAATTACGGCTATCTACAGACGGCCCTGATTACTAATACTGGGCTTAGTGCTTGCCGGAATGGCAGGCCAGCACTAACCCCAACATCTATTACCTCGGCACCCACCGCCACCAGGGGTGTCGGGAAGAGCCGGGTACCCGCAGGACCGGACCTTCAAAATTGAGGGTCTGGCTCTGGGGCGGCTGCAGGCTGGTACCATTAGGCTGGGAAGGGCCAATAACCGTGTCCCTTCCCACCCTGGTAGTGCCAGGCTGCCGCTGCTGGTTGTATCTGGCTGGAGAAAGAAAAAAGGGGGGGACCCCACGCCATTTTTTTACAAAAATAATTAAATAATTAAAAAAAAAATGGCGTGGGGTCCCCCCCTTTTTTCCTTTTCCAGCCAGATACAACCAGCAGCGGCAGCCTGGCACTACCAGGGTGGGAAGGGACACGGTTATTGGCCCTTCCCAGCCTAATGGTACCAGCCTGCAGCCGCCCCAGAGCCAGACCCTCAATTTAGAAGGTCCGGTCCTGCGGGTACCCGGCTCTTCCCGGCACCCCTGGTGGCGGTGGGTGCCGAGGTAATAATGTTGGGGTTAGTGCTGGCCTGCCATACCGGCAAGCACTAAGCCCAGTATTAGTAATCAGGGCCGTCTGTAGATAGCCGTAATTACTAAAACTGTAGTATTGGAAAAAAAAAATACAAACACACAAGTATAAAACATTTTATTGAAATAAACACTCCCCCAGACCCCTGTTTGACCATTTTATTAAAAAAAAAGCTGGTACGACGTAGTCCACCGAATCCGACGCAGTCCTCTGCATTCACGACCCTGAAAAATAGAAAACAAACACACAAACACAGACCACTTACCTCTTCCTGCGGTGGGATAATACACACAGCGATGTCACTGTACAGGGATAATACACACAGCGATGTCACTGTACAGGGATAATAAATACAGTGATGTCACAGTACAGAGATAAGAAACACAGTGATGTCACAGTACAGGGATAATACACACAGTGATGTCACAGTACAGGGATAATAAACACAGTGATGTCACAGTACAGGGATAATAAACACAGTGATGTCACAGTACAGGGATAATAAACACAGTGATGTCACAGTACAGGGATAATAAACACAGTGATGTCACCGTACAGAGATAATAAACACAGTGATGTCACTGTACAGAGATAATAAACACCAGTGATGTCACAGTACAGGGATAATAAACACAGTGATGTCACTGTACAGGGATAATAAACACAGTGATGTCACCGTACAGAGATAATAAACACAGTGATGTCACAGTACAGGGATCGGCGTCTCGTGGCCCAATCAGACCTCAGATCAGCGTCTCGTGCCCCCATCAGACCTCAGGTCGGCGTATCGTGCCCCCATCAGACCTCGGGTCAGCGTCTTGAGCCCCCATCAGACCTCAGGTCAGTTTAATGTGCCCCATCAGACCTCAGGTCAGCTCTTGTGCCCCATCAGACCTCAGGTCAGCTCTTGTGCCCCATCAGACCTCAGGTCAGCGTCTTGTGCCCCATCAGACCTCAGGTCAGCTCTTGTGCCCCCATCAGACCTCAGATTAGGGTCTTGTGCCCCATCAGACCTCAGATCAGCGTCTTGTGCCCCCATCAGACCTCAGGTCAGCTTAATGTGCCCCATCAGACCTCAGGTCAGCTTAATGTGCCCCCATCAGACCTCAGGTCAGTTTAATGTGCCCCATCAGACCTCAGGTCAGCTCTTGTGCCCCATCAGACCTCAGGTCAGCGTCTTGTGCCCCATCAGACCTCAGGTCAGCGTCTGGTGCCCCATCAGACCTCAGGTCAGCTCTTGTGCCCCCATCAGACCTCAGATTAGGGTCTTGTGCCCCATCAGACCTCAGATCAGCGTCTTGTGCCTCCATCAGACCTCAGGTCAGCTTAATGTGCCCCATCAGACCTCAGGTCAGCTTAATGTGCCCCCATCAGACCTCAGATCGGCTTAATGTGCCCCATCAGACCTCAGGTCAGCTTAATGTGCCCCATCAGACCTCAGGTCAGCTCTTGTGCCCCCATCCATCAGACCTCAGGTCAGCCATTTCTGCCCCCATCAGACCTCAGGTCAGCCAAACCCCCCCCCCCCCGGGGGCCCCAGCCACAAAAAATACTTACAAAAAGCTGCTCCGGTCTTCTTCTCCTTCTCCTGCGCGCGCCTTCTTCTCCTGCAGTGTGTGATCCCGCGAGACCTGTGACCCAGCGCTGGATCTCGCGGGATCACACAGCCAGCCCAGGAGGAAGCGCGCAGCCAGGAGTCGGAGACCGAAGCCAGCGGCGCGGCAGGGTAAGTATTAAAGAACTGTGCGCACTGCGCACTTAGCCAGCGGCCCCCGGCGCCTCCACTCATTATCGTGCGGCACAGACCGCACAGTCTGCGGCACACCGGCCGGGCCCCCCCCCCAGTGTCCTAGAGTCCGGGCCCCATAGGGCAGTACCAGTTGTACTGCCCTATCGGCGGCCCTGGCTACACATGTTACAAAGTGAAAGTTAGATGCGCGAGAACGCACGATTACTTATAATGCCATGCAGACAGCCAATCAGCAGCTAGCCAGCCCCTGTGATGTCACAGCCCTATAAAAGCCTCATCCTGTGCGGTGTGAGCCATTTCACTGTGAATTGAGCATAGGGAGAGACGTGACAAACGCTAGAGACAGTGTTCAAGAAGCCATTAATTGTGGAATATTGGATAGGGAGAGAGCAGGGACAGTGTAGAGAGATTCTAGGGAGAGGTTTTACACACTGTATAGTGAGCATAAGCAGAGCACAGGGAATGCAGGGACACTGCAGGCTCTGTAAGGCTACTTTCACACTAGTGTTTTGGAATTCCGGTATTGAGGTCCGTCATAGGGGCTCAATACTGGAATAAAACGCTTCAGTTTGGTCCCCATTCATTGTCAATGGAGACAAAACTGAACTGAAGACAACGGAATGCTCCTGAAAGCATTCCGTTCAGTCTTCAGACCGGAGAGCAAACCACAACATGCTGCGGTTTGCTCTCCGTACTAGTTATCCGCACCTAAACGGATCCGGAATGACCCCCAATACAAGTCAATGGGGACGGATCCGTTTGGTGTGGACACACTTGTAAACGGATCCGTCCTCCATTGACTTTCAATAGAGGTTATTCCGGATCCGTTTAAAAGATGCTAAAGATAATACAACCGGATCCGGAATTACGGATCCACAAGGTTGTATTTTTCAGTACGGATCCGGCGGGTCCCTTCAGCCACCGGATCCGTACTAAGGCTAGTCTGAAAGTAGCCTAGGCTGAAGGGATCCATAGGAGACAGCATCAATCCCTGTGTAGGGCACAGAGCTATCTAATTGAACAGTGTCCACCTTGTTTAATAGATAAGCAATACAGTTAAGGTCCTTTTACACGGGCCGATTATCGGCCGAAAAATCGTTCCTAGGAACGCTAGTGCCGATAATCGGCCCGTGTAAAAGTGGCCCTAATCAGCCGACGAACGAGCAAAACGCTCGTTCGTCGGCTGATTGGATCTTTTGTAGAAACCAAAAGATCCAATCTGTCGGGCGCACATCGCCCTGTGTAAACAGGCGATGTGCGCCTGACAGTATGGAGCTTCCCGGCCGCACGAGCGATACAGCGATCACTCGTGCGGCCGGGCGCTCGATTCGTCGGGCCGTGTAAAGGCTCCCTGCCCGAGCGCCGATATCGCTGATCGGCGCTCGGGCAGGGAGAAGAATCGGCCCGTCTAAAAGGGCCTTTAGGCCTTGATTCTGAAGTTGGGGTGAATCTGTCTTGTTCTACTTACTGTTAATGGGGATTTCTCATTGTTTAATAGATAAACAATTGCAATACAGCCTTGATTCTCAAATTGAGGTGATAACCTGTCTATTTGTATTGTTTGTGACATGTTCACATTGATTAACCCTTTCAAGCAATAGGCAGTTTGAGCCCATTTTTCAAATAACACATGTCAGTTTATTGGGTATTAACTTTGGAATGCTTTTACTTATCCAAGCCATTCTGAGCTTATTTTCTCATGACACATCATACTTCATGTTAGTGGTGATTTTGAGTTCATACATTTCACCTTTATGTGTAAAAAAAAAAATCCATAATTTGCTGAAAATTTGGAAAAATTAGCTATTTTCAAAATTTGAATTTCTCTGCTTTTAAGACGGATAGTGATACTTCATAAAATAGTTATTACTTTACATTCCCCATATGTATACTTTATGTTTGCATCATTTTGTAAATGTCATTTTATTTTTTTAGGACATTAGAAGGCTTAAAAGTTTAGAAGCAAATTTTAAAATGTTTAAGAAAATTTCCAAAACCAACTTTTTTAAGGACCAATTCAGTTATGAAGTCACTTTGTGGGGCTTACATTGTAGAAACCACCCATAAATGACCCATAAATTTTAGAAACTACTCCCCTAAAGATATTTAAAACTGATTTTACAAACGTTACAAACACCTTTAGGTGTTCCACAAGAATTTAAGGGATTATCCCATCTTGGACAATGCGGGCATATCGCTAGGATATGCCCCCATTGTCTTATAGGTGCGGGTCCGACCGTTGGGACCCGCACCTATATCGAGAACGAAGCCGGGAGCTCTGAGCCTGGAGGACCCCGGGTTTCCCGGGGTCCAACCACCACCAGGCGCAGCTCCCCGCTTCGCTCATAGAAATGAATGGGAGCGGCCCGGCTTCCATTAATTTCTGTGGAGCCGAAGGAGACCAGCACCTATAAGACAATGGTGGCATATCCTAGCGACATGCCACCATTGTCCAAGATGGGATAACCCCTTTAAAGCAAAATGGAGAGGAAATTTTAAAATTTAATTTTTTGGGGGGCAGATTCTCTATTTAAATCCATTTTCTCTGTAGCACAGCAAGGGTTAAAAGACAAACAAACCTCAATATTCATTACCCTGACTCTGCAGTTTACATAAACACCCCATATGTGGTCGTATACTGCTGTATGGGAACACGGCAGGGCGCAGAAGGAAAGGAGGGCAGATTTTGCTGGAATGGTTTTCAGGTGCCATGTCACATTTGAACAGACACTGAGGTACCCCTAGAAAGAAAACCATAAAAAGTGACCCCATTTTGGGAAATGATCTATGGGTGAAATGTATGCTTTGACCCAACAAGTGTTTCATTAAATTTAGAAACACTTGGCTGCGAAAATGAAAAATGACATTTTATTTTCCCCAAATTTTTCCCAAAGTTTTTCACGTTCACAAGCGGTAACACGAGAACATGCACCCCACAATTTGTTATGCATTTTTTCCTGAATATGGCAACACCACATATGTGGTCATAAACAGCTGTTTGGGGGCACGGCAGAATTCAGAAGGGAAGGAGCGGCATCAAGATTTGGGCCACATTGGGATTTGCATCACCATATACTAACATCCATAACATTTTTTTAACCAATGTAGCTGTGTAAGGGGTTGTTTTTTGTGGGACTGGCTGTAGTTTTTATTTATTCACTTTTTATACCATTTTTGTGGAGGTGAAGTAGAAAATCACAATTCTGTTTTTTTTTTTTTTAAATTTATGAGGTTCCTCATGTAGTATATATGATATGATAATTTTATTCTGTGGATTGATACAGTTATGGTAATGCCAAATGTATATATTTTTTAAATATTTTACTACTTTTTCAGCAAAAAATCACTTTTGTGTTAAAAAAAGATATTTTGCATTGTCATATACTAACATCCATTACATTTCTAGTTTTTCACCAATGTAGCTGTGTGGGGGCTTGTTTTTTGCAGGACAAACTTTTTTCTTTTTTTTTTTGTGGAGGTAAAAACAGCAATTCTGTCATTGTTTTTTTTTTTTAATTTTTTTTTTTAATGACGTGCACTGCCTGGTATTAGTAAGTTTTATAGATCAGGTTGTTACAGGCGCCACAATACCAATTATGCTCCACCAACTGGACCCAAATTCATAATTCCTACCTACCACGTTCTGTAATGGAAAACTTTATTCAACGTCACACTTACAGCCATTTTATACAAATTCTATGTCACTGTGCAGTTTAACGAAAGTTTAGTCCATGTGGATCCCTCCATACTATGAACTTGAACAGAATTTGTAAGCCAAAAGCAGGAGTAGGTCCAACAAACAGAAGAGATTCAAACTATTCCATTACACATTATCTCTGTTTTGGAACCAATCTGGCTTACAATTACTGATGAAATACTGATGCAAAACACTGACAAAATACTGACCATCTGAAGGAGGCTTTATGAATGCTCAAAATACAGGATTGTTGTTTTTTATGTGCTTCTGATGGATCAGAAGAAGGGAAACATAAGCAGTGATATTAACATAGCCTTGCTGCCACTGCTGCTGCCACCCTCCCCACTCTGTCATGGGGCCACTACTGCCACTGCTGCTGCCACCCTCCCCACTCTGTCATAGGGCCACTACTGCCACTGCTGCTGCCACTGTCCCTGCTGTCATGGGGCTACTACTTGAATCTTGGGGCACTGCAAGGTTAAGCCCACAGTGATAAATTAGACCTGATGCTTTTATTGACCTGAAATACTGACGCACATTAATTTGACAGCTACCAGAAAGAATTAGCTATGAATCTTGGTGAGCTGCACAGACGGTGATAAATTACAACTGCCTGTAATACTGAAAACAGTATGGAATGGATTAACTATGAATGTGGGTGCAGTAGAATTTAATGTACATGGCGATACCCTCTCCTTGCACTGTTCCTGCAGTTTAAGTTCCAAGCCTTCACAATGACATTAGGCCATCAAGTGGTAAGCGTATGGTTAGGCCGAGTGCCATGGGTGTACCAGATTTATCATGATTCGTGACAAATTAATTCGGAACAAATCAAATTTCTTGAAGAACTTTGGCAAATCGTCCGAATCAATTTTTTCAAAACTTTGTTCATTCAGGTAACACTTGGAACCAAACTCGAGTTCGGGAAATGTTTTTTTACAGTAACAAATAATTAAAAACTTTGGCTCATAGGAGCAAATACATTCTAATACTGTACAGAGATGTTTCATCCGAAGTCGATTCACTCATCCCTACTCAAAAACACTTATTTAAGATGCATTCTTACCAGTAAAATAAGAACTAAGCTATAATGAATGTTTAGCAGGTCAAAGATCAGAGATAAGGAGTCGTCAGCTGAGTTGTCTGACGGAACAGAATGAAAACAGACAGCATGCTACTAGAGAATCTCAAAGCTGTACAAAGAAAAGGGCACAACATTTTACAGGGAATGTATCATAATGACATATTGTTTAATTCATGTTTTTATGTTTAACATATTTTTAAAGAATTTTTGATGATGTTATTTTTAATTTTCCATGTCAATATTTATATTTAAACACAAACCATACAATCCTGTAGTTTTCAGACTGGCCACTAAGCCTAATAATAGGCGCCACTTTACTGCAGTTATCTGCTTATCTCATTCCAATCCTGCCTGTAATGATATCACCTTTGTGTCCAGATAAGGCAAGATCCACCATTCACAATAGGTGATTGTCACAGCTTATCTATTCTTTCCTTGTACAATGACCTCTGAACAGGTCACACAGCATGCCTAGAAAACTCTTCCATAGAAGTCAATAGAGTCCCCTCCTGACCATTGTGGCTCATGTGGCTACCGTAAAGCAATTTTTAATGCCTTCTAAATGCTGTTATGAACAGCTCAGGCAAGATGGCCACCCCACAAAAAATAAAAATAAATTATAAAAAGGGATATGTGCTGCTATCTGGTTTTAACTGTCAGAAAAAAATATTTGGTGACACATTTCCTTTTATAAAGACCAATTGACAAAAAATGATTTTAGCTCAAAATGAGTACAATGCAATAATAAAAAATTGCCCTCACAGTTGTACATAACCTTTAAGGAACTTATCAAGTACTTCCTCTAGGCCCCCCTGTTTAATATGCACGTGTGCAGAACATTATGATGGGTTGGATGAAGGTAGTATGAAGTTGCTATGATGCCCACAAGGAAATATATCTGAGTGGAGAGATTTAGAGTCAAAACTTTTGTTAAGCTGACTTCATAAAACTCGGTCATAAAAGGATATTAGCATACCCACAATCCTCTCCATGACATCACAAGAAGGGGGCTAGTGGTAGAATCTGCAGATCTTTTTAAGGGCGGGTTCACATCAGCGTTACGAATTCCGTTATTGTTTTCCGTTATAACATAGCTATAACAGAAAATAATTCTTAAAATGGAATTCAAAACGGAAACCTTTAGAGGCATTCAGTTTTGATCTGTCATAATAGTGTTCTATGGGCAGGCATAGCAGAACTGTCTGGTTTCCAATATCCAGGACAAAAAATAAAGTCTTGTCGACTTTAAAGGGAACCTGTCATCAACTTTATGCTGCCCATACTAACGGCAGAATAAAATAGAAACAGGTAGAGTTGATTTCAGAGGTCTGTCATTTATAAGTTAAAAGTAAGTGGTTGCCAGGAACCAACATCACAATCATTGCAGACTGGTCCTGGAAAATAGTCATGGCCACCTGAGAAGAGTCCTGGTTATTCATGAATTCCTGCTCTCCCTGCTGATGACTGACAGGCTACTACCTAGTTTTCTCCCTTTCTCTCTAGAAGAGAACTGCCAATCATCATCAGATGGGCGGGAGAGCAGGAGATTATGCATAACCATGACTCTTCTCAGGTAGATTTGACTCTTTTCAAGGCCTGTGCTGCAATCATTATGATGCTGGTTCTCGGCAACCACTTAATTTTATCTCATGTGTGACACACCTCTAAAATCAGCATTTCTGTCATTTATGTATTAAAGGGTTTCTGTCACCAGAAATGACCCTATTAAACCAAGTGTCATTTGCAATGAGCAAATGACACTTGATGCCAGTAATGTTACTATTATAGTCCTCAGTAACGCCGTTTTGCTAAAAATTACGATTTTATAATATGCTAATGACCTCCCCTAGGTGCAGTAGGCGTGAACCTGCACCTAGGAGAGGCCGTAATTATGCCTCTTACCACGCCCCCGGTCGCGCTGATTGACAGGGCCGGGCAGCCAGCTCTTTCGGCTCCCGGCCCTGTACGATCCGAAATCCCGCGCCTGCGCAGTAATGAAGCCGGGACCCGGGCGGGCGCCGGCTCTCAACGCACGCTGATCCCGTGCCTACTGCACCTAGGGGAGGTCATTAGCATATTATAAAATCGTAATTTTTAGCAAAACGGCGTTACTGAGGACTATAATAGTAACATTACTGGCATCAAGTGTCATTTGCTCATTGCAAATGACACTTGGTTTAATAGGGTCATTTCTGGTGACAGAAACCCTTTAATGCTGCCCTCAGTGAGATCAGCATAAAGTTGATGACAGGTTCCCTTTAACGGAAAGTCCAATCATATTTATTGCAAAAACTACACAAGATATCCAAAGTCCAAAATATATTAAATATCTTGGGGTTCTGGTAGGCTCAGATCTTTCATTTACTTCTTATAGTCAGTCATCATGCATGCTTATCTCACAAGCAGGACAAATGTTAAACATAAGGATCTTAGTCACCAGGGGCGTTGCTAGGCTAAAACATTTGGGGCCTGGGCTCCTGATGTTTTCTTCCAGGCCCCAAATGTCCTGCCTGCCTATTAGATATAACTGTATTGCCATCCTCAGGATGGCAATACAATTGAATCTAATGCACTGGAAAAGCTCAAGGACCTGTGATGACATCACAGTCCATGTGACCAGTGGAATAGGCTGTTGTTGAGAAGGACCTGCGATGATGTCACTGTCATGTGACCAGTGCAGGAGTGGATAACGCTCAGGAGTGAAGAGAAGTTGGGGAAGAAGTTGTGGTGAGGTCTGCAGCATGAGAAGAGGTAAGTGAGAGGCAGAGCAATGCTGGGAGGAGTCTGTAGAGAACATTATTACCACTCGGGGAACAATAGGGGGGCCTTATTTCTACTGGGGGCTCTGTGAGAGTATTATTAATACTGGGGGCTCTTCTACTAATGGGGGCACTGTTGGGGAGCAGTATCACTGTTGGGGCACAGTAGGGGGCAGTATTACTAATGAGGGCATTCTAGAAGGGAATTAATATTGGTGGGACTATGAGGAGCACTATTACTATTACATATTTCTTCAGGACAGTATTTGGTGGTATTGGGGAGCACAGCGAGCAGCAGGATAACACAGTTAGGCTACATGTACACGACAGTGGAAAAAAACGTCCGTTAAAAACGGAAATTTTTAAAGGACATTTTATTCACTGATGCCTTTCTGAGAAATTGACGTTAAAAATAGACCCATTCAATTGTATGGGGGCAGTCGGTCAGTGAAAAACGGACAAGATTGAACATGTTTCACTGACTGTCAAAAAACTGCCGTGTGAATAACCCCATAGACTACCATTGGTCTTAAAACAGACGTGTGATGGCCGTTAAAAAAAACGTCCATCACATGTCCATTTTTCGTGTGCATGTAGCCTTAGGACTCCAGGTTAGGGGATGAAAGAAAAGTGAGGAAGCTAAGATGTCTGTGTGTCACACTCTGCAGAGACGAGGCGGGTGAAAGAAGTTGTCCGGGCCGAATGGAGAAGATGACGACAGAGAAGATCTACATCAGAGGAGACATCACCTGGAGGCCCTGGATGTGACAGGTAAGTGCTGCTGTATAGCAAGTACAGGAAAGTGTGGTGTGTGGAGGGAGGTGGGGGGGTCGACTTAGAGAACTGGGCCATATTCATTGGGACTTGGGCCCCGGATCTTTTGATACCCTAGCAACACCCCTGGCAGTGACTCTAACAAGGGTTAAATTGTGATGGCTGGCTGACAGGATCAGAGATCTTGTTTAGTGTTCCCTGTATGGATTAGTTGGTACCTACAATACTAGCAGTGATACAAAGAAAGACATAGATGTGCCTGGGGAGAGAAGGCTAACCCATCTGGCCCAACCCCACAGTAGAGCTACCATAGCACAAATTGCTAAAATAGTCAATGCTGGCTATAATAGAAAGAAGTCAGAACACATAATTTAGTGCAGCTGGCTCAGTTTGGGGCTGTGTGGCCACAGACTGGTTACAACAGAAATCACCTACAACGAGCACATGAGCATAAAACAGAGGTATGTAGCAATAGAAGACAGTCTGGTTTGATGAATCACATTTTTGTTTTTTATCATGTGGATGGCCGATGCGTGCCCATCACTTACCTGGTGAATAGATGGCACCAGGATGCACAATGGGAAGAAGACAAGCTGGTGGAGGCAGTGCGATCCTCTGGTCAATGTTCTGCTGGGAAATCTTGGGTCTTGGCATTCATATGGATGGAACACGTATCATCTACCTAAACATTGTATAGACCACATCCATCCCTTCATAGCAGTGATATTCCCGAATGACAATGGACTCTTTCGGCAGAATAATGTTCCTACCACACTGCAGAACTGTTTAGGAATGGTTTCAGAGCCATGACAAAGAGTTCAAGGTGATGCCTTGGCCTCGAAGTTTCCAGATCAGTCTGATCGAGCACCTGTGGGATGTGCTGAAAAAAAAGACTGATCCATGAAGAGTTTGGAGACCCCACCTGACAACATACAGAACTTAAAGGATCTCTTGCTATTGTCTTGGTACCAGATAATGTAGCAAACCATGAGAGGTCTAGTGAGGAGTCTATGTTGTGACAGGTCAGAACTGTTTCGGAAACACATGGGGGAACTAGATGTTTTGAACGGAATCTGTTGAGTGACTTCAGCAGGACTTGATGACTACAGTCCATTCAATATAACACACAAACCTCAGAAGTCCTCATATTTATGAACTTGCAGTTTCCCCTGTAGTACCCCATACTTGGGTTATCTGCAACGTTTGGGTTTGTAATGTAATGTTTTTGACATGCTATGCACTGTTACACCAGCAGATGATGGATGGGTGGCACTTGGAATGGAGCTTACTACACTCTCCTCCTCTTGATAGCAGTGGGCTGGTGTGACTTCCTGTCACAAAGGGGGGTTAGAATGGCAAGTTTGTAGTGAGGGAGCACATCCATCTACTCCCACTCTAAGGGCCTTTGGGACTAGAGATCCAGCTAATCTGTGATGACCACCACTCCATGGAGATTGCAGGGTCCCAGGCCACAGAAATACTGCAAGCTACAGCATTTACAATCAGAAGAGTCATCAGCACTACAGCTACACAGACTCCACTGCAGGTGAGGAGAAACATATTAAGACACCCATCACCACATTTCAGGACAGGCAAACTCAAAAGCCTGAACTTCACAACTGGACACCTATAGCCAAGTGTCTGCTTAAATGCTGTTAACAAGAATATCAGGAGAGAGAGACTTTTGCCACCATAGCTCATCACCCGGGGAGATAAATTTCCCTGTGTACAAAATACTTCTAGATGTACTGTTGCTCTCATCTTGCATTTAGTAAAAATAGACTTTTGTTCTTTTACTTCTGATTCCTTGCCCCATCTTTTCACTGCACCGAACCCCAGGGAGCAATGCTCTGAGGGAGTACACCATAGTAACATAGTAACATAGTTTGTAAGGCCGAAAAAAGACATCTGTCCATCCAGTTCAGCCTGTTTTCCTACAAGTTGATCCAGAGGAAGGCAAAAAAAACGCTGTGAGGTAGAAGCCAATTTTCCTCACTTTAGGGCGAAAAATTCCTTCCCGACTCCAATCAGGCAATCAGAATAACTCCCTGGATCAACAACCCCTCTCTAGTAACTATAACCTGTAATACCCTCCAGAAATACATCCAGGCCCTTCTTGAACTCTTTTAGTGAACTTACCATCACCACCTCCTCAGGCAGAGAGTTCCATAGTCTCACTGCTCTTACCGTAAAGAATCCTCTTCTATGTTTATGTACAAACCTTCTTTCCTCCAGACGCAGAGGATGTCCCCTCGTCACAGTCACAGTCCTGGGGATAAATAGATGATGGGAGAGATCTCTGTACTGACCCCTGATATATTTATACATAGTTATTAGATCTCCCCTCAGTCGTCTTTTTTCTAAAGTGAATAACCCTAATTTTGATAATCTTTCTGGGTACTGTAGTCCACCCATTCCAGTTATTACTTTAGTTGCCCTCCTCTGAACCCTCTCCAGCTCTGCTATGTCTGCCTTGTTCACAGGAGCCCAGAACTGTACACAGTACTCCATGTGTGGTCTGACTAGTGATTTGTAAAGTGGCAGGACTATGTTCTCATCACGGGCATCTATGCCCCTTTTGATGCAACCCATTATCTTATTGGCCTTGGCAGCAGCTGTCTGGCACTGGCTTCTACAGCTTAGTTTGCTGTTCACTAAAATTCCTAGGTCCTTTTCCATGTTAGAGTTACCCAGTGCTTTACCATTTAGTATGTACTGGTGACTTGCATTATTCCTTCCCATATGCATAACCTTACATTTGTCAGTGTTAAACCTCATCTGCCACTTTTCTGCCCAAGCCTCCAGTCTATCCAGATCCATCTGCAGCAGTGCACTGTCCTCCTCTGTGTTAATTACTTTACACAGTTTAGTGTCATCTGCAAAAATTGCTATTTTACTATGCAAACTTTCTACAATATCATTAATAAATATATTGAAGAGAATAGGGCCCAATACTGACCCCTGTGGTACCCCACTAGTGACAGTGACCCAATCTGAGTATCTACCGTTAATAACCACCCTCTGTTTTCTATCACTGAGCCATTTACTTACCCACATACAGACATTTTCTCCCAGGCCAAGCATTCTCATTTTGTATACTAACCTTTTATGTGGTACCGTGTCAAACGCTTTGGAGAAGTCCAAATATACGACATCCATTGAGTCGCCGCGGTCAAGTCTAGAACTTACCTCCTCATAGAAACTGATTAAATTGGTTTGACATGACCGATCCCTCATGAAGCCATGCTGATATGGAGTTATTTGCTTATTTTCATTGAGGTACTCCAAGATAGCATCTCTTAGAAAACCCTCAAACAGTTTACCCACAACAGAAGTTAAACTTACCGGCCTATAGTTTCCGGGCTCTGTTTTTGGACCCTTTTTGTATATTGGCACCACATTTGCTATGCGCCAATCCTAATAACTATGTATCAGTATAGAGTCCTTAAATATCAGAAATAAGGGTCTGTCGATGACATTACTTAATTCTCTTAGGACACGGGGGTGTATGCCATCCGGTCCTGGTGATTTGTCTATTTTAATATTTTTAAGACGTTGCTGTACCTCTTCCTGGGTCAGAGAGGACACTTTTAAAGGGGAATTTACTTTTATACTCTGCATTTCATCTGACAGTTTATTTTCCTCAGTGAATATAGTGGAGAAAAAGTTATTTAGTAGCTTCGCTTTCTCCTCATCGCTCTCTGCAACTCCCCCCTCATTACTCTGTAAGGGGCCGACACCTTCAGGTTTATACTTTTTAGTATTTATATAATTGAAGAACATTTTAGGGTTAGTTTTACTCTCTTTGGCGATTAATCTCTCGGTCTCTAGTTTGGCTGCTTTTATTTGTCTTTTACATATTCTATTTTTTTCCTTATAGTTTTTCAATGCTTCCTCGCTCCCCTCCTGTTTTAGTGATTTAAATGCTTTCTGTTTGTCATTTATTGCTTTCTTTACAGCTCTATTTATCCACATTGGTTTTTTCTTGTTCCTTAACCTTTTATTCCCATAAGGTATGTACCTCTCACAATTAGATATTAGGATGCTTTTAAAAATCTCCCATTTTGTGGCTGTATTTTTATTTTTGAGGACTTTGTCCCAGTTAGTTCGGTCTATGGCCTCTCTTAGTTGGCTAAATTTAGCTTTTTTGAAGTTTGGTATTTTTGTTCCTCCCTGAAGAAACACTCTTTTGAATGACAATTGGAAGGTTATTATGTTATGGTCACTGTTTCCCAGGTGTCCCCCGACCTGCACATCTGTTATTCTGTCAGGTCTATTGGTTAATACTAAGTCCAGTATGGCTGTGACACCATGACACCTTCATCTCATCAGGGCCACTACGACTCCCATCCTCGACACCACAGTCCTACAGTTAACAGCTTTGTTCCCATACTGTGCATAGGAAGAAAGCTGCTAATCAGTGACGGGTCAATCTTAGCCACAGTAGTGAAACAACATCTTTTATCGTAGAGTATATTTTGTCACAGGGTATATTTGGCCCTTCTGCCTACATATTTGGCCCTGTTGACTGGAAGAATCAGTGATTTATCAGAATGGATTATTTAAAGCATTGTGGTTTCTTGAGGTTGGTAAAAATGTTATTTCAGGGCTATAATGTCTCCTGCAGCTGTACTAAGGCCCACGTTATAATGGCCATCTGTGAGGAAGTTCACACAATTTCTTCTCACGTAAAACACAATGTACTGTACTAGTGACTCATTTAGTGGATGATGAATATTATTATATTCTGGAACGTGAAACTAGAACAGATTTGAGGCGAGCGCTTCATGACTGAGTACACTGGTGGGAAAGCTGCATATTAATTCTCTGTATATCTGACCTATAGGTTGTTGTAACTCATTTTCCATGTTCAGTTCTTCCCGTAGCTGTGCGTTGGGCTATTACCAGAGGTGAGGGAATATTTCATTGGTTGTGATCTGGTGTTGAGGGGGTTGTTTTACTTTTCACCCAAAAATAGTGACTTGAGGAAAATATAATCATATGGTATTTACCTATTTTATTTCAACTTTTCTTCATTTAGAAGGTTTTTCCTGACAACCTCTCTCAATGTTCCCTATTAGGGGATATGGGTGTCATAGTGGAGAAGCCTCTATGAGCTAGATTAGAGAGCCGCTAACGAACATGGGCTCTGGTCAGTGGCGTACAAAGAGAAGTGAGGGTCCCATAGCAAGGATGAACCCAGGCCCCCCTAAACCCTTTTCAATCACCCTTGGGCCATTTTTTCCACTGCCTTGTTTGATAAAAGTTGTTCCTTTAGAGGGTAGATTCCTGACCAAGTTTTCACCTCTAGTAGAAGAGGAGTTAATCACAACTAAGACTAGGCCCCCTCTTGCCCTGGTCCCCATAGCAGTTGCATGGTCTGCCGCTATGGTAGTTACATCCCTGACTCTGGCTGTAGCAGAACCAGTGTGTCCAGTTATTATTGCACAGACTGTCATTCATTTGAATGGTCACTTTTAATACTACATTTTTCCAGTAGTGGATGCTGCAGGAGATGTACGGTAGCCAACAGAAAGTTCTTCTAACTCAGGGATGCTCAACCTGCGGCCCTCCAGCCGTTGCAAAACTACAACTCCCATCATGTCCTACTGTAGGCTGATAGCTGTAGGCTTTCCGGGCATGATGGGAGTTGTAGTCTTGCAACAGCTGGAGGGCTGCAGGTTGAGCACCCTGTTCTAGCTAAATAATTTCCAGGGGGTCTCAGGAGCAGCAATGGCTCTCATATTAAAGAGTGATAAGACAACTGGTCTAATCTTTATACTCCCTGTCTAATTTATTAGGCTCACATTTGTTATTTTTAATTCCTGGATTTGACATATTTTTGCCCTTAGAACAGCCTCAAAAGACTTGGTCCATGTTGCCAAGACGGCATTACTCAGTTGCTGCAAAGCATTTATGATGTAAGATTCATCCACCGTAGTCCATATACATATCCGGTTATGTCACCGGCGTCTTTTATACTCTGCTCATTTCCAGGGGTTATGACCATCCTGCAATCCAGCAGTGATGGTCACGTTTACACACTATGGGAAAAAGTGGTGGCCTCTCTGGTGGCGGGGACCACTGGAGTGCACATAGGCAGATGCTTTTTTTTCCTATCATGTGCAAGCACAACCACCACTGCAGGATTGCAGCGTGATCATAACTCCTGGATACGAACAGCGTATAATGTGATGAAAAAATAAATCCAGCCAGCAAATGAGGTAATATGGACAATCACAATACATTAGTAACTGCCTTGTATTGACTTTCTCTACATGATAAATGCCACTTGCTGAAATAAGACAATCCCTTTAAGTGTGGGAAGATATAATAGCATGCAATAACACAACATAATATATGCAAATTGATGTATTCTTCAATAGATCTGATTATCACAGTAACAACCATCCAGAAGTTTGTAACTCAGGTGGAGTGGCCTCCACAACAGATCAAAACAGTAACAAGTTAACGGAAAAGGACACCTACTTTTCTTGAAGAGGAGCAGTGGCGTACCGCCAATATAGGCAGACCACGCAGCTGCTATGGGGCCCGTGGCAGAGGGGGCCCAGAGTTCATGGAAGGCCCTGCCCCCTACCTCTGCAGACTCTGTTTATATATTATGATCGGGATCGCTGTCGGGCATTGGCAGAGGCCCAAAGCAGGCTTGTCTTCCGTTGACTACCAGGTCCTGCTTCCCCTCTGCTCAGGGCCCCCTCCTACATTGTGTACACAACCCACGCCGATGTTCCTCCCTGTGTGACCCAGCCTTTCACATCCAGCATAGTGCTCTTGTGAAGGTAGACCAGCTGAAATACTGAATTTTCCCCTCACAGTATTATGTCATTTGTATATACATGTATTCAATGCTATTTGCCCTTGCAAATATATATATATATATATATATATCAGCTTTGCAAGTATTTCTACAGCTGTGCAGCGTGTCTAAAATGTAGCTTATGTCCTGGTACATCCTGATACGGATTCGACTACCCCGCCCACCTGTCCAGGACCCTGCGGTGGGGTGTATTAACAAAGACATGCGACTAGAAGAACAAAAGGATGTGTGTTTAATGCTTATCAGCTTGCTGGGGAAACGAAACTCCCCACCTTTTCTACTGTGTGTATATGCTTGTGCAATAAACGGAGCAGCCCAGATTACCTCAGCGCCTGAACGTGTTGGGAGACTCCAAATTGACATTTGTGTCCGTCTTGAGAACTTACCATGCGCACAAACGTTCTTTTAATTTGGACAACTGACCTGACCCCTAAGAGGACAGATTGTGTCCCCCTTAACACTCTCTCTTCTGTCTGCCGGGCACTGCACTGGCCAATCAGCATTTAGCAGTGCAAAGCTCCTGCTGCAGGTGGGCGCCGGCGGGAGTTTTATACCGTGCTCACGCGGTGCCTGCATCATTCAGCCACCCACCAGACCGGAGAAGAGAATGGACTCCAACAGCCCTGCCCCAGCATCACCGCCACCGGCCCAGCCAGCAACACTTGCCCCTGTGTGCCAGTACCACCTGACCACAGTCAGCACAACAGTGAGTGTCATTGACTCTGTTTAAAAAAGGATCATGGGGAGAAGACAGAGGGCAGCAGCAAGAAGAGTTCCTGTGGGGTTGGGAGGACACTGTTCTGTAGTAGGTTCATTATTATATAGAGGACTCAGGACAGTGTGCTCCATCCACACCCCCCCCCCCACTTGCTGTTGAATTGCTCATATAGAGTGTGCCCATCCCAACTCAGGCACAATGAAGTGGGGGAAGGGGGCCTGATGCACACTAAGGGTGCATCCACACGACCGTGCCATGTTTTACGGTCCGTAAATTGCGGATGTGCAAAACATGGATACTGGCCATGTGCGTTCCACATTTTGTGGAACGCACGGGGCCGGCAGTATATAGAAAATGCCTATTCTTTTGACAATTGTGGACAAGAATAGGACATGCTCTATCTTTTTTGCATGGCCGCAGAACAGAACAACTTATACGAACAGCACACGGCCCCATCTTTTGCAACCCCATTGAAATGAATGGGTCCGCACCCGTTCTGCAAAATTGCAGAACGGATATGGACCCGTTCATACGGTCATGTGAATGAGCCCTAAGCATCAGCAGCAAGGAGTTTAGATGTGGAATGGTCCGGGGTGGGTAGTGGGTGGAGTTAGAGGGGCCCAATTCAGATTCTTGCTATGGGGTCCAATGATTTCTATGTACTCCCCTGTAGAGGAGTCATACTGTTTCCAACCCTCTTTCATGTTTTTTTTCCCCTCTAAATCACAAAGTTACAGCCCTTAAAAGCATACCTCCTAACCATCCTGGCAGGACAGTCACAGATTTTGAGGTATGTCCTAATTTCATGTTTGCGCTCAGGACACAGTTGAATACAATGGTGAAGCAGGGAGCTGACGGCAGGCAGGTGTGGTACAGTGGCATCATTGTGCCTGCTGAGCTAAGCAGGAGACAGCACAAGCCAGTGGATGATGTGCTTCATTGATCGGTGGAACAGGGCTAGGTGAGTATTACTTTATTTTATTAAAATTACAGAGGCTTCACTATTGTAAGGGTGGCACTATGGGGGGAGGAGGCACTAAGAAGAAAGCAGCATTGTTGTAAGGGGTCAATAAGGGGGCATCACTATTGTGGGGAGGTACTAAAGGGGAAGCACTTTTGTGAGGGGCATTAAGGGGGAATCGCTATTGTCAGGGTGAACTAGGGGGCACCACTATTGTGAGTGAGCACTAAGGGGGTTGCACTATTGTTAAGGGGCCCTGAGGGAGGCTGCAATATTGTGAGGGGGCACTAAGGGGAGAGGAGATTTTAAGAAGGCAGCATTGTTGTGAGGGGGCAATAAGAGAACATCACTATTGTGAGGGGGCACTAAGGGGCAGCACTATTGTGAAGGGCACTAAGGGGGAAGAACTATTTTGAGGGTACTAAGAACACTGCACCGTGGGGTACTATGGGGGCATAACTGTGGGGACACTAATAGGTCATTCTTACTGAGAGGGCACACTAAGGGGACATTCTACTGTGAAGGAGCACAGAAGACATAATTACTATGTGGGTGATCTAATCGGGCATTCTACTATGTGTGGGCACTAAGGAGGCATAGCTACTGTGTGGGGGTCTGGGCAGAATTTGGCATATATAGACTGGGCTGAGTTAAAGGCATGGCTTAGTGTAAAAAAAATGCTGTGGTACGCACAGCTGATATTATCCCTCCCTGACTTTTCCAAAAGTTGGGAGGTATGAAAAAGGATGATCCCGAACTCCAACCTAACCCTGTAGTTCCCGTTATAGCCATAGGTTTATGCATTTAGAAAGGCCAACAATATTTACTTACAGGGGAACCTAATGGAAAAAACACATCATAAAAAAGTGTGAGGCCTAGCAGAACTATGAACCCGAATAAAGTAGAGCAAATCAGCAAATGAGATGAAGAAGTCTGGTGGCCAATTAGACCACATTGTTGTAAGAAATGTAAGACCAAAGGTATATTCCCAAACTTAGTGGCAGGGTTGCCAACTGTCCAAAAATTTCTGTGACTTTTTGCTGTGTCTGTGAAAAATAATTCATGTGTCCATGAGTTTTTTTTTTAGGCTGGTGGCATTTGTCTAGAGGATTACTTTGTTGGTAATCATCTTCATTTTACAGTTCGCAGTAAATGCTGGTGATGAGTTCTTATCGGTATATTGAGCTACTGACATGTATTACTTATAATCTTTATCATTCATTATAGTTTTCTAGTTTACCCGCAAAAAAAAAATTGTCTGTGATTTTGGTTGTTATGGAAAAAGAAAAATTCTGCTTTGGCAACCATAGCTATAGTGGAGGCAGGGGAAGCGGCTGCCCAGGGGCCTGAACTCAGAAGGGGCCCACCCAGGAGGAGGAATAAAAGATTTTATTGTCAGGTCCCCTTCAAGAGTATTATAAAATACATTATATACAGTGATATTATATACAGGGACATGACATACAGTATATACGTGTAGGAAACGGATGGAGTGGCTGAATGCCCTGGTCTGAGAGAGCGATCCTGACCAGCCACAGAGGGTGGTTGATGCACAGGAACAGGGGTTTGTGAAGAAGTTGCTGGGGGGGCCCCATTCAAAATTTGCTGTGGGGCCCAGTCATTTCTAGTTACGCCACTGCCCAAACCATTCCTGCAGAGGCTGCTTGGCACAAATCACACTCTTCCCTATCAGACCCCCATGTTGTGTGGTATGGTTGGTTTCAACCATTTTGAGTTGACCAGTAGAACTTTTTACGCATAGGACATTTCATTTAGGTTTTGACTTTCTTCTCCTTCTTTATGAAAAAAGATGAGATCACACAATTTATCATCATCACTGTCCTAAATATATCACCCTAGAGATTTAGATCTCATGTCCTTTAATGACCGAAGACTCTAGCAAATGTAATGGAGATAAATCTTTAATCTCCACACTGATGAGGGGCTATTAGGAAATTCAAGGTTCTTTAAATTTAATATGTTAAAGGAAAAGTGATGTAAAGTCTAATTGCATTAATGAAGAGTGTATTCCATACGTGATTGATTACGTTAATTGGAAAAAAGCTATACATAGGTAATGCAGGAGGGATGCCTAAATGTTCCAGAAAACCTTGTAGTAATGACTTGTCACTAGCCTCTACTAATTGGGATACTGCACCAAACCATTTTACTGCAATAAGCATCCAACAACCCAATGAATATAGGTTTATATTCATATTTGTGTTCACTGCCCAAAAAAAGCAAAGGTCTTCAGGGATGTAAAAGAATGATAATGAGACAACACAAACTGTAGTAGATAAAGATATTAAAGCTACTAAAACCCAATTAATTGAATCGATAAATATTAATCTCCACAAGGCAGTATCTGGCAGAGGCAAGGACACTTCTTAGGGAAGGCAAATAAGGCAGTTGCCCAGAGGCCTCCACCTCCCAACTCACTTTGGAGCTTGTAGATGTACTGACCTCTAACAACTATGAGTCATAGTATTCTTTGATGGCTTCTTTTAGCCAATTGTTTTGTGTTAAAGGGGTTATCCCATGACTAATGTAAAAAATGAAAATCAGGCATCATATAGACATCATACAGTACATATAGTTTTCTAACAAAGCTAGAACCAGCCCTGTACCTCATATGGATCCAGAGATCTCCACATTTAGATTTATCTAGATTTATATCAAGCTGGCAGCTCAAGGGGAGTGTCTTTTCTGCTGTAGCTCAGGGGGCGTGTCTCAGTTCTACCTATCACAGCTCAGGAGGCAGTTAAATGATGAAACCGAGCATGTGCAGCTATCTAAGGCCTCTTTCACACTAGCGGCAGCACGGATCCGTCAGGTGAAGGCTGCCGCAGCTACATGTGTGGGGCCGGAACCGTGCTTCGGCCCCACACATGTCACACAGTACATACACACAGACACACACACACACATACATACTTACATGCTCCTGGCAGCTCCGCGCAGCACAGTACAGGAGGAGGACGGCGCGCACATAGGACGATTCCCCACAGCGCCCTCTGCTGGGCGCTGTGGGGAATCGTCCTATGTGCGTGCCGTCCTGCTCCTCCTGCGCTGTGGAGACCTGCTGGGAGCATGTAAGTATGTATGTGTATTTGTATGTTTATATGTCTGTGTATGTTTATGTCTGTATGTGTTTATGTATGTATGTGTGCAGGTGACGGATCCGTCATGAACTCCATTGAAAGTCAATGGAGGACAGATCCGTTTACCATTGTGTCACACCAAACGGATCTGTCCCCATTGACTTTCATTGGGAGTCATGACGGATCCGTCTTGGTGCGGATGCCTGGACCGGAGAGCAAACCGCAGCATGCAGCTCTCCGGTCTGAAGACAGAACGGAATGCTTTTAGGAGCATTCCGTTGTCTTCAGTTCAGTTTTGTCCCCATTGACAATGAATGGGGACAAAACTGAAGCGTTTTATTCCGGTATTGAGCCCCTATGACGGAACTCAATACCGGAATTAAAAAAACACTAGTGTGAAAGTAGCCTTAGGGAGCAGGTCAAAGAAATAATAAAACAAACAGCAGGTGGCGCTATACAGGTACCTTTTATTGAATAACTCAATGGCTATGCTAAATGTTTAATTACATGCAATTACAAAAGTATTCAGATCCAGGTGCTGGTTTGAAAACTGTAGAATATTTTTCGTGGGACAACCCCTTTAATTGGGGGTAAAAAGGGAGCAGACTGTTCCTGTAATATGGTGCTCTTACATAGGGCAGTGCATTCAGGTGAAGTTTTGTCTATTAATAATACTGTTAGCGATATTACTTTTGTATCCTACCTCTCCCTTTACTTGAACAATGGAATCCTAAGGTGGTATACTGTATTTTCTGATCCATTTGTCTATGTGAAGAGAATAATTCTCCTTTGTGCTGTTCCAATCAGTTACTGTCCACTTGCTATTGAATACCAATGACCCTGCCAATACCATCCACGAAAATATTTACTATAGAAAATGGCTGTAAAGTGATTGTTAGGTGACACGCCACCTTGTGTCAATGTGATGCACTTTACTATACTATATATGCCATGTGTATACATCACACCACCATGGCATAATAAGATGTTTAGTATTAGTGGTGACATAGTACCTGCCAATGTGTCCCAGTATAAAATTCCCCTATACAGAGACCCCCATATAAAATACCCCTTCTTTGTGGCCTCAGTAGATGCCCCCATAGTGCCCCCCAATAATGTGCCAGTAAGAAGAGCCCCCATAGTGTAGTATCAGTGGTGACATCACAGGCAGCCTGTGGAATGAGGATAATGCTTGTATGAGTCTTATACCCTTATATAGGATGTCAATAGGCTCTACAGATGTGTATGTGTGAAACCGCACTATATTTGATGTAAACCACCCTGTATGTGTTGAGACACTGCACTTTGAAATGTTATCTTGTGTCTGGAAATAAAGGATTTATTACCCTGCAGGCCACGATGCTGGGTTAAGTCAGGGGTCAGTGTAGGGGTTATGCCTACTGTGCTCCCATGTTGTGTAACGTGTTCTTAGAGCTGATAAACAGATGTGTTCAACTGGACCTTATGGTCAGACACACAGATAATGCCACAGCCTCTGGTATGGAGAAGACCAGCGCACTGCGTGGTAGTTAGCTAGCAAGTTGGAGTGAGTGACTGTTGCAAATTGGTATGTGTGGTTTGTCTCACACATAATGCCTGTCAACAACCTGTGTGATGGTATTTGGATTACATGGCCATATCCCCATAACATAGGCAACCTGTGATGTCATCAGTCACAGTATGTGTACAGTCTATCACATATGTATGAGGCTTCACATATATTTCACATAAATAATCAACATATTATTGGCATTTTCAGAGTATGCAACCACTTAACAGTTCAACATGGGTGGTATTGCATGTTTATGGGGTAAATAGTAACCCATAACAATGGGATGTCAACTGAGCAAAACAGTCTAAGGATACATTTACTTGTAAGGATACATTTTCTTCCAAGGAACATCGGCATTTTCAGTCCTCACCTGCCTCTAGTTAGTTGGCAGTGAGGAGGACTGAGAGGCACAACTCCTGAGATCCAGCTGGGCGGTGGCCCCTGCCTGTGGATGTATTTTGCAAACCGTATGTTCTGTAGCTATAGAGTTTGTGTCCCTCTGAGACATTGTAGTCCGGGGTAAACCTTGCCGAGCCCATGTGAGTCACTGCACCATCGTCGAGTGAGGTACAGTGTAAAGGTCATAGGCCACACTAGTAAGTTTCTGACCCTCTTTGAAAGTGACACTGCTGGTCTCCAGAAAAGGTTAGGAATCTGATCGTAAAAAAAACAGCCTATACTCACTGCAAACTGAGGATGCTAAAATGAAAATAATAAACTCTTTATTTCATATCAAAGGGTAAAAGAAGGGGGAAAAATATATGCAAAACACTCGTAAATAAAAATACATATGTCGATGTGGAAGGTAGTAGTATGGCACAAGTTATTGTAGTTGCCACCTACGCCGTATTTTTTCCACGGTTATTACATCAACATCGTAAGGTATAAACCTCATAAAACTTCAGGTGCGTGTGGTACCCTGGAGCACAAAATTATGTATACAGGCAGGGGCGTAGCTAAAGGCTCATGGGCCCTGGTGCAAGAGTTCAGCTTGGGGCCCCCCCCTTCCCTCAGCGCTGGTGCACCTAGCTTTTCTGCTGGCCAAGTAAAAAATTGAACCCCCCATGCCAAATTCTCACCCTACCCCTTTCCCTCCTAACATTATGTATATCACTACAGAACATACAGGGTAAGGCTACATTCACACGACAATTGCTTTTGCGGTCTCCGATCCGCATATTTTGTGGCTCAGATGCGGACCGATTCACTTCAATGGGTCAGCAAAAAATGCGGACATCACACCGCGTGTTATCCGCATCTGTATGTCCGATCCATAGCCCCGCAAAAAAATAGAACATGTCCTATTTTTGTCTGTTTTGGGGACAAGGATAGACATTGTTACAGTGGATCCGCAAAAAAAACGGATGCCATACGGAGCATCATCCGTTTTTTTTGCTGACCCGCAATTTGCAGACCGCAAAACACAACATTCGTGTGAATGCAGCCTAATACAGCGCCCCATACCTCGTACATCCAGTATAATACAGCGCCCCATACCTCGTACATCCAGTATAATACAGCGCCCCATACCTCTTACATCCAGTATAATACAGCGTCCCATACCTCTTACATCCAGTATAATACAGCGCCCCATACCTCTTACATCCAGTATAATACAGCGCCCCATACCTCTTACATCCAGTATAATACAGCGCCCCATACCTCGTACATCCAGTATAATACAGCGCCCCATACCTCGTACATCCAGTATAATACAGCTCCCCATACCTCTTACATCTAGTATAATACAGCGCCCCATACCTCTTACATCCAGTATAATACAGCGCCCCATACCTCTTACATCCAGTATAATACAGCGCCCCATATCTCTTACATCCAGTATAATACAGCGCCCCATACCTCTTACATCCAGTATAATACAGTGCCCCATACCTCTTACATCCAGTATAATACAGCGCCCCATACCTCTTACATCCAGTATAATACAGCGTCCCATACCTCTTACATCCAGTATAATACAGCGTCTCATACCTCTTACATCCAGTATAATACAGCGCCCCCTACCTCTTACATCCAGTATAATACAGCGCCCCATACCTCTTACATCCAGTATAATACAGCGTCCCATACCTCTTACATCCAGTATAATACAGCGCCTCATACCTCTTACATCCAGTATAATACAGCGCCCCATACCTCTTACATCCAGTATAATACAGCGCCTCATACCTCTTACATCCAGTATAATACAGCGCCCCATACCTCGTACATTCAGTATAATACAGCTCCCCATACCTCTTACATCCGGTATAATACAGCGCCCCATACCTCTTACATCCAGTATAATACAGCGCCTCATACCTCTTACATCCAGTATAATACAGCGCCCCATACCTCTTACATCCAGTATAACACAGCGCCCCATACCTCTTACATCCAGTATAACACAGCGCCCCATACCTCTTACATCCAGTATAATACAGCGCCCCATACCTCTTACATCCAGTATAATACAGCACCCCATACCTCTTACATCCAGTATAATACAGCGCCCCATACCTCTTACATCCAGTATAATACAGCGCCCCATACCTCTTACATCCAGTATAATACAGCGCCCCATACCTCTTACATCCAGTATAATACAGCGCCCCATACCTCTTACATCCAGTATAATACAGCGCCCCATACCTCGTACATCCAGTATAATACAGCGCCCCATACCTCTTACATCCAGTATAATACAGCGCCCCATACCTCGTACATCCAGTATAATACAGCACCCCATACCTCTTACATCCAGTATAATACAGCGCCCCATACCTCTTACATCCAGTATAATACAGCGCCCCATACCTCTTACATCCAGTATAATACAGCGCCCCATACCTCTTACATCCAGTGACGTCTCCTCTGATGTAGATCTTCTCTTTCCTCATCTTCTCCTTTCAGACCAGACGCCATGTTTCAGCCATTTCTCATCTCTGCAGTTTGACAGAAAAAAATCTTAGTTTACTACTTTACCATCATCCTCCCGTCTTCTGGACAAATCATCCTACCACCCCCAGTACTGTGCCACTAGTACCACACAGATAGTGCCCTTCAATAATTATTGGCATACAGTGTCCTAAAATAACTGCGCCCAGAAAATAGTGTCCCTGACAGTAATAGTGTAACCATAACGTCCCCCAGAAATAACTGCGCTGATACTGTGCCAGGGTGCCCCCACAGTAATAGTGCCCCCCAAAGTCCCAACTAATACTTCTGTACCAGAGTGCACTTGTTAGTAATAGTGCCCCCCCCCAACAGTACTAATGTCCCCACTGTGCCCCAGAAGTAATAATGCTTCCATAGCCTGCAGCCTATCAGATGAATGGGGAAGCGCTCATCTCCCTCTGCCCCGCCGCCGCCGTTGCCTCCTGTGACCAGGGCCGCACCTCGCCTAATTGGCGGTGCGGCCCTGCAAGGGGGGCCCTCTGGCTTAGGGGCCCGGTCGCAATTGCGACCGATACGACCCCTATAGCTACGCCACCGTAGACAAGTAAGGGATACCACCCAGATCCAATTTGTACACTTATGCACAACTCACTGATCACTACGACTACACCACTGACGGACAATCTTGGCCCTATTGTTCAGTCGTTTTGGTGGTGAATCTCACCAGACTGTGACCCTATTGGTTGCAGTAATAGGTATCTCTCTCACTGATGGTAATACAAACAGCTAGTCTGCTGCATTTGTTACAACTTGTGACCACTGGAACCCATCAATCATCCATGAGTCCACACACACAGGACCCGTGCATACAACATTATTGTGACCTAATGCTCATATTCTACATCGATATGCTATGCCCTAACCCACTCTGCCTTGGCTCGACGCGTTTGTAAGTCCTAACTCTCATCAGGAGCCCTTCAGCAGGGACATAGCTTCAGAGCAATGCAGTAGTATCAGAGCAACATTGCGCTGCCTACCACATGTGTGGGGCCGAAGCGCTGCCACACACGAGATACCTATTACTGCAACCAATAGGGTCACAGTCTGGTGAGATTCACCACCAGAACGACTGAACAATGGGGCCAAGATTGTCCGTCAGTGGTGTAGTCGTAGTGATCAGTGAGTTGTGCATAGGTGTACAGATTGGACCTGGGTGGTATCCCTTACCTGTATACATAATTTTGTGCTCCGGGGTACCACACGCACCTGGAGTTTTATGAGGTTTATACCTTACGATGTTGATGTAATAACCGTGGTAAAAACACGGCGTAGGTGGCAACTACAATAACTTGTGCCATACTACTACCTTCCACATCAACATACGTATTTTTATTTACGAGTGTTTTGTATATATTTTTCCCCCTTCTTTTACCCTTTGATATGAAATAAAGAGTTTATTATTTTTCAGTTTGCAGTGAGTATATGGTAATAGGAGATGCAAACATCAATTAGGCAGTAATAGCCCAGTGTGATCCCACTAAAAAACAGCATATAGCACATATTAGTATTGTGCTAGAAGGGAATGTTGTGCTTTTACCTTTAAATAGCTAATGCATTGGTGTTGTGCTGCATAGAGGATGTTGCTGCTGTGGGTTGTTTTGGCCCAGTGCTGAGGTTGTTAATTCTGGCAGTAGGGGTGCTGGTGGTCTGCTGGGTCTCACTGCCTGCAGGTACTGTGATGTGGTGGTTGCTATGTGGTGCTGCACCAATAAGGTGTAGGGACCCACTCGAAAGAGGTCACCATGACACGGTGAGTGGGATTATGCATTTCGATCAAAACATGTTTAGAAATTATTTTTAGCAGCAATAGATCAATGCATGACATCCTTGTATGAAAGCCTTAGAACTATAATGCTTTCCCCTAACCAGTCTAATCATTGGAATATTAGTGTTTGCCAAACTTGTGGTTGACAGAGATCCACCCAGTCTTGTGATGTTTTGAGAACAAGTCACAGAGGAAGTGGGGAATGGATACAGACAGGAAGCTCCGTACTAACAAGTTCTCATTGTCACGCTGATGCGCGAAGACTGTGGTTTCGAAACCATCTCTACATGACACAAGCACAGATCTGAAGTTGTTGCTTAACTCTTAGTGGTTGCATTCTGATAGCCCTATGAAGTAAGATAACTCAGTAGATTGCTTGCATACCTATGTAGACCATATGCTGCTCATTGTGATGTACAAGCTTAGCTGTAAGTGTTGCAGGACTTGCAAAATTGACTGGGCCTCTATGACCCCCATAGGCTTCCAAGAACTAAACCTGTTAAAAGATTGCAGTGATAACCTCTTATAATTCCAGTACTTCATCTCTGTTTCAGATCTGATACTACTGTTCAGTACAGCTTCTATTTTGGGACATGCAATGCTAACTCACCAGCAATATCTAGTGGTGTTTAATCCTACTTCAATTACAACCATACATCTTGAACCCTCTCATTATGGCACAGGGGTTATGTGATGCCCAGTGTGACCACCAGTCTTCAGGTCAGTCTCCCTCTAGCTAGCTAACTTCCTGTCAACTACAGGATCATATTACCATCTATCAAATCTCACCTGGCAGCTCCCAGATCACTATGCTTTACTCCAAGTTATACCCTACTTGTCCCTGAGAGGTAAGAGCGCATCAGAGTGCTGCTGAAGATATAACTTCTGCCATATGTAGGAAGCAGGGCGATATAGTAGGTGAGTCTCTACTATGATTAGGTATTAGTATTAAAGGGAACCTGTCATCACCTTTATGCTACCCATACTAACGGCAGAATAAAGTAGAGACAGGTAAGTTGATTTCAGTGGTCTGTCATTTATAAGTTAAAAGTAAGTGGTTGCCGAGAACCAACATCACAAACATTGCAGACTGGACCTGGAAAAGAGTTAAATCTTCATGAGAAGAGTCATAGTTATTCATGAATTCCTGCTCTCCCTGCCCTCCTGCTGATGACTGACAGTCTTCTACTTAGTTTTCTCCCATTCTCTCTAGGAGACAACTTCCAATCATCAGAAGATGGGGGGGGGGGAGAGCAGGAGATTAGGAATAACCATGATTCTTCTCATGTAGATTTGACTCTTTTCAAGGCCTGGGCTGCAATGATTATTATGCTGGTTCTCTGCAACCACTTACTTTTAGCTGACAGGGAGAAAACTATCAGTAGGAGTCACAGGCTAAAGCTGTATCACATAGGAAACAATGAGATTCTGCAGTCTGATTTAGGGAACAGAAGTTTTACGTCCTTGATTTATCACTTGCTACCTCTTTGACTGCTTGTTTAAAGAAGTTGTACAGGATTAGAAACACAAAACAGTGCCATGTTATTAGATCTCAGAGACATTGAAATGAATAGTTCTGAGATGCAATGCCACAGTCGTGGACAGTCGTGGCACAGTTTTTTTTTCCGATTCTGCACAACCCCTTTAACCCCTTCATGACATTTGACGTACATGTACATCATAATGCCAGAACAGGTTTATGGAGGTGACTCAGGACCTGGACCTGTGCCATACACGGCAAGAGTGTACCGGCAGTGATCAGGATCAGATATAACTCTGATCCTTATAGTTTAACCCCTCATATGCTGCAGCCAATGGTGATCATAGCATCTAAGTGGTTAGACAGAGGGAGGGGGTTGTGTACTTTCATTCCCCCAATATTGAGGTGCTGAGTGGCAGCCATGGGCCTTGTGAAGGCTCTAAGGCAGGGATGGCCAACCAGCAACCCTCCAGCTGTTGCAAAACTACAACTCCCAGCATTCCCAGACTGCCTACAGCTATCAGCCTACAGCAGGGGCATGGTGGGAGTTGTAATTTTACAGCAGCTGGAGAGCCGCAGGTTGGCCATCCCTGCTCTAAGGCCCGCCATGTTACTACATCTATTATACCCTGTACAGAGTTAACAGATTATCAGTAAAATCACTATTCACTGCAATACAGAAGTATGGCAGTGTATAGTGCAGGCAGGTTCAAATGCCCAAAGGGGACTAAAAACATAAGGGATCAGCTTAAGTTTTAAAAATATGATTAAAACAACTATATTAGCAATTTAAACCCTCCACTCCCCCACCCCATTTCCCTGTTTATGTTAAAAAAATTCCTAAAGCCACAATTACCATTTTTGTCACCTAACTCTCACCCCTCCCAAAAAACAAAACATTGCATTCAAACGAAAATGGTCCCAATAAAAACTTCTGTAAACCTCATCCTGCGAAAAACAAGCCCTGACATAGCACCATCAATAGAAAAATATCGGAATATGACAACTCAAGGTAATTTACAAAAAAAAAACACAACAAAAAGTATATAAATTGGTATCTCCATAAACATACTGATACAAATTCCAAAGAACAAGGCAGCACTCCTTTCATAAACATACTGACCCGCAGAATACATTATATTGATCATTTAATGCTGCCATTAAAAAAAGACAACTGAATCCACAAAATACAAGCCCTCATATGGCTACGTCTACAGAAAAAAAAAGTTATGGCTCTTGAAAGGCGGGGAGAAAAAAATGAAAAATGTTTGCAACATCAAGAGATTAATGTCTGTTACAGAGTTCTGCAGAATGAATGGTAACGCTCTGACACTGTTCAAAAAAGAGATAAACGATGAGAAAAGTGAACTGTCTTCAGGCAGGTCTTCATCAAAGCCAGGAGTTTGTGCTGCTGAAGTTGTCAGTCACTGAATGAGACATGTTCCTGGAGCTGATCTCTGATAATTGAGAGCAGCGCAGGGACAGGAAATAAAATGAATGCAGTAGCCTTATGAAACCGCTCATACCGTTAATTGTCAGAAGAGACAAGCGGGGCCGGTTTTAGACAATATGTGGCCCTTTGTAAAATTTGAAGTGGGACCTCCAATGAAATATTGTAACTCAATCACATTTAGTCAGTTCAAATGGTGGTAGGCCTTAAAAGATTAGGGGCAAAAGCCTCAAGGCATATACACTCTCCCCCCTATATATACATATATAGTTGTCAAATATTACCACCATATAGTGATTAAATGGTTACAATGTTGCATAATTGATATGATTGAAAAAAGACAAGGGTCCAGTTGAACAAAATGCACTATGCAAAGGGCAATATTACCAATGATACCACTAAATGCCCTTGGTCTTTGCCGTAAACACTTCACAACCTCTTCCCTCTGCTCCAGAGTCAAGGCTGTAAAAGGCTCCTGGATGGATGCTACAGCAGAAGGCAGAGGCTGTAAGGCATGGCCTGCTGACATCAGACAAAGACCAGGGCTGATTCCAGGTCTTCTGGTGCCTGAGGAGAAAATTGAAATGGCCACGCCAGGGATGCCCGCTGTCACCCATTATATTTGCCTTGGCAATGGAGCCCCTGACGAAAAGGATTAGACGGGAGAGGTCGGTGCATGGAATTCAGGTGGGAATTTATGAACATAAAATTGGGCTGTACACAGACGATATTATCTTGGCAGTTACCAGCCCGGAGGAGTCTCTTTACAAAATACATGACATAATGGAAGAATTTGCAGGAGTTTCGTATTATAAGGTTAACGTGAAGAAGACACAGGTGTTAAACTTAACGGTACCTTCAAAAACTCAAAAGTATTTAGAACAACATTTTCCATATCAATGGATGAAAGATAAATTGAAATATTTGGGGGTATACCTTCCTGCAAAATATAGATATGTATATCGATATAATTATGAACCACTGATAGAGGAGATCAAGAAATTGTTGATGTTGTTTCATAAATTCCCTCTCTCTTGGATGGGACGGGTGGCCACTGTTAAGATGTTTGCCCTTCCAGTCATATTATATAAGTTTCGGACACTGATTTACCCATTGTCTAGCCGTTATATTAGGCATTTACAGGATGTAATAAACTCCTTTATATGGCAGTATAAGAAACCAAGGGTTAACCTACAAACAAACTCTCTAATGGCTACAAACTCTCTGCTGCAAAAATAATAGTGCAATACAGAGAGTCCCTGCATAGTTATAGTGGTCCCAAAACACCCACCAATAGTAATAATTCTCTCCCATGATGCCCTCATTAGTAACATTGCCCCAAGTAGCTATGATGCTCCCCAAGAGTGCCCCATTAGTAGCAGTACCCTCTATATTGCGTCCAATAATAATAATGCCCTCACTGTACCCCCAGTAGTAATAATTCCACCACAATGTAGTGCCCTCTGTATTATAATGCTGCCTGTTGTGCTAGTATATAATGCTCTCTTCCCCTGTAGTACCAATATATAATACTCCCCCTCCCCTGTAGCACTACTAGTGTCACTATATAATGCTCCCTCTGCCCTTGTAATGTCAGTATGTAATGCTCCCCCCTCCTGTTGTGCGAGTATATAATGTCCCTTCTTCACACTGTAGTGCCGATGTGTATATAGTGTACATATTAAAATGTCCTCTTCCGGTCTGTGGTCTGATTTGCCTCATTCTGACGCAGACGGACAGATAATATCACTGCAGAATCCTGTGCCGGGTCTCAGGTGATCACGAACACCAGTGTCATTCCGCGAGACCTGCGCAGGAGATTGCGGTGATGTCATTGTGACCTCCTAAGCCATTCTACTGCCTGATAGGCTTCAGGCCTAGTTACCTTCGGCCTATGTGGCTGAACGACACAAGAAAAAATGTTTGCACAGCTCACCCAGAGTCCAGTATTGATGCGAAAACTTCTGGTTGGTAACTCAAAAAAATGTCATGGCGTCTTCTGGCAACGCTTTTCGCGTGCGCAGAGCTTTATCACAGCCCAAAGGAGGACACACCGGGGAAAAAAGTTAAAAACATGAATGAAGCACCAGTTAAGGAAGTGTAGAGGAGGACTTGCATGTCACCAGGAAAATCTCCTTCATGTGATGTCTCCTCTGTTCAGATACACGGCACCTGCCATCTGCATTTGCTCCTTTGAGAGTTTGGTGCAGGTGAGGTGTATTTGAATGAAGGAGACATCACATGGAGGTGGCCTGCCTGGTCACATGACCCTCCATCAGCAGTCATTTTATGGACAGGACCACTGTGTGGACACCACAAAAGACTCTGTAAACAAGGAGGCAAACCTAATAAAATGTAGAAAATGGTGCAGAATTTCACCAAAGGTTATATAAGTAAGTGTAATATAATCATCTTACATACACATTGGTCAACAATGACTGGAAAGTGGCCGACCCTTTTAATAAAACTGGATTTTAACACACCAGTGCTAGAGCTTTCCCAGAGTCTTCTCCCCTTGGGCATTGGACAGAATTCCCTGGTGTGTGATGTACAGCGGCCCACGAGGGTCGAGTGGAGGACGGGAGTAGTGTCTAGGCTGTGCAATGACTCGAGGGCAAACCTTTGCTTCCCTCGTGGCACACCTGTGGGGTTCCTGGTAGTTGTGGTGCCCTTGATGTTAGGTGTTCGTCTGGGTGCAAGGCAGCAGAGCAAGTACAATGACCAGCGTATGATGGAGTCATTAACCAGGCCAGTCAGTAACAGTAAATAAGTCTCTCTTTACTAAAGTGCAGGATAGGAGTAGTAGTACATCAACAATAACAAGGCACAGCTCCAAGGCATACAATTAAGTGTAATCCTTCCCCCAAAACAGCTCAAGGACAGCAGTAGAGATGAGTGAAGTCTTTAAATATTCGAATCGGCTGCTTCGTCCAATTTCGTCAAGAAATTTGATTTGTATGGAGCGGACTCAATGACGGGGAACAGTGATGGCCCCCCCCCTCATTTAACCTCTAAGATGCTGATTGCGGCATCTTAGAGTCACATTCAGCCTATCAGGAGGTTAATCAGGGTTTAAAACAGAAAAATATATACACTCACATCATCCATTTAATCGCAGAGAGGCCATAGCAGACTTCTTGATTGAAGAAAAGGTGTCAATTGGGGGGCGCACTGGTGTGATAATGTCACCACGCCTACCCAGCATGATGATGTGGTGATGTCACACGTCAGCGCACACAAGAATTGGTGCGTTTTCTTCAATCAAGATGGGCGCAATGGCCTCTTCATGCTCAAATGGATGAGCTGAGTATGTTTTTATTTTTTACCGCCATTTCAGGAAAAAATTGATTTGTTACCATGACGCACCAGAAATTTGCGGCAAATCAAATTTTTCCTAGAATTCGAATCAAATTCGATTGAGTTAACTTCGATTTAGATTGCAGCAATGACGGAGGTTGTAGCACTCCTTCTTTCTGTCTCTCTAAAGTCTCTCATCAGAACCATAGGCGAGCACTGAAGTACTTGTTAACTGTCTCTGCAGTTTCTGGATGGAGGGGCACAGATTTAAGATACTGCTGGCCAAACCAAGTGTGAAAGAGTGCATTAACAATGTTCCCTCTCACGGCAACAAAGTCTCTTGTCCATAAATATGCTAAATACCTTGCCAATTGAGTCCAATGCTTGGCCTTGTAGATTCTGGACCTTCTGCTTTCCTAATCCTAATGAGCTTGCATATGTAGTTCCTCAGTGTAGCACAGGTAAGAACAGGCTTTCTAACCAGGGGGTGGACCCAGGTAAATCTCCTGGCAACCTAACAGGATGAGCCAAGGCTTTAACCCTTAATTGCCCATTACTATTATTATACTATTAGGTACACAAATTTAACAAATCACTAGCAAGACATTCCATCAATTAACCCTTTTGCAGTGACCCTATTCTGGGGTACTACAGAAGCATGTCTGCTTCTTTGGAATAGGCGGTGTGCTGGTATGTTGCTTTCTTATTCTACATACATATTCTGCACAGTCTTAGCACAGAACTTGAATAGCCTTTCCAGATGCAATCTTCTCACTGTTCCACCCAGATTCAATCTCACTGTTCTGACACTAGTTTGGTAGTCGCTGCTCTTTACTTCCGATTCCCTGCTCAACAGTGAGAAGATCACATATGTAAAGACTGCTGACAAGTGCAGTGCCCCAACGTGCTAAGACTTGAGGAATATATACAGTATATAGACCACTTTCGTATTTCCCCAGAACAGCTCTTTGGACATTTTAAGTAATACTACAGGTAGAAGAAGGAGATCTACCGTTATTCTCATTCATATTGTTTTGGATCCCTTTATAAAGTTGGCACCAATATACTAATGTAGACATTTGAAGACACACAAGATGTGATATTGCTATGGGACGGATCGCTCCTATACAAGTGTATGGGAACGAACCATCCCATTGAAATGAAAGGGGCGGCTTGGGTGTAATTACACCTGCTCACCACTATGTATGTTATGGCGAGCAGGTAAACAATAAAGAGGTGGCAGCGCTGGCACGGCGCGCGCCTCCTCTTCAAACAGCTGAGGATATGTCATCAATAAATATAACTTGGATGACCCCTTTAATGCCTTTGTGTGAACTACAGGAATAAACGCATTTTTAGTTTTACCCTAAATTGCAAAAGGACACAGACAGGAAACCTCAACAGCAGTGTGGAAGAAGCCGCATGACGAAGAAATGTCAGTGACTTCTCAAGAGCATAGAAAGGTGCTCACTGTGGGTCTAATAGGAAATGCTTTATGAGCCTTTTACAGTAATCTTGCATTATTTCCTGAACTACAGTCCAGAGCTGGATTCTCAATACTTTAGGCGGCTATTGGAAACCGTCAACATCCAGAACCTGGTGGAATTGATCAGAAAAATATAGCTGACCAAAGGTAACATCTGCTTGGAGTTTGCCTGTGGTTAGTTCCTGATTTTTTTTCCCCTCCTACTCCAAAAATATACTGATAAATTTGGAATTTAGATTGTGTGTCCCATCGGGGACAGGGGCCAATGTAAGCTATGACATTCTCTCTACATTTTTACGAAATAGGTATGTTGGTACTATATAAATAAAGTAATACTATGTGCAGGTACTGGTCTGGGATGGAAGATACTACTTGTCTTTGAACTAATCACCATACCCAGGACCAAAATATAGTGAGGGCAAAGATGGCATGTGCCCTGGGGCCTCCACTATCTTTGGTGATCCTATCCAGCCAAAAAGAGGTAGACGCATGCAGCCTCCTTTTCTTTTTGTAGACTGAGGGAATCTCTGGCTAGGCTGTCTCCATTACTCCTATAGACATTGTTGTTCTGCCATCTCTCCTGTATAGTATGTGGCTGAAATAATGTCCGATGTGTTCCAAATCCTAGACGTAGGATAAAGACCCCCAACTGTATACACTCATTGACAAAAAAAAAAAAAAACACACCAAGGAGAAATTTTTGAAAGATGTCAAATTCCTCAAAGTTTGTCTTCCTGAAAGTGTGGTCTTTGGTTCTCAGGTTCTTGATAATCTCTGATCATTACACGAACTAGCAGGCGATGGCGAGGTTGATGTATAGATGGAGGTAAGAGGTGGAGGTCAGAATTAAAGTGGTAACAGGGAATACAAGGCAAAAATGTTGCCCCATATGTCAAGATGAAAAGGCCACAATATAACAACTAGGAACAGAGCAATACAGTAGGTCAGAGCACTGACCTATTCCACTATGCAATGAAGTGGAGCTACTCTTTAGGTGAACCTACCTAGTTTATTAGCATTATTAATTAGCACATTAATGACCACCAATAATCATTTTTATGACATCGAGAGGTCATATTCTATGTTGCCCTGTTTTTATGGCACTGTAGAATAATCCCTGCCTGGGTGTCCCATGCTGTGTCAAATGACAGGCTAGCTCCTGCTCTAATGGCTGGGATCAGAGGAACATCCAATCCCTGCCATTTATCCCTTTGATTACTATGGTGACTGCAGTATGATCAAAAAGGACTCCTACCTTTGTATCACAGGGTTTCGCGGTGACATGACTGTGGATTGGAGGACTCCTGTGTAGTTAGCATTGATGATCTAGGAAGAACCTTAGGGCTGTACACTAAGCCTCTTCTTAGGAGGATAATGTGCTAGTATTGTGGCTCAACAGAGGCCATCAATGATTAATTAACCCCTGTACATTATCGAAATGAACGGGCTGCAACACATTCAAGAGGCATTTGCTACGGTCCCATCAATGTTTATCCTGGCACAGACGCCTGCCAGTACAATCAAGCTGAGTTACAGACTCCCACATATGGGTGTGGGATAGACTCAATCTACCTGGAAAAACTTTTAAGGTGCTATGGTGAGTACCTCCAGTGAGAGTTACTGTCCCTTTGTTTTGATGACAGGTTGAGGCAATTTTTGTGGATTGAATGTGGACCCATTTATTTGTATGGGGCCGCAAAAAATGCAGACAGGGCATGGATGTCATCCGTGTGCTGTCCACATCTGTGCAGCCATGCTGCAAATGATCGAACATGTCCTATTCTTGTCTGTTTTGCGGACAAGAATGAGTATTTCTACTTTGGGGCCCACAAAATTGTGCAGGATGCACATGGAGCCGTGATTTGTGGACTGCAAATAGGACACAGTTGTGTGCAGGAGGCCTAAAGGGACTCTGTCATCAAGATCCTGGACTATTATGTGCAGTAATACATGAGTAGTGCTGCATATAAGTAGTCCAGATCACCATTTTTTATTTTCCTACTGCCCCTGTTCCTCCAATGTCAGCGCTCACAGCTGTGCAGAAATACAGTCCAGACTGCTGTGTGTATATGCTGGAGAGCACTCCTGTGTGCATGCTCACCAGATCTGACAATGTATATCAGCACAGGATTAAATGTTCAAATCAGGAAACGGGGGGCAGTAGAAGAATAAAATATGATGATCTGGACTCCTTATCTACAGCACTGCTCATGTATTACTGCAGATGATGGTCCTAGATCGGTGTGACAGATTCCCTTTATGCAATTAATGTTTTAGTCTTGGAAAACCGATCCATACCATATCTACCAACAGTTCTGATTTTTGTGGACAATCCCTCACGATGGCCAACAAGAGGGATTGAGTTTTTTAAACCTCTTCCTCCAAAAAGTGGGCATTTTTGGGGCAGCCAATATTGGCTATTCAAATGTTGGAAAGTATGCATTTAAAGAGGTTGATCACCTTTTAAACACTTTTCAGCAGCACCCCCACCACCTGACTTGTAGAGAGAAGAATACTTACCTACTTCCTGCCTCTCAGTTCCTTTCATCCACCATGCTCCGATCCCTGGTTGTCAACAACATGGGGGTCATGTGCATGTGTGCCACTGCTGCCAGTGACTGGCTGTAGTGGTAACGTGTCCCCAAAGCAGCACGTCACTGGGTCATGTGCTGTTTTGGGGACACCTCACCAATATGACCAGTCATTGACTGCAGGTTCACACGTGACGCCTGTCCATTCTGGAAGTTGACAAGTGGTGACCAGACCATGGTGAACTGAGGGAGCTGGAATCAAGAGGTGGAGAGCAGGTGAGTGTGCTTCCCTCCACAGTTCCAGTTGGTAGAGTAGGTTGCCCCAAAGTGTTTTACAAGTTTGAGAACTCCTTTGAGCCCTTTTCCATTAGTGATTTTGCTGTGTAGTATCTACATTAAGCATATACAGTGACCCCTCAAGATACAATCGCCTCAGGATACAATATTTTCACCATACAGAGGTCTTTTCTGACCCATCGTAAGTTGAAACTAGACTCAACATACAATGTCTCAGACTCAGATTCAACCAATCAAAGCCACTTCTCTGGTAAAATATCTGGATTAGTTGCTAGTTATCAGCTATTCCTGACTGTTATATGTAAGGACTTGTTTTATCTCTCTTAGTTATCTGATTATTTTTTTTATATTTTCTGTCTACATTTTCTCTTATCTTGGATGACATTTTGGGGCTTTGGAACCGATTACTAAACTTACAACGGTTTCAACATACAATGGTTTTCCTGGAACCAATTAATATTGTAACTTGAAGGACCGCTGTATAACATTTGCGTTCTTGCTGACACCATTAGCAGTTTAGAAAAAAATAACAGAAATTACATTAAAATCTATTCCTTTCTTTCTCTCATTCATCAAACTCCAGAGCAGAGAAATGAAATTGTCAAGCTTTAGAAAGTGAACGTCCGTGTGGCTGTTTGACTTTGGAAAAAAAACAAAACAACAACTTTTAATCAATACGTAAGAAAATGACTTTAGCTTATAACACGCTGTTCTGTCTGTTCTTCTTGCTTGTACACAAATAAAAGATACATTATTAACAAAAGTGCAGTCTGACAAAGTCATTTTTCTGTTTATTCAATATTTAGTGACAAAGCTGAGACATAATTTATGACATGTAAAGGAACACACCCTGTACATGAGCGGTGGCCAACTAGCTGCCTTCTGGAAGCCACAGGGACTGGCTGGCATACAGGGGCCTTAGTCATAGAAGCGCAGGCAGTGCTCATGTTTTTTTTTTTTATATATATGGACTACTCCTTAGCTCCAGCCTTCCAACGTATGAAGTCTATGATGCCTACATCGTTCCCAAAGTTGGCCATACACATTAGAGGTGTGCTGGCCGAACCTGGCGATTTCTGTGGGTTTGCCCCACCAGCTAATGTGTTTAGTAGCCTCCCAAGTCTCCCCCAACACCTGACCTCAGATAAGGAATGGGCAAGTTGGATTCAATTGCATGATCCTTTTGTTAGCAGGGAGATAAGCCGCTGCCTGGTGGTGGCTTTCTATCGTCTTCCCATCCATTACATATGCATTGTATTATATTATATCCATTGTATTTTGTTATTTTGTGTATTTCACTGTTCCTGGCTGTTGCTATCACTAAGAAAAAGATGGAAAAAGTTGGCAGAAACAGGGTTAACCACCTTGTTCCTCCCCTATTGGTAGGAATGGGCTGGGCCTGCTCCCTGCCAAGAGGGGGAGTTCCTGTCTAGAGACCGAGTGGAGAGGAAGCAAGTTGCAGAGTTCCTGCCCAGACACAGGATTCTTCAGGGAGCAATACCCAAATTGTCCTCACGTTAAGCCTTGAGATTCCAGTCAGCAGAGTGACCTTCTACATCTACATCTATGGACATTACTGTAAGGTGAGGGACTACAGCCAAGCCACCCATCACCAAACATCCACTAAGCCAGTATCACCTACTGTAAGTGCTGAATTGCCACCAACCAACCTGCCTTAACATCCTTGCTGGTGTCAGAGAAGAATTGCACTTGAAGCCTGCTGCTATGGTATGTATTTCAAGTTCTAGGTTGCACTTAAAAAATGTAAAATAGACTTTGTTACATTCAACTCTGGCCTCCTTCTTCAGTACTATAATTCCAGTGCACTGATCCCTAGAGAGGAACGGCCTGAGGGAGTACACCGTGATGCAACACTTCAACAAGGCCACTACCACTCCCATCCTCTACACCGGCTCCTTAGGGGGTCATACACCTCTTGCCTCAAGCCAAAGATGCATATGTATGAGAGTGTCTGGAAAGATAGCTGTTGGCCAATAGTTATCTTATGTATATCCCCTGCATACGTGTAGTGTTCATAGCATACTGTCCCCACAATACAGATATATGTGACTTACACAATAGTTCCACTTTGAAGATATAGCAACGTTCATACCGTAGTGTAACACAGAATAGTCTATCCATAATATTGTGCCAAAAAACTGCAGTAAACATAAACTAATCGGAATCGTCCACAGAGTAGTTACTGCAAGTGCAATATCCATACCAGTGCAGTGCCGCTATAATACAACACTCTGACCTTCTTCATGGTCCTGCACTGCTTGTCTATTCTGCTGACAGACGTTTACATTTCAGCAGCCACTCAGCTACATCTTACCTGTTGCTTCCCAATATATGCAGTCAGAGACACAACCCATGATTAATGACTTTTATCCTGGACTGTCTTTCTGAATTCTGACCTTTGATCTGGGAGTTGGTGAGTCTGAAACCAAAGGAATGGGAGCCAGGGGTGCATCTAGCCTTTCTGCTGCCTGAGGTGAAAACTGAAATGGCGTCCCTCCCTTCCCAATGCCAATTTCTTAACCTAACCCCTTCCCTTAAGCCCATGGCCCTTCGGCTGCCCCCTCTTGCCCCTACCTGGTGCTGCCTGAGGCGATCGCCTCACCTGGCCTCATTGGTGGTGCACCCCTGATGGGAGCAACAAGCAGTATGCAGGTGATGTATTACAAGATACAATATTAATTAGTTTTGGGATGATCATTGTAAGGTGAAACCATTGTGACTTGAAAACTATAAAAATTGGTTCCAAAGGCTAAAAATGTCAACAAAAAAATTTAGGAAATAATGAATATAAAAGGGTTTTTCTAGAGAGAGAACAAAGGGGAAGTGAGATAGCTATGTAGTATTCTGGCCCTGCCAACTAAGAAGGAGAACAGAGGAAGCAGGTTTAACTTCCTGATGACCTTAAGAGGTCAGTTAAAGGGGGCTTTAACTGTTAATATCTATGAGAGATGAGGTGGGTTATCAGCTTCCATGTGAGATCAGGTTACATGCTGATTATAGAAGTCTACTGAGAGGGCAGGAGTGGAAGCAATGAAGAAGCTCCAGTGTGAAAGAGAGGGAGGGAGACATACGCAGAGATGCTTCTGGCAAGTTTTCTATCTCACTCCACGGCTTGATTCACGGCTACAATGCTCAGTACTGCTATATAATGGTCTCACGCTTTTTCTGCCTCTGAGGGTGTGCTACAAAGAAATAGGGGAGCAGGATCTCCTCTTGTCTCTGCATGTTGTGTATAGGAGACATTACAGCAGCCAGCCTCCACCCACTCCAGCGCTGAGTCATACACTGTCCAGAAATAGTGTTACTCCTCATGCACAGACACAAGACATATTATTCTGGAAAGTCACTCCCTGGAATGGCAGACTTACTGTAAGGAGAAAGAAACTGATTTAATAGTTATTTTTACAAAAGTAAAGCCAAGGTAAGCGATTTTCCATTAAGAAAGGGTGTGAATCACCAGCATAGTATACACTAGGTGGAACAATTTCCATAAGGTCAATTTTGGTCATGCAAAAATAGAAATCGTGTTCTCCCTGGCATTCACCATCACCATGGCAACTGATGCGAATGATCCATATATACCATAGTATTACTGAAACTCAGGTTTCCCACTGGTAACCACTTTGTATATTATGCTCTTTGTGCACTAAGTCTATTTTATGCAGTGCTGCAAGCATTTTATGTGAAACATCCGGTATTGTATGCACATTAACATGGTGGTTATGTATGACCGTCAGCAAGCTGCAGAGCAAGTATAGCATCCAGCCAAGACTACTACACTGCAGATATAGCCTACCTCCAAAATTACTGCACTACAGGTATAGGTTGTACACAGCAGATATAGGGGGCAATTATGTGCTACTCTACAGGTATAGGTTCTACACAGCAGATATAGGGGCAATTATGTGCTACTCTACAGGTATAGGTTCTACACAGCAGATATAGGGGGCAATTATGTGCTACTCTACAGGTATAGGTTCTACACAGCAGATATAGGGGCAATTATGTGCTACACCACAAGTATAGGATTGTTACACTACAGATATGAGTTCAAAATAACATGGTTACACCATAGGTTCTAGCTAGAGATGAGCGAACTGTTCAAAAAAAATTCACTTCATGACAAATTACTTTGTCACTAAGCGCATTTCTTTGTAAGTAGTGGGTGCAATGAGAGGGAGCGGCGATTGCGCCGATCCTCATCATTGTAGCCCTCAGATTCATAGCTGATCACGGCATCTGATGGCAAAAACACAGGGTAAATTTAAAAAAAAAAAAATATTAAATCATACTTACCTCATCCATTTGCTTGCGATGGGCTGACCGCCGTCATCTTGATTGAAGATCTGCCACCAAATCTTGCGTGAGCCATGAAGAGGTCATCAAGTCAGCTGGCATGATGATGTTCTAGGTCACCGCGCACGGGATTTCACGCGACATCTTCATTCAAGATGGCTGAGGCCGGCCCATCGTGACAAATGGAGGTAAGTATGATTTTTTGGGGTTTTTACACCATTTCATGAAGCACGAGGAAATGAAGTTTCACTGAAATTTGAATCGAAGTCCACTTTGTAAGGTTACTGTAAGGTTATGCACATGGGAAGGAATAATGCAAGTCACCGGTACATACTAAATGGTAAAACACAGGGTAACACTGACACGGAAAAGGACTTAGGAATTTTAGTGAACAGCAAACTAAGCTGTAGAAACCAGTGTCAGACAGCTGCTGCCAAGGCCAATAAGATAATGAGTTACATCAAAAGAGGCATAGATGCCCGTGATGAGAACATAGTCCTGCCACTTTACAAATCACTAGTCAGACCACACATGGAGTACTGTGTACAGTTCTGGGCTCCTGTGAACAAGGCAGACATAGCAGAGCTGGAGAGGGTTCAGAGGAGGGCAACTAAAGTAATAACTGGAATGGGTGGACTACAGTACCCAGAAATATTATCAAAATTAGGGTTATTCACTTTAGAAAAAAGACGACTGAGGGGAGATCTAATAACTATGTATAAATATATCAGAGGTCAGTACAGAGATCTCTCCCATCATCTATTTATCCCCAGGACTGTGACGAGGGGACATGCTCTGCGCCTGGAGGAAAGAAGGTTTATACACAAACATAGAAGAGGATTCTTTATGGTAAGAGCAGTGAGACTATGGAACTCTCTGCCCGAGGAGGTGGTGATGGTAAGTTCACTAAGGGCTCTTTCACATCACCGTTAGGGATTCCGTTCAGGCTTTCCGTTATAACATCGTTATAACGGAAAGAAACAGAATCCCTAGGACGGACATCAAAACGGACACCTTTAAGAGGCATTCCGTTTTGATCCGTCATAATAGAAGCCTATGGGGAAAGCATAACGGATCCGTCTGGTTTCCGTTATGCTGGACGGAAAACAAAGTCCTTGTTGACAGGACTTTGTTTTCCGTCCAGCATAACGGAAACCAGTTTATTTCTGGATTTTGTGACTACTGCTGCACTCCCAGTAGTCACAAAATCCAGAAATAAACTGCAGCACTCCCAGGTCTCACAAACAAATCCTGTTGGCCCCAGCCATCATAATTGACAGAAACAGTATATGTGCCCATCTCAGAGACCAGCCTGGTGATGTTGTGATGTTGTGTCACCAACATATCTAAGGCTTGTATATAGAGTAGGGTGGAACTGTGTTCCTACTAGACAGGTGATGTGTCAGCAGCTGACAGGAATGGCAGTGGTGGTGGTGAATAAGGTGCAAAGCAGAGGATACCCAAGGCCAGCGCACCTATAGAACCAAAGGTATCCTTGGAGGACAGCAGATTCACAGCTCACACCATTTTCGGGCAAGATGGGGCTGGTGCAACATCTACTGACGCCTTGGAGGAAGCAGCTAAAGAGGAGTCCAAGATGGAAGCTAAAGGGAGTGTGAATAGCGGTGTTGTGGCCGAGAGACAGTAAACCTGACAAACCTTTGGAACTTGAGTTAAAACTGTTTTAATAATGTTAATATTTGTTATAATGTTTTACTCTTTAACAGGTGGTCATTGTGATTGCTGAGGATGGCAATTGTAAAACCAGGTTTGGGGGGGTATGTAAGATTAGCAGAAATCACAATCATCTTACTAAGGTGAACTGTATTTTTATTGCTGTGTCACATTAAATATTCTTTGACATGTTTGGGGAGCGGGGTCGTTGCAGAAGGGCTTGTTGGAAGTTGGAAATACCTTGCGGCTTGATAGATGAGGGGACAGTTATGGGGTCTTATGCACTCCTGAGCAATATAGTGCTAGGGAGTGTTGGCCACAGCAGCCATGATTGACAGTAAAAGTGTACATGCCTGTCTCAGTGACCAGTGTGGAGGTGTTAATACCTTGTGATGGCATGTCACCCACGTGGGTTGAGGTGAGTATATAGCATCAGTTGGGATGACGTGTCAGGGCAGCCTTTGTGATGGCTGTCTGTCCCTGAGTGACCCCTGCGGTTGGAGGAACTTGGGCTGAGTGGAACTGGAATGCCTGGAAGAGCAGCTGCTGAACGAGACCCCGAGAGACAATTATTGTGGCCATGGATTACGTGGCCTGCTGGCAGACTGCTGCAATGACCTACACTGTTTGGGCTGAATTGTTTTATGCTGTATACTGATCTGTGACTAAATGTAAAATACATTTTATATAAAACACCATACATTTTAGCCTTGGGTCACCAGATCAAAGGGGGATAAATTCTTTTTGGACACAAAGTGTTACGCCATCATTAGCCTCTAAAAGTCCTCCATTTGTCTGGTGCCTCTACCTTACACAGGCATCTTGGATAGGATTCAGCCTGCAACACAAGTAAAGGACCCAGCATGGGAGCATAGGATTCTACAAGAACAGGGCCAGTGGCGTAGCTATAGGGGTTGTAACGGTCGCAATTGCAAGTGGGCCCCTAAACCAGGGGGCCCTCAGGGCCCCCTCCTTTTGTGAGTGGTGCACTACCAATTATCACCCTCTTCAGGACATCGATCCAGTTAGATGCAGTGGCAGGGCACGGGAGCGATGTCTCCCTGCCCCGCCGATCCCTAGTGGCTATAGCCTATAAGAGGCTGCCACAGATGGCACATTGGCGTAATCATCGTGCTGCATGAACTGGGCAGTGTACAGCTCCAGACACAGGCCTGCACCGCATCACTGATAACCACTTGGAGGTTACTATTTCAGTTTATTATATTTTATTTGGTGCCATGCTGTTGGGCCACTATGTCGGGGAGGACACTATGGGGACATTTACTGGGGGCATTAAATAGTAGTATTTTGTTCTGGCACATATAAGGGGGTATGTTCTCCTAGTGGCACATATTATGGGGGACACTATGGGGACATTGGCTCTACTAAGGGCACTGAGAGGGGACATTTTTGTACTGGCATGCATTATTAGGGTGTATTCTTTGGCATATAGTTTAAGGGGGCAGTTTTTGTACTTGAACACATTATATGGGGATTTTTTAATTGGCGCACATTATAAGCGGGTATTTTTTGTATTGCCGCACATTGTAAGGGGGTATTTTTGTACTGGCATATATCATAAGTGGGTGTTTTTTGTACTGGCACACATTACGGGGCATTTTTCTACTGGCACGGAGCGGATTGGGCATAGAACTTACAGGGAAATTTCTAGGTGGGCCGATGCCCAGGGGGCCGCCTGAGCCCTCTTCACGGCCAGCCAGTAGACTTTGCCCAGGGGGCTGCCTGAGCCCTCCTCATGGCCGGCCAGTTGAAGTTTTTGGGGATGTATTTTGTACTGCTGGCAGCAGTATTTTGTGATGGACTGTGGTATGTGGCTCTGTTGGGGTGGTATAATGTGCCACAATATGGTATTGCTGGCCCTGCCTTCCATCAATTTGGAACCAACTACAAAACTGGGCCACTTTTAATATTTTTCCAGGGCCACTCTAAGTTCCCAGTCTGGTAGTCTGTTCCTCTTGCCGGACCAACTGGCCGACACAGCATAAAATTGACCGTGTAACTAAATATTGTTGCACAGCCAGTTAAAAAAGGAGACTTGTGACTATTTTTCTCCCTTAGTAAATGAGTTTTCTATGAGCATAGGCTGGTAGCGGTGCTGTGTGCTGCCTATCTACATGCAGTGCACTCAGTCTACTGTATCATGTACCACATGTGGAGGGACTAGGGGTCCACCTTGCACAGGGAGGGGGATTCACCTGTTCTTCTCTTGGTCAGTCGGAGCCTGTACATGATATCATTCACGTATACTATCCAGCCCGCCTACATGTGTCAGACCCAGCAAGGCGTTCAGGACTAGGATGAAGCCCCCGAGCCTTCTCCAGCACAGGATCCAGGGTGGACTGTGGTGCTATGAGTCAGTGTGCACACACGTCTCATGTCTGTGCCTACCCCACACTGTGGGTGTGACTCAGTGGGAGGCAGTGCTTTCCAGGGCTGATGTGCCTGTGTGTACAGTGTCTGCAGATGCACATCCAGTCTCTGCAGCCTCAGCTCTCCCCCTCCTCTCTGTCTCTCCTGCCTCTCTCTACCTCTCTCTCTCTCTCTCTCCTCCACTGTCTGCTCCTCTCACTCTCTCCCTCTCACTGTGAGCAGCTGATCATTGTGATTATTCACTCCCTCTCTTTATTGCACTGACAAGCGGGGGAGGATTTCAGCAACTCAGTCTATTGTCAGGAGGGGGAAATTGCAATAAAACAGCAGAAGCAGAAGAAGCAGCAGCAGCAGCAGCAGACTCTTCCTCCTCCTCCTCCAGCAACAGCCACCTCTTGGAGAAGAAGCTTGGGCTGACATAACCACACCAAGGCTTTGCTTCTTTCTTATCATCATTTTATTATTACACACTGAACTGGGGGGGGGAAATAAAGCTGCTTTCCCAGGGATTTATTTCATGGGGATGTGTTCAAGGCAAGAGAGGATTCAGAAGGATATTGACATTGTCATTCAAAAGTGCAAGGCGGAGAAGGACTGCCTGTTTTCAGGTGAGTTATTGCATATGGGAGAGATGGCAGATATCATACCCATAGTGTCCCTGACCCTGTCTTCCTCTATTCACCATCCTTTGCAATTCAGTATAATGACCCCCTCCCTCTCTTCTAATGGCTTCAGTGCATTTACACATAGCTGAGATCTGTCCGTCTATCTGTCTATCTATCTATATTTATATGCATCCGCTGACAGCTGAAATCAGTTGCCATAGCACCGGTGCACTTGTTGAAATGGGGTTTCCTTCATGTAGGGTGTCTGTGGGCTGCTATGGAAGCTGCTGGGCTCTGGGAATACAATACTTTCACGTTCTCTGCTTTTATTCTGTCCCCCCCAGATTTCAGATATTCGGACAATACCTTCACCTTTACCTTCCTAGGAGGCTCCAAAAGGTATCGTCTTATTCCATTTCCTTAATGACATGCCTGATGTTATGCATAGGACTGTGTTGCCATGACACCACCTCTTCTCAGGTTGCCGGGAAAGGCTGTGACAACAGACGTGTTACGTGTAATAAGCACTGAAATGTAAAGCAGAAGCAGGATCCCTGTGTTACCTTGTGTAAATATTACACATTGTAGAATGGATACATTGTATCGGTATTTCGCTTCCTGTTACATATGGCACTGAATGCTCAGCAAGCGATCCATAGGGTCTCCTCGTTATTATTCTTACTAGTACTAATAGTAGTTGTAATAGTGTGTTTGGCTCTTTTTCTCTTGGGTTGTATCTGTGCTTAGGCCAGATTATAAAACCATGTTGTATGTGACAGATAGTCAAGTTCAAAAGTTGCAGCCTGAGGTTGGCTACCATTACATATATTGGTTGTGTCCGGCCAGGTATTTTAGGCCGGGAGACGGACACAACTGCACTTTTACAGTACAATGATGGCGCCTGAGCATGCAGCGTTTTTCTGTCCGGCGCTTTTTTACATCCAGCGTCACAATTGATGCACCGGATGTATGTGCTCGATCCCATAGAAAACTATGGGATCAATTCTGGCTCAGTCCACCTCCTGCGTTTTCTGAGAAGCTAATGATAGCCGGACATATATACGGGGGCGTAGGTTTGGTATGGGGTGATGGAGCCATGCAGCAGGAATCCATGGTAGTGGAAGTGCATCCAGATTACTCTATGACAGGGATGCTCAACCTGCGGCCCTCCAGGTGTTGTAAAACTATAATTCCCACCACTATAAGCTGTCCGGGCATGATGGGAGCTGTAGTTTTGCAACAGCTGGAGGTCTGCAGGTTGAGCATCCCTGCTCTATGATATATGGTATGTGGTTGCACAAGTCACCATGTGGTCTGTGGGGCTTATAATACACAGGAAGCACCTTAAGGGTATATTATATATTATAGCTACAATAAGGAGAGGTCGCAGATTTCTAATATAATCATCATCCGGTTTCTGATTATGCGTAACATAATCAAAAACTATTCTTGTCTGCAATAGGACATATTCTATAATTTGCGGAGCGGACACGCGGATGCGGACAGCTATGTTCAATCCACGGACACGGATAAATAAGGTATAATGTGGCAATACAGAATACGGAATTAGGCCTCATGCACATGATCGTGTCCATATTATGGTCCACAAACGATGGATTCGCAAAATACAAATACCTTTCGTGTGCACTCCGCAATTTGTCAATAGAAAGGACTATTCTTGTCCGTCATATGGACCACAGTAGGACATTCATGTGCTGTGCAATTTTTTTCTCCAGACTCATAGAGATGAATAGGTCCATGTGCAATCTGAAAGAAAATGTGGATCAGACACGGATGTAAAATACGGTCGTGTGCATCAGCACTTCTTGGATACGACTTTAGGGAGCATTACTACTTCTTACCTATTACTCAGGTTTGACAGCAGAATTGGGGTATTGTGGCCCATCTTAATAAGAACCAGTCAATGCGATTAATTTATAGTATATAATGAATCATTTATATATTTAATTGCTTTCTCCTATTTTGTACATGTACCTTTCTACATTTCTACTATACATGTGTATGTATGTGTATATATATATACCTCAGTACAGATGAGAGCTGTGCATTTCATATACAGTACATTAGATCTGACACTAAAGCTTCTATATGATTTATCCATTTATCTCTGTGAAATATAAGGTATAATGTGGCAATTCCTGCCCTTAAGGCCTTATCCACTCAACTGTGTCCATGTCGCAGTCCGCAAACCTCGGATCCAGACACCTTCCGTGTGCAATCTGCATTTTTCTCACTCCCATTACTAAATACGACTATTCTTGTCCTCAATAGGACATATTCTATAATTTGCGGAGCGGACACTTGGATGCTGACAGCACGTGGACATCTGTGAGCTGTCCATTTTCTTTTCGGACCCATAGAAATTAATGGGTCCATGTTCAATCCACAGACACGGATAAAAAAATACGGCATTAGTTTTCTAGTGACTTATGGGTGTCAGCTTCTGCGGGTCCTAGGAAAGCTAGTGTAGTGTTCAATCTGATATTAGTAATGGAACTGAAGATGTATGGTGTGATCACATACTACAGGTTAGTTGGAGAAATTTCCACAATTTTCCGTTTCAGTAGTAATAATTCAGAGCAACTGGACTTGAATTTGTTTTTTATATACTGTATATCAGTAGTAATAAGCCTACTGCTGTGACAGATTACTACTGAAATACCATGACCTGGATGAATGAGAACCTTCACATTCATATGAATAGGGGTTTGCAGAAATCGATGCGCCTGTCGCAGAAACGACCGCGTTCAGATGCGTGCAATGGATTTTCATTCACAGGATTTCGAATATATGATTATTGCCAATTATGTGAATTATGTATTTTGGTAAAGCGACATTGTATTCTACAGCATACATGTACTACGCCATGTAGGAAGAGAACAGTAAACTCTCATAGGACTCTCTAGCTTTTGGGCAGCTCAGTAGACACATATCCACATGCACTACATTCACAAACCCAATGTACCTACCTACAGAGTGGATCTACCCCTGAGAATTACACCAAGGCTTTGAACAACCCGATCTCCCGCTACTACTTAATTCCAACTCTTTGCCATTACCCCAGTTTATTATTATAGACACGATCAGAGCTGAGATGACTTCTAGGTATAGAGGAAAGCTGCCAGTGTCCTCTTCTCCCCAGGGCCTACCTTCTCCAGGTTACTGCAGGGACCCTCATGTTCAGTCATCTGGTAGCAACTTGCTGCAGTGTGAACAGGTAATATATGAATGTATCCGTACGGTGGGCCCCCAAAATAAATTTGACTGGTGGGCCCTAGGCACCCTAGTCCGACACTCCCCTCACCAATCTCATATTGATGACCTATCCTGAGGACAGGCCATCAATATGAAAATCCCAGAAAGCCCCTTTAATTTTGGGATAATCTTATTCATAACATACTCTGATATGAATAATAATGGGTTTTGACTGCTGAGAATTTCTTACAGTTTTTCTGCTTGAGCTTGGAGATGAATGGCTAATCATGTCTGACAGTCTAGCTACTAGGGACACACTGCCTATCAACAGTTACCTCGGCAGATCCCTAGCAACTGCTTTACCTCATGATATTCAGTTTTTCAGCTTAGGCAGAATTACTACTGAGCAGATGTGGAACATGAAGCTCCTGGGCCTCAAGGTAGAAGCTGTAACAGTGCTGTGACCTACCATGTACCATTTATAATACTGCAGGAAGACTTCTATCTCTAGCAATGTCCCTGTCACTGAGGATAGGGATGGTTGAGGAGGCTTGCCAGGACTGAAGACACAGCGATAGCCTATTCTTCGTGAGTGATGGGTGTTTAATCTCCAGATCCCTTTAAAGGCATTTTTCTGCCTTTTGGCCTACTTTAACTAGCCTTGCTTCATTCTGCAATCTTCAGGCCTATACATTTCCGGTTGGGGTCACATGCGCCACTGCAGCCAACGACTGGCCTCCGTGGCTGGAAAAACCCTTTAAAGGGGTTTTTCAAGTGTTTTTACTGATGAACTACTCTTTGGCTAGTTTATCAGTATCAGAACGGTCGGACGGTTCTGACACCTGTGTCAAGTGAGTGGGTCTGAGCTGCAGTACCAGGCCCAGCCACACGATATGCTGCTGCATCGGGAAAATTATTAAAGGGTCATTGTCCACCAGTAAGCACTGTGGTCCCTTGTGTTATTGATCGGTTCTGGTCATGGATGTCAGAACCCTGCCGATTACACATTAAAGGTTTCTCCTAAGGATAGGCCGTCAATATATTTTTAGGGAAAATGCTGACGAATGACACATAGGCATTTACACTGGCAGCAGCCACTATCAGGTGCCGTTGTCTGCCACCATCGGAGAACACTTTGGCACCACATCTTGCAGTTGCAGTAAGTAATGATTTTTCTTTCTTTTTTTCCTGTGGAATTACATTTTAAGATGCATAACATTACTGGGTAATAGCTAAACAAGCCTACAGCTAAAATGGGAGAGTGTGTGCTTGCTGATTGTGACTGTGAGGATTGCAGAGCGCGGGAGACAATATTCTGGCTTTACATTTATTTTGCAAGTAGTAATAACTTTCCAAGTCAGGCAGCTCATCTTGATTTGTGTTTATTGTGATGCATTTACAGAAAATTACATTTGTAGCAACATCTTTGGGCGCTTTTTGTGCAGAAAAGATTTTTGCGTTCATTCGGATCAGGGGCCACCTTTAGGTTGGGTGGTGCCTCCTCTTCTTATGTACTAAACGTTAGGGGTACAAGCTCTGTCTGCCCAAGCCATCAAAGCCATTGAGATGTCATACTCTCTTAAAAGAGTTGTCCAGGATTTTGATATTGATGGCCTATCCTCAGGATAGGCTATCGATATCAGACCGGTGGGTGGTGTGACAACTCCCTTTCCCCCACCGATCAGCTGTTCTGCAGTCGCTCAGGCGACGGAAGTACGCGGTTCTGTCCATTATATAGTGGACGGAGCTAATGACTGCATGGCTGCTCCTGATAAAGTGGATTGGTGCAGTGCCGCAGTTACCAGCTCTGTCCACTGCACAATGGATGGAGCTGTGTAGTTTGGGCACCAACTAGGAGCTGCAAAGTTAAAGCTGATTAGTGGTGACTGAGGATAGGCCATGTATATCAAAATCCTAGACAATGTCTTTAAGGTTGACCCTGTGAAAATGTACTCTTTTGGTATGGTTAAAGGGGTGTTCCCATCAGGACTAGGATATGACATCACTTAAAGGGGTTGACCCACGAAAGATATTCTACAGTTTTCAAACCAGCACCTGGATCTGAATACTTTTGTAATTGCATGTAATTAAAAATTTTGTATAGCCACTGAGTTATTCAATAAAATGTATCTGTATATGTCACTGAATTTCTTATTTCTTTGACCTACTCACTGAGAAGGCCGCACATGCTCAGTATCATCCTTCAACTGCCTCCTGAGCTGTGATAGGATGAGCTGAGACACGCCCCCTTAGCTGCAGCAGAAAAGACACTCCCCTTGAGCTGTCAGCTTGATATAAATCTAGCAGAGCAAAAAATGTGCAGATCTCTGGATCCATGTGAGGTACAGGGCTGGTTCTAGATTTGTTAGAATGGTATTGTCATGTACTATATGATGTCTGATTTAAATTTTTTACATTATTCGAGGGATAACCCATTTAATGATTTCATCCTGAGAATAAGGGTGATGGTGTGCTGGGGTGGCACTATACCCCCTTCACTGTTTTCCGCCCAATTAAAAGAAAGGACCTGGTAGCAATTCCCTGCAGGGTGGCTGGGAACACTGCAGTGCAAGAAGAATAAGAAGTGGGTATAGCACCATATCAGTGCAGTGTCCCCTTTATTCTTAGGATCATTGGGGGTCCCAGATGTAGGACCCCAGCGATTATATAGTGATTATACATAATATGACCAAGACACAGGCATTAGCTGATGTCTTTGGTACAGTACTGTAGCATCATATACCTTTTGTTGAAATGAATGGCTGATCATGGCGTATCTGGAAGGACCGGGTTATCCAGAGCAGTAAATACACATGCGTATTTCTTTGGCTCGTAGAGAAAGGAGGCTGGAGTAGAGGACCCCTTAAAGGGAACCTGTCACCTCCTGTAGCCAAAAAAAACTGTTAGTAGTACCTTAATTTAGGCGCCAGGGTGATGCTTAATAAGATCTTCATAAGGAGAAGAGATTCCTCAAAGTGGCAGAAATTGATCTTTTAATTCTCCTGCGCGCGCTGTCTTGACTCCGCTTGAAGTCAAGGGGGCAGCGGCCTCCTTGCTTCAAGTCAAGCAAACCACTCCCCTGGTCAACTTGACTGACAGGTTGCCGTTGGGCCGGGGATCGCGCAAGTCTCGCGCATGCGCGGTGCGCGATATCTCCCTGCGCGATCCCGGTCCCGGCTCTTCACTTTGCCGGCGCTTTTGTCTGTACAGCGCATGCGCCACAGAAGCAAGCGAGCGCGCTTGGCAGAGCGCTCCCGCCGTCCCTGCATGCAAGGGGTCATGGAAAGCGTCGGAACGCCCGGCCGTACGCTGGCAAAGTGAAGAGCCGGGGCCGGGATCGCGCAGGGAGATATCGCGCACCGCGCATGCGCGAGACTTGCGCAATCCCCGGCCCAACGGCAACCTGTCAGTCAAGTTGACCAGAGGAGTGGTTTGCTTGACTTGAAGCTAGGAGGCCGCTGCCCCCTTGACTTCAAGCGGAGTCAAGACAGCGCGCGCAGGAGAATTAAAAGATCAATTTCTGCCACTTTGAGGAATCTCTTCTCCTTATGAAGATCTTATTCAGCATCACCCTGGCGCCTAAATTAAGGTACTACTAACAGTTTTTTTTGGCTACAGGAGGTGACAGGTTCCCTTTAAATGACACCCCTGTGGCCTAACAGAACACCTCAATATGAGTATTGCTCAGAAGAATGTTTTAAGGACTCCTTCTTCCATAATTTGTTATTTTTCAGGGGTCATATCTTGTAATGTGATTGACACTGCCTTTATCACAGGTAGTGCTGGACTCCTGATTGCGATAAAACCTCGCCACTGCCATACGCGTGCACAACTAGGCAGCATGTTCAAGGCGACATTTTGCCTACAAGAAAAAATGAACTGTACAAAACTGTGGAATTGCCTCTTTTTTATATATGTGATCACACATGTGTGCTGAACCCCCCCCCCGTTTACAAAGAGGAAAAAAATCACATAGTTACATCGGTTAAAAAAAGCCACAGGTCCATCAAGTCCAGCCTTTCTCGGGTCAATTATACAATATTAATTCTTAGATTAATCATAACCCTCATTGCCCTTTACTATTAGATAAGCATCAAGCCCTTTTCTAAATGCTGATATAGTATTTGACATTACTACCTCTTTGTGCAGGGTTTTCTATAGTGTAACTCCTCTAACTGTAAAGAATCCTTTCCTTGATATTTAAATCGCCTTTCCTCCACATGTAATGAACGTCCCCCTGGTCTCTTGAATGAATAAATCCTGTGCTTGTTCTTTGTATTAACCTCTGATGTATTTATATATGTAAAAGATATCACCTTTTTTCCAAGTTGGACAAGCCTAATCTTTTACGCCTCTCATTATAAGAGAGACCTTCCATCTCATTTAATAATCTGGCCACCCCTCTGGAGGTTTTATCTCTTTTTATATACCCTAAAATCTTATTTGATTTTGCAGTTGCTGCCTGACATAGAGTACCGCTGACTTGTAACCAGAATACTCAATTCATTTTCTTGTGTTGTTCCTAGTTTTATCCCTCCTATTGTGTATACAGCCTTATAATGACTGTGATCTAGGTGCATTACTTTACATTTATCATAATTTATCAACATGTATCCAGGTCCTTCTATAATATCTCACAATCAAGCTGAATTTTAAGTATCCTACAAAGATTTGTGCCACCTCCTCATAGAAACCCAGCACGTTGGTTAGGCATGACCTGTGTTGCATGAATCCATGCTGGTTAGCAGTTATTAGTTTATTCACCACTACATACTTTTGCAACTCATCTCGTAGAATACCTTCAAATGTATTACACAGCACAGATGTCAGACTTAAGCCTCATTCACATGTCAGTGTAAGGTCAGTGATTTCCATCAATGATTGTGGGCCAAAACCAGGATTGGACCCTCCACAGACATAAGGTATTAGGGAAAGATCTGCACCTGTTTTGTGTTTAGAGCCGCACCTGGTTTTGGCTCAAAATCACTGACTGAACATTGACTGTGTGAATGAGGCATTACCGGTCCGTAGTTACATACTTCCACCATTTTACCTTTCTTGAATGGTCTGAGTTGTCAGATTTGTCACAGATTTTTAGCTCTGATTCAATCTGTGTCAAATCTGACGACAATCCAATTCATGTGAATGGCTTACATGCTGTGGAAAACTTGGGTAAAACATCCACAGCGGAAATAGAATGGGGGTCCAGTGGTGCATAGTCATACCTCCCAACTCTGTAAATGAACAAAGAGGGACACATTGTGCGGCACGCCAATGCAAATTTTTTTTGCAGTAGGCCACGCCTCTAACTCCCCCCAAAACATACCTATACACCTAATCCCACCCAGTCCCCTTACTGCCCTACATAGTAATTATTCCACCATTATGTGCCCCCATTAATATTCCCAGCTGTGCCCCCGGGATTATGCCGTTATGTGCCCCCATTAATATGCCCTGTTATGTGCCCCCAGTATCGACCAGCTGTGCCCCCAGTAATATGCCCACATTGTGCCCCCAGTAATATGCCCAGCTGTGTCCCCAGTAATATGCCCAGCTGTGTCCCCAGTAATATGCCCAGCTGTGCCCCTTGTAATATGCCCACATTGTGCCCCCCAGTAATATGCCCACATTGTGCGCCCCAGTAATATGTAGTGCCCCACAGAAAGTTAAAAAAATAAACACCACATACTTACCTTCTTCCTAGCAGCATCAGCAGCAGGATATCGGCTGGTCTAGTCTGGAGGGGGTGGAGCCAGGGCTGACTGCTGGCCAGCCCCGCCCAGACCAGAGGTATGGAGAGCGGCAGGGGGTACGGGAAGGATGATGGATGAAGTAGTGAGCCATGGCCAGCTCTCTGCTTCATAACAATACAGGCAACTGTCTCTGCATCTTATGGACGTAGGGACAGCTTCCAAAAAGCGGGATATACCTCCCCTTACCGGGACAGCCACTGCAATCCGGGACAGTTTGGAGGTATGCATAGTGGTTTCTGGCTTGAACTCCGGCAGTCTGTTCCTCCGCCGGAAAAGGCTGCCGGATTCTTCATGGAAAGGCCAAAATTAGCCCCATAAATGACAGTTCAGCTAATCATTGCTTAGATCCAGTGCAGTTCTCAGATTGGTGCTGGTGGATTTCCTTGTAAATACGTGTTGACTTGTAACTGGGTTACAACAACTTATTCCCTATCCTGTGTCTGATTGGTGAGGGTCAGACCGCTGGGCCCTCATCGATCACTAGAACAGGGGCCAGTGTTCCCCCTTTGAATTGAAGAGTGGACAAGCATGTGTGTCTGCTGCTCCATTCAGCTCTATGGGACTGCCGGTGATCGGCGAATACAAGCGATTGGCTATTTCCGACAGCCCTATACAGCTGAATGCATCTCCGGATGCATACTTATCCTACACCATAAGGGAACACAGGCCACCAGGGGTGGACTAGGAACTTAAAGTGGCCCTGTTTTGAAGTTGGGTCCAAATTGATGGAAGGCAGAGCCAGCAATACCATATTGTGGCACATAATACCACTCCAACAGAGGCAAATACCACAGTCCTCCACAAAATACATCCCCAAAAACTCCCACTGGCTGGCCAAGAGGAGGGCTCAGGCGGCCCCCTGGGCATCGGCCCACCGGAAATTTCCCTGTAAGGTCTATGGCCAATCTTCCCCTGCAGGCCACGATTATACTGATCGACGGGGGAGACCCCCACCGATCAGAAACTTATGGAGACAACCCCTTTAAATCCAACACGTCTGAACCACACTCTTAGGAAATGTTTCCCCGCTGATATCGTTAGCAAATGGTTTCTTTAGAAATATAAAGGCGAGCACAAATTGCAACAGAAACTTTATGTACTCGTCTCCGTGTTACACCATCGCTTAGAGTAATGAGGCTTTAAAGTGACAGGCATTTGACTGTTCCTCAGCGAGGTCTTTGAAACATGAAGCACGAAGACGTGTTAAATGCTGTCATTAAGCCGCATATAATCTGTGGAGAGGGAAAGTGAAAGCTTTTTACTTGTTTTTCTCCTACTTGTCTTTCACTATTAATTTTAGCATTGAAAAGCATTTACTGGAAGCGCGCTGCCATAGAGGACTGGAATTCATGACGTCATTCGGGAAGCACGGCTTGTGATGCTGCAATGTGCGTCTGTATTCACTGAAATTTAGGTGTGTGACCAGCCCTGGAAGTGCCCCATGGTATGGAGGCTTACCGTATTGGCCTATTTACAGAGATTCAGCACCCTGCCTAAGCTGCATCCAAGGCATCGCACTCAGCCAGAATCCTGCACCCCGACACAGCTCTCTATAGATGATACCAGCAGGGGCGGACTGGGAACTTAAAGTGGCCCTGGAAAAAAAATACTAAAAGTGGTCCCATTTTGTAGTTGGGTCCAAATTGATGGAAGACAGGGACAGCAATACCATATTGTGGCACATTATACCACCCAAACAGAGCCAAGTACCACAGTCCATCACAAAATACTGCCAGCAGCACAAAATACATCCCCAAAAACTTCCACTGGCCGGCCGTAAGGAGGGCTCAGGCGGCCCCCTGGGCATCGGCCCACCGGGAAATTTCCCTGTAAGGTCTATGGCCAATCCGCCCCTGGATACCAGGCTTGTCAAATTCCAAGATTTGTTAACCATTAGAGAACCTTGCGATGTTTCCATTTTTTTTTTGCGTTTTTGTTTTTCACTCCTGTTCACTATGGGGGAAAAGTTGACCTGTTACATTTATTCTCCAGGTCAGTACGATTACAACGATACCACACTTGTATAGCTTATCTTCCATTTTAATACTGAAAAAAAAATTAAAAGCCTTGAGAAAAAAATGTTTTTTTCATCACCCCTCTAACTTTTGTTGTAGTTACAGTATGTGTACGTAGCTGTCTGATGACTTATTTTTTGTGGGGCGATTTGTGCTTTTCAGTGATACCATTTTGAAAAGCGTGTGACTTTTTGATCACTTTTATAAAAAATTATTGGGGAGTCGAAGTGACAAAAATGGTGGATTGGTTGTTTTCACTTTTTTTCCCATTACGCCATTTGCCGTATGGCATTCATTTTGTTATATTTTAATTGTATGGGTTTTTTCTTAGTATTGAGCAGGTAATAAAATTAGAGTGAGTGCATCAGGACTTACCACGGGTATTCATTCTGCGAGATATTCTCAAATCCTGACCGGCCGGTGGGCCCTGAGGACTGGAGTTGCGGAACCCTGCATTGCATTTTTTGGTGACAGGTCCTCTTTAAAGACATACTTGGAAAACATTACATACAAAGCTACAAAACATACAGGGTAATATAGCACATACCTCTTACATCCAGTGATGTCTCCTCTGATGTATACGTTCTCTTTCCTCATGTTCTCCTTTCAGACCAGACCGCCATGATGATTTATTTGAGCCATCTCCTGTCTCTGCAGAGTTTGACAAACAGACATCTTAGTTTCCTACTTTTCCATTATCCTCCCACCTTCTGAACACCGCATCCCTCCACCCCTAATACTGCGCCCACTGTGCTCCCCAATACTATACTGCAGATTCTTTACAAGTACCACACAGACTGTGCCGCCTTCAATAATTATTGCCACACAGACCCCTCAAAAATAACTTTGCCCAGCAAATCATGGCCCTGATATTAATAGTGCCGTTAACATAGAGACCCCCAAAAATAATTGTCCTAAGCTGATACTGTGCCAGGATGCCACCCAGTAGTACTACTTTACCTTTTAATGTGTGCCACTACAAAAATACCTCCTTATAATCTGTACCAGTACAAAAAATACCACTTATAATGTGTGCCAGTACAAAAAATACCTCCTTATAATGTGTACCAGTACAAAAAATACCACTTATAATGTGTGCCAGTACAAAAAATACCTGTCACGAGGGGGTAGACAAGGGTAGTGTGCCCTGAGCTAACCCCTCCTTCTCTCCCTGCCTACTTGCCTCAAACGGCCCTAGGTAGCCGCGGACAACCACGAAGGCGGTCCCTACACTGTATAAGTGCGCAGGAAGGGAGAGGGTACACAGGGACAGACAAAACACAGACGTAACAAAACACAATATAGAATGGTCAGCTAGCCGGGTCAAACACAGGAGGTCACGTAAATACCGAGGGGTCAAGCAGAGAGAAGTCAAAAGTCCAAAGTCCGAAATCCAAATCCAAGTAAACAATCCAATAACTGAGAACGCACAAGCACTGATCAATGGTGTAAGCAAATCACAGGCATCTGAGTGAAGCAGTTGCCATCTTTAAATAGCCCGCCCAGGATCATGTGATGTGGCCAGCATCACATGACCTGAGGCGGAGCAAGCTGTCCAAACAATATGTAAAGTAGCCATGTGGTGTGATCAGCACCACATGGCTAAACCCAAACAGAGAATTAACTCATGAAGTGCTGGCTGACAAGACCAGCACTTCAATTCCCTATTGCTCGTCTCTAGGGGGCGGAGAGGTCCGGCGATGTCGTGCAGAGGGAGCGCGACGCCGACCTCGCGTGACAGTACCCCCCCCTTCACGAGGGGCCACCGGACCCTTACCAGCGGGAGCAGGCTTATCGGGATGCTGCAGATGGAAATTCCGAATGAGAGAGTCGGCATGCATCCTAGTCAACGGCACCCAAGATCTGTCCTCCGGTCCAAATCCCCTCCAGTGTACGAGGTACTGGAAGGAATTACGGACCCTCCTCACATCCAAGATTCTGGCAATCTCGTGTTCTACCCGTCCCGCTACCTCAACCGGAGGTGGAGGCTGTTCCTCAGGACCAACAGGAGCAACGTAAGGTTTAAGCAAGGACACATGAAACACATTATGGACACGAAGGGAGTCGGGCAAGCATAACTCAAACGAAACCGGATTGATCACCTTGGTGATCCTGTAAGGACCAATATAACGCGGTGCAAACTTGTAAGATGGAACCTTCATATTAAGATTCTTAGTGGATAACCACACCTTATCCCCAACCATAAAATTCACAGCCTTAGACCTCTTTCTATCAGCTTTAACCCTTTGAACCTCTTGGGCCTTTTCCAGGTTCGATTGAACCTGTGCCCAAACTGTGCACAGTTCCTGGGAGAAATCATTAACCTCTGGGACAACCGATGTAGATGGGAAAAAGGAGCCAAAACGTGGATGGAAACCCATGTTACAAAAGAACGGCGACACTCCAGAGGACGAATTGACACGGTTATTAATGGCAAACTCAGCCAGAGACAGGAATCTGACCCACACATGTTGGTTGTCTGCCACATAACATCTAAGATATTGTTCAACAGATTGATTGAGACGTTCAGTCTGACCATTAGTTTCTGGATGAAAGGCTGATGAAAAGGACAAAGAAAAGTTAATCTTATTACAGAACGCCCTCCAGAACCTAGACACAAACTGTACCCCTCTATCAGAAACGATATTCTCAGGAACACCATGCAGTTTAACAATGTTATCCATGAATATAGATGCCAAGACCTTAGCAGAGGGTAATTTACACAAAGGAATAAAATGACACATTTTACTGAACCTGTCAACTACCACAAAAATCACAGTCTTACCCTCCGAGCATGGCAAATCCGTGATAAAGTCCATGGACAAATGTGACCAAGGTCTACTAGGTATGGGTAAGGGATGTAACTCACCCATAGGTCGTCTCTTAGAATTCTTGGACCTGGCACAAGTGTTACACGCAGTTACAAAAGCTTGAATATCCCTGGAAATCGATGGCCACCAATACTGCCTCGAAATCAACTCCTTAGTGGCATGGATACCAGGGTGTCCACATAAAACAGAATTATGACACTCACCCAGCAGTCGTAAACGCAAATGAGCCGGCACAAATAATTTGTCATTGGGGGTACCAGTAGGAGCGAGATGCTGTCCTGCCGAGATCTCAGAAGCGAGGTCAGGTGCGGTGGCGGCCACAAAGATCTCAGCTGGAAGGATGGGTTCCGGAGGGGCGTCAGGAGGTTGATACGCCTGGAAACTTCGGGATAAGGCGTCCGCTTTAACGTTCTTGCTTCCGGGTCTGAAGGTAACAGAAAAATCAAACCGGGTGAAGAACAAAGCCCACCTCGCCTGCCTAGGGTTCAAACGTTTAGCGGACTCCAGAAACAATAAATTCTTATGATCCGTGAGGACCGTGACACGGTGTAATGCCCCTTCTAAAAAATGACGCCATTCCTCAAATGCCCACTTAATTGCCAATAACTCCCTATTACCGATATCATAGTTCCTCTCAGCAGGCGAGAACTTGCGGGAAAAGAAGGCGCATGGCTTAAGATTAGTTAAGGTGGAAGATCCCTGGGACAGTACAGCCCCCACACCGTCTTCTGATGCGTCCACCTCAACCACAAAAGGCCTACTCTGATCCGGCTGGATTAGCACAGGAGCATTAGTAAAACACCACTTTAACCTTTCAAAGGACTCAATAGCTGCAGGAGGCCAATTACCCAGATCGGCTCCCTTGCGGGTAAGATCAGTAATTGGCTTGACCACCAACGAAAATTTTTAATAAATTTGCGATAAAAGTTCGCAAATCCCAAAAATCGTTGGAGCGCCTTCAGGGAGGACGGTCGCACCCAATCAAGGATGGCCTGCACCTTGACAGGATCCATTTTGAACGAGAAAGGGGTCAAAATGTATCCTAAAAAGGCCACCTCCTGAACACCGAAGATACATTTCTCCCCTTTGACAAAAAGCTTATTTTCACGCAAAACCTTCAGTACCTGTCTGGTGTGGGAGACGTGGGATTCCCAATCAGCAGAGAAAATAAGAATATCGTCAATATAAACAATCATAAATCTCCCAATAAATGCTCTGAAAATATCATTAACAAAATTTTGGAAGACGGCGGGTGCATTACTCAACCCAAAGGGCATTACTAAGTACTCATAATGACCTTCAGGGGTGTTGAATGCCGTCTTCCATTCGTCTCCCTCTCTGACTCTGATCAGGTTGTATGCCCCCTTCAAATCTAATTTAGAGAACCAGCAGGCACCCTGAACCTGATTCAGTAAATCAGGGATAAGGGGCAGCGGGTACCTGTTCTTAACCGTGATCTTGTTTAGTTCCCGGTAATCAATACAGGGCCTCAATCCTCCATCCTTCTTGCCAACAAAGAAGAAACCTGCCCCCATTGGAGAGACTGAAGGCCGAATGTGACCCTTGGCCAGGCTCTCCTTAAGATAATCCCTCATACATTGTCGCTCAGGAGTGGAGAGATTATAAATGCGGCCCTTGGGATACTTGGATCCCTCCATTATGTCAATGGCACAATCGTACTGCCGGTGAGGAGGAAGGAAATCAGTCTCCGACATGGAGAAGACATCCGAAAATTCTCTGATAAATTCGGGTAGGACGAGAGACTCCGCGGTACCTCCTAGCTGCAGTACAGATTTGCAACAATTGACACAATCATGTCCCCATTTTTCTAATTCACCTGCTGGCCAGTTGATCACAGGGTTGTGAGCCTGTAACCATGGCAGCCCTAACACGAGGTCAGCAGGTAAATCCTTTAAAACCAGAAAGGAACAAGTCTCAGAATGGGAGATTCCCACAGTTAGGGTGACGTCAGGAGTACAAAACTCCACTCTCCCATTGCGCAATGGGGTGGAGTCGAGGGCCACAATTTGAATAATCTCCCTTAGAGGGACTATCGGTATACCCACTGATTGTACAAAATCGAAATTAATAAAATTAGCAGCGGAACCACAATCAACAAATGCTTGACCAACCCCCTTAAGTTGATCATAGGTAACAGAGATAGGTAGTAAAATTTTTCTCCTTACCACCGCTGGAGTTACCTTACTCCCCGCTGGGGATCTCCTAGAGGGCGGAAGCTTGGGACACTGCTGGAGCCAATGGTTCATCTCACCGCAGTAAAAGCAGGCTCCCTTCAGACGTCTCTGTTCCCTTAAGGTTCCTCCTAACTGCATGGGCTCCTCCGGAACCCTGGTGGAAGATGGACCTGGCATAGGATTCTCAGGCAGGATGGCCACAGGAGGAGTGCTTGACCGTTCCTTCCGTCTCTCTCTCACCCGACGGTCCAACCTGACTGCTAGGGTCATGGTCGCTTCTAAGGAGTCAGGAGTAGGATAGCCCACGAGAAGGTCCTTCAGTTGGTCAGAAAGCCCTGCCCTAAACTGGCTTCTTAAAGCCGGGTCATTCCAACCAGAAGAAACACACCACCTCCTAAACTCCGCACAATAATCCTCCACAGGACGGTTACCCTGCCGAATGTCCCTGAGCTGGGCTTCAGCAACAGCCGTCAAGTCAGGCTCCTCATACAGTAACCCAAGAGCCCTGAAAAAGGCGTCCACCGTCTGACGGCTAGGGGAGTCTGGGGGTAACGCAAATGCCCACTCCTGCGGATCACCCTGCAGCAGAGAAATAATTATTTTGACCCGCTGCTGCTCGGTGCCCGAGGAATGAGGACGTAGATCAAAATAGAGCTTGACACTCTCCTTAAAGGAATTAAAAAATTTTCGATCTCCAGAAAACCGATCCGGCAGCTTAATATGAGGTTCCACACTAGGATTGGAAGTGGAAGGGGCCACTACTGAGGAGGATAGTAGCTGCTCCTGATGTTGGAGCCTATCAGCCAGGCCCTGCAGAGCTTGAGCCATACCCTGGACCTGCTCCGTGAGGGCCCGCAACTGATCCATAAGTTTGGCCTGTGATTCTGTCACGAGGGGGTAGACAAGGGTAGTGTGCCCTGAGCTAACCCCTCCTTCTCTCCCTGCCTACTTGCCTCAAACGGCCCTAGGTAGCCGCGGACAACCACGAAGGCGGTCCCTACACTGTATAAGTGCGCAGGAAGGGAGAGGGTACACAGGGACAGACAAAACACAGACGTAACAAAACACAATATAGAATGGTCAGCTAGCCGGGTCAAACACAGGAGGTCACGTAAATACCGAGGGGTCAAGCAGAGAGAAGTCAAAAGTCCAAAGTCCGAAATCCAAATCCAAGTAAACAATCCAATAACTGAGAACGCACAAGCACTGATCAATGGTGTAAGCAAATCACAGGCATCTGAGTGAAGCAGTTGCCATCTTTAAATAGCCCGCCCAGGATCATGTGATGTGGCCAGCATCACATGACCTGAGGCGGAGCAAGCTGTCCAAACAATATGTAAAGTAGCCATGTGGTGTGATCAGCACCACATGGCTAAACCCAAACAGAGAATTAACTCATGAAGTGCTGGCTGACAAGACCAGCACTTCAATTCCCTATTGCTCGTCTCTAGGGGGGCGGAGAGGTCCGGCGATGTCGTGCAGAGGGAGCGCGACGCCGACCTCGCGTGACAATACCACTTATAATGTGTGCCAGTACAAAAATACCTCCTTATAATGTGTACCAGTACAAAAAATACCACTTATAATGTGTACCAGTACAAAAAATACCTCCTTATAATGTGTACCAGTACAAAAAATACCACTTATAACGTGTGCCACTACAAAAATACCTCCTTATAATCTGTACCAGTACAAAAAATACCACTTATAATGTGTGCCAGTACAAAAAATACCTCCTTATAATGTGTACCAGTACAAAAAATACCACTTATAATGTGTGCCAGTACAAAAAATACCACTTATAATGTGTACCAGTACAAAAAATACCCCTTATAATGTGTACCAGTACAAAAAATACCACTTATAATGTGTGCCAGTACAAAAAATACCACTTATAACGTGTGCCACTACAAAAATACCTCCTTATAATCTGTACCAGTACAAAAAATACCACTTATAATGTGTGCCAGTACAAAAAATACCTCCTTATAATGTGTACCAGTACAAAAAATACCACTTATAATGTGTGCCAGTACAAAAAATACCACTTATAATGTGTGCCAGTACAAAAATACCTCCTTATAATGTGTACCAGTACAAAAAATACCACTTATAAGGTGTACCAGTACAAAAAATACCTCCTTATAATGTGTACCAGTACAAAAAATACCACTTATAACGTGTGCCACTACAAAAATACCTCCTTATAATCTGTACCAGTACAAAAAATACCACTTATAATGTGTGCCAGTACAAAAAATACCTCCTTATAATGTGTACCAGTACAAAAAATACCACTTATAATGTGTGCCAGTACAAAAAATACCACTTATAATGTGTGCCAGTACAAAAAATACCCCTTATAATGTGTGCCAGTACAAAAATACCCCATGATAATGTGTGCCAGTATAAAAATTCCCCTTTATGTGTGCCAATACAAAAATGTCCCTTTTTAGTATTCGCAGTAGAATCAGTGTCTCCGTAGTGCCCCCCCAAGTTCTAATAATGACCTCCCCATAGTGCTGCCAAAATAAAATAACAAACTCAAATACTTACCTCCATGCGGCTGTCAGGATGCGGTGCAGGACACAGGCCTCTTCCGGGCGTTGTCCTGCGCTGTTTGCTGCCCGGCTCAGATGGCTCAATTATATAATTGCACCACCTGCCTTGTAGGGCTAGGATGCCCCGCTGCAGCATTCAACTGTATTGCTGTCCTCAACAGCAATGCACCCCCGATTCTGATAAAGATATATTAACTCTGATGTCAAATGCCACCATAATGTAAGTTTCTGTCCATCCCTCTACAGTCATTGTATCTCTATCATTCACCTCAGGCTCAGGTATTAACCATCAGCACATCCTGCATTACATCGATTCCTCATCTAGAGTTATATTATGTCTAAGCTATTGCTGGGTTACATTGCTGGTAAAAAAAAAGTCTAACAATTATTGGATTACAGGAAGGCACAAGGATATTGAAATGACACAACTTTTGTATTATTTCAATTAATAGAAATTTTATTTAAATGTGTTTTCCGGGAGTTTAATATTGATGGTTTATCCTCACAGTAGGTCATCAATATCTGACTGGCAGCGGTGCCGGGTGTCCGCCGATCGGCTGTTTGAAGCCACGCTGCTCCCATGATGGTCGCGGCCTCTTCCAAGGACATTGATGTCACGTTCAGTGGTCTCATGTCACGTTCAGTGGTCTCATGTATTCTGCTTATACTTCCTGTGCATCTAGGAGATTTTCAGTAGCATATACTTGTCTACCTTAGAACTACAAAGTAAATTCCTTGTGACCACTTTTGTTTTTGTGAGTACATGTGAATGGTGATCGCCCAGACAGGATGTGCAGAATCGGCATTCTGAAGGTTTACAGAAGCAGAGTATAGAGTGTAGATTCTAACAACGTTTCGAAAATAATTACCATAGCTACATATACAATTACTGCAATAGGGTTTTTTCCTCTTAAAGGGGTTGTCTCACTTCAGCAAATAGCATTTATCATGTAGAGAAAGTTAATACAAGGCACTTACTAATGTATTGTGATTGTCCATATTGTCTCCTTTGCTTGCTTACTATCACATTATACACTGCTTTTTTCCATGGTTATGACCGCCCTGCAATCCATCAGTGGTGGTCGTGCTTGCACACTATAGGAAAAAGCGCCGGCCTCTCTGGTGACCAGGACCATGGGAGCTCACATAGGCTGGTGCTTTTTCCTATAGTGTGCAAGCACGACCACCACTGATGGATTAAAGGGTGGTCGTAACCCCTGGAAATGAGCAGTGTATAATTTGATGGTAAAATGAATCAAGCCAGCAATGGAGGCAATATAGACGATACATTAGTAAGTTTCTTGTATTAACTTTATCTACATGATAAATGATACTTGCAGAAGTGAGACAACCCCTTTAAGACTAAAGATTTCTTACCGTGTCTCACCGTGTTATACCATGGTACAATGGCGGATCCTCAAAGCCATAATCTGATTTCCACAGACCAAACCTGAGCATAGGGTCTATGGCAAGTATGCGCAACCTGCGGTCCTCCAGCGGTTGCAAAACTACAACTCCCAGCATGCCTGGGCAGCTTGCAGCTATCGGGGTATGTTGGGAGTTGTAGTTTTGCAACAGCTGGAGGGCCATAGGTTCGGCATCCCTTGTCTGGGGGATTATGCATTCTTTACCCTATGCCCCCACAAGGAAGGATGGACTTTCCCATAGTGAATTTCCAGGTCACGCTTAAGAGGTGTGGCCTCAGATTGGTGGTAGAAGTACCAGAGACAAAGTCCCAAGCAAGCCTGTGTCAGAGCCATGGAACCACAGGTGTCAGAAATCTTAGGGGCAAAGACAGTGACCAAGTGTGAGCAAGCTGAAGTCAAAGCAGTCGAACCACAAATCTCAGCAATCCAACAGGCAAAGTGCTAAACAGGTCAGAGAAAAGTCCAAGGGTCAGATGAGGCAATCAGGAAACAGCTGGGCTCAGTGCGAGACTAGCACTAAACCTATAATATGGCAACGTTCACAGACCAGAAAGTGGTTTAAAACCTGGCATGACATCATCTTTGGGAACCAGCTTTGTTGGTAACCTGTGCAGGATAACCAGGCTGGGGTCTGATATGGGTTAAGAGCCAGCACAAATATTTGGTGGATAAATGACACTCTGCTGGTAGTCCCCATGATTATCTGTAACATGCAGAGGAGTGTGGCAAGTGTTCAGTTCCCCTGCAGCGCCACCAGAGGGGAAAGGAAGCATTACACTGTTCCAAGTGAAATCTACTATGTGGAGTCCTCCATAGTGAGAGACACTCTGTGTTACTGCTCCCGCTCTGCCTAATAAATGATGAGGGTCCTGAAATACCTTACTACATAATCTGAAAATTTGTTTTCGAGACCAGACACCCCTTTTACTCAATATGCGGATTCTGAATTCTAGATTTAAAAAAGTCGCCAAATATTTTGAAAAAAATTCTGACATTACACATTTTTACACCCCTCACTCAAGTTTTCAAATGTGCGTGGAAAGTGGACATGGTTAGTCTGTTCAGCTGATTTGCTGATTTAGGTTGGCTGCCTGCCGATTTGCTGATTTAACTTTTTAAAAAGTTGCAAAAATTGTCGCAGTCTTACTCCAGTAAAGGGGTGGTGGAGTAATATATTGACAGAAGTGTTAGACTTAAAGACTTAAAGGGGTAGTCCAGTGACCGAACGTTATGAAGGGATAACTATTAGATTGGTTGGGGTCCTACCGTTGGGACTACCACCGATCACAAAAACGGAAGCAACCCTGAAACAGAAGGAGCGGGTGGTCTGAAATCCGTGCTGCCGCTACATTCATTTATAAGGGAGTCCTGGAGATAGCCAAGCGCTGTACTTGTATCTCCGGTGCTTCCATAGAAATTAATGGAGTGGCGACTTGCATTACAATCCAGCCACTTCATCCATTTCAGGGGACTACACGGGGTACTATGGAGCCCCCGTTATTTTGATGTGGGGGGTCCCAGTGGTAGAACCCCAACAATCTAAAAGTTATCCCATATCCTGCTCCTCTTAATATGTTTTTTTACATCTTACAGTATTTCTGCACACTTTTTATGCCAGTCTTAGTAAATCTCCACCATTAAGCATTAATTGATAATTTTGGAGCAAATTAAGAATGACGACTCCGGCCAAACTAACTTTAAACATTTTTTTTGATAAATTTTCCCCAATGTCTTGTATAGCATACTGTACATATAGTATGATGAAATGGCAATAACTATTCACCCTCATTAGCTGTGGAAATAAGCGGCGTTGTTCATACAAAAATGCCAGTTGGGGCCTTTAAATTAATGTTGATATAGGGAGTACAAATATTTTTTGGAAAATTACAAGCAAACTGTGGGCCATCTAATAGTGACATTAATTAGAGAGCTAATCCCGAAAACAATAGTGATATTTGAGAGATAATTAGCACAGTGGCTGGATGGAGCTCATGAATAATCCAACACAGAAATGAACTGATATCCTCACTTGTGCTGAATATATCTTCTCACCTGCTTCAATAGTTTACTGTTAGCGTTTAAGCTAAATATAATTATGCCTGGTGGAGAAGCATTAGAAAAACTATGTATGTGGCAGACAGTAGGAGGGCATTTGCACAGAAACGCTTCATGGTGCTCATCTGGATACAATTCCTTTTGATGAGACCCACCCTGCTCATCTCAGTACAATTCCTGTTGATGAGATCCACCCCTGCTCATCTCAGTACAATTCCTCTTGATGAGACCCACGCCTGCTCATCTCAGTACAATTCCTGTTGATGAGACCCACCCCTGCTTATCTCAGTACAATTCCTGTTGATAAGACCCACCCCTGCTCATCTCAGTACAATTCCTGTTGATGAGACCCACCCCTGCTTATCTCAGTACAATTCCTGTTGATGAGACCCACCCCTGCTCATTTCAGTACAATTCCTGTTGATAAGACCCACCCCTGCTCATTTCAGTACAATTCCTGTTGATAAGACCCACCCCTGCTCATTTCAGTACAATTCCTGTTGATAAGACACACCTCTGCTCATCTCAGTACAATTCTTGTTGATGAAAACCACCCCTGATCATCTCGGTACAATTCCTGTTGGTGAGACACACCCCTGATCATCTCAGTACAATTCCTGTTGGTGAGACACACCCCTGCTCATCTCAGTACAATTTCTGTTGAGGAGACCCACCCTTGCTCATCTCAGTGCAATTCTTGTTGATGAGTCCCACCCCTGCTTATCTTAATATAATTATATGCTCTACTCTATTTAGTTAAACCACACTTTCTATTAGCATTTCCTATTTCTATGTACCTGAATGCAATTTCTGTTGATTAACCTTTACTAAGTTTACAGTAACTGTTGATTGGCCCTATATTAAAGTGGTTTTCTGACATTTTAATACTGATTACCTATCCTCTGGATAGGTAATTAGTATCTGATCGGTGGGGGTCTGATAGCTGTTATAGAAGGATGTGACGCTCCTATGAGTGCTGTGGCCTTCTCTCAGTTTTCCTAGGCCAAGTGATGACATGTCCATGTGTCACGTGGCCTAGGAGCAGCTCAGCCCCATTCATTTGAAAGCTGCAATACCAAGTAGAGCTGCTACACAATGTACGGCACTGTGCTTGGTAAGCTGCGAGAAGGCTGAGGCACTCTTAAACACCTGATAGGAGGGGATCTGGGGTTTCAGACCCCCACCGATCAGATACTGATGACCAGATACTGATGATCAGGAGGATAGGCCATCAGTATTAAAATTTCAGAAAACCCTTTTGAAGGGGTTATCCAGCCCCCAATGTAAAATCAGCTAAGGCCCCTAATTTAACATTAAAAAGAAGGTCACCTTTTCATTGGTGCTACATTCCCTTCCCTCTGCTTTTGATCCACTGTTGACTTGAAGTATGAAGTCCCATCCATCTTCACTGCTGCAGCCATCCACTGGCCTCAGGGGTGATGTGTCCTTAAGTGGCACATGATGACTGAGGCCAGTGATTAGTTGCAGTGGTGCACATGAACTAGATAGTTGGCACAAGATCAGACAGTCAGTTCTTTTCTTTATTGCAGGTTTATCCCGAGGCTTGTCCAGTTTCCCCTTGAATTTTGGACAGCCCCTTTAAAGGGGTTGTCTCACTTCAGTAAGTTGCATTTATCATGTAGAGGAAGTTAATACAAGGCACTTACTAATGTATTGTGATTATCCATATTGCTTCCTTTGCTGGCTGGATTCATTTTTCCATCTCATTATACACTGCTTGTTTCCATGGTTACAGACCACCCTGCAGTCTATCAGTGGTGGTCCTGCTTGCACACTATGGGAAAAAGCATCAGCCTCTCTGGTGGCCGGGACCATGGGAGCGCACATAGGCTAGTGCTTTTTCCCACATTGTGCAAGCATGACCACCACTGATAGATTGCAGGGTCTATTCTTGTTAATGGGGTAAAACTGCAACACCAGACATGATTAAGTAGAGAGGTTTTCTGAAAAAAGGAATATAGAGCTAATAGCAGGGGTCTAAGCAGAGTGGACTCTAGTGGGCTCAATGCCACCATGCATTACATGGTCGCCCATACATCTGATGAGGCAGAGCAGTAGTCTGTATTACAGAGCAGCTTTTCGTAATCAAGGTCCGCCATTCTGTAATTACAGAGAAGAGTATTTAAGTCATACATTCACTGAGCCTGCTACCTCCCACGCATCCTCTCTCTAACATGTCTGTCAGGATTTTGCATGTTATTCTCACAGCCTTACTTTTTTGTCAGAGGTGGTTCTTGAAGAGACCTTTGTGCCCTCTTGGGTACCAAGACCAGGGTACAACTGCGAACTCTAGACCACCCTACAGCTAACACCCCCTACCCTTTGCCTACATGAACATCCTAGGTATTAGCAATGCAAACTCCCTCTAGGAACAGTCGAACAGTCAGGCACAGCTTGGTTGAAGCTAAAGTAAAATAGCTATGTAGGTAAATATTTGATGTGGTTTCAGTATTTTTTCTGAGCTCCTCCATTTTCAGGAGAATGTAAGCCTACCTGACCTATTGGCCTATATTCTCAGCATCTCTTGTTTTCTGCAGCTCATTTTCATTCCACTTACCACCCATTATATAACCTACTTAGATTGAGCATGCTGATGAGAGACATATACCCTCAGCTCGACACGTGCTGTAAATCGGGTATTTGAATGAAAATCATGTTCTGCATCTAAGACCGTTTCAAATATCTGTGCTCTCCTATAGATGCCCTTCTATTTTTTTTTATCGCCAGTAAAGGCAATTTATGGGAATGTAAAATCCAATCAGTAATGATGGTAATCATACTTCAGAGAGAGATTCTGGTGAGAAGACCAAATCTCTTCTCTCTGGTCACCCTGAGAGCCCTTCCTGATCTGCACCACTGGAAGCCTTTCAGTCCTCTGTCCAGCAGTGGACATGTTTGCCCATTACCCCAGGAGAGATGCAGAGGGGCAGAACTGGTGGTGATGGGTCTTCAGTACATACCCCCAGCTTTTCTGTAGACTGTAGAATGACATATATTAGCATTTGGCGCCATCCATCTGTAATTGAACCATGATTGTAGCAATAGATGATTTTTCAAAAAGTTCTTGTATGTTTGATGGTAAGAACACCTTCATGACTTCTGTGCATACAATACAGGAGTCATGCCTGATATGATCCATCATGATCTTTTATCTATTTCATGGATCTGATATGATTCATTGAGATACCATGGCATGCTATTCTAACCATGAAATAACAGAAATGTCAACTGAGCTTTCTGTCTGGGTTTCAAGAATATTGTAGACTATATCATTATTCTTGGCATGAAAAGTAACTGAAGAACTGATAGGAATCTGATGAACCACGTTCTAAGTCAATGGAATCCACCATCATCAGTTGAGATCTGACATATAGATGTGTCCTTCCTTACCTTTTCTCTTGGCTCCAGATATCCTGACATGAGGGATGCGAGATGACCACACATTTGTGTGTCGGACATGGTGATAAACGCAAACATTTTGGTTTTTTTCAAAGCTGGTCATCTCGCACCACTCATCTTGTGTTATCTCCATCCAAGAGGATGTATAGACAGATGAACCAAGAAGTTTTCTAATGCAAATAAAAATATGAAAATCAATGGTACTGTATATCAATAATGCATGGACCAGCCAGGTCCTCCGAGTTGTCATAGAAGATACCTGCTTTATATCATTCATATGTCCTCATAAGCAGGAGCAGATTTGGCATTTCTGGGGCCCCAAGCAAACTTATTCCTGGAAGCCCACGTTGGACTGCTAAGTTCCATCCCCATCGAACCACTAAGTCCTACTCTCAACTTAGCAGCTCAGTGTGGACACTTAGGGGCCTCCCCCACTAGGCCCCTGTGTGGCTGAATGGGATGAACAGGTGGTATGTCTTCCCTTGGTTTAGTAATTTTTTAAAGGTTTCTTCAACCACCCACATGCATCCAGCAGGTGCCCCCCTGATCTCTGGGGGCCGAAGCATTTTCTTGGTTTTCATGGCTAACAGGGCTTATGGACAGGGGTTTTCTAAAGAGATATCTTCTAAAAAAAACACTAAAGAGAGCCGTATTGACTATCGCCCACCTTTCTCAAAAACTTATATAATTTATGTGCAACTGAATGTACAGTATTACACCACAGTACAAGAACTGACATAATTGTGATTTTTTTTCACTAATATTAGGTGTGCTATGTGTTGACTATTCCCATTCTGCCAGGTTAATATTTCTTATTTTCTTTGAAGATCCTGGCTACCGATGGAATGCCATCATTAAATACTGAAAATATCTGAGAGACTCTGGGTTTTATGCAGTAACATTCAGGTGGCAGTGACTGTAAATAATACTAAAGTATATACTGAAAATGAATATATTCCCTTGTTTTTTTATGGATGTTCTCATTTTAGGATGCAGAGGCATTGCTTTGTAGAGATTACTAACACCCACCTTTATTGTTTCCCTTTCTCTGGGTGAGAATTGCCATTGTGCTTTCTTTTATTGCCGTTCTCGTTATTGTAATGAAATACAATGTAAAAAGTAAAACATAAAATAGAAAGTAATGGAATATAAAGGCTATTGAAATGTTGAGATTTTCTGTCAAGTCCTGTATCGCCCCTTCCAGTTACACTTGTTCTAATAGGTAGTGTAAAGCTGTGAGCCAGTCCCCCCCGCCCCCTCACAGCATGCAGTTTCAAGCACAGTATGAAACAGATTGCAGCTCCATCCCCCTTCCCTCCACCACCTCTCTATTTACTGCCTTAGACTACATTCACACGACGGTGAAAAAAATTGGCCAATAAAAATTAACTCACTGAAAAACGCATGAATTTCATTTTTTCATTTTTTTTTTAGCATGCCAACCCCTGCAGTGCCCTCAGTACACCATCATAGTGACCCAAGTGTCTATAATGCCCCCCATAGTAGCTCTAGTATATATAAGGCCCCTCACAGTGCCCCCTTTAAAGTAAATTAAGTATTTTTAATTTTTTTTATTTTGACCCCTGAAAAGCACTTTAACCTATTTTTACCGGCTGTTAGACGGGTGCACCCCTGTAAAATCAGTCCCATTGATTTTACTGGAGTTTGTCTGGCCTTGACAACGGCCATTACAGCTGTTTTTCATTGTAATGTAAATGTAGCCTTAAGGGCCTGACTGGATGACCTTTGGGCCAATCATCAGGAATGAGCATTCATAGTATCAGCCTGTGTAATAGGCTGATGCAAACGAGCACTGAGTTTGTTGATCGGTGCTAGTAGAGCCAATCAGACAGACCAGTAGAGTTGTTATTCTAGATAGATTTTATAGGGAGATTTTTAAGTATTTGCATATCCTGGATGCTCACCCTCCCCTCTCACAGCATTCCGTTTCAAGCACAGGATGAATCAGATAAACTGCAGCTCCATCCTCCTCCTCCCCTATTGCCTATTTACTTCTTTACAGTAAACAGATTTTATAGAGAGGAGGTTTTTACCCATTTGCAGAGATCCTGTATGCTAGGAAACTTGATGCTCACCCTCTCCTCTCACAGCACGCAGTTGCAAGTACAGTATGAAGCATATAGACTGCAGCTTCATCCCCTTTTCTCCCCACCTCCTCCGTACGCTACTTACATTAGGCATATTTTATGGAAAGAAGGTTTCTAAGCACTTACAAAGATTCTGTAGGCTTGCAATCAAACTCAATGCTGTTAGCAGGCATGATACTACTGATACTACTGATGTATGCATGCAAAAAAAGCAATGGTAGGGTGGAGGGTCTTGGCAATCAACAGTGGTGGAAAATATTTATAAGGGGGTCTGAAGGTATTTATTAAGTCTTTATGCCAGTAGGACATTTTTATGCCATACATGGTGCTTGGTTCCTCATGAAGTTGAATGCTGCACATGGACAACCATACTGATGTGCAGAAGCGCGAGCAGATCCAGCGTGGTCGCCTCTGTTGGTTTCTAGGCAACCATCCAATCTCATTTGCTTGCAGAGTGTATTTATTAGGAAGTCCCTAATGAGTATTTACAAAAGGAAACGCTGGTTTTCGTTGCTTGACTGCTGCATTTTCCTACCGCAGAGGCTAGAAGGTCAATGTTCGATGTGTGTTCACACAAAGCAGTAGTGACTGCTCCTACGTTTTTAGGGTCTGTTGCATTTGTATTTTAAACCCTGCGTGACCTTACCATGTCGTTTTATTGGCATTTTTTCCCTATTGAATTCAATAGGCATTATTTGTGTTAATGACAGAGTTGGCAAAAATTAATATTTTTAACTGCTTAATGTAAAATGCTGTGCGTGTACGCTTCATACGTGGTGAGTGCTGTATAATGCAGCAGACACCCGACTGTAATGACAGGGATTGGAGATAACTTTTATCCCGGTCATTTAAGCCCTTAAAGGGAACCTGTCATCAACTTTATGCTGCCCATACTAACGACAGAAAAAAGTAGAGACAGGTGAGCTGATTTCAGCGGTCTGTCATTTATAAGTTAAAACTAAGTGGTTGCCGAGAACCAACATCATAATCATTGCAGAATAGGCCTGGAAAAGAGTCAAATCTTCATGAGAAGAGTCATGGTTAGTCATTAATTCCTGCTCTCCCCGCCAATTGCTGATGACTGACCATCTTCTACCTAGTTTTCTCCCTTTCTCTCTAGGAGAGAACTGCCAATCAGCAGTAAATGGACGGGTAGAGCAGGAAATTATGAATAACCATGACTCTTCCCAGGTAGATTTGACTCTTTTCAAGGCCTGGGCTGCAATGATTATGATGCTAGTTCTCGACAACCACTTACTTTTAGCTCATGAGTGAAATCAGCATTTCTGTCACTATTTCATGCTGCCCTCGGTTAGGTCAGCATAAAGTTGATGACAGGTTCCCTTTAAATGTCACAACTGCTACACCTGAGCAGTTAGAGGGAGGGAGCTTCTGTCCTCTGATCAAATCCCCCATGGGGGGCTGTGATCCATTCACATGACAGTGAAAATAAAAAAAAACGACCATTAAAAATGGACACACTGTCAGTTTTTCATGGCCATCTTTTATTAAGCATTTGTGCATCGATTTTCTGGCCATAAGTCCATTTTAAATGGCCATTTTGCATCCGTTTTTATTTTCTGGCCATAAGTCCATTTTAAATGGCCATTTTGCATCCGTTTTTACCCTTTTTAACAGCTGGTTGAGTTTCATTGGGTGCCCTTAGTATACATCATGTCCCCCTAGTGCACTCAGTTTGTGCCTCCCAGTATAAGTAATGGCCCCACAGTGCCCTCAGTATATAATTTACCCCTGTTGTGCCCTCATTAATTAGTACCTCCTGCCTTCCCCCCAGTAGTGCTAACAATTAAAAAAAAAACCATGGCAACCTGTACAATCCCATGGCAGCCAGTAAAAAGCCCATCAATTGCTATAATACAGCAGTACTGCTATCTATTGCAGTATATGGTATAAGCAATCACAGGATTGCATTTTCAAGTCCCCTAAGGGGGCTAAAAATTGCAGTAATAAAAGTTTTAAAAGTTTTTTTTTTAATAAAAAAAAGCACATATATTAAAAATTAAAATCACCCCCAATTCTACATATAAAAATAAATAACAAAAAACATTGTATCGCTAAATCTGAAAATATCGAAGTATCCGTGTAATGTGCCTATCACGAAGACCAGTGCGAACTGTGATAAGGGGGAGGAGTTTTCGCCGAGTAATGCTGGGGAGCCTGGGCACTTTGAGCAGCAAACACCGCCCTGGGCACTTGCAAACCCCATTTGCATATGGTATAAACTTCATTTTTAGAACATTGCAGCTACAGAAGTGGCAAAAAAGGTACCATGTGTTATCTGTGTGTGTGACCTACAACGTGGTATTAACAGCTTGACATGACTGAAGTTGGTGACAGACTCCCTTTAAGGGTATGTTCACATATGGCAGGTTTGCTATCATGGTTCATAGTTGGCAATACATAACAAAGTGTTGCAGCGTTGACTTGCGGTATGGATTTGGAAGCTACAGCATGACATCTTAGGCTACTTTCACACTTGCATTGTTGTTTTCCGGTATTGTGGTCCGGCAGAAGATATCGGTACCGAAAAAATTCTTCTGTTTAGTCCTCATGCATTCTGAATGGAAAGAGATCCATTTTGAATGTATCAGGATGGCTTCCATTCTGTCTGCCTTCCGTTTTGTGACCAGACACAAAACCGCTGCAAGCAGTCATAAAAACGTAAAAAAAAATGATTTGTCACAGAAAACAATGTAAGTCATTGGCGACAGACCCATTTTTTTAGGAGCCTAAAAACACAGATCTGTCACCAATTGACTTTCAATGTATTTACGGATACGTTTTTTTCCATTTTAATTTCACACAACTGCATCCTAACAGAACGGATGCATCCTGATGTGCAAAATCAAAACAGATCCGTTTAATTCTGGTATTGAGATCCTCTGCCGGATCTCAATACTGGAATTAACAGCGCAAGTGTGAACGTAGACTTATGCAGGGGACCACGAAATTCACCCTTTGTAATGAAGAGGATGAAATCTACAGCCATTTGCACAGCAAAAACTGCATAAAAAATTGTTTTTGCAGTGTTTGTTTTTTTTCCACCATTTTGATGCTTAGCAGGTCCTCACTGGTCTCCACTTACTAGTCGGGGCTCAACATACAGGAAATAACCACTCAACCAATCACTGGCCACAGTGGTAAGCTGTCTTAGTCAGTGATTGGCTGAGGGGTCATCTCCTGCCATTTCCTGTGTGTCAAGCTTGGACCAGGAAGTGGAGAGCAACAGAGACCCGGTAATCATTGGTACTGAAGCAGTGGGGGACCATTTTGACCACTCTGAGCACTTTACTCTAAATTTTAACCTGCTGAACAGTACAGTGGACGTCATTCAGACCATATGGGTGAAAAAAGCCACAGTTTTCCTCCAGTGTCATACAGTAGTTGGTTCAGGCTGCTCTCTCCTTCTTCTTGCAGCTCTGCCTCTTCATACCGGCTGCTATGTATAAGCATAGATCTCATTATCTTTCAGTTGTATCACCCTTTCATGTGCTGCCTTGAAATTGTGAAAGAAGATAAGTCAAGAAAAAAATAGTCACAAAGACGAATGTTGCAACAAGGTGCTTTGTCAGCTAAGGCAAAAATTCCATCATTTAAAATCTGTACACATTAATATGCTGTAATCGTATGATCTTACATAATATGTGTCTTATTACCTTAAATGAACCAAACATGGCCTTTAAAATACCTGTAGTTTTTAGTAGAGAATATATATATATATAATCTGCATTTCTCAGTGTGAGGTCTCTACAGCACTGCATACCAGCATGTTTGAAGCAGATCTCTCCCTCTCTCCTTCCCAGCAGGAATTCCCAGCATCGTCTCAAAAGCCTTTCTGTGTGTGATGTAAAAGTGCCTCCTTCAGGGCTAATTATCTATCTAAACATTACTATTCAGTTTTAATTGATAGGAGGCGATGTTCTGGATATTAAAGGGTTGTCTTACAAAAAATATTCTAAAGTTTTAAAACCAGCACCTGGATCTGAATTCTTTTGTAATTGCATGTAATTAAAAATTTTGCATAGCCACCGAGTTATTCAGTAAACTGTATATGTATAGCGCCACTTGCTGTTTGTTCTTATTTCTTTGACCTGTTCACTGAGATGGCCGCACATGCTCAGTTTCATCCTTCAACTACCCCCTGAGCTGTGATAGGGAGAGCTGAGACACGCCTCGTGAGCTGTGATAGGTAGAGCTGAGACACGCCTCCTGAGCTGCAGCAGAAAAGACACTCCCCTTGAGCTGTCAGCTTGATATAAATCTGTCAGAGCAATGAATGTGGAGATCTCTGAATCCATGTGCGGTACAGGGCTGGTTCTAGCTTTGTTAGAAAGAGGTTGTCATGTACTATGTGATGTCTGATCACATAGTACATCACATCACAGCCGATGTCGGGCAGGGACACACAGCATTATAAATCATTACAGGAGCAGAGTTCAAGCCTGGAAATCAAGATCCCACATGGAGTGTGTTTCCCACAGACAACTTGCTTGTCTAAAACTACCCATATAATAAGAAGTGCTCCATCTTGGTAGACCACAAACAGCCCTCTGTCTTCTGATACCGCACTTGACCAGATTGCAGTATACATTCCCTTTAAAGCAGATTTAAAGTTATGTCTATAAAAGTTATTACAGATGTAGATGTGTTCTTCCTTACCTTCAGTCTTGATGCAACATACCCTGAGAAATGTGAATAAAGCATGATTTTGTGATACTGTGTCACGAGGTGACTATCCTTTATGTGCCGACCTGTGGCCATCCAGTGGTTGTAATGTGAATTGCAGCCTGTCAAGGGTTTTGCAGTATGTTGTGATATTTTATTGAAATTGAGTCTTTGACTAAAGTCAAGAAAAGGGATGGTTGGGTACATCTATATGGGCACGCAGAGTTAATTAGAATGGTCCCATCTTCACCGGCAGGCACCCTGAAATTGCCTTACTACTCCATGGTAAAGTGAGCACAATGTACAAGTGCCTCTTTCTGCAGCAGTCACGCCATGTGAGTGACCATTCATCCATCTGTCTCTGCGCCATGTATCAGAAAAAAGCTTGTTCTACATGAACTCTTTCGGTAAGAACCGGGGGAGAAATTTACTGCAACGATAAAGCAGCGTAGAGAAGCGTTGTTGGGTCTGGTGGGAATGTTGAGGCATTGATCACCATCCACAGATTGTTATTTTAAAGGAAAGTTTAAGGACTTTTTTTTCCCGATAGAAAAAACACAACACAAAAATGTGCAGGAAACAAAGTGCAGTACTAGGGACGCAAGGACACAGCCAAATTATGGCTCCAATATAAGCTGCTCTAGTAGAAATCATGTCGTGTTCCATCAGATGCTGTACTGCGGAGATATTCTCCTCTAGTAGCACTGCTTTTAGTGGAGAAAATGTCCATATTACTGTTCTCAGAGCATTATCACTGTGTTATCTGTGGTGTTACATAGGACTGCAGGTAATATCTACTACATTATCTTTACTCAGAGAGTTATCACTGCATTTTCTGTGGTGTTACATAGGACTGCAGATACCATCTACATTATCTGTACTCAGAGAGTTATCACTGTGTTATCTGTGGTGTTACATAAGACTGCAGGTAATATCTATTACATGATCTGCAGCCAGTGACTTATCACTGTGTTATCTGGTGTTACATAGGACTGCAGGGCACATCTGCAAAATTATCTGTATTCAGAGAGTTATTACTGTGTTATCTGTGGTGTTACATAGGACTGGAGGTGACATCTACTACATTATCTGTACTCAGAGATTTATCACCGTGTTATCTGTGATGTTACATAGGACTGCAGATAACATCTAATACATTATGTGTACTCAGAGAGTTATCACTGTGTTATCTGCAGTGTTGCATAGGACTGCAGGTAACTATTACATTATTTGCACTCTGAGAGCTATCATTGTGTTATCTGTGGTGTTACATAGGACAGCAGGGCTGTTTCTTTGGAAATTCAATTAATATGATAGTCAACACGCCTTTCCCTTGGATTTCTACAATGATGTCACAGAATCAATCCAAGGAAAAGGCGTGTAACTATCACGTTAATTGCATTTTTTAACAATTCCTTACATTTTAGTGTCATGGCACTGGCAAAAGCTAAAACCCAATGTAGCCGGGGAAACTGACAAAAAGGTCTCATGCACATGGCTTTGGCCTGGCCGTGCCCCTACTGCGGCTGGCAAACAGCATTCATTTTTATAATCAAGACATTTAACAATGATATGCAGAGTCCTTCTTGACTCCCACCAAAGGCCTGTGCGGTGGACTACATGACACAACAATGTCCCTTCGTTCCTGACATTGTGATGTCATGTGATGCGTTTGTGGGGCCCAGGCTGATGGTTAAAGGGACTGTCGATGGGACCGCAGATACGGTTGAAAGTTGCGCCTCTGACTGACGTGACAAGATAACCCCTTTAACGTGGACCACGTAGTCTGTATGCATATTTCTAACATCTGGATATGTTGTTGTCACAACCTCTCAGTAGTGCAGCCTCATACTTTGGGTCTGTGACTTCATTTGATAATGTGGTAGCACAGAAGTACTGTACGGTCTTACAAAGATCTTAAAGGGGTTGTCTCATCTTGACTAATGGGGGCATATCGCTAGGATATGCCCCCATTGTCTTATAGGTGCGGGTCCCACCGTTGGGACCCGCACCTATATCGAGAACGGGGCCCCGCAAGGTGGTGGCTGGAGGACTCCGGTCCGGCCACCACCAAGCCGGCTCCCCATAGAAATGAATGGGAGCGCACCGCGCTTGCGCGGCCACCGCTCCTATTCATTTCTATGGAGCCGACGGAAATAGCCGAGCCAGCGCTCGGCTATCTTCGCCGGCCACATTGAAAATGAATGGAGGCGACTGCGCATGCGCAGTGCGCCCCCGTTCGCTTTCGGGGCCCCGTTCTCGATATAGGTGCGGGTCCCAGCGGTGGGACCCGCACCTATAAGACAATGGGGGCATATCCTAGCGATATGCCCCCATTAGGCAAGATGAGACAACCCCTTTAAATTAAAGGAAATTAAAGTCTGTTTAAAATTTTCTTCTTACAATTCTTCTTTTTTCGTGAATTTATCGTTTTATTAAGTTAGGCCATGCTACACTCCTCTAGTTCTCCAGAGTATTGTTCACATTGTTCTTTATAGCCAGAGCATGAACGCCATGTACAGACGGCCATTGATTTCAGTATACAGAGATTACAGGTCATATTATAAACCAACATTCAAAACAAATGTGTTGCGAAACTGAAAGTGACAAGTCAGAGGAAGAGCCGGATGGCTACAATAATTTCTGTGTCCTTTGATATCAAGAACTGATACTGTTGCTGTATCATTGTGAAAATACAGTCTACTAGTGCAGTACCCCAGAACTCAGGGATATTTGCAATTGTTGCGTTTTATTATGTGTTGTTATGTATTTTCATCTACATATTGGCCGCTTATTCTGGCAGAGGAGGTAATGTTTAGCAGGAAAGGGGCTAACCACCCTGGTCCTCAATTTGCAATAAATAGAGGGAATAACTGAGAGATGTAGTAATAAATGAGTCCAGACCTTGTAATTGAATCCAACACAGCTTTAATTAAGTAGACAAACAACAAACCTCTGGCTTTGCCTTGGCTTACAGCAGGTTTTAGCATATAAACTTGGTAGGCAAAATTCTCTGCTGTAATTCTCTGCAGCTCACTGCTGTACTAACAAACTTTCTATAATCTTGGATTTCTTCTAATGTCTGCAAAGGCTGCACTTTTCTCCTTGGTCGGACTTATCTTGGGCTAGGGAAACACCTCCTAGCTTCTGAGGCTCTATAATCCTGCCTCGCTGGCCACCAGAGCTGAAGGGGCTCTGACTGGCAGGGGCATGTCCAGCAGAAACGTGCCCTGCACACCGTTCAGCAGGGGGTACTCCAGACTAGTTCTAACTGGGTCTCCACCCTTACTGCAGAAGGTGGGAACAGTCCACTTCTCTCCAGAGGGGGTCAGAATGGCATGGAAAGGTCCATTCTGAGTAACTATAGCTCTGCCTTTGTTGCTGCCACCTTCTGGTATACCAGGCACATTACATAGTAAAACAGTTGCATAACATTAGAATAGATATACACATTTTAGCAGGTCCTAGAATAAAATGCATAGACTGACATAGTGTTAGCAGACACAGATAGAAGTGAGGTACAGGAGTGGTAACACCATTCTGGGGTGTTACACTCCTATACTCAATGCTCACAGTATCATAATGACTTATGATGCTGTCAGTTCCTGCCCACCCACTGGTCTTTTGCACTGTACAAGTCAGGCAGGAACTCATAGCCACATAAATCATTAATGCTGTGAGATCATTCAGACAAGCAGTGTTTGGTCTAGGAAATGCAGCCATCACACGGAGCATGTTTCCCAGAAATATCTGGAACTGTATCTTGGGTAGGGGAGCCCAGGAACTAAAAAACACCAGAATACTCAGGGCAGCAATGCAAAGTCAGGACAGTATAATATTTAACCTGGTGACAGGTCCTCTTTAAGTATTTTGTAGACTGGAATTTCCCAAAGTCCACAGGATGTCGGATTTTTTAAATTTTTTCTTTGTCGGGAAATAGAAAGATCTAATGAATCTTAAAGGCTGGTAAGCCTCAAACCAGCAAAACTTAAATAAGACAAGGAAATTCCATTAAAAAAAACATGGATTATCCTTAGGATAGGTGATTAATATTAGACCTGTGGGGTTCCGATTCTCAGCCACAAAGCCAATTAGCTGATTGATTCTTCATTGTTTACCAGGCACCGCGCTGTACTGTTAGTAGTGGCTATTTCTGGTACTGTAGCTCAATCCTGTTTGCACAGTCATTACTAAAAGTGCTGTTATGGATTATAAGAGAAAAGTGGATGATAAAAATTTGACATGGCTTTAGCAATTTATGTTATTCCAGATATTCTGCCTTACTTTCTAATGTTTTATACTGTTTTATAACTGGTGCATAGCCTATAAGCTAAATCATGGGTTAATCCTGCCAATGAGATGTTGCTTCTAGAAGGAAGTCAGAGCTTAAAGGGAACCTGTCAGCTCTAAAACTCCCTCCAAACTAGAGTAAGTAGTGTATAGTGTAAGTGATGTCGAGTCCGGTGATGTAATTTTTATCTTCATACTCACTTCCATTCCGTCGCTGTGCTCCCACAAATCAACAGTAAAATGCACTCAGTGGACTCCAATGCTCACTCACATAATGGAGAGGACTCAAAAAAGAGTCCTCTTAATGCATTTTACTGCTGGTTTGTGGGAGCACAGCGACGGAATGGAAGTGAGTATGAAGATAAAACTTACATAATAGGGATTCAGCATCACTTACACTATACACCACTTACTCTAGTTCAGGGGGTGTTTCGGAGCTGGCAGGTTCCCTTTAAGCCCTTAGGCTTGGCATCCCCTCTAATTTCTCAGTTAGTTGAGAGTTGGAGCCTGTGTGTGTTGAATCAAGGCTGCTGAAGGGGGTACTTCAGCCAAGTTTGATCCCAAACTTGGCTGAAGGAGGTACTTCAGCCAAGTTTGATCCCAAAAGACTTTGGAGAACCCCTTAAGGCCCTTTTACACGGGCCGATGTGTCTCTCTGCCCGAGCGCCGATCAGCGATATCGGCGCTCGGGCAGGGAGCCTTTACACGGCCCGATGAATCGAGCGCCGGGCCGCACGAGTGATTGCTGTATCGCTCGTGTGGCCCGGAAGCTCAATTCTGTCAGGCGCACATCGCCTGTAGAAACCAAAAGATCCAATCAGCCGACAAACGAGCGTTTTGCTCGTTTGTCGGCTGATTAGGGCCACTTTTACACGGGCCGATTATCGGCACTAGCGTTCCTAGGAACGATTTTTCGGCCGATAATCGGCCCGTGTAAAAGGACCTTTAGACTGTGTGCATCTGAAAGAGGTAGTGCAAAGTTTTCATCTGTGAGGGTAACGCACGTCTACGGCTAATAGACCTAATTGAATTTGATTGGATTTAAATAATCCAAGAAATTTTGGATTCATGTGCAATACACCCCTCGAATGACCCCATATGTAAGGAATTGCTAAGAATTTGTATCTCAGAGCTACAGTACTTTGGAAATACAGTGGTCCCTCAAGTTACAATATTAATTGGTTCCAGGACGACCATTGTATGTTGAAACCATTGTAAGTTGAGTAATTGGTTCCAAAGCCCAAAAATGTCATCCAAGATAAGAGAATATGAAGATTTAAGAAAAATAAGCAGATAACTAAGACAGATACGTCAAGTCCTTACATATAACAGTTATGAATAGCTGATAACTAGCAGCTAATACAGATATTTTACCAGAGAAATGGCCTTGATTGGTTGGATCTGAGTTTGAGACATTGTATGTTGAGTCTGGTTTCAACTTTCGATGGGTCAGAAAAGACCATTGTATGTTGAAAATATTGTATCCTGAGGCCATTGTATCTTGAGGGATCACTGTACCTCATAGTTGAGCCACAACTTGTTGGAACGGTTGTGCTAAGATTTGTGCCTCCATCTAGTGTGGAAGTGTTTGGCATTTACTCTTCAAGTAAAGACCATGAGTTAACCTTGTTCAATTCCAATCTGGTCTCCTGTCTATCATTCTGCCCCTCACCTTCCATCAACCAGGAGACTACATGCAAGTTGTGTCTTTGGAAACATCTACTCCTTTTATCCTGCAGACAACTATGCAGTGGATGGAACTGGAAGCATGAGGTTCTGTCCCCTGTATAGTTTCCGGCACTGGCAGCTGCCCAAAAGAGCTGAACTATCTTTTTTGGGTGGGGGGATAAAAAAGAACTGTTCAAAGCAGCCAGCCCCCATAATTGCCATAGAATTTTTACCATTTAAGATAAAATAAAGTAACAACAGGGTGACATTAATCGGCTGCAGCTTGTCTGGAAAATATCAAATATCCTTACCTAAAGAATCATTAAATATTACTTATGTTGTCAGATTATTTTAGAATACATTTTGTACGCCCCAGCTGAAAGCAGACACTTTTCTAGAACTGTCTGCACAGGGATCTGGATAGCACAAAGTAAAATTCATACCTTTAAGTGTGTCACATACTGTGCCAAGATCCAGGCGCTGCAGGACTCCAACCTTTTATCTTCTGCAGCTCCGTAGCTGAAGGTGAGTTATTAGATGCACTTGAGGAAGTTTACAGTTCTTGAATTTTTTCATCTGCAAACGTGTACCGATCTCATATAATAAAATTAACGGATGATGAACAGTTCATAGACCAGGCGTTGAATGGCAAATAGGAAGGATACAGGCCACTGGCAAAACTACCTTTGCGAAAATACACCTTAGGGACATAATTAAGAGTGGGAATTGCATCAGAAGAAAACGGCTTTTTGATCTTTCTTCCAGTATGTTATTCCACAATTCCCATTGGAAATCTTCCATCCATATGATTGTTTCATACCCAAAGCTGTTTCTAATTAGTCTTTCTAAGAAGGGCACATTAAAGAGGTGATACAATATTTGTTTTTGCTAATGTGCACTCAGAAATAAAAAAAAATACGAACAAATTAGAATTTATAGAAAAAAAAAAGAATAAAACATACTTGTACATGCCTTTTAATTGGCTTTATGGTATAATTATCATAACATAAAGATTAGGGATAATTTTTGTGTTTGCTTTTATATTGTCCCAGTAGACCAGTTATTACAAGTTGATGGAGCTTACTGATGTCTGCTTAGATGTTTAGACCTCATGTACATGATCGTATTACAGATGGTTCTGAGTGGCACAGAGCCATAGAAGTCTATGGGCCCATATTGTATCATTTCCAGCCTTTGTTGTCATGCAATATATATGTATTAATGGGAAAAAATTGTGGAATGTGTTCAGCCATACTTTACTTCCTTGGCACACTTTACACCAGTTTTGGGCATTCCGTAGCCACCACAGTGGTACTGGCCCAAAATGCCCCTACCAATGGTGGTAGCCACATAGTGCTGCTGGTATATTGAAGTCTGATAGAAGAAGTGTGCAAGAATGAGGGGGGGCTACCTAGACCTGTAAAGGAAAGATGACTTACCTGCTACCCAGCACCGATTCCTGGTTTTTTCTCCTCCAGGTCTGCAATGCTTCACTGTGCTAACATTGATGTCAACATCTGGTTTGAGATTGCCGCAGCCAAACACTGGTGACCAGTGCCCCTTGTGTCATGACTAATGGTCTCATGGCGTAAGAAAGTCCGGTCTCCGCCGTGGCCAGTGATTGACTGTGGCGATGTCAAACCAGATGTGGACATGGAGGAAACCCAGGGGAGTATTGCAGGCCTAGAGGAGAAGGAGCGTGGAGACAGTGATGGGAAGCAGGTAGGTAATCTTTCCTTTACAGGTCTGGCCAAGTGGGGGTGGGGTGGGGGGTTTACAATATTTATGGCCATTAATATTGTGAACATGGAAAACTCCATTAATGAACAATTATATACATTTGGTGCCTAGATTATTAGAAAACATATCTTGTATGAGGTTTTATCCAAACTGAAAGGGATTTGCTGGTACTTACGTAGATACTGATGGCCTATCCTCAGGATGATCGGGGTCCGGCACCCCACACCTGCACTGTTTAGGTTTTTAGCCATAGGAAACTATATCATGAACAGAAATCTCCATCCACTGTGTAGTTTCTGGCATTGGCGTTATGCAGCTGAGCTCTCATTTACTTGAATGGTAGCTGAGCTGCTGTACCCCAGCATGGCCACTAAACAGTAGACTTGTGCGTCTGGTTCCGCCCAATGTTTAGTTTTTGGCACTGGCAGCTGCCTGAAACTTGTGTTCAGTGTGGGTGCCAGCTGATGGATCCCCACTGATCTAATATTGGTGGCCTATCCTGAGCATAGACCATCAGTATCTAAGTACAAGAAAACCCCTTTAATAACCATTTAAAGGGGTTGTCCCACAAAAGATATTCTACAGTTTTCAAACCATCACCTGGATCTGAATACTTTTGTAATTGCATGTTATTAAAAATTTAGCATAGCTGCTGAGTTATTCAATAAAATGTATCTGTATAGCACCACCTGCTGTTTGTTCTTATTTATCTTATTTCTTTGTCCTGCTCACTCAGAAGGCCGCACATGCTCATTTTCATCCTTCAGCTGCCTCCTGAGCTGTGAAGGGTAATTTCCCCTTTAAAGGATACCCTGATCTCAGTTTTATTAACTAAAGGTACGCTCAGCTGGTATAGGATGTGTGCAGTGTGAATGCTCCACCAGTCAATCTTCATCTTTAATCAGATGTTATATATTTATATATCCAAACTGTTGTATTATTTTATGGCATATCACTGGGACATGCCATTGTAAAAGTGACTTCTCTGACCACCACTGATTTAAGGACCAAGCATCACATTGCTTCAGCTTCTGTACTCCTGCTGCTTTTTTCATCAGCCATTGGCTACAAAAGGCTGAGCAGGTCGCCTCTGGATAATGATGACTTCCCTTCTCAGAAGTGTGCTGGAACCTGTTTAGTGTGAGGTGATGATTATCACAGAGCTGATTGACTGTATCACACTGTTAGTAGATTGTGCTGGGATTTCCTGCTGAGATAGAGAAAGAGATATATGCTTCATTATGAATCTGCTCCTACCTCCTGCAGAGACTACACTCTCTGTAGTACTTAGCACTTATTAAAGGGAATTTATCATTAGAAAATGACCATTTGTTTTATTCAGACAGCATTAGACAAGGCAAGAGACACTTTATTGTCATTTCATTGTACAAGAAGCACAAAACAAAATTACCAACATACAATTCAAGTTAAGAGATAGCACCCCAAAAACAATACAAATAGAAAATAGTTAAGGGCCTTAACAATGCATCTCATTATTGAAAAATCTAATTGCTAACGGATAAAAACTACTTAATTCCCCCCCCAGGGTCTTTCATTTGCCTGAAAATAAATATTTTTGATAATACTGACATCGTCCATACATTTATTTACTGTATATAGTCAGTCATATACTCACCACCTCTGTGTATTCACTGACATCTATACCTTGATCTGTAGTAGCGCCATCTTTACAAACCAACCAGTCAGTACTGTCAGAACAATCCTGAAGTGGAGACATTGCTACCTCAGGCCAAACACAAACCTGCTTTACAAAAGGTTTGGCTCTCACAATTAGGACCCTTTCACACAACCCTGGAGCACGGTCCAGGATGGTCCGTGAAAACCCGGACCATGCTCCTTCTGAGGGCAGGAGCGCACGGCGTCATTGGTTGCTTCCTAAGGCTGCCGCTGTACAGTGATACACTCTATACGAGCGTGTACAGTGTATCACTGTACAGTGGCGGCCTTTGGAAGCGCACGGCGTCATAGCAACCAATGACGTTGTGTGCTCCTGCCCTCAGAAGGAGCACGGTCTGGGTTTTTGGGGCCCTTACAGTAACCCTTACCACAGAATCCACCATTGACACTAGCTAAGGTCTCATGCACACGGCCGTTGCTCGTGCGGCTGCCACAACAGATCTGGACCCGTTCAACTTGAATGGGTCCGTGATCCGTAGCATGTTTTATTTTTTTTTGCATTGCGGAGGCACAGAGAGAAACCCCATGGAAGCACTCCATAGTTCTTCTCTGGGGCTCAGTGCCTCCGTTCCGTACTGGACCCTCCGGATTGTGGACCCATTCAAATAAATGGGTCTACATCCGTGATGCGGGGTGCACACGGCCGGTGCCTGCATATTGTGGACCCGCTGTTTACGGGCCACAATACGGACACGGTCAGGCAATGGCCATATGCATGAGGCCTAATGCACAGCCCACCCCCTCCCAATGCTATGACCTCTGTCAAGAACACAGAGCATGCCCACAACACTGTCCTGTAGTCAGTAGGTTTTCTCCAGACTACAAGATCGTACAGTTCATGTGGCTAGCTTGGATAAGATGGCCTCCCCCATAATCAAGTACAGAAAATAAACTAATTTACAGCCATAACAAATGGATTGAAAAAAAAATATTATTAAAAAACTGATAAATTTGGTGTAATGTGTTTAACATTTTTTTTGGATGAAGATGGACAGTATTTCTATTGATGACGTTTTTAGTGATGTGCCCCATTTTAGAACGGAGCTCTTTAGAGAAAGCTATACGTACATAATATATTGTACAAAAGTGACTTTTGTCTCCTATAGCGGTATTTCTCACCTTGAGTCCTTACGACTGGTACGGCGACGGTGTTTTCAGGATTTCCTTAGTATTCAGCAGGTGATATAATTAGTGTCAATGCATCAGGACTTGCCACAAGTATTCATTCTGTGAGATATTCTCAAATCCTGACCGGCAAGTGGGCCCTGAGGACTAGAGTTGGAGAACACTGTCATATGGTATAGGTGTAGTGAGGAAAGAAAGATACAATCCTTAAAGGGGTTGTCAGAATTCAAAGTTTTCTGAAGCAAACTATAATAATAATAAAATAAAAAAAAAAAATAAAAAAAAAAAATAATATATATATATACTGTGTATATATATATATATATATATATATATATATATCACCTTTCCAAGTCTCTTTCGTTCCAGAGCTGCCACCCCGTACTCTCTGCAGGGATGGCTATAGCCATGATGTACTGTTTGGGCTGCAGCAGAGACATGCACGTATACTGCACATGACTACCGCAACCAATCCCTAAAGGGCTCATGCACACAAACATTTTTTTTTTCTGTTTCCGTTCCGATTTTTACAGGTCCGTATGCGGAACCATTCACTTCAGTGGGTCCGCAAAAAAAATTGAATTGCTCCGTGTGCATTCCGTTTCCATATGTCCATGTCCGTTCTGCAAAATATAGTACATGTCCTATTCCTGTCTGTTTTGCGGACCAGAAGGATCAGAAGGAACTCAGGAAGGTGAGCTTAATTACATAATAGCAGGGAAGCTATTAGAATTATATATATATATATATATATATATATATATATATATATATATATATACATATAATTCTAATAGCTTTCCTGCAGTATGCACCAGAAAAATTTAAAAGTAAACCTAAAGGAGATGTCACTAGCTAAAACTTGGAAACATTAATGATTCTCATGCTTCTTAGTGAGTCCAAATAAAAAAATAACAAGGAATAGCAGTATTTGTATTTTGTTGCCCCTGGTGATACTTAAATAGTATATTCATGGAACGCATAAAAAAGAACAGTAAATTCTGAAGAAAACACATAGAATCATCTTGTTTTGAGACTCCTTTTACCCCTGGGACACAAATGGTTTGAGGACATAATTGCGGATTCTGTTGTCTACAGCGCGGTATTCTCCAGATACTCTAAATATAACGGTTACTTGTGCAGCTTGTTAATGATGATAAACAATAAGCCACAAAAATGGAGCAGAATAAAGATTCAGTTAAAAAAAAAGTCAAATCGACGACTGTGACCCAAATTTACAGTTTTGTTATGACCAGAAGTGACCATGTTTTAACTGCAGCCTAAAGTCTCCTGCATACTGGTGTGGAGGCTGGAGGGCATTGCATGGAGGCTGTACAGCTCCTCAGTACGGTGCTTTACTGCCTCACTGCACTGCAGTACAGCCTATATCGGACTCTGTACGGTGATATTCCTGCACGGAAGAAATGCTGATCATTCTCTGCACATACACATTGGATTGAGCATACCACAATTTTTCCCTGTCTCCTGAAATCTAAGGGAGGATTTACACATTTTTATTGTGGAAAAATCTGGAAATGTATTCCATGCAGTCTTAGGATACGGCCACATGGTCAGTTTTGGAAACCCAAATCAGGAGTGGATCAAATCAGGGAAAGTATAAAGGACGGATACGACTTCAATTTTTTGAATTCATTCCTGGTTTTGGCTTCCAAAACTGCATCAGTAAACCTGACCGTGTGGCCGAACCCTTATGGGGAAAAAAAACTGCTATACAGATGCTGGAAATTTCCATGTGTAATTTTTCCATTGTAGAAAACCTTTTTAGATTTTTGGATGAAGAATTATTTTAAATTTCTCACTGAAATCGCTAACAAGGGGAAAGGGAGGGTAGTATAGGGTATACGTCCCACTCTGTCTCAGAAAAACAAAATGAACCGGAACAGGAACATAAAATTAACAGGAACATTAAAATGGACCAAAACAAAAAAGTCTTTATTGAAGTAGTAAAAGGTAAAATATAGGGGTATAAAACCCTACACCTATCAAAAAGCCACCAGGGTACAAAGTGTGGCCAAGTGTCGGCAACCAATCACGCGAGAGAGACATCTCAGTAGCCGCCGATGGGCACTGCCGTACAAGTTATCAGTATACAGCCTGGGGAAGCGTTCTCAGCGCTATAGTAATATGGGGACAAAGAATAGTGGCTTAATACTGATTGAAGGCAATCCAATAATGAGATGTCTCTCCTGCGCTATTGGCTGCCGACACTTGGCCACACCTCTGGGGGTGGGGATATCAGCCATTCTAATCTCTGCATCAAAGCGCCGATACCTGCACCCAGGTTATGCTGCTACATCAGGCAGCTGAAAGTTTATTATTTTGGTGCTCTCTTTTGTGCTCCTGATGAAATGTGAGGCTCCACATGCATGGAAACGCATCAAGCCTTTGTTAGGAGATCGAGATAAAGCCTATAACAAATGGGCATTTATGTTATAACTGGCCATCACCTAGGTCCGGTTTTTTAGCTGACTGGAAGAGTCCCTATGTGCAAATTTCCCTTTGGCACTGGGAGCACCCTGTACTAAATTGGCGTAAACTATAGCCCTATCCAGTCTAGGTGCATTGCCGCAATCTCAGATTTACTAACACTGTGTAAACCTGAGACGCTAAAGCTACTGGATGTAGTGTCTCAGCCTTATACGTTTGCACCTTTATATCGCAGCCTAGGGGGGTTGTGCTAGGAGTGACTGACTTCACCACATGTGGCAGGGGTTTCATCTACACACATCTGCCCCATATTCACCCTAGCACAGTGTTATTAGTGTTGGATAGGATTGGTGTCTTACCATCGTCCATACACTTTGTGCCCTGGTGGCTTTTTGACAGGTGTAGGGTTTTATACACCTATATTTTACCTTTTACTACTTCAATAAAGAGTTTTTTGTTTTGGTCCATTTTAATGTTCCTGTTAGTTTATTTTGTTGTTCTCCTCGCTGAAATCCACTAAAAAAGGCTCCAGTAAACACCACAAAATCTGCAAAGTTAAATGAGTTATGCCATGAATACTGTGACAAATGAAAATCAGACATCATACAGTACATGACAATCTCTTACAAAGCTAGAACCAGCCCTGTACCTCCCATGTTTCCAGAGATCTCCACATTCATTGCTTCAATTGCTCTGCTAGATTTATATCAAGCTGACAGCTCAAGGGAGTGTCTTTTTTGCTGCAGCTCAGGGCGCTTGTCTCAGCTCTCCCTATCACAGCTCAGGGGGCATGTCTAAGCTCTCCCTATCACAGCTCAGGAGGCGTGTCCATGCTGTCCCTATCACAGCTCAGGAGGCAATTGAAGGATGAAACTGAGCATGTGTGGCCATCTCAGCGATCAGGACAAAGAAATAAGAAAAAAACTAACAGCAGGTGGCGCTATACAGATGCATTTTATTGAATAGCTCAGTGGCTATACTAAATTTTTAATTACATGCAATTACAAAAGTATTCAGATCTAGGTGCTGGTTTAAAACCTGTAGAATAGTTTTTGTGGGGCAACCCCTTTAAAGCCATTGATAAAAATGCTGAAAAATCCTCCCTAATATGGCTGTGCACATAAAGCTCTTCCTGTGTAATTTCCACAAACCAATCAGCATTCTGATATTTTTCACTATTTTTATCTAATAGGGCTCAGTAATCAGTAACAACTGGTAAGAAAATTAGAATAATTCTTGTACTTGAAGAAATTTCCATTACTTGAAACTGATCATTGAGACATGGATAATCACTAAAGATCATCTGTTCCACTCAGATCATTGGTATTTGATGTAATAACCAGACTATTTTGGGTCATTTTGTGCACATGCGGGTAAATTATCTGAAATTGTCCACTTGTGCATAAAAAATTAAATTTTTCAAGTTCAAACTTTTAGAAACCCTAAAAGAAAACTTTTTGTTATATTTGTTTCTGCCATCATATGCTGACTGTTTTATGTGGCTGACGGGCAGGGGTATTTGTATTCGGTTTTAGTAGTTAATTCATATTTTTTAGATTTATTATTTAGTTTTTATTTAATTTTATTAAACATTCAGAGGATATTATTAAATATCAATTTTTTATCCAACTCAACAGTCCTGACAATAGTCACAATTAGGGTACGACCACACGGTCAGGTTTCGGCATGCAGTTTTGGAGGCCAAATCCAGGAGTGAATTCAGAAAAGAGGAGACGCCGTATCTGCCCTTTATACTTTCTTGTCACTTCTGATATTGGCCGCTCTCAGACAAGAGTATTAAAAATCCGTCAGTATTCTGGCTCAGGATCCTGATGATATACTATCAGTATTGTCATCAGGATTGCTGCAGGATTTCATCAGGATTTACATGCGTATTTCTTCCTTCCTTTATTATTTATGCACTGTACAGACTGTAATGTGCGTATTTGTTTCACAAAACTCGGACATGCTGCGGATTTCAAATACTGACGGAAATTATACGCCCATGTGAATAGCTCCATTTGTTAACATTAGCAGCGGATTCTAGTACATTAAATTCGGACTCTATACGCATTGCAAATACGCTCGTCTAAAAGCAGCCATTGGCTTCCAAAACTATATGCAAAAACCTGACTGTGTAGCCATACCCTTAGGGCCCATGCACACAACCATATGTATTTTGCGGTCCGCAAAAAACGGATCCGCAAAAAACATGGATGATGTCCGTGTGCATTAAATATTTTGCGGAACAGAACAGCTGGCCCCTAATAGAACAGTCCTATCCTTGTCTGTAATGCGGACAATAATAGGACATGTTCTATTTTTTTGCGGAACAGACATACGGAAATGGAATGCCCACGGAGTAACTTCCGTTTTTCTTTTGTGGACCCATTGAAATGAATGGTTCAGTATACAGTCAAAAAAAAAAAACGGAACGGACACGGAAAGAAAATAAGTTTGTGTGCATGAGGCCTTAGAGCTATGTTTTTATGTAGTGATTGTAAGGACTAAGGATGTGGCCAGATAGCGTGACTGGCCGCATGCAGCAAAGCTATGCCCATCCACACCGTCTGGCCGCACCCTGAGGCCGCACCACTGTTGTTACCTTTCTTATAAGGAAGAGAGGAAGGAAAAAGACGGAGCTTTAGTTTAAGGGGACATTAAAGGGATTCTGTCAGCAGGATATGGGGTATAGAGATATTCACATCTATGTATTACTCTCTGCGTTGTAATTCCAACTATACTATTCTTACTTTTATCAGAGCAGTAGTTTCTTTAAAAAATCGTTTCAATTCATATGTTAATTACTCACTTAAGGAGCCCAAGGGGCTGTGTCCCCGGCCGTTGGAGCCCAGCCGCGCCGAATATTTTGGAGCCCAGCACCGCCCTCCTGCTAATTATTCACTCCCCTTTAGTGCTCTGGTCTCCTCTGGCTTCGGTGTAATCTCGCGCCAGCGCATGCGCATTTAGTCCGATGAGGCCGCTGCCAGGACGCCGCACGGGTGAAAACTCATGTCTCTACGGCGCATGCGCGAGATTACGCCGCAGCCGGAGAAGACCAGAGCACTAAAGGGGAGTGAATAATTAGCAGGAGGGCGGTGCTGGGCTCCAAAATATTTGGCGAGGCTGGGCTCCAACAGCCAGGGACACAGCCCCTTGGGCTCCTTAAGTGAGTAATTAACATATGAATTTAGACGATTTTTTAAAGAAACTACTGCTCTGATAGAATTTAGAATAGTATATTTGGAATTACAACGCAGAGAGTAATACATAGATGTGAATATCTCTATACCCCATATCCTGCTGACAGGAAAGTTTAAAGTAAAATAATTGCAATAGAAATAGGGAAGAAAATTTCTAGAAGGTGAAGAAGACGGGCTTACCCTAATAAGATATATTACAAGTAGAAATAAGCAAAGTGATGGAAAATTTGATTTAACTGCTTTGGCAAATTTTACTAAAAAATTCACTTTCTGACGGATTACTTTGTCACGAAGTGTATTTCTTTGTAAGTAGTGGGTGCAATGACTGGTAGTGGCGATTGTGCCACCCCCGTCATTGTACCCCTCAGATGCTGCATTCATCGCTGATCACGGCATCTGACTTTAATAGTTAAGTGTAATAACATAAATAAATAAAATCATACTTACCTCATCCATTTGATCTCGAAAACTCCACTGGCGCCATTTTGATTGAAGATCCACCGTGAAATCTCACGCGCCATCACGGTGGCCAGCGTGGTGACGTCATACGTCACATCGCTCGGGATTTTGCAATGGATCTTCAATCAAGATGGTGGCGGTGGGCTCTTTTCGCTCAAATGGATAAGCATAATTTATTTTTTACTCCATTTCAGGGAAAATAGATTTGTTACCACAAAACATGACGAAATTTGGGTTTGTGGTGAGTCAAATTTACGCTGAAATCTGGATCGAAGTCCACTTTGTGAAATTCAATTCACTCAGCACTAATTAAAGGGGTATTCGCATCACAGACAATGGGGGCATATCGCTAGGATGTGCCCCCATTGTCTGATAGGTGTGGGTCCCACCTCTGGGACCCGCTCCTATAACAAGAATGAGGCAGGGAGAGTTATGGCTGGAGGATCCCGGATTTCCCGGGGTCTGGTCACCATCAGGCACAGCTCCCTGCTGCTCCCATAGAAGTGAATGGCAGTGCACCGTGCATGCACGGCCACTGTTCCCATTCATTTCTATGGGGCCAACGGAAGTAGCCGAGCCAGTGCGCAAGCGCAGTGCGACCTCCTCAATTTTCCCCATTCCGTTCTCCATGTAGGTGCGGGTCCCAGAAGTGGGACCTGCACCTATCAGACAATGGGGGCATATCCTAGCGATATGCCCCCATTGTCTATGATGCGCCAACTCTTTTAATCTACATACACATGTCCTAGTTATGTACAGTAAACAAAAAAAGTCCAGTGGTGTCTCCACATCTGTGTGCTGTCAGAGTATTTTCAAGAGGCATTCCAATGCAGTATATTTTATATATATATATATATATATATATATATATATATATATATATGTACATTTTATATATTAAGTCGTTCACTTTTAGTTATTTATGTACTAACTGTGTCGTTTAGGTTGTCTTTCAGCACTGGATATCATTTCCTATGCTCCTTATGCGCATATATTTCCATGGTACTGGTGGTTATGATAAAAATGATACATAAAGTGAATCGGTCTGTGACAAACATATGACATTTTTGTATTTCTTGTATTACTTCTTGTATTTCAAAGAGTTATTGGCCGAATTGCAGTGTGCTGGCCAGTTACTGACCTCCTGCTGGGTTATGGCCTCACATTCTCTTCTGTGAAACTGGGCAACGAGATTGGAGGATTATGGGATTGCTAGGCTGGCCTCCATCTCCCTGAAAAGAGTATGAAAATGAGACTGGAACGATCTAGCTCCGGTCGCCAAATGGATTGGCTGAAGGGCAGGATGTATCTGGTTACATTATCAGTTAACCATCTAATTGGGCAAAAGAATTATGGGTATGTTTGCCCAGGAAAAGTTTTAAGAACCCACCTGGATGTATGTGAGGAAGAGCAAACCACAGCTCTCTGGATAAAGGACTACAAGAACTAAATGGCAAGCGTCCCTGGCAGGAATACCCAAACCACATCTGTTAGGGTGGTGCATTTAGTTTTTTATGTAATCTTCTTTGTATTACCCCCTTTGCTTTGTTCTTTCTGTAACTTGTATGCACTGTTATTAAATGATATTAAAGGGGTTCTCCAAGTTAAATCTATTGATGACCTATCCTCAGGACCTATCCTATCCTTCCCATTGAAATGCATGGGGTGGTTACCTGCTCACCGCTACCCATGTTACGGCTAGCGTGTAAACAATGAAGAGGAGGCAGCGCTGGTACAGCGCGCCTCCTCTTCAAACAGCTGATCGGCGGGGGTGCCTGGTGTCGGTTATATTTAATATCACAATCTACTGTGTGTACATCAATGTACTGGCCTGGCTGCTGCACAGTGAGTGGGAACCTTCCTAGCAACGTAGGAGTCCCAGCAGTTAAAGGCTATGTACACATTTGGGGACATTTTTTAAAAATTATTGCATTGTACTTATTTTGAGCTAAAAATCATTTTTTAAATGGGTCTTTATTAAAAAAATGGAATTATTTTCTCTGTACGGAGCTGAGATTCTCTACTAGCTGCCTGTGGATTTTCTGTCTTTTCCATCAGACCAGGAGCAGACGGGCTCCTTATCTATGCTCTCTGAACTTATAAACCCTCACTATAGCTCAGTTCTTATCTTACTGATAAGAATGTGGCTTAAATAAGTGTTTATGACCTCTTAGTAAATTAGTGAAGAGGGTTATTAAATGACGGACACAAAATGAAAGTACCAGTCACACAGTTGGAAAAACAGTTAACCCTTTGTGACAGAACGGCTCACTATTTTTAATATAGGTCAATTGAAAATATGATGTTTAGCCAAAAATGAGTAAAATGCAATCATAAACAAAAAATACTTCCAAAGGTGTGCATAGCCTTTAAGGGTGAGGTCCCATAAAGTAGTGTATTGTAGCTGGCCTTGTATAGCCTGTGGTAGTCTGGGAAGAGACCTCTGTATTGATCCACAGAGAAGGGAACACAGGCATAGCCGAGAAATGAGTGAAAGGTGGTGATCAGTGTAGGTTGCCGTGACACTGTCCAGTAGAAGGAACTGCGCAGATTGCTGCTGTATGTAGCTTTACAGAATCTTGTACTAATTTACAAAAACATAGCCACTATTCAAGTGAATGGGAATTTAACAACCACGCTTCCCTTGCCATGATTTTATTTCCACTCACTCAATCTTGCACTCACTTTTTAATCAAAGTGAACATACCCAAAAACACACACAAAGGATAAATTAGTCTTAGAAAGGCTGTGGTGTTTTAAAGCACACAGGAATCAAACTTATTAATATTTTTTGTTTTAATAGAAAAGGTACAGTGTTTATAAAATATAAAAAAAGATACAATATAGTATGCAAAAACAAGCAAAGCAACAGAAGAATAAAAGGGAGAATGAACGGAAAGCCCTAATACTGTATTTACAATCTTTTGTTCCCCGAAGGTAAAAAAAAAACAGAAAAAATACAGGATGCGAAGTTCAGAAATAGAATGACCCCCACACTATGGACAACTTTGTATTGGACCAATCATATTTTACATACTTAAGGCTGTATTATACCTGCCGATTTTTCAGCAAATGATGGCTAACAATGTTCATATGAATGTTTTTTAGCGATCATCTTGCAATGTAATACTGCTGCTGATTGCCCGATGAGCGAGAAAGCGCTCATTCATCAGGCAATTGTGATTTTTAAGCACAGCAGATTGTGCTGTCCAAATACGATATGCCGTCGGCAAACCACTATACAGCATGAAGACGATCGCTCCTCCCCAAGCTGCGTAGGAAATCGCTGCATGTAATAGCGTTCTCCACCGCTAGCTAGCAGTTGATTGCCAGAAGAGCAGCGCTTCCCTCCCGACAATTGCTTGCTCAATCGGCCTGGTTAATACAGGATCAAGTCCTGAGTATGGGTTTCTGGAGCACTCTAACAACATATTGATGCCACTTCACACTTGCGTTATTCATTCCGGAATTAAACAGATCCGTTTTGATTTTGCACATCAGGATGCATCTTTTCTGTTAGGATGCAGTTATGTGAAATCAAAATAAAAAACAAACAAACAGATCCGTCACTAAATACATTGAAAGTCAATGGGTGACAGATCCCTTTTTGTAGGCTCCTCAAAAAACAGATTTGTCACTATTGACTTACATTGTTTTTAGTGACAGATCCGGTTTGTTCCATTCCGATGACCGGATACAAAACCTCAGCTGGCGGAAGTTTTGTGTCCGGTCACAAAAAGGAATGCTGCCAGAATGGAAGACATCCTGATGCATCCTGAAGGGATCTCTTTCCATTCAGAATGCACGAGGACTAAACTCAATCTCAATCACAATACCGGAAAACAATAACGCAAGTGTGAAAGTGGCCTTAGGCAAATATGAGATGGTGTTTAATCCCTTTCACTATAGGGGATATTTCATCAAATATATGTCTATAGAAACCAGGGATAGAGTGTCTTCAGTTGCCATGATACAGTACACCTACATCCTGCAATAAAATCCAAAATCAAACGGTTTATTCTCTTTACAAAGTTAAAGGAGTTGCCCCACAAAAAATATTCTACAGTTTTCAAACCAGCACCTGGATCAGTAATTGCATGTCATTAAAAATTTTGTATAGCTACTGAGTTATTCAATAAAATGTATTTGTATAGGACCACTTAATTTCTTATTTCTTTGACCTATTCACTGAGCAGGCCGCACATGCTCAGTTTCAACTTTTAACTGCATCCTGAGCTGTGATAGGGAGAGCTGAGACACGCCTCCTGAGCTGCAGCAGAAAAGACACTCCCCTTGAGCTGTCAGCTTGATATAAATCTAGCAGAACAATGAATGGGGAGATCTCTGGATCCATGTGAGGTACAGGGCTGGTTCTAGCTTTGTTAGAAAAAGGTTGCAATGTACTATATGATGTCTGATTTTCATTTTTTACATTATTCGTGGGATAACCCCTTTAACCATATGGGTGCTAATTATATACTGTTATGTTACCTTTTAATCACAAAGCTCAGGTGCAATACCAGGCATGGCCCATAATCCAGAGTGGCACTGTTTCTGGGAGAGCGTAGTTATGTTTTTCTGCTCTCTTACAATCCTATTAAAGGGAAAGAATCACCCAGATTTATTTTGTTTAATAATTAAAACCAGACAGTGACACATATTATTTTTTTTATCTAATATGTTTTTATTTCATGACAACATCCCGACCGTTTAACACTAACCTCTTTTAAACATAATGACATGGAAATTAATAATTGTATCACCAAAAAATGTAAAAAAATATATTTAACATAAAACTTGATTTAAACAATAGGTAGTTTTCTGATTATAGGTTTCCTTTAAATCCTTAATCCTTTAGTTTTTAATAGGTTACTGTTAAAGGGCCAGGATGCTGTTGATATAATTGTTAAGGAGGCAGAGATTATCAGACTTTACTGTGTTAGTGGTAAGAAGGGATTTATATAAATAACTAAAAAAAGTACCCAGCGCTTTCCAAGTATAAAGTGTTGGTCTGTTTGTGTATTTATTGGATTTGCAAAAGGTGGATTTCCAAAGGTGCCCAGGAGGCCAAATCAGGCCCATGTTTTTTTATGGGGAAATCTCTAGTATCCCTATATACCCTGACACTTACACACTGCTTATTTTATTAACTGTCCCCCATAACATTGACCTCCACAGTGCCCCACCCTCCTTAACAGTACCCTCCACATCCCTGCCCCTTTAAAAATTAACTCTACAGCACCCTACCCCATTAATAGTGATCTCTAGAGCACCACAACCCCTTAAAGGTGACCTCCACAGCGCCCCACTCCCCTAATAATGACCTTCTCATCACCCTGCCCCCTTAACAGTTACTTCCACAGCACCAAACCACTTTAACAGTGACCTCCGCAGTGCCCCCCTTAACAGTGACCTCCACAGCATCGTACCCCAGTAACAGTTACCTCTACAGCTCCCACCACCTAACAGTGACCTCCACAGCACCCCACGCCCTTAACAGTGATGTCCATAGTGCCCTCCCGCCTAAACTGCGACCTTTACAGCACCTGCCACCTTAACAGTGACCTTAGCAGTGCCTACCCCTTAACAGTGACCTCCATAGAACCCTACCCCCTTAACAATGATATCTACAGCATCCTGGCCCTTTAACAGTAACATCCACAGCGTCCCACCCCCTTTAACAATGACTTTCACAGCACACCGTTCCCATTAAGTGACCTCCACAGTGCCCCATCCCCTTAACAGTGACCTCCACAATGCCCTGCCCTTGTCAAGACTGAAGGACCAGTGAGCTTCTATTGACTCATATGGGTCATTTGACCTTGTGTATGGCAGTTACAATATGAGTGAAGGACCTGCAAGCTTTTATTGGCGAATAAGGGTCATACCTTGTGTATTGCAGTTAGGATATGAGTTTGATCTGCACGCTTCTATTGGCTAATAGATTTTGTGGGAATATCTCAGGAACTGGGACTTTTACGAAAACCTTCTCAGACACCCGATGTACCTATGTACCAAATTTGGTGTCCATCGGTTCAGCCATTTAGATGCCTACAGAGGACAGATGGACAGAAGGATGGACAGACAGACATTGATTTTTATGATATAGATTTACAAGTTACAGTATACTGAACCTATTCCCATGTAGATTAGTCTGTTCACCTCCTCTGCCTCTATAACATGAGGCCTGCAGATTGACTTTAAAGCTTAGGTTCGGCATCGCTGACCCTTGGCTTTTACAGCATATTGAGGAAAGGCGTTATCAGCAATTCCTTAATATTTATGTTATACTCAACATTCTTGCTTCATCAGCAGGAAAAACGGAGGTGGTAGAAGAGAGACGAGAGGATGAAATCCCCAAGTGCCATTAGTAGAATTGAGGAAATACAGTACATGCAATTGGAAGAGCAGAGGAGCTGTCAAAATGTGCTTACAGCATCTGCAATCCCTGTCCACTCACATGGGCACGCTATAACCGTGATCTTAAACTTGGCTCTCCAACTACAACTCCCAGCATGTCCTGACAGTCGGAAATTAATGTTCAATATTTCCTTACCCATGAAGGATGTACAGAGTAGATTAAAAAGATTTAAATTGGGTTTGTTCCCAACCAAATACTAGTACATTATTGATTTAAAGGGGTTATCCAACCCCTGTAATGACATTCCTAATTCCCATGTCCCTCAGATAGGTAGGGGGCATGGGAGGATAGGGGGTGGGGTGGGGAACAGCCAATAGCAGGCCGTGATGGGGATGAGCCTCCCTAGCCTCGTGGGTGACTCTAGGGAGGCTCATCCGCATCGCAGCCTGCTATTGGCTGTCCCACCCTGTCCCCCGTCACCGGATGTTTTGATTCGCGCAATGGGGAGATGCAGCGGCGGCTGTGCAGGTATCAGGAGTTGGATAACCCCTTCAAGTGAAGTCCATTTAGGCCCTGCGGTCAATATATTGCAGTTACATGAATATTGTAATTCAGTTCTATTACAAAGAACATGATAAATATGCTTCTTCCTTAAAACCACCATTTAGCTGTTGACAAAATATAGAAATTGCAGAGTCGAATCCAACTGCGATCAGCGTAGTTTCAGTGGGAATAGACAAAGTCTTAGCAATTAGACAAACCATCTTTTGCATCGTCTTCCAGCAGCTGCTGAATCCTCGCTTTTCTCCAAGAATTCCCAGTGCCCTGTACATAATCCCTCCCCACTGTATACAGGTTATGGCAGCCAGGTGTATGGAGTAATACATTAAGTGTGACATATCAGTACTGAAATAACGCAATACATCTACCCATGTCACAGTATAAGCTGTTCATCCATGTCTGGGCCACTGGAGACTTTGTTTTATTTTAAGGTTATTACTTTCTTGCTTCTCGGAGAATTTAAAGTGAGAGAAAATTAAAAAAAAAAAGAAAAGAATTATACCCTTTTCAAAGCATCACCTGGAGCTGAACACTTGCAATGCAATGTAATTGCATGTAGTTAATCTATATGTATAGCGCCACCTACTGTTTGTTATTTTGCTTATTTCTCTATCCACCTCAGTAACAACACTCCTGGTGGTCACATATGCTCAGATCTATGTGTCTAATAATTGTGGAAGCAACGAACAAGTTGTGCCACAAGGGTTACTAGTTTAGGGCAGCTTGTATCTGTGGAGATACAAGATCAGGTTGTGTACGGGCCATGGACTATGGATATGTGAGATATGTAGGCCTCCTAGAAAAAAAAAATGAACTTATAGGAAACACTGAAAACATGAAGTGTTAGAAGCAAATCTAAAGTCCCGGGGCAGTGAGTTCCATAGAATGACTGCAGCACCGGAGGAGTCCTGCAGACGGAAGTAATAGGATTTTATAAGGGACAATGAAAGTTGTAGGTCATTGGCTGAGTGAAAAAAGACAAGTGATGTAGTTGAAGATGTAGGATGGTCATGTTTTCACCAGTTTTGAGAGTTTTATACATAATTCTACTTAATTAAAAAGTTCATTTGTAGGAAATAGTTTTCTTTGTTTCACCACATTCTGACACCCATAGCTTTTTAAAAATATTTCTGCCAATATACAGTAGCTGTGTAGGGTCTTTTTGTAATTTTTATTGATGTCATTTTGGGGAAGGCAAAAATTTTGGAATTGGAAATGTTGTTAATGGTGTTCACAGTGCAGGTTAAGTAATGTAATAGTTTAGCAGATCAAGTCATCATGGCTATGATGGTACCAATTTTTTTTTTTTTACATATTTTTAAAAACTGTATTTTAGTTTTTCGCATTTTTAGTTCCCTTTGTAATATCGATTGTTATACATCTATAGTATAGATTATAGTATAGTATTCATAGTGATTGACAGCTCCCTCTGTCCAAGTGCTTGGATGCTGCTGTCGCTAGTGATCAGGGCATCAGAGGGATAAACTGCTAGGGTTGGAGTTTAATACAGCTGGCATCTGCAAGCGGTGGTGCAGGCCCAGTACTTGAGCCCACATCATTGTTATAATGTACTATTACAGTACCAAGGCTTAAAGGATTTTACTACTGGTGACTTATCCTCAGGATAGGTCATCAGTATCTGATCGGTGGGGTCTGACATCCTATGAGCTCCACTACCTTCTCGCAGCTTAAGAAGCACAGCACAGTACATTGAATAGCGGCTGTGTTTGGTATCGCGCTCAGCCCCATTCCCTTGAATGGGGCTGAGCTGCTTCTAGCCCACGTGACTGATGAACGTGACGTGGCTGGCCTAGGAAAAGCTAAGAAAAGGTTGCGGCGCTGGTACCTTTTTAAACAGCTGATCAGCAGGAGTCTTGGGTGTCAGACTCCCACCGATCAGATACTGATGATCTATCCTGAGAATAGATCATCAGTAGTAAAATCCCGGAAAACCCCTTTAACTCAGTGCGTCACAGGGTGTGAAGAAGGTTCATTTTGAATTTGTAGTAATTTAATATAGCGCAATCATATACTGAAAGGGAAGTGAATTATGAGAAATAATCCTACACCTGTATGGCTTCCCTAACACATGCACAAAGTGTAGCTTGTCAATAATATCTCAAGGAAGAAGCAAATGTCAGCATGCCAGTAAGTGCTGTCCTCGCACCATTCCCACTATCTAATGCTCCTTTTGTCCCTGTTTTTAATATGTAGTCATCTATTTTCCTTTATCTGCTCTGACACAGTGTGGGTTTCTATAGTGTATCGGGAAGGGACATGAAATGAAGTGGAAGTAGCGCTTGCATGGGCTGCAGCCTCCTCTTCAAACAGTTGATCGGTGGGGGTGCCAGACCCCGGCCGATCAGATATTGATGACCTACTGTATACTGAGGGTAGGTCATCAATATAAAACTGCTACAGAACCCCTTTAATTACAGCTTTCTTTCTAAACAGTGAAACATTTGTCAGTGTGGACCTCACTGGTATGTGGAAATCTAGGGCTTCACTGTGTGTCCTCAGTTGGATGTGCCTCACTCAGGAGCTAGCTTTATGTTACTGGATTTATCGGTCTTCTACGTCTTCTATGATTTCTCTACAAACAGGGCCACTCTTGTCCATAGACAAGGGTGACTCTTTTTCTGACTCTTTTTATGTCAGTTCAGTTTACCTATCAACCAAAGTTCCTGCTTTGGATGTCATTTCAGTACAGTAGACATCTACCATACAGTATTCTTCATCTCTGTTCTGCACAGGCATGTTCCAGATCCGTCAGGAAGCAAAGACGTAGACTGGAAACCATGCGGCTTAAGGAGAAAACCTAAATATCTTGATAAAAGGGCAACAGATAAAAATGTTACGTACTACTTAGAGCTCCTTGGTAGAAAGAGTGAGCCTGTTAACCAAGACAATTACAGGCAATGATGTCACAGGACCAGGCCTACCAATTGTAATAAATTTTTCATAATTCCCATGACAAAGCATTGGACTGGGAGCTGAGGGAGCGTGGCCCCCAGCGCTGTGTCTGGATTGTGTTTTGTTCACTTGCTTTCTTCCCTTCATTAATCATCAGCAGACAGGACAGGCGTTAGGGAACGTCAGCAAAGCTGCAGTGTTTTACCATTCTTCCAGCCAGTATAACAAGTAAGCTAGACTTCCTCACCCTATTGCTTGGCGTTATTCTGAGTGAACAAGTGTTAATTAGTAATTACAATATTCTACTGTGATATTTTTAATTGGTTCCACGCAGAATAACAATGAGATCACAGCAGTGACACCTATGAAGCTAAATATAAATGGCTGACTGTAAGAGGAAACCGTCATGTTCGTTTTAGTCTTTTAATTTAAATGATTTTTTTAAAGAGCGATTCTATCTAAAATCAGAGCCATTGTCAGTTCTGTTCTGACAATAACTTAGGCAGCAAGTGTGGAGGTTCATGAGATAATATGACAGTGCCTGTCTGTATTTAACAGTTCTGCTCTTGAAATCTTATAGGACAGGACAACTCCACTGATGAGGCATGTATGAAGAATCTGCAGCAACCACCAATGTAGAGGAGCCAGTGTAGAGAATAGGAGTGGTAGAGACCCTATTGAAGACTTTTCATGGTGTACTCCCATGAATGAGGATGAGGCCAGAGTTAAACATAACAGAGTCTTTTATCATGAATTGCAATGTAGAACTTGAGATACATACAGTACAGTAGCAGAAGACTTTAGTACAATTTTTCTCTGGCACCAGCAAGTGTATGGAACCAGGTTGGTTGGTGGTAAATCAGTACTTAGGCGATTGTTTGGTGATGGGTGGCTTGGCTGTAGTCCCTCACCTTACAGCAGTGTCTGTAGATGCAGAAGTAGTATGTCGCTGCTGTCTGGACTTGAGGACAATTTAGAATGGTTCCCTCTGGAGATTAGGTAACAGAAGCAGGAGCACTGTAGATTGCTTCCTCTCTACTCTAGACAGGAACTCCCCCTCCCGGCAGGAGGCAGGACCAGCCTACACCTATCAAGAGGCGAGGAACAGAGTGGTTAACCCTGTTCCTGCGAACCTTTCCTTGCTGGGAGTGTTGGCCAGGAACAAACAGTAAAATGCATAACATAACAATAAACAATTATTAGTACCCCCAGGTCTGAGGTACTACAAATACACATGAGGTTTATTCCAGGCTGATAACTTGTAATTATGCGCAAAACAGTAGGTGAAAAATGATTTTTTTTTGCCAGGACTGTAGAAAATATGTATATAAAAAAGGTCACCACCATAGGGAGAAGGGAAGAGCTGATATTGCAGGGAAAAACTGTAAATGGCAAACAGTCCAAATACAGCAATAAGATAATGTAGGAACATGATGCATGACAGGATCTAAGATGGTGACCATGTTGTATGTCAGTCAAATTTCTTAAGTCCCTGAAAGACAAGTCTATCTACTTAGTCTAGCCTTCCAATAACAAATCTGATGCTATAATTTGTTATCGGTTTTGATGCTAGACGTCTCGCTCATCTGGACAGAAGAAATGTTCCATGCCATGTTTCCATGTCCATGAGACAAGGTGCTACACTGTGTGAAAAGCGACTAGGTAACAGTATCTACACAACAACCACAGAGGCTTACCAAAAGGGGTTGTGCATCCTCGGGCACAACTCCAGACATCGCGTGTTGATAGCCTCAAACTGGCAACAGCTGCAGCTCCATTCCCTGGAATTTAATCCAATCCAACTAACAAATGCAGAAATGATGAAGATAAAAAATGAAAATAAAAAAGAATGCTGCTCCTATAAAAACTGGTTTATTTGAAAAACTATAAGACCATAAAAGCTAATGTCATGAGGAGGTGAAAAATGGGTATAACATTGCAGTGTGTTTTGAGAGAGTACTGCTTGTGCTTGAGAAAGAGAATGGTACGCTTTTGAAACGCATTGCACTGTTTTACCTGTTCATATTGATATGAGTGACAACCCTTATGAGAACCATCATTTGCGGTTCACACCTTTGGTAGCTAGAGAGAGAACCTAAGAAATGCTAAGACTCATCACATAAGAATAGTGTGGTCTTAAAGCGTACCTGATTTTTTAAAAAAAATTATATAATGGTTGTGCTTCTTTGTACAAACAAAACTGTGAAGGAACAGTTAAGTTTGGGCTTCCCTAATGCATTTCAGCCATATTATTCCCTGTTTCAGCTGCACAGCTAGATGCATTTCATTCAAAAGCAGGGTGCGTCTCCCTTCTGTGAAATCTGCCAGCAGTGTACTACGCTGACGTCCTTTCCCTTACTTTCCACTATGTTTGTTTTCAGCTTCTTAGCTCACAGAACAGATAAGGAGGGGAAGATCACACAGAAAGGCACCAGGCTTCTATGCTGACAACAGGCGGTGGACTACAACTTAGGTGGAAGTGAGACCCCTAGTAGCCATGACCTTTTTTTTTCAGGTGGATGCAGGCAGATTTTTGTTTTAAATAATTGATTTAGAGTTTTGCTAGTTACAACATTCTCTATTAAACTAAATGAAATTGTGCATTATTCTAAAACCAGTGGGGACTGAAAGGGTTCATTGAATTCCACCCGAAAATAGGCCCAGCATTACTGTCACGGTTCTGTTATGAATGGAAGCCATGACACTAAAAAGAGCTTAAAGTGAACCTATCAGGTGAATTCTGCTTTCTGACCTTACAGCAGGATACGTGATAAAAAGGTTTATATGATTTGAAGCAGGATGTCTGTGTACAAAGCAGAAAAAATCCTGTCAGGAAAAACAGTGAGAGAGTATAATAACCATCAGTGGCCCCCTCACACAGTATAATGACCTCCAATGACCCCCTTAAACAGTATAATGACCCTTAGTGGCACCCTCACATGGTATAATGACCCCCAGTGTCCCCCTAACACAGTATAATGACTCCCAGTGGCCCCCTCACACAGTATAATGAACCTCAGTAGCCCCCTCACACAGTATAGTGAACTCAGTGGCCTCCTAAGACAGTATAATGAACCTCAATGGCCCCCTCACACAGTTTAATGAACCTCATTGGCTCCCTCACATACCTGTAATTTCTGGAGAGCTGTCAGTCCTCTCATCTCCCCACACTCCTTCTCTCCTCCAGGCTCGGGTTAGCAGTGACGCACAGATCATGACGTCACCACTGCACCGGACCGGGAGGAAAGAAGGAGTGTGGGGGCTGAGTGCAGTCAGTGAGTGAAAAGACCACCAGCTCCTGAGTACTCTAGCAAGGATCCGTATTGATCGAAATGTTCATAGCAGCTGGCTTACCCTGACGCCCCCCCCCCTCTACATTCATGGGTTGGCCAACAGCCATTTCCAGTACACAGATGCTATTGCATTGTACTCATTTTGAGCTAAATGAGCTATTAAACATTTCTGTTCTGTTTGATATCCTTTAGTAGCTGCTCCCATCAGGCAGCTCAGCTGACGGCTCCTTATTTCTAATTTCTGAGCCTATAAACACTCATTATAGCTCAATACTTATCTTACTGATAAGAATGTGGCTTAAATAAGTGTTTATGACCATTTTAGTAATTTACAGATAAGGTTTATTAGATGACTGGCACAAAATGAAAGAAGTTGGATTCACAAAGCTAGATAATCAGTTAACCAGTTGTGACAGAAGGACTGAATATTTTTAGTAAAGACCAATTGAAAAAAATACTTTTAGCCCAAAATGAGTCAAATTCAGTCATAAAAATGCATCTGAAGGTGTACATATAGCCTTTAAATACAGATGTGTATTTTGCCTTTAATCCACTCCTTTCCCCTTTTTGAAGCTCCTTTTCATTCTATCATTTTCACATGAAAGAGATTTTTGTAAAATATAATTCATTTTCTTCTACCGAATCTTTCTATAATGCGGTCACCGTGACCATAAAGATGATGGACTTCACACATTTATCCAGCACTTTTTAACGGTACAATATTAAACATTTCTTTCAGCCCTGAAAACTGATTAAAAAATGTCTAACAGTCATCTCGACTTTCAGCTGCCTTCAGGTTAGGTTCTTGCTGTACAATTGTGTTGTTTTTCCCCAGTAAAATGTACTAACCCATTAATGAGCTTAAAATTTGTATGAAAGGGTGTTTCGGTGCTCAGTGTACCTCTGTAAATATCATATGGAGTAATTTCAAGTATACAAGTCTTTCCAAGTATACCAAGGGAGTCCTTTTGGCATATGTTTGGCCAGTATATTTTGACAGAGTTAGACTGGCGATCCTTGGGCCCACCAAAGGAAATTATTCTTGGGGCCCAAACCCCATATCATCAATAAAGTCTATCAGATTTTGATTCAAAGATATAGGGGGAAATTTATCAAACTGTTGTAAAGTAGAACTGGTTTAGTTGCCCATAGCAACCAATCAGATTTATTCTTTCATTTTCCAAAGGAGCTGTGAAAAATGAAAGGTGGAATCCCTGGGCCCATCAGAGTATACTCTAGTACTCTGGTGGGTCAGTCCCACAGTGGATGTTAGAATCCCACAGCTGCAAATGTTTTGAACAGTATACATTGTATGGCAGTCAATGGCAAACTTATGCAATTGGATAGGCCTACAGTTGGATATATCCAGCCGGATATTCAGACACAAAGGGGGAGATATATCAAAACTGGTGTAAAGAAAAACTGGCTTATTTGCCCATAGCAACCAATCAGATTCCATTTTTCATTTTCCAAAGGGGCTCTGAGAAATGAAAGGAAGAATCTGATTGGTTGATATGGGCAACTAAGCCAGTTTTCCTTTACACCAGTTTGGATAAATCTCCCCAAAACTCTGAATGCATACACACAAAGTTGGCAGTTTGTGATGTGTGCCGTTGTCCACTTGCACAGTGCCAGGTTGAAGGTGCAGCTACATCCACCAAGGCATTTTGGCACCAGTGAGTACTGTGCTCCACACTTCTTTTTCTGACTCCCTTTGTCTCCATACAAAGCTTTCCTTACACATCAGACAATACCACTCATTTTGGTGGGACCCACTTATGGCTATAGGGGTGTGTTAATCTCCCTCAACGGCAGATATTGGAGTAAAGTAGGGTCTGACATTTTGGATTTCAACATGCTCTATACTTCATGGCATAAACGGCTACCAGTGTGGAAGCAACATTCTCCTTTCTCCTCATTTAAAACACATGGATTCTTGGCTGAGCCTAGCTGCAGTTGGCCAGATGAGAATTCGACTTATAGCTAACGTGTATGGCCACCTTTAGACTTGTTTAGGCTGTAATGTCATGGCCACTAGGGATTTGACTTCCACCTAAGTTTCCGTCATTGCCTGTTGTCAGGCAAGATCCGTCCCTAGTAGCAGAGGCCCAGAAGATGGCTGAGAGGAAATGGGGTAGAGGCGTAACTATCATAGCGGCAGACCACGCGAATGCTATGGGGCCCAGGGCAAGAGGGGACCCAGTCTTAGTTGGGATTATCTCCTCTTCTACTGGAGGTGAAAACTTGGTCAGGACTCTACCCTCTAAAGGAACAACTTTTAGCAAACGAGGCAGTGGAAAAATGGTCAAAAGTCATTGAAAGGGGTTTAGGCAGAAACCCTTCTGTCCTGTGTGGGGGCCTGGTTTGATCCTTGCTATGGGGCCCTTACTTCTCTATGTACACCACTGAAATGGGGGCATGCCAGAGCTAGCTGAGGTCCTCAGCCTCATAGAAGAACAGCTTCTACACAGCTTTTGAACATCTGAGGAACGTCCTATGTGTCTGTAAGTGTGATTTTCTCCCTTTTTTTCTGTTCTGATCCAGCGCCTAACTCCTTCTTCTGACATGAAAACATTGAATTTTCATGCAACAGCCAATAGAGAGAGTTCAGTGCAAAGATATTTTTACAGCTTCAGTCAGCTGCAGTCAGTGTTAACTCTATAAATTCCTATGAACTGAGCCCCCCAAGTGGTGGTTGCTCGCAGCCCAATTTTTAATATACTGTATTATGTGAAGGGAAGCAGTGATAGAGTTGTATGGAGAATATTTATCAATGCATTTATGTGAGTTGCCTGGTGTAAATGCATTGAGAGATATGCCAAGACCCATATGAGCACCATATTTACTGTATGATGCACCGGTTCCACTTTTTATGACAAAGAAGTTGGATAAAGAGGGTGAGCTCAACTTTTTTAAAACACATTTTTTTACTTTTAATTTTCTTTCATCTAATAAAAAAAACAAAATGTAAATTCATCAAAAATCTGGGGTGTTGCACTTTGCATTCCACATTGCCCAAGAGTATTTGACACAGGTGTACTAGGAAACTTGGTTGGGAAGGGAGTCCCATAGTATGCTTTGCCATGGGGCCCTATGAGATCTCTTTACTGTCCTGTCTATGCCACAAGACTTTTTTCCAGGGTTTCTCAAAAACAGGCATGCTCAACCTGTGGCCCCCAGCTGTTGTAAAACTACAACTCCCACAATGCTCTTCTATAGGCTGACAGCTGTAGGCTGTCCGGGAATGACGGGAGTTGTAGTTTTGCAACAGCTGGAGGGCCGCAGGTTGAGCATGCCTGCTCTAGAATTTTCTATATTAAACTTCTATAAGTTCTGAAGATATCTAATAGTTTAGTAACGAGTCCAGTGGATGCCAAAACTTTGCTGGTCCAAGGGCAATGCATACATATGTACAGATATATTAGTGACAGGAAGAAGAAAAACTGCGGCATTACAAAACTTAGCAATGGAAAAAATCTGTATATAGATGGGGATAAGACGGTCGCTGACCATCTGAATAACTACTTCTGCTCAGTTTTTTCAGATGGCGACTTTCATAATCAGAACATGGCTGGACATAGCATTGCCTCTACTTGTAAGGTTTCAGCCCCAGTGTTTTCAGAGGCCAATGTTCTAGAGGCACTTGTCCGGCTAAAGTTAAATAAGTCAATGGGTCCGGATGGCATCCACCCCAGAGTTCTTAAAGAACTCCGATCTGTGATTGTTGGCCCCCTGACTGATCTGTATAATCAGTCCCTTCTTACAGGAGATGTTCCTGATGATTGGAGAATGGCCAATGTTGTACCTATTCACAAGAAGGGTAGTAGAGAAGAAGCTAGTAACTATAGGCCAGTCAGCTTGACATCTGTAGTGGTAAAAATGATGGAGACTCTTCTAAAAAAGAAGGTAATTGACCATCTAACAACAAACAACTTGTTGGACCCAAACCAGCATGGCTTTACCGAGGGCCGATCATGTCAGACTAATCTCATTGATTTCTTTGACTATGTAACTAAAGTGCTGGAAGAAGGTGGTGCTGTGGATATCGCCTACCTGGATTTCAGTAAAGCTTTCGATACGGTTCCCTATAAAGAGCTGATAGAGAAGTTATCAAAAATTGGACAGTTCAGTGGATCTGCAGTTGGCTGAAGGACAGATACCGGAGGGTTGTTGTTCATGGAGTGTATTCTGAGCAGAGACTGGTTACAAGTGGGGGCCGCAAGGATCTGTTCTGGGTCCTGTTCTGTTTAACATGCTTGTAAGTGACATAAGGGACGGCTTGGTAGGGAAGGTTTGCTTGTTTGCTGATGACACAAAAGTGTGTAATAGGGTTGATGTTCCAGGAGGTGTCGGTAATATGGAGAATGATTTATCTTTATTAGATAAGTGGTCAAAACAATGGAAAATGCAGTTCAATGTTTCCAAATGTAAAATAATGCACTTGGGGAGAAGAAACCCTCTATCTGAGTATTGTATTGGCAGTTCTGTGCTAACAAAGACCTCAGAAGAGAAGGATTTGGGGGTAGTCATCTCTGACAGCCTCAAAATGAGTAACCAATGCAGCCAGGCGGTAGGGAAAGCAAATCGTATGCTTGGCTGCATAGCTAGAGGTATAACAAGCAGAAAGAGGGAGATTGTGATCCCTCTGTATAGAGCTCTAGTGAGACCACATCTGGAATACTGTGTTCAATTCTGGAGACCTCACCTGCAAAAGGATATTGCTAAAATAGAACGGGTCCAAAGAAGAGCTACAAAAATGGTGGAAGGTCTAAAGCATAGAACTTATCAAGAAAGACCTCCTTCTTTCCTGGTGAGATCCCGTGCCTGTCCAGGCTTGCGCCGGGCCGGCGCATGCGCAGTGGCTACAGTGATGCCGTGCCCACAATGGGCATCGCTGTGCACATGCGCCGGCTCGGCGCAAGACTGGACAGGCACAGGATCTCACCAGAAAAGAAGGAGGACTCGAGTGAAGAGGAGGGCGGGCGGAGGCAGTGGCTGGGGCGGGGATAGCAGAAAAAAAAGCACAGGAGCCCGGGCTCCACAGCCGTGAACGTCGCCTCCGGGCACTTCCAAGTGCTTATTTACATATGGATTAAAAAGCGTTTTTGCAGGTTATAAAAGTCTGAAGAAAAAGACAAAGGTACCAGTAGATTTATGATTAGGTGTGCTATTTGAGTATGTAAGCGCTTTATAGGGGCATAGGAGGTGACAGACTCCCTTTAATATGTATAGTCTGGAGGAAAGAAGAGAAAGGGGGGACATGATTGAAACCTTTAAATATGTTACTGAAGGACTGAATAAAGTTCAGGAGGGAAGGGTTATTAATAAGAAACAGAACACAAGAACAAGGGGGCACAATCTGAGGTTATTTGGGGGGAAAATCAAGAACAACATTAGAAAATATTATTTCACTGAAAGAGTAGTAGAAGCTTGGAACAAACTTCTGGCAGAGGTGGTTGATACATCCACAGTAACTGAATTTAAACATGCCTGGGATAAACATGTATCTATCCTAAGACAACAATAAAATGATAATAAAAGGGCAGACTAGATGGACCAGGTGGTCTTTTTCTGCCATCAATCTTCTATGTTTCTATATGATATAATAAAAAATGTAAAAACCAGAATAGTAGAAGTGAAAATATATAAAGATGAACGTGGTATGAGTACATAATGCATCGATACAAATGAATAAGTGATCCTCTCTGGCTCTTGGATTTACATTCAAGGTCAGTACAGGCCCCATTAGACCTCAGTAGGATATTGTACTAATGAGTAGCATCTGCTTGTAGAGCGCTCCTTTCCTGGTCTGTACCTTTGTACGGCAAGATTTTTATTTGTATACGCTATTCCCAGTTGTCCTTTCCTGCAGAACGGAGTAGAAATACTAGATAATCACAGAGACTGCAAATTCACAGCAAGTCATATGTTCCTGTAAAAGATAGACCTGTCAGATCTTATATGCAGAGGGGTCTATTCAGCATTGTAAAACACCAGCTCCTGTGATGGATTCCCAGAGATTTTTTTGCCTCTGTTTTCCTACATTTTCTATCACACTTTTCCATTGCACTTCTGCCAAGGGACTCTTAACTGGAATGTCTCTATCTGATGCATAGATTAACTTCATCACGCTTGGCTCATATTATTTATCTGATTAATGTATTTCTTTTATGATTGCTCATAATTAGATATTAGGAACATGTTCATTTTATAATTTGCTGAGAATTAAATCATAAGCAAAATTACTCAAATCGGCCATTACATTAGGCTGTGCATATTTCACATGGTTAGAATTGTTCCTTTTGCATATTGGAAACTATATATATGGAGTATGCGTTTCTGGTGCTTGGATAGATATTTTTCTGGTTACTCCAGTTTTTTCTCCTATTCCCCAAAACTGTGATAGTATATTTGGCTTGCTATAACACTGACCCTGTTCTGTGTGAGGAGAAGATTGTAAGACCTAATGGGGACACTAATAGGTAACAAAATAGAACAAATAAGAACTAATGGAATACACCAGGAGTGGGATTGTTGGTACCCAACAGCAGAGACATAAATATGAGCTCTGCCCCCCAGTGCAATCACAACTCTATCCTTTTTCATTCAAGGGGTTGACTTACTACACAGTGATGGCCTATTTTGACCCCACCGGTTGGCTCTTTTCAGGGGCTGCATGGGTGGCCCATTAAAGTTTCTGGCACAGGTGGTTTTCAAAAGCAGCTGATCCAAGGGGTGCTAGGTGTCAAAGCCCCACCGATCTGATGATCTGTCCTAAGGATAATTAATTAATATTTCCAGGCTGGAAAACACTTTTAAGGAATAGTGGTCTGCATACAGTGTATGCCGATATGGAGTTCTTTTTGCCTTCTGAAATGACTACTACTGTTCCTTCATTTACTGATTTTGATTTTATGTACAGTCCTCGATACTTCTATACCCTTCTGTAACTGAATCAGACTGATCAACTATGACACCCAACTAATTATATTGGACAGACTTCCATGAACCCTTTAATGCCTATAGCAACTTTTGGTCTTGTTCCACAAACCCTTTGATTCAAACTCCAAAGACAATGTTTCAAAAACTTACTTTTTTCTCGCCCTGGACAAGTTACTTGGGATCATTACAATTTTCTTATGCTCCTTCCTCTCCTGTAGATGGTACGTTGGTACTTGATAAGTAAAATATCATACTGTAGAGTCTATAGTAGCAAGGAAAAAAAATAAAAAATGAAAATATATTATCCCATTTCTGGTTGAAAGTATTCATTTTGATAAGAATTCTGTAAATAATTACTACCACCATTTCTCCTTTCATTATAAGAAAATGACAAAAACATTTTAGACTTTTTGTTGGCAAAAATATTACTGAAGTATTAAACTTTTCATGCTAGCCACTTGAACACATTCAGTAGGCTGATAATTCCTGTCTGCTTTACTGTATTATCTGGGACAGTATCAGCAGAGTGTGGGCGATTTTAACAACTGAAGGTCTTAATAAAACAGAAGTGACTCTGTACCTACAGATAAGGCTTTGTATATAGCTCCCATGACTGTACTCCATTTCTTCTTGGAAACTGTATTACGGTTTACTTAGCAGATAAATACCCCATAAAGAGAACCAGTCCACAAAATAGAGAGCTTGTTTACTTGCATTATAACATAAAATTGCTTATTATCCCCCTCATTTTTGTGTCCATTATAGATAACAGGTAGATGACTGTTTTCATGAGTCAATGTAATGCCGACCAACGATGATTTTTAGACCAGCATACAAAATGCATTCTACAGTACATCAAGAAAGAAAATTACTGTTCATTGTTCGATGGCTGGACATATTTGAATTGGTAGATGATTTTGAACAATTGTTTGACCATTATTCTAGTATTGGACACTAGAATTAGACACTATGGACACTAATTTGACCATTAAAGAGGACCTTTCACCACTCCTGACATGCCTGTTTTAATAGCTTCATGCATTTCCCTTGTAATAACAATTCTGGAACATCTATTCTTAGGGCTCTATGTTGTGCCATTCCTTTATTATTCCTGCTAGAAGTTATGAATGAATTGCTAGCAGTCTGCAGTAAGGGTACAGAAGGGAGGTAACAAGTTGGGGGTGTGTACCTGCACGGTCTGACAATGGCAGCACTGATTGGATAGAGTCAGACTATGTAGGTACACACCCCAACTGGTTACCTCCCCTCTGTTCTCTTTCTGCAGACTGCTAGCAATTAATTACTAACTTCTAGTAAAAATAATAAAGGAATGACACATCATAGAGCCATAAGGGTAGATGTTCAAGAATTGTTATCACATGGAGAATGCATTTCACTGTTAAAACAGGCATGTCAAGAGCGGTGAAAGGCCCTCTTTAACTTGAACTCAATGAAGCTGCCATAAAGAACACCTGCTATCTTTTCTATGCAGGGAGGATGTGTGTGGTCCCAAAATGGTGGCCCTAAGGAAGTACTTAACCATAAAAAAAATATCTACAAAATGGGTAAAAAATAATATTTATCTCCTGTAGGCTATTGGGGGATATTTATTATTAAAAGATTTTTCTTTTTTTTGTCCCCAGACAAAGCACCACTCCATTGGCTCAGCCTGATATTGCAGCTCTGCCACATTCACTTCAATAGGACTGAGCTGTAATAGACCTAACAAAATACACAAAATACATTTTTATAGATGTTGGCTTACCAGGAACTTTTGCCTCCCGATAGTGTCAGCATAAAGAAAGATGATCAAAATTGATCTGTAAAAAAAGAATAATTTGAATACTATAGAAATAAATTGGATTTGATGCAAAATCCATAAGGATCCACTGAAAGTTTGAACTGGTTAAATGTCCAAATGTGAGGAAAAAATGCAATATGGAGATATTTACAATTTCCGTCCATGTAATATCGATTAAATAAGAGAAGCCAAAATTGTAGGAACTTTTCGGAACAGATACTGTTTGTTTTCTTAAGTGCTCCTGGCACAGCGAGTCTCGGCTCTAGATAAAACATAACCTAATTTTCAGCTTGAGGCACAGTGTAAGAAACCGATGTGCCAAAGTAGGGGCTGCCCGTAAGATACAGGAGGGGACTGTAGAAGCCAGCAAAAAAAAAACTATTTGATAATCACTTTGAAAGAAAACACATGCAGAGCATATGCCGGATCCAGGCAGAAATTATCATTGGTGCTAACACTGCTGAATGCATACATTGGATTTCTCATTTTTATAGCTCAGAAATTGTTCTTTGGACTACAGATCGTAGGCCTGATATGCACTGCATGCAATGGGGGTCAGATTTATTAATACTGTCTAAAATGTGAACAGTATAAAGATAAGCCAGATTTATCACAGTGTCTCAGCCTGATTTATAGATTTGGTGAAAGTTTAGATACTTTTTCTAACTTTTTATCAACTATTAGTTGGCTTATGTAATGGAACCAATGTGGATCCCATATACCACTGAACAGATTTTGATTGGGCCTTCTCCTGAGGACATTATTTAAGTAGCCCAACTGGTCATCATCCTTTACTTCAAGAGGCAGTGGCCTGTTGGTTCACCTGCAGAGGTTAGTGTCTGTTGATTGGCTGCTAACCACAGGTTTCAAAAGACACCAGTGAGGGGCTCCAAAGGATCAGGTAAAACCATAGTTAGAAACAAGCTGAGGTCAGGGCAGGCAGAGTTCAAACACTCTGGGAAGCAGTCCAAACATTGGGGTGGGCAGTACAGGGTCAATATAAGTAACAGGCAGAGTTCAGGCCAGATAGCAAAGGGTCAATGCCAGTTAACATGCAGACAGACAGCACTATACAACTTTGCAGTCACTGGCTAGGTAGACAAACCTATTGCTCGGACGCCCTCCCACAGGCAAACTTGCGTTAAATACCCTAGGTAGGCTAGTCATAGGCTGGACAGATTAGGATGCACCCTATAGGCAGGCAGAGGTACTGCAGGCAAAGAGCAAGACACAGTCCAGCAGGAAGTAGATGGAGCAGTGGAATTCCAAAGGGCATTGATCACCAGAGCAACAGCAACAAAAAAAAAATCGGGTAAGCATTTCAGTGGCCGTGCCTGCTCGAAACAGGGAGATGCTGGCGGTCCACAACTTACTTTGAGACAGACGTTTGTGCCAAAATGATGTTGCATTTCATGTCATGTCATTTTCCCGCTAAGCCATGCCGCTTTCAAACTAGACCACTCTACCTAGTCAAGAGGGGTGCAGTGAATTACTCTTCTTATACATATTCTTCAAAAATATGTGTAAAACAATATTTTGCACCTAAAATGGGTGAGATTTTCGCACACAATAAGCAAAAATTCAGATGCTGTAACAATAATAAATATGGGCCATAGTGAGTAAGGTGTAGATGATTGTTGCTGGGAATTTGAAATATAATAATAATAACAATAATAATAAAACAATAATATGAAATCCAATTATTTTAAAGTGGTTATCCCATGCAAATGTAAAAAATGAAAATCAGACATCATATATGTAGTACATGACAATCTCTAACAAAGCTAGAACCAGCCTTGTACCTCACATGGATCCAGAGATCTCCACATTCATTGCTCTGCTAGATTTATATCAAGCTGACAGCTCAAGAGGAGTGTCTTTTCTGCTGCAGCTCAGGGGGCGTGTCCATGCTCTCCCTATCACAGCTAAGGGGGCATGTCCATGCTCTCCCTATCACAGCTCAGGAGGCAGCTGAAGGATGAAACTGAGCATGTGCGGCCTTCTCAGTGAGCAGGTCAAAGAAATAGAAAAAAGAACATAGAGCAGGAGGCGCTATACAGATACATTTTTTGGAATAACGCTGTGGCTATGCTAAATGTTTAATTACATGCAAATACAAAAGTATTCCTATGCAGGTGCTGGTTTGAAAAATGTAGAATATTTTTCGTAGGACAACCCCTTTAATATGGGGAAGCGTAAGAGGAGGCTAAATTACTGCAGCTCTTTACTTCCTCCCTGCTGATTTTCTGCTTCAGGAGAAATGGCTAAAATAATTAGAAAATCCTCCTCAAATGGAGAATTTCACGCTGACAACTAGTGGGTTAAAATATTTTTAAAAGGCACCAATGAGTACACAGGTCTTCTTTTGCTTTATGTTGGTTGCTGGCTATAATGTAATGTTTTCAGGAACTTTACAGTAATAAAGGTTATGGGACAGGCTTCAACCCTCGGCATCACCCTCTATTAGCTGAAATCAAGAGCCTAGTACAGAACTGCTCTTGACACTGGTGAAATCTTGGTCGTGCTGTGCTTAAATGGGATCCGTCGCTTTCTTTTTTTTCAGTGACACAGTGCTCATAAAAAAACATGCAAACTGCATTGTGACTATCAGCAAATAACAGCTGATCCTGCGAGCAAAACACAGTTGCTGTCAGGGTGACCTGCAATATCTAATACAATAGGATATGTATGTTTTTTTCTGCTAAGAGGTATATCAGGAATATACAGTAAACCCTCAGGATAGAATGGCCTCAGGATACAATATTTTCAACATACAATGGTCTTTTCTGACCTGAAACTAGACTCAACATACAATGCCTCAGACTCAGATCCAACTAATTAATGACACTTCTCTGGTAAAATAGCTGTATTAGTTACTAGTTATCAGTAGAGATGAGCTAATCTATTCGTCGATTCGTTGATTCGTATCGAATCTTGGAAATTTTCAGCTGCGAAGCGAATCCGAATATTAGGTGATTCGCTCCGTTAAGATTCGAAAATGTTCCTAAGGCTTTCTACGCATTCGCTACTTACTTGACCGATAAATTGTACGCTAATGCTACGTATAAGTTACTCTATACGCTGTTGTGTACGAATTCAAGTAATTAGCGAACTTTTACTGTTAGTTACTTATTAGTGCGCAAAAGCCCGGGAAGAAAGCGCCCACCTGACCTAGTGGGCAGAGCTTGCTCTGATTGGCTCAGGCTTGGTCAGCCATTGACGCATCACTTGTGCTGCAACTGCTGAGACGAGCAGAAGCACTGTGTGTGAAGTTCTGAGACTCTGAGACCTGTGTTGTTGAAATTGGGGTGTAATTGTTCAAGGAATCCATATTACACATATCAGGGATACTGCAGGGCAAGTGTACGGCAAGTGCAGGGTTAGTAATTAATCAGGCAAGGAGAGAGAGACAGGGAGAGAGACAGGGACAAAGACAAAGACCAGCTGCAGGGCCACAGAGTGAAGTGAAAAATGTCTGGAATGGATAAGCAAAAGAGTTCCAGTTCCAGCCAGACCTCGAGCTCTAAAAAAAAGGAGAAGGTGGCACAGGGCAGCAGTGCCAAAGGACCTGTAGCCGGAGCTTCTACTTCTAGTATTCGCAATACTTGGCCGGTGTTCCACCGGGCTAACCCACCAAGGAGCAAAATTGTAGTGGAGAAGAAAGTGGATGAGGTAGTGGAGTGGATAGCACGCTCATCTCAGTCTCAGCCGGATGATCTGCTGTCATCTGCTGATACAGTATCCATATGTAGCCAGGGGTCAGACTCAGAGCGTTCCTCCTGCTCTACCATTCCTCTCCAGCAAAGCCCGTCATTTTCATGCGCAATTTGTACGCTCATGCGTACGCTTCCAAAGAAGTTGCGTACCTTTTAAAACTGAACGTTCATTATTAGTGTGCGAATGTTCGCTAAACGCCACATAATAGCGTATATTTTGTACGCAGATTCAACAAATCTTATGAAAAGTTCGATGAATGTTCGGTGAATAAAATTTTTAATCATCTCAATAATTTTTCATCTCTAGTTAGCAGCTATTACCAACTGTTATATGTAAGGACTTGTTTTATCTGTCTTAGTTATTTACTTATTTTTCATACATTTTTTATTTTCTCTAATCTTGGATGACATTTTCGGAACCGATTAATCAAATTACAATGGTTTCAACATACAATGGACGTCCTGGAACCAATTAATATTGTAACTTGAGGGACCACTTGTATACACAAGTTTGAGGATGAGAGGTGGCTGCTTTTGAAATGGGAAATAACAGAGTGAATGACATCAATGCGTCAGGCTGATAATTATTTTTGGAAGAGCTCAGATGTTTTTTTGGATGTTTTCTTTTTTTGCTATTTCCTTAGCTTTGCAGATAGGTGTTCTTTGCCTGAGGATATCAGCAGCTTGCTAGAACCAGCTCACTTTGAACATTGCTTACCAGGTGTTGAAGTACAAAAAGTCCATAAAGCTCCATCTGTTCCAGGTGAATGCTGTTATAGGGCTTGTCTGCAGTAGATAAAGGGGTCTTTTTTTCCAGAAACAGCGCCTCTCCTCTTCATGGATTGGTTCTGGTATTGCAGCTTTGCACCATTCATTTGAATGGAGTTGAGTTGCAATATGAAAAGGCTGCAGCAGGCTGAGGATGGGTCTCGGAATAACAATACAGGTTATATATACACTATGTTGTAAAACTAAGTAACTCTCTAATAGTACCAAACGTGATTGAAATCATTTTTAAGAATTCACATTTTATGCTTGGTATCTTCCATGTTTACCCAGTGCTTTTCTCAGTGCCCTATAAATACCACTGTGATGGAGAAATACTTGACATTATAATTTCGATCTGCTGCTTATTTTCAACCTTGCCAATTCCCTTTTCATTCAAAACAATAGGCAACATTTTTCTTGGCACTATATGGGACTATTTATATGTCAACGGTATATAATTCCAGTGGCTGGTTCTCAAGTAGATCTTAATGACTAGTAATTCATTTAATCAAGATATTTCTATAAAAATAATACCAATCTTATTATATAATATCATATAGACTCATGTAACCGCTCTCAAGTAACTGTTAATTAGAAAATAACAATACATCACATGTAATAAAATATTGTCATAATCCAATTTATTCCTACATGGGGTCTTCATGGGCTGTTGGACCTTGTCTGAGAGAGCAATCTTGACTAGTCACAAAAGTGTGGGGCTGTACGGGAGCAGGAGGGTGTGAAGAATTTGCAGGAGGGGGGCCCTCAAAAATTTTCTGTGAGGCCACTGGCCCTCATGATATGCTGGAAAAATAATACAATAAAAAACTGTAATAATAAAATGTTCCAAAAAATAGATTAATCTGAGGAGTACATACATGCAGACCATATATTCTGTGATGGGATTCCTACATCCAGATTTAGAGTATTATACATTTGGCATAAATCCCCTTAGTCTCACATAATAAATGCAAATAGCCAAAGTTCAGATCCATTGATATGATGAAAACTAGCTTGCCAATGGAATCACTAAATAGATATTTAAAGGGGTTATCCGGGAATTTGATATTGATGGCCTATCCTCAGGATAGGTCATCAATATCAGATTGGCAAGGGTCCGACTCTGGCATCCCCGCTGATCAGCTGTTTATAAGAGGCCGCTGCTCTCACTTGAGCTTACCAAGCACAATCACTTGAATGGGACCGAGCTGCACGATTATGACAATATATGATGACATCACTGACCTAGGAATGACCCAGGTGCCCATGGAGCGCCACAGTCTCTTCAAACAGCGGATTGATGGGGGTCCCGGGAGTCGGACCCCTGTAATCTTATTATTGAGGATAGGCCATCAATATCAAATTCCCAGATAAACCCTTTAACTGTAGTAACCAGAGAATTAAGGCGCTTCTCACTCCTCCACATCTCTTCTTGTTAATTCGCTGTGCTTTGTAGTGTTACCCACTGCTTCTCTGCTGTCTTAGTGAATGGACTCTGTGCATGCGCTGTATAGTTGATAGTACACGATGTCCTTCTAGTTGGGAACAATGTCGTAGCTGGTTGCTAAAACAACTTTACCCTCCCAATACAGCACTGCATCTTGTGATGCCAATGAGCAGGATATCGATAACCGAATAGCTTGCTTGCTATTTTAATGTTCATTCTGATCAAAATCATATATTGGACAACCTCTTAACAGCCAAATGCATTTCGGAACCTTCTCAGTTCATTCCTGAGTGGCAATCACGTTATAGTCTGTCTTCAGAAGCGCGCTTTTATGTACCGACTAAATCCCAATAAAAACCTGGACAAAATATAGAATACATGGTGGTGTAAGGCCATAAAGTTACACAACACTATTTTATGACTTTTTTAAAGCCAGAATTCTGGAGTGCAGGGCTTGATGAATTACCCCTCAGTTTAAAAAGTAGAAGATAATTTATACAAAATGGCAGATGATCGCCATCATTGGTCAGTCATGCCAAACATGCCTCGTTTCAACCAATGGTGCCGAAGACATCCACTCTTTTTGCATACATAGTTGACTGCTATCAGGGATCATCATCTACCTTTCACATATAATTATAAGGTGATGGCCAGAACAAAATGTTCCAAATTGGGCTTTTCAGGCCACCTTTTGTCTTTTGTGCCTAGCCGGCATTAAGCACAATAATGCAGAAAAAATTCTGAAGATCCCATAGAAAGGAGGATTTTTTGAGTTTGGCACCATGCTGATTACTTGAATGAGCAGGGTCAAGTACCGCAGACACCCAACAATATGATGGTAGACAAGTCAGTAGATCACCTTTTTCCACTTTAAAGACTGTGACCATGGTTCGTTTTTGCTTAGTTAGTGGCAGACCATGCGACTGCTATGGAGCCCAGGACAAGAGGGGGCCCAGTCTTAGTTGGGATTATCTCCTCTTCTACTGGAGGTGAAATCTTGGTCACGACTCTACCCTCTAAAGGAACAACTTTTAGTAAACGAGGCAGTGGAAAAATGGCCCATGGGTCATTGAAAGGGGTTTAGACAGAAACCCTTCTATCCTGTGTGGGGGCCTGGTTTGATCCTTGCTATGGACTTACTTCTCTATGTATGCCACTGACTGTACATGCATTTTTTACTTAAAGAACTCATAGAATTTAGGTTTCAGGATTCAGGTTTAATAATACATAATGATGTACTTTACCTCCAGAATCCAATTTATGAACTGTATAATAAGCCTTACATGGAAGTAACACCCATTCACTTAAGAAGCAGTGCTCTGATTCTCGCAGAATCTTGTAGACGCAAATCAAACAAATGGCAATTTGCAGTATATGCAGTAACTAGCTCAGATGTTAAGGGCATATAACTAAATGGTTATATTTTTTGCCATGGGGTTAAGGACAAAAGAAGTGTGCAGCCTCTCTATCATTTACTGTATATACCCCTATTGTAGTAAGCTTCATAAACATAAATATGGTGGTACTTATCGGTAACTTGCCTTAGGCTGGTAGACAACTCACTGTGACATTTGGGGTACATTTGTCTGATTTGATTGGTCATGGAGAGAAAGCTCCCTGGGATTACCACCATTAGTAGTAATGCCCTCTGTATGGTGCCCAATAATAATAATGCCCCCACAGAACCCCCGGTAAAAATAATTCCCCATAGAGCCCTCAGTAGTGATAAAGTTCCCCAAAATTCACTCAGCAATAGTAATAAGGCCCACTAAAGTGCCCCCAGTAGTAAAAATGCACCATAGTGCGATCAGTAGTGATAATGCTCCCCAAAATTCCCTCAGTACTAATAAGGCCCCCTAAAGTGTTCACCATAGTAATAGGGCCCCACTAAAATGCTCCCTGTAGTTATAATGTGCCCCTCTATAGTGCCCCCAATAGTTATAATGCACCCAGCTATAGTGTAATCAGTAGTTACAATGCCCCCTGTATTGCCCTAGTACTTATAATATGCACCCTCTATGTTATAGTTCGAATCTGCCCCCTCTGTATTATAGTTATAATTCCCGCCCTCCTCTTAGATTGGCCCCTGTAGTGACCACCTCCAGTAGTAAAAAAAAATAAAAAAATACTCACCGGACTCCCGCTCATGCTTCCATCTGCAAAGTAGGCAGCGGCCTTAGCTGCCCGTGTCCGTGTGCAGGCAGTCACTATTACATCGTCGCACCACTTGGGGACCGACATGGATGGTTGCGACTGTCTAAGCTGTGCTATTGTCTCCTTAACGACAACTATTTAGTCTCATACTCCACCAACTATTCAACTGGATTGCCATTTTGAAGGCAAGTTCTGAGCCCTGGGCTTGTGCCCTGAATGTTTTGGCCTAACGATGCCCATGGATGGCTAAAGTAATCCTTCTTTGTTAAATTTCACCTTGTGAAATCATCAATTTGGTTGAAATCATACATTTTGATCAACTTTAAACTAATATACAGTATGTGGTCACATTGTTCAGCTGGATACAATTTTTTTCATATTGTAAGGGACACAAATTTGAGCAGAAAACTAGGTGGAGCGGGTTTTAAAATTTTACTATCTTTGCTTTTAAGTCATAGTCCCTCAGTCCTGAAGTATGTCCTGGAATTGTGGCCAAAGATCCACCACTGGGTCAGCCCTGCTTATTCACTTTCCAGGTATGTCTTCCAACTGCGCCAAGAGTTGACTTCAGGTTGTAATTGATCTCAGGATCTATCTAGTGACTGGAGCTGTCATGAATGTGCACCATCTCTCCTCTCACACGGGGGCATGTTCGTTGATGGCCTTGGTAGTCAGATCCTCAGCAGTACATTTATCACCTATCCTGTTGTTAATGTAAAACACAAAAAGTGAGGAGGCAGTACTAGATAATCTAATTGAAGAGGTTTCCTAACATTACTGTAAATGTTATTTTGATATAATTCAGCATTAAAATGAATTAGTCTTGTAATTTAGTTTCTGGTACAAAAAGGCTCCAGTTGAAAGATATTCTCTTTATGTCATCATAATAGCTTCCCCTAGTGTTCAGTCTGTGTAGTGATGTGTACGTCCTCTTAATGTGCTGAAGGAGAAGGTCAAAGATGCTCAGTTGCATCCTTCACCTGCCACTAGCTGAATCTTCTTTTAACAGACTGATGTTCTTGACAATAGAAAATGCCCCCTTATCTTAAGGTTTATCTTCTATGTAGAGAACAGTTTGTACAGTTTGTACTTTGTACTATGTAAGGAGACTCACACAGTAGTGGATGGAAAATCACACACACAGGAGATAGCCCGCTACATCCAGCTCTACCTCATACAGCTATGAGCTCTCTCCTCCCCTGCTCAACCTCTCAAAGTGTGGAAGCTCCAGGCTCTCTTTCTTCTTGAGTTATTTAGAGCTGGGCTCTCCCTCTGAAAAGAACGGCTTTAGAGATATAGTTAGAGATCCCATGGTGTCCTGCTCTGTAATCTTAATAGAGGACACTGTATGGCTGTTATCCAAAAATAACCACTCAAGTAGAACTATAGCGACACAAATGGTAATTCAGTGTGACACCTCATCTGTCAGGGTATAGTAAATCTTATGTATGCAGTTTCTGTGTTAATAAAGTTTATTTTATATCGTCCTGAGTTTGGCCCCCAGGTATGCCCAGATTTTCACATCTTGACTGCTGTCTAACAACCACAGATAATAGTAGACCCAGATATATTTGGCTTGTTCTCACCTTTTTGAAGAATATTTTTCTATGTTCAGTTGTTATGTGGGACTTGGTAGTGCACATGCCATAGCCATAGAAGCTATAGCAATTGCTATGGGCCCAGAGGTTGGGAGGGTCCATTCAGGTGGAAGAACATTGTAACTTTTTGTGGAGAATAATTTGGTGTATTTTTGTTATAATGTGGATTTTCAGATGTATGGTGCTATAATACCTTTCATTTTTGCAACTTATGTTGCTGTTTAGTTGGTCTGCATTCAGGGGCGTAGCTATAGGGGAAGCATCTGCTTTGAAAAGTGGCGAGGATCACCTAATGTTACAAAAATTGATCAAATGTTGCAGAAATTCTTTCCACAAAACTGACAAATCTGATTTGATAAATGTCTTCCATTGTGCTGTGTTTTATATTTTACTATTGACTTTCAGCTAAGATCTGGCCACAGTATTTTTGGCCAAAAATAATACAGGAAACAATAGTAGGAAAAGGGCCACAAAAATTGAATTTTCAGAAAAAAAATCTTTGTGCGCAAAACCACCCTAAAATCATATTCTAAAACTGTCCTTCTGTACTGAGCTACATGTACCTTTCAGGCCTCTTGCAATGTTTTACCTTTTTACCTCTTTTTCTTAATCTTTTTTTTTTGTAATGTGCTTCAGTATCATCTGTTGTTTTCAAGTGCTGCTCACATGCTGGGGACCGCTGTTCTACATAATTGACAAGTGACATAAATACTTATAGCAGAAACTTCTATTTTCTGCTTGGCAAAACACCACAATGTAATGCCAATTCTGACTTCCAAAAAAATTGCCAAAGTGTTCCTATTCAAAAACAAATTTTACTCTCTCTCTCTTGTTTCTACATCCATGTACTAGGATCAACTTCATACAAAAAAAAATGCTATATTTTTGGAATGTGAGAGGAAACTGGGGTACCATAAGAACATCTTAAATCTTCACAAATTCGAGAAGTTCCCCCACTGAGATTGGAGCTCATGGTCCACTGTCCCATATTTGTGCTGGGCAGTATTCACAATTCTATAGGCAAAAACCGATGTGGATTCAAAAGAGAGTAGAAGTATCAGTCATTCTGTCATACTTTTCCTTTTTCTTAGATTTGGCCATGGTTCCAAAAACCGCATGAGTGACCCAAGGCTGATCTGTGTTTTTTTTATGACTACGTGAATTTTTAGTTATAATTAATGTTGAAAAGGTTTAGTTAATAGAGACCAATGAAAGTCCAAAATCTGTGTTTACTCACTTCTATGATTGCAGGAACATAGGACATGACAATTTATCATTTTTGAAAACAGTCTTGGTTATCCTTTCCTCCATTTTTCCGAGCTGATCTGCCGACATGAAATATTAGTTGTCTTAACTTGGATGCTGTGTTGTTTCTACAGTATCTATTATGTTTAGACTTCATGTCGCTGCTGATAAATTAGGATGCGTCAGTGCTTTGCTCCCTGCTGTGACTAGAAAGTTTTTTCTCCATAGCGGAACTCAACAGAGACTTTTTCTGCCTCCTGATGTTTCTTCATAAAGAGGAGTGATGGTTCAGAAAAATTTGTTCTAGGAACAGATTAATACTGCTTTAATATATTAAATTGTTGCTCTATGTGAGCTCCAGATTGTAAATGAGAAGTGTAAGTCATTCTATAGATCAGTTTCACCAGTTACTAGAGTCTAGGACAGTAGTTGGAGTTCATTCAACTTGTAGACTTGTAGTGTACCAGGCATACAGTATCTCAAGGGTGGAGAGGACAACCCAAAAGATACAATACAAGAAGCCCATCTGACATGCAGACCTATAGTTTGCTCAATATGTATCAACGATGAAGAAAACAATCCAAAAGCTACTTACAATACAGGGAGCTCTTTTTTTTTTTTTTTGAATGCCCGAGATTTTACCTATCTTCACTCAAGTACAAAAAAGTGCACAAGGATGCGTTCTATTGCAGGGTACATACAATACAGGCAGCTCATTGAACATGTAGACCTACGGTTTACCAAAACAACCTAAAAGTAGCTTTCAGTGCAGGGAAAAAAATGGGGCATGTAAACTAGAGATAAATGAATCAATTAAAAATTCACCCCAAATTTCTTGTGACTTATTTTGGGTGAATCAGAGAGAGGGAAAGCCATGCATAATACTGTACTTCACTGGAAAAGAGACATGAAAGACAAAACTCCTTTCAAAGTGACAAGAGTACTGAGATTCTCAAGAGTAAATTGTTTAGCTGAGTGCCCTTGGGGGTACTCTTGGGGGTGTGATTTCTCAATAGGGAGACCACCTTGCAGTGGCGTACATAGAGAAGTAAGGGCCCCATAGCAAGGACCAAACCAGTCCCCCCACACAGGACAGAAGGGTTTCAGTCTAAACCCCTTTCAATGACTCTTGGGCCATAATTCCACTGCCTCATTTGCTAAAAGTTGTTCCTTTAGAGAGTAGAGTCCTGACCAAGTTTTCACCTCCAGTTAAAGAGGAGATAATCCCAACTAAGACTGGGCCTTCTCTTGCTCTGGGCCTCATAGCAGTTGCATGGTCTGCCGCTATGGCACTTACACCCTAGCCACCTAGTATGCATAAGAAGTATTGTAGCCCAGCTTACACTACTCTGTGTAGATATGTGGTTTACCAAATAACTCGAGGGTAGTGAAGAAAACCCAAGAGGTACTGTATTTACACTTCAGTGAGCTCAGGTGATATCTTAACCTACCATTGGGTGGAGAAGGCATGCCAAGACCTATTTATACTACAGTGAGCACATGCAACATTTACACCAATAGTATAGTTTACCTAATAAAGCCCAAGGGTGGTGAGTTACAGAATTGGGTCAACACAATTGCATCTCAAGGACATGTTGAAATTGCATTTGCCTGCAACATAGGCCCCAAATAGAAACAAAGCCGTTGCTCAGCTGTGGTGCAACCCACTAACTTGGACCTCCAAATGGCTATGGTCTTCATGTAGTTCAGGTCAAACACATGTCAGTGCCTGAAATCTAACATTCAATGCTGTTTTTTAGTACTGGTCTGATCAGGCAGTATTTTTTTTTCTTTTATATCCTGCTATAAAACCTTGTCTCTTTTAGAAATAATCATGTCATATTGTACGGTACCGAGCAGAGACGCCTCATATCCCATGATAACAATAACAAACAATGCTGCGAGATATTAATCCATCACTAAGCAAATACAGAAGAAATATGTACGGAATAAATGTTCAGAACAGACTTTTTATGTGGCTGGAACAGTATGTTTCTTATCTGCCGAGGACACCACAGCACAGATCCAGAAAACCTCCATTACAGTCTATGTAATTAGTCACACACTCAGCACCATGTGCAAATACAGCATTAGTCACAGGATTTGTCATGAGTGCCATCTCTGGCACCCTTACCTACAGATGTGTCCTTCCTTATCTTTCCTCGTGATTCAAGATATTGTGACAGGAGTAGCACACCTTGCATTCTCTGAATAAAAACTTTTTTGTGTTGCAATGCACATCAAAGTAACACACAAGATTTTTCGGCAAATCAGGTTGTCTTAAAGAGGTATTCCAGTTTTAATGATTACATTTGTTTATTTATTTAGAGAATAGGATGTTGAACAATTTTCTGATGCACATTTATTTAAAATTTTGCTCACAGACCTTTATTATTTCCAATTAGAAAAAAAACGGTACTGCCTGTAGGCCCATTTTAGTCCATAGGATAGTTAACAGGACTAAACACATCATCAGTCATGTGAGCTGTCATGTGATCCTCACAAGTATCTTATGACTGTTGCAGAGTATGGTTGCTGGGTGCAGCAGAGTCAGTTTAGATCAGACATTGTGGAGTAATAGGAACTGGGTTTATTGGAACATGCATGCAATAACTGGAGGTCACCTTACATGGTGGATGGCACACAGACAGGAAAAAGAAATCAGTGAGTTCACATCCATGTACAGGAAAATACATCATAGAAATGCAGAGACTACAAGTTAGCATTAGTAACAGCGACATCTAGTGTCACAACAATAAACTGTAGTCCATCTAGCAGAAGTCACTCAAACAATAGACTAAGCTGAAGTTGTTGTATCTCAAACAGTGTCCATGCTTTTACTTAAATGCCCTGGTATCTAACAGCTGAATAATACTATATTGGGGAGCAGAAAATATATACAGTATGTACAGTATTACGACCTGCTGCAGCACCTTATCTTGTCTGTCAGTGTCTATGTAGAAGCAGATCTGTGTGTTTCATTTTTTTACTCTAAACTTTACTAACAACATGAAATCACCACCTAGAGACCAGCAGCCATTTTACATCACCTACAGACAGCAACAATGTAAATACACACAGTAATGTAGTTACTGTAATAACCATGATAAAATCATCATTCAATCATTAGCCCTATTTACTTATCACATAAATGTGTCTTGTGTGCTGACCCAGCGCATGTACAGTATGTCATGTAACACTGCTGCTTACTGAGTGTCAAGGATTATAGGATGTGAGAAGTGTTATATGACCAGGGGCGGATTGGCCATAGACCTTACAGGGAAATTTCCCGGTGGGCCGATGCCCTGGGGGCCACCCAAGCCCTCCTTACTACGGAGTACATAGGAGCCCTCAGCAGTAATCAACACTGTGAGAATCAGACACTCATGTACCCAGTCAGTGACTGCACATGCCCTCCTGAATTCAGCTGCTTTGGCCCACATGCCACCTCACCTTAAGCCCCCTGCTCCATATATAATCAGAGACAGCTATTAGTGGCCACCACAGAGGGACAGCAGTAGTATATGGTTATGATGGGATGGCATTTTGAGCTATGGAATTGCTGACTCCCACTTATTTGTGTTGCTCCGTCTCTTGTCAATTTGGACCTGCCTACAATATGGGGCCACTTTTGGTTTTTATTCCCGGGCAACTTTAAGCTCCCAGTCCACCCCTGTATATGACTGATGCCATGTTTCAGTCAGGCCAAGGATACATTACACAGGACTGATACATGGGTTATACCATACTGTATATAGGGGGCAAACTGCCTGATAGAACAAAGGTGAATGTATGCAGACTTTTACATGCATGTCTATTAGAGAATTGTATGATTTCCTATGAAACAAATAAGTTAAAAAAAAAACAAAAAACTGGAATACCCCTTTAAACTGAGACTGCAGAGTTCTCTCCTGGTAAAAGTATGAGAGATAGGACCTGCGTCAGGCACTTATGGAATATCCAGCTTTAAATGGGTATATCCCCTTTAATTTTCTCCTGATGCCTTTACTTTTTTTGTGGGTTATAATTGAGGATTGGGTTTTGTATGCTGTCTAGTGCAGGCAGAGCAGTGGAAGGGCACATGCTGAAGCCAGCTGCCTTATAGCCAGAGGTAAGTCTGCTCTGAGGTTTGAGGGAAGTAACTGGGGAAAATCAATAATCTCCTGTATATATTTTGTAAAGTTTTTCTATATGAGACAGGACAGGATGAGGTTATTATTTTGCCTATATGTAGAATTTAATCACTTAGAATACATTTAAGCGTCTGTCTAGCTCCCCTCTGAGCATAGTGCATGCTTACAGTTTGCTGACCAATGACTTTTTCACTGGTTATTTTGAGAATTTAGTTTTTGTACCTTGTAGAAAGAGCACAGTTACATGAATGTCTGGTAACTGTTGCTGGATGGGATCCCAATCACTGGAATGTTGGCCCATGTTATCCCAGCGAGCAGCACGTATGGACATGACATGCTGTGTAGTCTCAGCTTGTCTATCTGAGTTTCATAAGTCCTTTTACACTGTGAATGTAGTGTTTTACTGTTGGTGACGCAAGAGGAAGATATACAAAGGGAGTAATTCACCCGTCAACAAAGTTTTCATCTTTTTAAAGGGCATCTGCAGCAGTTATATGTGCACTTGGCAGCTGAAGTCATCTGTGTTGGTCCCATGATCATATGTGCCCGCATTGCTGAGAAAAATAATGTTTTATTATATGCAAATGAGCCTCTAGGAGCAACAGGGGCGTTGCCATTACACCTAGAGGCTCTGCTCTCTCTGCAACTGCCACATCCTCTGCAGCATGATTAATAGGGCCATGCAGTGAGAACGTCACCACTCCTGGCCCTGACTTCTTCTAAAGTCAATCAGAGTGGATAGGGCACTGCAGTTGTAGAGAGAGCAGAGCCTCTAGGTATAATGGCAACCCCCCCCCCCCCCCGTTGCGCTTAGAGGCTCATTTGCATATAATAAAACATTATTTTTCTCAGCAATGCAGGCACATAGGAACACTTTTTCCAATAGAGTGCAAGCACGACCACCACTGCTGGTTTGCAGGGTGGTCATAACCATGGAAACGAGCGTAAAATGCAAATGAAAATTAATTGAGTGAGCAAAGGAGACAATATGGGCAATCATAATACATTAGTAAGTGACTTGTATTAACATAATAAATACCATTTACTTTAGTGAGACAACCCCTTTAAATGATAGAAAAGTGAAGATAATGGCTACAGAGTCATAAGAAGGAGAAGCAACAGTCTGCAGAAAGCCGTAATGAAAATGAAAGGGGGGCCCAGAGTACTTTCTGCCTCATAAGACACACATGGTAGGTTGGGGGCCCCGTTACAGATTTTGCATTTGAACATTCACCTGTCACTTTTACATTTGGCCATTAAATTTATTTAACAGTGATTTTCTTTTTTGTTCGTTCCCACATTAAGTTGCACGTACGATAAAGTATCTAATGCCTTGCAAGCCTTTATTAAGAATGACTATACGATACCATTAAGCCCGGTGCATATGTCTTCTTCTGTGCATCTGACCTGATTATTCAGTATCAATAATGGAGTAATTAGATGTCTGTGTACAGTTAACAGAAAATAGAGAAATGACTCTGTTCAAGAAAGAACAAACAATGCTTCAAGGGGAAATGAAAGTCCATTAGGAAGGAAAGAAGAGGATCCTCAACATATAGTAACAATAAAAGACAGTGGGAGTCCTGCCCAGTGGGACTGAATGCAGTCACTTCCTTAATCTGGCTTTGATAAATCTTAAATTCATACAGGAACAAAAAAGGACATCAGTATTATAGTTAGTACATAATCATCGGGAAGTGTGTGTGGGGGGTGAGGGGGGGGGGCGTTCCATTGTGCCCAGGAGCTTCCATTTATACCCTTGATGTTTTGTATTAAATGTATATTATAGTACATTAAAGTGGTTGTGTCATCTCATACATTGGGGGACGATCACTAGAATATGCCCCCAATGTCTGATAGGTTAGGTTCCCAGCTACCTCTAAAAATAAGAGCGCGCTCGGCTACATTCAGAAGTCTCATAGAAATAAATGGGAAGTGCGCCGTACAAGCGTGGCCTCCGCTGCATTCACTTATTTGGGGCTCAGCTATTCTCAGCAGTCCCATGAAAATGAACGGAATGCGCAGTCCACTCTCCTCTTTGCAGGCTCTGTTTTAAAGATAGGCCCTGCTACCAGTGGTGGGACCTGCACTTATGAGACTTTGGCAGCATATCCTAGCCATATGCCCCCAATGTAAGAAATGACACGACCCCTTTAAATAGGTATTCCCACTGTGCACTAGATGTAAGTCCGACCACTGGAACCAAAACCTACCTCTAGAATGGGGATCCCTTGCTCCTCGGCGTTCCTGGTGAGTTGGACACTGGCATGTGCACACCATGCTCAATTAATTGCTATGAGAGTTACAAAACAGCTAAGCTCAGGGTGGACATAGGGTCTGGCAGTGGGGTCTGGAGATAGGTATGTGCCACAGAGGTGGGACTTCTATCTATCAGACATTTATGGCACATCCTGTATATATGCCATACATATCTAAGATGGTAACATTCATTTAAGCATGTTACCAATGTATTCTATTAGAAGTATGGACATCATAGATAGTGGTTCCTTGTCTGGGATCACAACTACCAGCAAGATTGGAGACTGGAGAGTGGCTGGAGGGCTCGGCAGTATGTATTATGTGATTGCCCTTTAGAATCTGAATGAGTGATATATAATGCCACATTTACAGCCATTCACTGATGATCACAGATGATTTCTGGTGGTTTCAGCCAAAGCTCGGTGGAAGCAGCAGATCATCAGAGGGTCTTCATTTAGAGAATGTGTTGTCCACCTGAAGCAACTCCTTTCAAAGTTATTATGTTATTCACTTATATAAAATGTACTAACTTTATGAAGTATTCAGCATTCAGTTCAGCAGCCCTGCAGCCATGTTTTCTGGAATCCTTTCTTTGGGTTGTCTCATTAAATAAGAGATGCTGGACATACACATGAGATAACGGTCATCTCAAGGCTTATTTGGCAGCTATCTCTCTCGATTCCTCTATACACATGCATGCTTGGAATTGAAAAATCTCAGCTTAAAATAAAATGGAAATAATATTTCAAAATTGGTAATAAAAAGTGAAATAAACACTAAGGGGAACATTTATTAAGACCGCTGATTTATACGCCAGTCTTAACCTCTCTGTGCTGTGACCAGGGCCGGATTGGCCATAGACCTTACAGGGAATTTTCCTGGTGGGCCAATGCCCAGGGGGCTTGTGAGTGGAAGTTTTTGGGGATGTATTTTGTGCTGCTGGCAGTATTTTGTGATGGACTGTGGTATTTGGCTCTGTTGGGGTGGTATAATGTGCCACAGTATGGTATTGCTGGCCCTGCCTTCCATCAATTTAGATCCAAATACAAAACAGGGCCACTTTTAGCATTTTTTCCAGGGCCACTTAAGGTTCCCAGTCCGCCCCTGGCTGTGACATCCTGTAAGCCATTTTTCCCCGCCATAAAGTGGTGTGGAAAATGATGAATGAGATGGGCTGTCCAGCCCGCCCTCTTCCCCACCCCCACGCCACATCCCCTTTTTCCGCCACTTTGGAAAAGTGGCGTGAGCAGGGTAAAGGCACAGATTTTGCCTTTGCGACTAAATCTTCAACCTTAATACGCCACAAAGTGGTGTAAAACAAATAATAAATTCTAATCATTCTGATTCTTATTGTGTGGCCTGTACTAAGCTACTGAGCATGTGTGACCCCTAGCACAGACCATGAACTTTCTGAGAGGGAATCCAAAGAACAACAGGAGCACCCATAACAACTATGGAACCAATAATTCGACAGAGGAGCATTTTCTCCCAAAAAAATTACTCCAATTGAAAATGTGTTCTGTTGTGTCTGATCTAACAGAGAAACATAAAATGTATCCGCAGGAAAACGGTGGGGGGTGGAGGGGGGGCAACTTCAACACTGTGGTATACCAGATTTAGCACCATAACTACTGTTATTCTGACGTTCATTGAACCCCAAAACGAGAAGAAACCAATTTGTGAATTATTCTGAACCAAGCTGAGTTTGTTTGGTCCAATGTATTGTAATGTAATGTAATGTATAAGATCATGTTGCTAGTCTTAAATGTAGATATCTAATATGGGATCCTTTTTCTTTTACCTTTGCATTTAAGGTATGTACTTTTTCTGAAAAGGATAAAAATCCAGTATATCAGACAACAAGACGTGTAATGTCAGTTATTGTACTGCTGAGTTGTATATCACAAGTTCCAGTTCAGTTCTATCATTCAATCAATAGATAATTTTATGGAGAGCCCGTCCGCCAATAAATCAAATTCCCCTTTAATCCCGAAATGTGTTAGTTTTCTGAGGTCAAAACATTTTGAACACTATATGATGTGTGTGTAATAAAAAAACAATAAAAACAATATAGTAGTATAATGATAATAATAATAATAATATTTGTTTTCTCTTTTTTACAGTGTTGCATATTCTGTGAATGTCTCAGAGGATTATCCAGGTAAAGTAGTTTTCATTTTCATATTTTAGCTGAATTTTAAGAATAAACTGTTGTTTGTGAACATGGGAAGTACACAAAGTTTGCCCATGATAGGGCAGCAGCAAAATCTATGCTAAATGTCAACGACTTTGCCGTACTCACAGTTTGGACGCTAAATGTGGTGTTTACAGTTGGCATATACAATTCCCAAGGGGTGATTGGAAAGCTGGTCTCTCTTTTTGTTAATGAGGCTGTGCAATCTCTTCTAAGGGGTACATCTTTTTTATTATCTCTCTCTCTCTCTCTCTGTATATATATATATATATATATATATATATATATATATATATATTATCCTCAGTCGAATACAGTCTCTTTAGAGGGAGCTGTCTTTTTGTTATCATGGGGAACCTAAAGCTTATTTGCCTCCACCACATGAAGAGAAGTCAGTATCGTCAATGTAGGTGTGTTAACTTTCTCTGACTAAGGCTCTATTCACACATCCGTATTTGTGCACATCCTGGAAAATGGTCAGTTTTTTTCGGATTCGTTGTTCCGCAAAAACTCAGGTGTTCCAGCACATCCGTTCCGTTTTTACTTAAAAAACGGAAACGATGTATCCATATGTCATATGTTTTTTGTGGATCCGCAAAAAACTGAAGGAGGAATCAAATCTATTTTTTTTTCTTTTCTACCCTCCTGGAACGGAATCCGCAAATGCGGATGACAGACGGATGGCTTTCCGCATGTCTTCCGCATTTTTGGTGGTTCCATAGACTTGTATTGAGCTACAGACCGCAAAATCGGGATAGAAGTAGGACAGGAGGATTTCTTTATGCAGACAGCACACGGTGAACTGTCCACATTTTTTCGGGACCCATTGAAATGAATGGATGCGGAAAGAATGCGGATACAAAATACGGACGCGTGAATGAAGCCTAATGCTCTGCAGTCCTCCTGGTTCGGCTGCTGCAATTTCTGTAGAATTCAATATCTCCTTCCCTCAAGAGTTGGCACATAAACGGTCACTTTGGCTGCGTGTAATCAGCAAGGTAACAGTTGAGCTGTTTAATTGTCCACAGCTTAGCCCAACCTCATACAAATTACTCATAGAGAAGAAGTGGTGGTGCCCGTCTATATCTTTCTCCAGCAACTCACTCCTCTTCCTCTCACCATAGACTTCTAGTAGCAGGAAGTAACCTGGTCCCTCAGTGAGCTTATAGTGAGTCTTGTCTCTATAGACAGATTTTAGCTGTGAATTGAGGGTGAATGATCACTTCAGGAGAAGGAGGAGGAAGTGAAGAGGTGTCTCATAAGTGGAGAAAGAGGCATTTATCCTTAAGATAGGTTACAAAGTTTCCTGTACTTGCTTGTACTATTGATTCATGCAGGGTTTGTTGAAAGTACAGTGTCTCTTGAAGTGTGCCAGTAATCACACTGTTATCAGGTTACGATATATCAGCTGATTAGATAAGTTGCACACTGGAGATAAAGTGCACTAAGGCTTTACACCACAGTGAAAAATGGCTGTGCATCGTCTGTATTTTTGTGCCAAAAAGGCACTCTGTCAGTCATGCAGAATCTGCTTCCCATTGTCCTCAATAGGTGGCCACATTTTCATTCGTGCTGCCATGATTTATAGCACGACTATGCCAAGAAAGTACATGTCTTTTCTTGGTACAGTCATGGATGTAAACTGCAATCTCCTACTGAAAACAATAGGAGGTGGATTCCGTGTGGCCACCGACTGCACTTTGGGGTGGAATCTCTGACAAATTTTGATTGTCAAACGACGCCGTATGAATCCTCCCTATAGGGTGTTTTCACATTCAGGATTGTAAGGCCCCTTTCACATGAGCGAGTTTTCCGCGCGGGTGCGATGCGTGAAGTGAAAGCACAGCATCCGCACTGAATCCTGACCGATTCATTTGAATGAGTCTGTGTACATAAGTGTTTTTTTTTTTCACGTATCAGTTCTACATGTTCTATATTCTGCGTTTTTCACGCAGCCCTGGCCCCCATAGAAGTGAATGGGGCTTCAGTGAAAAATGCATTGTATCCATAAGCAAATCCGGATGCAATGCGTTTTTCACTGATGGTTGCTAAGAGATGTTTGTAAGCCTTCAGTTTTTTATCACTCGCGTGTAAAACGCATCAAAACACATTGAACCTGCATGGAAAAAATTAAAAACTAAAAGCAACTGCAGACAAAACTAACTGAACTTGCTTGCAAAATGGTGCGAGTTTCACTGAACGCATCCTAAGCCAATCCGTCACGCTCGTGTGAAAGGGGCCTAAAGGGACAGAGACAAGAAACCAAGGGAGTGAGAAAGAAAGAAATCTTCTGGCATCATTACAAAAAAGACACGGGGAGGACTTCTAATTCCACAAAACAACACTGAGCGCAGTAGTGAAGTAGTCATAGCTCTTTACTCTGTCCAAATTGCAGAACCAAAAAAAAAAAAATGAATTATAATAAAAGTTAATCTGGAGGACCAAGAATGACTGAAAGATCACACAAATCATTAAAGAGTATGGTTGAGCGAACCCGAACCGCAAAGTTCGGTGTTCGGGTAATTTTATTATTATAATAATAGCATTCTTAAGGCAGAATGCTAAATAAAATGGCCTTCTAGGGGTTAAAAATAATAAAAAAACTCACCTTGTCCACTTGATCGCGCAGCCGGTGTCTTCCTTCTTCTTCTTCTTCTTTTAGGACCTGCAAAAGGACCTGCGGTGACGTCACTGAGCTCACCACAGTGGTAAGCTCGATGACGTCATCGCAGGTCATGACCTATGATCGACGTCATCGCGCTTACCACGGGGTGAGCGCGGTGACGTCACTGCAGGTCCTTTTGCAGGTCCTGAAAGAAGAAGAAGAAGGAAGACACCTGCTGCGCGATCAAGTGGACAAGGTGAGTTTTTTTATTATTTTTAACCCCTAGAAGGCCATTTTATTTAGCATTCTGCCTTAAGAATGCTATTATTATAATAATAAAATTACCCGAACACTGAACTTTGCGGTTCGGGTTCGCTCAACCCTACTCTTTAATGATTTGTGTGATCTTTCAGTCATTCTTGGTCCTCCAGATTAACTTTTATTATAATTCATTTTTTTTTTTTTGGTTCTGCAATTTGGACAGAGTAAAGAGCTATGACTACTTCACTACTGCGCTCAGTGTTGTTTTGTGGAATTAGAAGTCCTCCCCGTGTCTTTTTTGTAATGATGCCAGAAGATTTCTTTCTTTCCCGCTCCCTTGGTTTCTTGTCGTTGTCCCTTTAGGCCCCTTTCACACGAGCGTGACGATGCTATTATTTTCTGTTATAACCATGTTATAATGGAAAATAATAAAGGGAAGTTCGGGTCCCCAATTTATTTGAATGGGGTCCGGGTTCAGGATGAAGTTCGGGTCAAGTTTGGGTCCCGAACCCGAACTTTGACCTGAAGTTCGGCCTAACGTGGTGAACCCGAACTTCCTTGGGTTCGCTCATCCCTATTAAAGAGTTATCTGACTAATATTTTTTGTAAAGGTCAGAATGGCAAAAAATTAAAAAAAATAAAAATTATACTGCTCTTCTCATTGAGCCCCTACCGGCCCTATTCTTGTCCCTCTTTCATAAAAAATACACAAACATTTTCGCAATATTGGTTTGGATAACCCCTTTTTGTTAGATACTTCCCTGAAATTGGCTAAATAGGCTGATCTCAGAGTGTCTCGCTATCAGAATCCCTAGTGCATCAAGCCCCTGAAGAGCCAGTCCAGAGGATGTGAGTGGGAGTGGTCCTAGTGAGATGATGTGTCACAGTGTCCTCCCTCAGGCTTTTCTTTATGAAGTGCAAAATAGAAGTTGTAGTACATCCAGCAGTAGTTTGTATGCAGTCCAATTTCTCTTCCCAGATGATGAGGTATGGTGGCAAGTGACAGATGATGGCACCTCTGGTATGCTATCTTGCTGGTATCTCTCTTTTGAACTTCTGCCTAACACCTGACACATGTGGCTGTAGGTGTCCACTGTGTAATGCAGGCTTTTTTGAGTTAGCCTGGCCTGGATGTGAACTAAGGTGATGGATATCACAGCCGTAGCCCCTCACCGGCAACAAATTCTAGATAGCTATGGTTGCTGGTCACTCTGCTGACTGTAACACAGTAGCTTTGCAGAATATCTGTAGTTTTGTCTTTGTAGTCTCTCTGGAGTAGTGGTCTCACAGATGAGTTAGTTCCTTGGTCCCTAAGGCACTAGGAGTAGGAGCAATGAGACGTTCTTACTCACTTCTCACAGTGCTAGCTAGGAATGGGGTAGTTAGCCTAATTCCTTTTACCAACCGTACCTCATCTGCTGGTGTACAGTGCAAAAATTAAATAATATTACAAACCAAACATTTGCAGATACCCCCTATACTGGGGTACTGCACTATCAATCAGCTGTAATCTGCTGGTGACTCTCGCACAAAGTGTTCCGTTCTCCAGCAGCGTCAACCCATGGGGTATGAAGTATTACATACATTATGCATTACATGCATTCTTTGAAATCAGTATGTTGTCCATATAATATACAAACATGGCAGGTCTTCCTGAGAGAGAGAAGTTACATACCCGTCCTCTGTTCTGGCCAATTTCTGGAGGGTCTAAAATAGTTGAGGTGAGATGCATAAGTGCACTTAAAGGGTTTGTCCAACTTTTAAGTGTGTTTTAAACAACGCCACCCACCCAGTGTGACCAGACACAGTGTGACCTACACCCTGACACTCAGTTTTGGCTCCATGGAACCATCACTGTATTTACTGCGCTTCAGTACCCACAGTGGCACACATGACACCCGTCCATCTGAGAAGTTTACGGTGGCCCCACAGAGCCATAACTGCATCAGGCTGCAAGTAAGTATGCTTCCCTGGACAGATCCTGCTAGGTGGGGGAGGGAGATCACACTTAACTTAACCCCTTTTAACTATAACACACGTCCTGTATCAGCAATATTCTATTACTTTCTAGAATTACAGATAGGTTCCTTTAAATTGCATAAGCTATCTTATGATTATTTTCATCTCCAGACAGGAAATAAGTGCCGCAGAGCTCCAGTATGTAGGTAGCGGGATAATGTTCTAGGGAATTGCAATGTGTAAAGTTCAGTAATATGCTTTTATTAGCAGACGGTAAAGGGAGTGCTGGGAAATAGGAGTCCCTCTGGCTTTACAAGTTAGGAGCTATTTGAAGACAGTCTGTAGCCTGTGCCCTTTAGACAAACTGTGAAGCACTGTAAACAGCAGTCTTTAGATTGTTGACAGACTCGAAGACAACCCTGGGGATTTTTATTTCTCAGTGACTGCGCTTCCAAATTTACAGCATGATCTCTTCTGCTAATGAAAGCACATAATGTGATTTCCTACTGTGGTGTTTACCCTGTCCTGTCCAGGAACCAAAACAGGTCATGCCAGAGGCGTAGCTAGAGGTTCAACACAGGGGGGCGAAACATACTTGAGTGAGCCCCCCACTTAGTGGCTTCCCAAACGCACGTTTCCAACGTCACAGGCACATACTACTAGTTGTGGTTATAATATTGTATTAGAAAGATGACTGTATAAACTGTATAATCTATGCTGTTAAGTACAGTACAATAGACTTTCTACATACCCTAGTGTAAATACTCTACCATATAATGCAGTAAAATATAGGAGTAATAGGAGTAAAAAACAAGGTGACTCCTATGTTAAAGGAAACCTGTCCTCAGTTTTTACATCACTAAACTAACAGTCCCCTTCCCCATCAGACCTCAGATCAGCATATTGTGCCCCATCAGACCTTAGATCAGCGTATTGTGCCCCATCAGACCCCAGATCAGCGTATTGTGCCCCCATCAGACCTCAGATCGGCTTAATCTGCCCCCATCAGACCTCAGATCGGCTTAATGTGCCCCCATCAGAGCTCAGGTCAGCATCTTGTGCCCCCATCAGACCTCAGATCAGCAGAATGTGCCCCCATCAGACCTCACATCAGCCTACTGTGCCCCATCAGACCTCAGATCAGCGTATTGTGCCCCCATCAGACCTCAGATCAGCGTATTGTGCCCCCATCAGACCTCAGATCAGCCTACTGTGCCCCATCAGACCTCAGATCAGCGTATTGTGCCCCCATCAGACCTCAGATCAGCGTATTGTGCCTCCATCAGACCTCACATCAGCCTACTGTGCCCCATCAGACCTCAGATCAGCGTATTGTGCCCCCATCAGACCTCACATCAGCGTATTGTGCCCCCATCAGACCACAGATCAGCATATTGTGCCCCCATCAGACCTCACATCAGCCTACTGTGCCCCATCAGACCTCAGATCAGCGTATTGTGCCCCCATCAGACCTCACATCAGCGTATTGTGCCCCCATCAGACCTCAGATCAGCGTATTGTGCCCCCATCAGACCTCAGATCAGCGTATTGTGCCCCCATCAGACCTCACATCAGCCTACTGTGCCCCATCAGACCTCAGATCAGCGTATTGTGCCCCCATCAGACCTCAGATCAGCGTATTGTGCCCCCATCAGACCTCACATCAGCCAACTGTGCCCCATCAGACCTCAGATCAGCCCATCCAGCCACAAAAGATTAAAATAAAAAACCTTTCTTACCTGTCCCGCGCTGCGGCTGCCCTCCGGTTCGGCGCACCACTGCCTTCCCTGGCCGGCGCACACTATGACCTAGTCATATGCCCTCTTCAGGCGGGCTGCCTGGGTGAAATTGCAGGTATGTCCGGGTTCTTCTCTGAACCCGGACAACCCCTCTAAGGGCTGGCACGCGTCACTTCCTGTGCTTTATGGGTTAGATCATGTGACCTTGAAGACCAATCCTAGCCTGCACATATATAAGTGGCTCAGCCCCTTCCCAGATGCCTCAGCATCGATGTCCTTGTGTCCTGGTAGGTTACTGTTATCTCTGCTTGTGTTCTTGTGTACCTGACTTGTGCTTGTGTTTCTGGACTCCGCTACTTGTTTGATCACTGCCTGCTTGCCTTGACTCTCCTGCTGCTGACCTGATTTGCCTGACCTGTACAAGTGCTGCCTGCCCTGACCTGTGCCGCCTGCTTCTTTGACTTCGCCTCTGCCTCATCCTTCGGTCCTGCCCTGTTGCTCCTGGTTATGACTCGGCTTGCTGACTATGTCTGTACCTCTGGTACCTTGTTCAGGTACTTCCTGGTCTGCCTGGACCAGCTGCCTCATGTGCCAATCCTCCTCAAGTGGTAGTGACCTGGTGTTCCTCTCGGGAAAGCCTATCCCCACCACCAGGGGTACTGTGAAGAACGAGGGGTTCACTTAGACAACGCCTTCAGAGGAGGTAGGAAGCGTAGCGTGGTGGGTTCACACCCGCTTGTTTGTGACAACAGGCAGATACCAGGGCTGGCAGAATCCATGAAACAATCCAAAGGTCCAGGCAGGCAGCACAGAATGAGTACGGTGAATAGGCGCAGGTCAGGTGCCAGAGGAACAGGAACAAGGAAACATGGTCAGTACACAGACAGACTCTAGCCACCTAGAGAGACCTAGCAAGCTCTGTAGAGACCTATTGCTCAGGCAAGGAAGTGAAGTCTGCAACAAAGCTATATAGCATAATCTGATTAGCAATTGGGAACAGCCTCAAAGCAGCTTACAGACCCTTGCAGTTCTCCAACTGAGATACTTGTACAATGAACAGTGGTCCTAATTCATATGCAGGAAATTGGCAAGTGTACACACAGGACAGCTTCGGCCATGACCCTCCTGTGTAACAAGTGCGACTACTTAAAGTGGTTATCTGACCTCTGAAAAAATGAAAACAGCAAATTTAAATTAAAAAAAAAAAGTGAATAAATGACTCAATTCTCCAATCCCTTGTCAATCCGGCATTGATGGTTTGGAGGCCTCCCAGTATTTGCTTGCAAGTGGCCTTGCAGTGACCCATTACTGACCTCAGTGGCTATATTCCACGTGCAGAATGTGACTGCTGAAAATAATGACTGGCTGCAGTGATCACATACTGGCCGCTTGTCAACAGAGTCCCAGGGGGACCATAGGAGAGGCCAGCGCTGTATCGGTGGAGGATTGGAGATGCGATTAGTGTTTTATTAGATAAGATTTGCTATTTTTATTTTCTTAGAAGTCAAATAACCCATTTAAATCACCAATGCAATATTACACAGATTGTCTCAACATAAGGAACCCCTTTAATATCAGTGTCTCCTGAGACCCCAGACAAACAGCTGATCTTGTTGGGGTGGTGGTGGTGGGGGGGGGTTGTCATCGGTTGCTTATTTCTCCTACATTGGCTGATATAGAGGAAAGGTAGAGTAGTATTACATGCAGCCATTCAGTTATCACATGGATGGACAGAATGCCTCAGAGTGAGCGTAGCTGCTATAATGGGGGCCCCTCTATGTTCATATATGCACTTATAGGATGACTGGATAGAGGTTATCCTATAGGGGTTCCTTTAAAGACTATGTACACATTTTGGAGTCAATTTTTTATGATTGCATTTAACTTATTTTTGGCTAAAAATCCTATTTTCTGTTGGTCTTTTTTAAAAATATTGAGCTGTTCAGTCACAAAGGGTTAACTATCTAGCTGGGTGACTGGTACTTCCACTTTCACTTTGTGTCTGTCATCTAATTACCCTTATCTGTAAACTGCTGAGAGGTCATAAACACTTATTTAAGCCACATTCTTATCAGTAAGGTAAGGATTGAGCTTTAATGAGTGTTTATAAGGTCAGAGAGAAGAGATAAGCTGTCCACCTGCTCCTCAGATGACGGAATTGGGAAAAAATCCACAGGCAGCTAGTACAGCTTCTCAGCTCTGTACACAAAAAAGGATTCCATATTGTTAATAAAGACCAATTAAAAAAGTGATTTTAGGTAAAAATAAGTACAATGCAATAATAAAAAAATTGCCCCAAAGGTGTACATAGCCCTTAAAGGTTCGATTGAGAAAAACTTCCCTGCTATATTAGCCTTAATAAAAACAGCCAGACATTTACCATAAATGTTAAAATAATATTTTGAAAAGATTTTCCCGAGAAGAGAGATTACTGCTCTTGCAGTATAATATAGGCAAATGCTTGCTCGGCTACACCGTGGCATGTGCACTGAATATTCATTTGTTGCCTCGAGCCAAACTTGCCAGTAGGGACGTACTTGTATGTAGAAAACGTTTTCATCTTTGGTAAATGGCTGAGGAGAAATAAAGAGGGAAGAGGCATTTTTGGAGCTCTGATTTCCCATCCCTTGTCCCATGACTGGGACTTTGGGTTTCATTAGTTTATATGCTGGAACCTTCTGGATCTAAATTGCTTGCGTATGATCCTGAACCGGTGACAGGCTGCCTTTAAAACCACATTAGCATTTGTAGAAAGCAATATAAAAGCCAGGACGTGTCTAGATTCTTATTTATATCCAGTGCTTCGTGACCATCAGCCGTTTTTTTTGTGTTGAATGAGCTGAGCAACTGAGAACTTGAAGATTTCCCCATAGTCATGTTCTACTCTGTACAATGGCAGAGTGCTGTAGTGAAGTAGAAATTAAGTTATGAATATGTTATGTATGAAAATTCACTTATGGATTACAGGGAAGACAAAAAATTTCCAGTACATTGACACCTGACCCATAACTATGGGCCAACAAAATATACCTCCATAAGCTTCGGCGACATGTACCCCCATAACAGTGTGCTAGGCAACGATGCACCATAACAGTGTGGTAACCACAGATACCCCCATAAAAGTGTGCTAGAGGAGGATGGGAGTGGTGGTTTTGGCTTTGGTTGTGGTAGTACTCACAGTGGCAATTCCATCTTTCTGGCTCTCCCTGGGGCAGGTCAGTGTCTGAAAGTGTACCCTTTAAAGCCCAGGGGCACACCAAGGTCTTGTGCTCCTGTCTAGTGGTGATTGAGTTGACTTGATGTTATGTGTTTGGCCGGGGGCAAGGCAGAGTGTGGATTAAGTGGCCAGCAGATGATGGGGGAGTCAGTAACCAGGCCAGTTGATATTAGTAAATAAGCCTCTCTATACTAAAGTGCAGAATAGGAAAAGTAGTACATCCAACAATAGCAAGGCACAGTTCCAAGCAGATCACAGTATAATTTCTTCCCCAATAGCAACACATGGATAACAGCAATAATGGAGGTTGTAGTACTCCTTCTCTTTGTCTCCCTAAAGTCTCTCTGCAGAACTTTATGCCCACAATGAGGTTCTTAGTAAACATTTATGTATTTCCGGGGCTGAGGGGCACAGAATTAGGACACGACTGTCCAAACCATCCCAAACTGTAGAATGGTGTATCAGCAGTGTTCCCTCTCACAGGAGCAAAGTCTATGTTGGACCTTCTACATCCACCCCATAATAATGCTCTAGTTACACATGGCCCAAAACAATGTGCCATGTATAGGGACTGATGCCCCTATAGATAATCACCTGTGTGCTTTTCACATCATCAAGAAGTCCAGGGTTGGCTTTCCAATCAGTCTCAGTAGCTGGATGGCTAGCTGGACGGAAAGGCAGACAGTATTGGCTTTGGTCCACTGCTAATAGGGTAGTGTCTTTGTCCCTATTTCTCCACTACTACTTTTGTGTTAAAAGTATTCAATGTAAGATCTAGAAGAAAGGAAGAAATGGATGATTTCCTTGGGATAGACTAAAGTTGGGTACATATCTTATTGCCAAATTCAAAACTATTATAATGTTTGCATATGCAGTCATCTAGAGGATCACAGCTAAATAGTTAAAGGGGTTCTTTGCTTATGTAATACTGGATGATATTATTACCCAAGTGCTTAAAGGGGTTCTGCAGTTTTTTTAAAACTGATGATCTATCCTCTGGATAGATCATCAGCATTTGATCAGCGGGGGTCCGACACCCGGGGCCCCCGCCGATCAGCTGTTTGAGAAAGGGCTAAGCTCTGTTCACATGAATGGAGCTTAGCCGCACCCAGGCCAGTGATACTAGTCGTGACGTCACTGGGCCTGCGGTAAACACAGAGAAGGCCGCGGCGCTCCTGCAGCACCGCTGCCTTCTCAAACAGCTGATCGGCGGGGGCCCCGGGTGTCGGACCCCCGCTGATCAGATGCTGATGATCTGTCCAGAGGATAGATCATCAGTTTTTAAAAACTGTAGAAACCCTTTAAGTAGTTAAAGAACTCCCGCAAAATTTTTTTTCCATGTCCTGCTAGAAATGTACATGATTTAATCTGTAGTGAATGTCATTTTCTTACCAGTAGCTGAATTTTTGAGTTATATCATCCTGAAGTTTCTTATCTGTGTCATGTGACTAGGAATTAGACCCACCAACTCACACAGCACCTTATTTGTGGACAGGAAGTCTAATTTTCTATGCATTCCTATGGGAGCCTCACTTTCAGTCTCATAGGAATGAATAGAGAAGTCACTGGCTTGCTGTCCTGGGTCAGTTGGAGGTCAGGGAGTTGGTTACATGACCCAGCTACAATAAGAAGAGAGTGGAAACTCTCAATTTCAGCCTCTGATAAGAAAATGACATTCACTACAGATTATATCATGCACCTTTCTAACAGGTCAGAGAATAAATTTTTTTGCGGGAGTTCTTCTTTAAAGTATTCTTTTTATTGTGCGCCGTGTATCCCAGATGGTTGTATATAGGCAGCAAATAGTTATCTGGCAGCTCTTTAGTTCAGTTGCTAGGGTGATGGGAGTACACTCCACCAGAGTACACTTGTGGCTTTTCTTGTGACTTTTTGCAAAAAGTCGCAATGATAAATCTGGCTAAAAATGTAGCCGCCCACAAAACATCTGTCCAATCCTAAGTAAATACAAACTCCTGTGCAAGATGAAAACCACCAAAACATGGCACAAATGCATCTAATTATACGCAGTTTCCTTCCCCGCCTACACTTTTCTGGGGCATCTCATTAAATATTTTACCCCCTAACTTCTCTCCATCTATAGGTTTAGAAAATCAGGCCGTATAGGCACTGTTACTTCAGACTTTTTATGTTGCTATGGATCTGCTTGTGCATATCTTGCACTTTACAGTATTGATTACACTGTAGTAATGTAAGGAATATCCATGATAAAATGCTGGGATCTGTGTAGTGAGCTAATAATCAAGAGACCAGCCCAATCAATAGATGTTTTCCAGGAACAATTAATACATGGACGGATGTCTAAGACGTTGACTGGCCTGATATATATGTATAATTTACATTACGAAGGCTATTGCTAACGTTTAGTAGGTGTAGCATTGTAAGAGGAGATACTGTATGTATTGTTACAGTGCATACCGTGATATATGTGCAGTACCCCAGAGCCAGGGGTGTAAGTACCATAGCGGCATACCATGCGACTGCTATGGGGCCCAACGCAAGAGGGGGCCCAGTCTTAGTAGGGATTATCTCCTCTTCTACTGGAGGTGAAAACTTGGTCAGGACTCTACCATCTAAAGGAACAACTTTTAGCAAATGAGGCAGAGGAAAAATGGCCTAAGGGCCATTGAAAAGGATTTAGGCAGTAACCCTTCTGTCCTGTGTGGGGGCCTGGTTTCATCCGTGCTATGGGGTCCTTATTTGTCTATGTACGCCACTGCCCCAGAGCAGGGAGAACTTGCAAATTGTTTTGTTAATTTATGTTATGTCATATTTTGGTAATGTTTAGGAGTGATAGAGTTAACCAACTCTGACTTAGCCTTTACAGGAAGTTTGGGTGTAGATTCTGGATCTGCCCCTAGCTTGGGGAGTTAGTTGTGAGTTAGAAAAGGAAGAGTGAGTAAGTATGTGCTCCAGTCCTCACAGGAATGGACTAAAGTTACAGAGAATTGTTTTCTATGTGGATTGTCTACTGAAAGTTATCTCCATTTCTACAGTACTCAAAAAATAAAGAGAGAAAGAGACAAGAAGGTCCAGAAATGTGAATGGCTGAGCTTAGGAGTCAGACAGAAAGGTATTTGCTGATCAAAGCTATTAGACCTTACTACAGTGAGGGAATACTGTTAAGATACCCTTCAAATTTGGACATGACCTGGCCTTTGCTATCTCAAACCTTTTATGTCTCAGTTGCAAGACTTTGGGACGATAGAGAAGATAGGAGTACCATAATTCCCATCCTTGTTCAAATCCATACAAACCCATCTGGGGAGATTTTTGCACTGTGCATTGTTGTAACTGTGTTTTGGTACTGTTGGATTGTACTACAACCCTTTCCAACCCTTACCATTCTGCACTTCAGAAAAATAGAGACGTTTGTTTTCTACCTCTGGTCTGGTTACTGACTCCTGTACCATACGCCAGCCATTACAATCTACACCCATTGCCTTGCACCCCATATAGACACTTAACATCATGGGCATCCCAACTGTGTGTGCCCAGAGGGAAGAAAGGGTGCTCCCTCCAGTCACTGCACGGCCCTAGGGAGTAAAGGTGTAGGAAAGCCACTGTGATAGACTTTCTGCCGCCAGACCCACTACCTCTACCATTCCCCACTTTGGATGCTAATGGTCTTGTGGAGTATGTACCTGCAGCAACCCAAGAGGAGAGTGGTGAGGATGGAAGTGATAGTAGCAAGAATGGTGGTTGTAGTTGTTACTCATTCTGATGCCCCTCCAGACCTTGCAGTGATGGGAAGGGTGCACCTTTCTTCCTTTCAGGGCCCACCCTGGTTCTGGGGTTTCTCCTGCCTGATGGTTCTGGTTGCTCTTGATGGTGGTGAATTGTGACATGCAAGGCAGTGTCCCCTGCAGCAGTGGAGGCAATGAGGAAACAGTTTTGCAGTAGAACAGTTCTTTACTAAAGAATCAAGTTAAACACTTTAGTTACAGTTCTCACCATGCATGGACTGGCAGTTCTTAAACAATGTGCAGTTTCCACAGATCTCACAGGCTACATGGCTGCAGTAACAGTTAATAGGCTAAGATGTCTCTTTAAAGCAGTTCTCCTCATGCTACACTTCTCTAGATGACTTTTGCATAAGCATCCAGAAACAAGGGTCCGACAATTTCTCATTATGCAATAGCAGAGAGAACCCCAAGGTCAGACTATGCTCTGCACCTTTTTTACAGGTTGCCATACTCAAAGTTTATGCTATTACAGGTTTCCAATGGGTGATGTAGCATGGTGGGCAAGTCAAAATTCTGCCTTTTAGGTTTGTCCAGGACTGGAAACCTTTTTCTTTCTGGGCAATGTCTGCTATGGAATCTATCAGCTTCTTGTTAGTTTTATCTCCAAAGGGCTTCTACTCTCACCTCCTCTTGACACTGGTATGCTTTTGAAATATATAAATTATTTTCTTTTCACTTTAGCTGATGTTAAAGGGGTATTCCAGCAAGTACAAGTTATTCCCAAGCCACAGTATAGGGGACCCCTACTGATTATGAGAACGGGGGAGCCGTACCCCCTGCTGCTCCTCTAAAAGGACCAGAGGGGCCGGTAGCACATGTGCACAGCCGCTCTGTTCATTTCTATAGGATTTCTGGAGATAGCAGAGTACAGCGCTCAACTACCTCCGGAACTCCCATATGAATTAATGGAGGGGCCTTGTGCATGTGCGACCGGTGCTTGGGTCATTTTAGGGGAGCAGCAAGGGGCCTGCAGGGGGTCCCAGTGTGGGGGTCCCAGCGGTAGGAGCCCCACCAATATGATTTCTACTTTCTCTACACTGAAATGCTCTAACCACTCCTTATGGGGAGGGTGACTGCCTCACCTCACCTAACTGGTTGACAAACTGTATTAACTCTTAAAGGGGTTGTCCAGGTGCAGAGCTGAACCTGGACATATTACTGTTTCACCCAGGCAGCCCCTCTGACATGAGCATCGGAGCATTTACCTGTTAAACGGCCAGGGAAACGCTAAAGTCCACCTATCAGTGCTGGTGACATCACTGGGAACACTCCTAGGTGGAAGCCTTCGTCTAGCACTGAAAACTTTAAACAAAAAAGCCCTTTTATTGCTCATGGCAAGGGAGAGCATGCTCATGTCAGAGGTACTGCCTGCGGGAAAACCCCTTTAACTGCTTGGTAAGTAGAAAATGCATAGATACACCATAAATCACGTTTTTGATCTTTTTGCAGCAAATATGTCAAAAATGCATGTAAAACCTATTTGCAGGGGAACCTCTGCCTTAACAGTGGGGCACTGCACAGCTACAATACTATTTACTATATGTACTGTGTACTTCGTACAGTGCATATTATGTATATACTGTATACTGTATGCAATGCTTACCATATGTGCATAAGTACTTATTATACAATGACTGCTACAGTATATGCACATACAATGCAAAATGCAGTATACATACATTGCTTTCTATGTGTACATACAATTCACACTAAATACTGTACATTTGCAGTGCTTATTATATTTACATACTGCTGAATGTCTGCTACGGTATGCATACAGTGCTCTCTCTGTGCTTATTAGATACACACACACATGCATTTTATATTCATACACGATGCTTACTATAATGTGTGTGCATACAGTGCTTACTATAATAATGTACATACATTATTAATTATTAAATACACATACATCACTTACTAGTATTGGCTGCTATTATTGAGCAGGTATAATTAAAAGCGGCTGGAGGACATTTATCCTGACACATGACCCTAACATTCATCAATCTGATGGGTCATTCTGTCACGAATACAATCAGCATCCATCAAAAAATACATTATTAGCATTGACTGAAAAAATGGCCTCTAAATGCAAGATCCTAAAACTAGTAGTCATAATAATAACCGTCCTTTATATAGCGCCAACATATTCTGCAGTGCTTTACAATCAGAGGGTTCATACAAACAAAATCAGATATTACAACAAGATTAAAACAAGAGGAGTGAGGGCCCTGCTCACAAGAGCTCACAATCTATGAGGAGATCACGGTAAAACAAAAGGTAAAAAATGCTCATTTTGTACAATGTTCCAGCCATCTTGGGAAAATAGACGCTCCAGATATAAAGCTGCATGAGCCGTCACCAGCAGATACCTGTAGTGCTCCTGGGTGCATGGATGATACTGTTGTAAGATGGATCAGGTTCTGAGAAATAATGTTGTGGGGCTGAATGGAGAAAAGTTAGATTACGGAATGTGATAGGCCATCCTAAAAAGATGTGTTTCAGGGAGTGTCTAAAACTGTAGGAGTTGGGAATTAGCCTAATTGCTTGGGGTAGGGCATTCCAGAGAACCGGTGCAGCTCAAGAGTAGTCCAGGAGATGTAAATGAGAGATTGGCATAACGAAGGATGTTAGTACTCATTTCGAGATAAAAAATAATTTTTTTAATTGCTCATTATTAAAAATATGGTGTCCTTTTTTCTGCACAGAGCTGACATGCTCTAGTATCACCCATCTCTGCTCATTGATCTTATAAACACTCATTATAGCTCAGTTCTTATCCTACTGATAAGAATGTGGTCTAAGTAAGTGTTTATGACCTCTTAGTAGTTTAAAAGGTTCTATAAGGTTTATTAGATGACACAAAGTGAAAGTACCAGTCACACAGAAAACAATTAACCCTTTGTGACAGAACGGCTCAATATTTGTTTAATAAAGCCAAACTGAAAAGATTATTTTTAGGCAAAAATGAGTAACATGCAATCATAAAGAAAAATTGCCCCAGAAGTTGTGCATAGTCTTTAAATCATTTGCAGAGCATAGAGCACGGGTAGGGTGGTAGACAGACGTGATGGAGGAGATGTAGGAGTGCAGCACTGTGGAGGACTTTGTGGGTAAGAATGAGCAGTTTAAATTGAATCCTGCTCTGTATGGGCGACCAGTGCAATAACTGTCACAGGGCAGAGGCATTGGAGTAGCTACTGAACAGATAGATGGGCCTGGCTGCTGCGTTCATGATGGATTGGCGTTTAGTGAGGGGAAGGTCGTCTAGTAATGAGTTACAGTAATCCAGATGAGAATAGATCAGGGCAACAATTAGAGTTTTTGTTTTTTCTATAGTGAGGAAGGGGTGAATTCTAACAGTGTGTTTGAGGTGCAGGCTGCATGAGTGGGCGAGTGATTAAATATAGGGGGCGACGCAAAGATATCCAGTAGGTTACATTCCCAGTAGTTGAAGTATAAATTAGGTTATGGAAAGACTAAAGAATGCTATAACTGGTCTAGTGTAAGGTTACATTCACATGACAGCTGTTTTTAGAACCAATCAAGGTCTATAGGGCTATTCACATGGTAGTGAATAGCAGCCATGAAAAAATAGGACATGTCTTATTTTTCATGGCCAGACAGACTATATTGAAATCAATGGACCCATTTTTAACTGCCATATAGACAGGATTGCACCCATCTAACGGTCTATTGAGTTTTTTTTTTTATACTAAGGGAATACTATTGGGGCCATTTTATATACAAGGGGCACTATTGGGGATGATTTTATATACAGGATGACACTATTGGGGGTATTTTATATACAGGGGGTACTGTGTGGAGCCTTATATATACTGGGGACATTATAGACACTGGGAGCACTACATAGGAGCTATTATAGATATTGGGGCACTGTGGGGGTGTACTGAGGGTACTGTAGGTGTTGGGATGCTAAAAAAATTCATGTTTTTGATGGTGGTTTTAAAACAAAAAAGGATGTAAAATTGCTGCAAAAGCGGATAAACCGACAGAAGAGGGATGCACACATGCATGTAGAATGGCCATGAAAAATGAATACTGAGTCCATTTTTAATGGTCATTGTGTGAATGTAGCCTTAGATAATAAATGAATTGTAGAATATTTAATGCAAAATAAGGAATCTAAAAAGATATCTTATGGGTTGCATCCCTGTAGTCATGGCCCAACCCTAGTTGGAAGCCTTGGAACAAGGCTCATTTTGGGGTTTTGTATATTTTTCACTGGAATCCTTCCTTTTTTCTTAAATAATGCACAGACAATATGTACATATCCCAAGTATAAACGGTGCCTCCATTTTGAATGCTTTGGTGTAGAAGTCTTGTCTTGCTTAGCTTCTTCTCTGTTCTCCTGGTCAGTGGAGACTAGGAAACAATGCATGATTGGCAGAGTCTCATGGTATAGCATTAGAAATGTGTAGGACAGGGAGACGGGTCACTGGACAAATCTCCTGTGTGTATGTCAATTCTTTCTTTTAAATAACCTGATAATCCAGATTGTCTGATAATTTGATGCCTGTCGGATGCTGTTCATGACAAATTAATTACCCAATTTTACTTGTTCTTTTGGTCTTCTAGCTGAGCTGTATTTTTGGCTGGGCACTGTGTGTCCTTTGTGCTAATTCTTGGCATATGATTTACACAGAATTTATGTAGCTGAGGGAGAAAATATATATATGTTTTACGGGTTTTGCAAATTGATTTTTTTTTTAATCTGCAGATAATACTTATGTGTCCAGTTCAGAAAATGATGAAGATGTGTTAGTGACTACAGAGCCCATCCCAGTCATCTTCCACAGGATAACAGGTAAGACACGTCCCTGGATGTTTTATATACGTATAGTGGATCTGAAGCCGTTCCCATTCATATGAATAAGTATATAATAGAAATCACAGGGGAGGGGGAGAGCGCTCAACAATTACCCTGAAGCAAAATGGAGGGAATTTATCAAAACCGGTTGCCCACAACAATTTAATTTTCTGCTGTCCGGTTCCTAAGGGGGACTGAAAATGAGAACTTTGGCCTCTATTACCTATATTCCTTTCCTTTCCATTAATATTCTGTTTTACGTCAGTGACAATCGCCCATGTAGTAGTTACAACTGTGGCGCTTCACTGTAGAGGCGTCTTCACACTAGATACTGTACGATATGCCATCAATGCCCAATGGTGTGGATCGGACACTGAGTAGCCACTTTCCATGCAGAGATATAGTGCATCTGACTGTATCCTGATCAGCCACTTCCTATCTTGGCACTGATTGGCCCTCAAGGGAGTAAGGCCGCTTTCACACGGTCAGTGTTAGATCAGTGATTTCCAGCCAAAACCAGATGGGGTCAAGAACACAGAACAGGTGCAGATCTTCCCTTTCTACCTTATCTCTGTGTAGGCTCAACTCCTGGTTTTGGCTCACAGTAAGGGCTCATTCAGACGACTTTATCTGTTTTGCGGTCCACAAATTGCGGATCTGCAAAACACGGATACCAGCTGTATGTTCTGCATTTTGTGGAACTAAACGGCCAGCCCTAAGACAGAAATACCTTTTCTTGTCCGCAATTGTGGACAAAAATAGGAAATGGTTTATCTTTTTTGCGGGACCATGGAACGGAAGTACAGATGCGGACAGAACACGGTGTACTGGTCACATCCTTTGGAGCCCCACACCATGCTGCTTCACTGTCTTGCTTCAACTCTCAACTCCATACCCCACTCCACTGTACTCTCAACTCAACTACAGCTTCCTGCAACTTCTGCCTTGGTAGGTAGTAGGACTAACCCACTTCTGCCCAAAAGGGGGAGAATGAAATGGCAAGTTCCATTCTATCTAAAGGTTCTCTCTGCCAGGTACACTGCCACTTGCTGGACAACCAAGCACATTACATGTAATAACAGTTACATATCACTATTATTAAGACACAGTATCAGAGGACCTGGAATTAAATACACAAATATAACAACTAAGACCTCTCTGCCTCCTTAATCAGTGACAAATGACTGACACAGCCAGACATTTACATCAGGACAGAAATGAATCTCATTGACCAAAGTCCTATTAGGGAGAACAGGTCCCAGTACTGGATCATATTTCAAAACTGCCCAGTTTTTCCTCAGAGCGCTTTTGATGGCACCAGTGCTAGGGTTAAACTGGGTAAGGAATGCAAATCTAAAATTCTCATTTTGCTTCTTTTTATTGTCATCATTTTTATTTTGATTGCTGTTATTCTCTATCTCTAGAGTTTGTCTTTCTAAAATTTATTTCCGATACCCTTTCTCTATGAACCGGTCCTGTATGATTTTACTCTGCTGTCGATATACCTCCAGGTCAGTACAATTACGATGGCTCCTCTGTAGTTGACCCTTTGGGATGTTTTTTAGCCATGGGCCATAATGACAGCTCTTGGTCTCAATATATCCATTTACATCCGTATTTTTCAAAAAGGTTTTAGTTTTTATTTGGCCATCCTCTACATATAACGTTAGATCTAGGACTGGCTCATATTAAATTTAAAAACCAGATTCCAACTGTTATTACAGTATTTTTCGCTTTATAAGACGCACCAGAAGATAAGACGAATCCCAGATTTTAGAGTAGGAAAATGAGAAAAAAATATTTTTCATCAGACCTCATATCAGACCCCCCATAAATTTCAAGACATCACATCAGACCTCAGATCAGCCCAGTGTGCCCCCATCAGACCTCAGAACAGCCCAGTGTGCCCCCATCAGACCTCAGAACAGCCTGGTGTGCCCCCATCAGACCTAAGAACAGCCCACTGTGCCCCCATCAGACCTCAGAACAGCCCAGTGTGTCCCCATCAGACCTCAGATCAACCCACCCAGCCCCATAACATAACAATAAAATAAAAACCTCTCTTACCTGTCCTGCGCCGCGGCTGTGCTCCGGGTCCGGCGCTCCTCTGGCTTCTAAGGCCGGCGCTGCACTGTCACCTGACTGAAGTATGTTGTTAAAACCGCTTCCTATTTGAAAGATACAGGAAGCGTGATTGAGGTGATAAAAAATTTAGAGCCCTATGAAGGGGAAATGTAGATGGCTACGGTGGATGTTGCTTCTGAGTACAGGAGCAATTGAAAAATGATTCAATGATGAGTACAGAACAAGGGGAATTTTTTTTTAAATGCCTCGACTTTTGTTTAGAGTATAATTATTTTTGGTTCAAGGATATTTTTTATTTGCAGCGGACAGGGACGGCGATGGGGGCGAAATTCGCACCCAGTTTCGCCAATCTATTCATGTCTTATTGGGAGGAGAAACACATTGACCCCATCCTCCATAAAAATCAGGGCAAGGGGACTTAGTCTCTGTGGAAGCGCTTTATCAATGATTGTTTTCTGATATGGGTGGGTGAAAAGCAGGGACTTGTGGATTTTATTGAGGACATAAATACCGTATTTTTCGTATTTGTACGCAGTCAGGACAGTGCAGCGCCGGCCTTAGAAGCCAGAGGAGCGCCGGACCCGACGACAAATTATGTGTACGACAAATTATAATATCTTTAACCACCTTACATTTTTTCAAGTTCTTTTAATAAACCTCTCTTAAAAGCCTCAATACATTCATTATTTCTATTTTGTGGAAAAAAACTCGACTTCTCTCTTAATCCAGTATGTATACATGTTTCTACATTATTTACCTCTGTTTTATCCTTGCACGTATTGGTCAAAGCATATTTCGCTAAATTCAACTTTTTGACATATTTGTGTATGTCAAGAAATGTCTCAAATTTATTTCGCTAAATTAAATATTCGCTGGAATTAAATACACCTATGTCATTCTCTGCTTGCCATTAGAGACATTAGCTAGGTGTAAGAATGGTAGTGCCCCCTCCCCCCCTGGAGTGAGTCTTCTCCATTCAGTACTTCGCTGAACAGTGAAGACAGGCAGCTCACTGCCAATAGATAACTTCAAAGTCAGTTTTTTCATTAAAAAAAATTGCAAATCAATAAATAATACACATTTTTTTCAATATACTTTATCAATTGCCTTACACATGTAATACAAAAAATGGCAGTTACTTTTTAATATACCCTGCATGTATAAAAACCAAAGTATTCAGATCCAGGTGCTGGTTTGAAAAATGTAGAACATTTTTTATGAGACAATCCTTATAAAGAAATTCTAATAATACTAATATCAATGATGTTGTAACCTCTGTTATACTGGATAGATTGCAGCGTTTCTCTCTTAAAAAAAGCCAAAAATTGTGTGAATCTGTCCCGAAGCTCCTCGACACTATATGCACAAAAAATAAAAACAGATTAACAGTGTACAGAGTACAAAAGAAATTTACAGCTAAATATACGATGAAAGGGTATGATAATTTTATGACTCCAGCAGCTATAGTCCAAATGTGTTTGACCTCGACTTTTGCAGTATGTTGAAGAACATAATGATATCTTTAGAGTCTTTTTCATAAAGCGCTTGATGAAAGAGGCAGACATTGTCCTTTGCATAAATCACTTTGATCCTTCATAACTGTTGTGGATCATAAACAGGAATACAGGAAGTTAAAGGGATTCTGTGACCTTCAGCATACCATCATGTAGGGTAGGTTCTCTGAAGCATAACCATACCGTTCTTGTAAAAATTCAGTCCTATAAGGGCTCATGCACAGGGCCGTTGCTCGGCCATTCCGTGCATTGGGAACCGCAATTTGCAGTCCCCAATGCACGGGCAACATCCATGCAGATTCCACAGATGGATCCAGACCTTTTCTACTTGAATGGATCTCTGATCCGTCTGCCCCTCAAAAAATAGAACATGTTCTAATTTTATGAGGTGCAGAGGCACGGAGAGAAACCCCACGGAAGCCCTACATGGTGCTTTCGAGTGGTTCCATGCCTCCCTTCCGCACCTTCCGTGATGCGATGCAAAAACGGCTGGGGCCATATATTGCGGACCTGCTGTTTGCGGGCCACAATACGGGCCCAGCCGGCACACGTTCGTGTGCATGAGCCCTAATCCTGAGAAATGCTCCTTTTTATTTTTAGACAAGATCATTGGTCCACCGTGGGCCAGACTGATCCGTTAAGTGCACTTGGCGTCTGCTGTGTCATTGGTACCAGCTCTGCAGTCTTAGGGACTGTCAACCACCTCTAGTGGTGACTTATGTTCCCAACAACAAAAGGATTGAGAATGTTAAAATCCAACCACCTGATCCATTTTCTCGCCTGGCATCTGTCATTGGAGAGAGGCAGGAGGTCCCCGATGCATTACATGGTTGGCCAGTCCTGGCACAATCAGGATGTGTGGCTGACATTAATCTAATGTATATGGCCACCTTTATGCATTCACACTAAGGGTTCATGCAGGCGGACATAACAGTTTTGCAGTCCGCAAATTTTGGCTACACAAAACGGGGATCTCGGCCAAGTGCATGTCACCATTTATTTTTTGACTTCTGTAGAAATGTCCTATCCTCTAAACGGACAAGAATTCGACATGTTCTTTTTTTTTTTTTTGTGCTGTGCCGTAGAATGGACGTGCGGTGTGCTGTCCCAAAGGGTGAAATGAATGGGTCCGCATCTGAAATTTCAAGCAGTTTAGTATAGAGGTTAATGTCATGCATTTGTTTGCTGTGCTGTGTAATCTAATGGCAGATATGGAAAGTCCCCAGAATACACAGGAAAACATAGTTGTCAAAAGAATTTGATAAAATCACTATACATAAGTATAGTAAATAAATGAGAAGTTTACAGCAGTGGAGGATCAATGGAGCTGTAAATTATTATTATTATTTTTGATATGTTGTGGCCCACTTTTTTTAAAATTCCACCTTGAAAACCCATTAAATCCATCCATCTTCAGCTTTTAAGGAGAATCAATCACATCCAACGAGAAGCAGCACACATTTCTGTCCCTTCTTTACAGCGATCGTTGTCCCTTCTTTACAACGAGACCCTCAACTGATCAAAACTTCTGACAAGTCACTGTGGCATGTCAAAAGATTTCTGGACTGACAATTACTTTTTAATTACTATTTACACCTTTAAAAAAAACTGAAAGGGAACTTATTGCATTGAACATGATGTGTGATCTGCAGGCAGAATGTTATGGAGCAGGAGGAGCCGAGCAGATTGATATAGCAGAGATGCTCAACCTGCGGTCCTCCAGCTGTTGTAAAACTACAACTCCCACCATGCCATGCAGTAGGCTGATAGCTGTAGGCTGTCCAGGTATGCTGAGAGTTGTAGTTTTGTAACAGCTGGAGGGCCGCAGGTTGAGCATCCATGATATATAGTTTTTGGAGAAAAGATTCAGGATAACTTTTTATATGCTCAGGAGTCCAGTGGGCGGCCCCGACAGCCTTCTCTGCACATACAGAAATAGATGTCAACCATTAAAGCATCATTGAGTTTTGGAAACACTTTTGATATGTCATAGAGACTTATCAATAGTTTTGATTAGTAGGGGTGTGAGAGCTGAGACCCACACTGATCACTATAACTAGGGGACAGAAGTGTGCACATGCTGTGATCTTTCTTCTTGCGGCAGAGGACAGAATCGAGATGTTCCCATAGACTTTCAGCGTCTTTCCCCTTGTTCTAGAGATGGGTCCGGGTCTTAGTACTCAGACCCCCACCAATCAAAACTTTTGCTATGTCTCTATAACATTACAAACGTTTTTCTAAAATTCAGTGACTCTTTCAGTAGGAGCGCCCACTGTACTCCAAGGCATAGAAGAAAAATTTAAATAAACAGATTTAAAGTTATATGGAATCTTTCCCCATAAGATACATAGCAATCTGCTCAGCTCCTCCTGCTCTATAACATAGGTCCCGCAAATCAATCCTTATGTTCAATGTGACAGGATCCCCTTGATATAGAGAAAAAGAAATAAAGATACCAATAAGTAGATTGGGGAGGAGAACGGTGATAAAGTGAAACAAAAAAAAAAGGGAAATGGCGTGACTCCTAAAAATGAGCTTTTATTAATTTATTAAAATTGCTAAATAGCAAATGTTACTAAATATTAATCTATATATCCAGGAGGCGGGGAGGGAGAGGGAAGCTGGCCCTGGTACACCCTAGAACAGGGGTCAGGAACCTTTTTGGCTAAGAGAGCCGTAAACGCCACATATTTTGAAATATAATTCCGCGAGAGCCGTACAAAATGTTTAAAGGGCCATTGACAGATCAATCGCTCCAATGTTCACTTAGTACAGCAAGGAATGCTCCTCCCTGCTGTATAAAGCCACAACTGGACTGAAACAATGGTAATTAGCAGTAAAAAAATTAAATAAATAACTTACATTGTGAGCTTGCGATGCATGACATCAGTCCAGCAGTCTGGCTTCTTCTTTTTCCTGCGCATGACTGGAAGCTGGCATTGGTGTAATATGGGTGGCAGATGTTTTTTAAGGCCATATTTTTTTTTTTTTTTTTGGGGGGGGCTATATAATGGATTATGTGGGATTATTTTCAGGGGTGAAGTGGGAAGGGGGGGTTGGTGGGACACACTGTATTACACAGCCCCTTTATTGATGCAGCTCACTGCTGCTGACCATGAGGCTGTGTAACAATTTCCATGTTATAATGTTCACCTTCAAAGCAGCAGCACAGCCAGGGGTTTCTGGAACGTCCAAGGGAGACACAAGGGAGGAGGCAGATGCCGCTTCACTAGCGGACGCAGGTGCGTGCTTGCAGACGGCGCGGCTATGCAGGGAGTTATGGGAAATGTAGTCCATGCTCCCTGCCGCTCACCACTGCCGCCAATGCTTATCAGGCCATCAAAGAACTACCAATATCAGCGTGCACCGCGGCCTGATGGAGCGCGGTGCATGCATCCTTCCCATAGACAGGTAGCAGGGGCGTAGCTAAAGGCTCATGGGCCCTGGTGCAAGAGTTCAGCTTGGGCCCCTGCCCCCCCCCCCGCCTAATACAGCGCCTCATACCTCTTACATCCAGTATAATACAGCGCCCCATACTTCTTACATCCAGTATAATACAGCGCCCCATACCTCGTACATCCAGTGACGTCTCCTCGGATGTACATCTTCTCTTTCCTCATCTTCTCCTTTCAGACCAGACGCCATTTTTCAGCCATTTCTCATGTCTGCAGTTTGACAGAAAAAAATCTTAGTTTACTACTTTTCCATCATCCTCCCATCTTCTGGACAAATCATCCTACCACCCCCAGTACTGTGCCACTAGTACCACACAGATTATGTGCCAGTAAGAAATGCCCCAATAATGCGCCAGAAGTTCCCCCCATTGATTCCCCCCCAAAATCATGTGCCAGTAAGAAATGCCCCAGTGCCTCCATGTGCCAGAAAAATGCCCCCCATACCAGTAAAAATGGCCCCAGTGCCTGTAATAATGCCCCCAGTGCCCCCTTGTGCCAGTAAGAAATGCCCCAGTGCCCCCATGTGCCAGAAAATGCCCCCCATACCAGTAAAAATGGCCCCAGTGCCTGTAATAATGCCCCCAGTGCCCCTTGTGCCAGTAAGAAATGCCCCAGTGCCCCCATGTGCCAGAAAAATGCCCCCCATACCAGTTAAAAATGGCCCCAGTGACTGTAATAATGCCCCCATGCCCCCTTGTGCCAGTAAAAATGCCCCCAGTGCCCCATGTCAGTAAAAATGCCACCAGTACCAGTAAAAATGCCCCAGTGCCCCATGTGCCAGTAAAAATGCCCCCAGTGCCCCCATGTGCCAGTAAAAAATGCCCCCAGTGCCAGTAAAAATGCCCCCAGTGCCCCATGTGCCAGTAAAAATGCCCCTAGTACCAGTAAAAATGCCCCCAGTGCCCCATGTGCCAGTAAAAAATGCCCCCAGTGCCCCCATGTGCCAGTAAAAATGCCCCCAGTGCCCCCATGTGCCAGTAAAAATGCCCCCAGTGCCCCCATGTGCCAGTAAAAATGCCCCCAGTGCCCCTATGTGCCAGTAAAAATGCCCCAGTGCCAGTAAAATGCCCACAGTGCCCCCATGTGCCAGTAAAAATGCCCCCAGTGCCCCCATGTGCCAGTAAAAATGCCCCCAGTGCCAGTAAAATGCCCACAGTGCCCCCATGTGCCAGTAAAAATGCCCCCAGTGCCCCCATGTGCCAGTAAAATGCCCCCAAAGCCCCCATGTGCCAGTAAAATAATAAAAAAAAAATTAACACTTATACTTACCTCCAGCAGCGATGCGATGCAGGCCTCTTCTGGCCTGTGTCCCGCGCTGTACGGCTCAGGCGGCGCGATGACGTCATCGCGCCGCCTGAGCCGGCCTCTGATAGGCTGCAGGCCCAGTGCCTGCAGCCTATCAGAGGAACGGGCAGGGGAGACACCTCTCCCTCCCCTGCCCCAGTACAATACAGTCATCTGTATCGCCGTCCTGAGGACGGCGATACAGATGACTATGGAGATGAGCGCTTCCATAATGGAAGCGCTCATCTCCCTCTGCAGGGCCGCGCCGCACCTGGCTAATTGGCGGTGCGGCCCTGCAAGTGGCAAGGGGGGCCCTCGGGGCCCCCCTGGCTTAGGGGCCCGGTCGCAACTGCGACCGCTGCGACCCCTATAGCTACGCCACTGACAGGTAGGAGCCCTGTCTGCGAGCCAGATACGGCCATCAAAAGAGCCATATCTGGCTCGCGAGCCATAGGTTCCCGACCCCTGCCCTAGAATATGCCCTTAGCCCAGGGGCTACCCCCTAATGGTGGAGTTACCCTGTCCCCAAACCTATCCTGATAGACCCTAATAACACCCTACACACAACGAGGTAAGAAAAAAAACCCAACGCGTTTCACCCACACGTGGGATCATCCGGGGGTGATAATGACAAGAAGGTAGGGATAAAATCTGATATTGATCAAATATATAATAGTCACAAAGATAAACCAACATGGGAGACAGTATGACAATGTACTTGCCACCGCCAGGTAACTCCACTGTGCATATGTTGCAGACAGTGGTGGCAGGCAAATTCCCGATACTTCCATGTGGTGCCGCTTTCCCTTTGATATAGCAATATAATTCCTTGCAGGGGCGGACTGGGAACTTAAAGTGGCCCTAAAAAAAAAAAAACAACTAAATATGGCGCCATGTTATTTAGGTACAAATAGACAGAAGGTGGGGCCAGCTCAAGTAGGCGAGGCTAGCAATACCATATTGTGGCACAAAATACCACCCCAGCAGAGCTTAATACCATGGAGCAGCACAAAATACCACCCCAGCAGAGTCAGATATCACAGAGGAGCACAAAATACCACCCCAGCAGAGCGTAATACCACGGAGCAGCACAAAATACCACCCCAGGAGAGTCAAATATCACAGAACAGCACAAAATACCACCCCAGCAGAGCCAGATATCACAGAGGAGCACAAAATACCTCCCGGGAGAGCCAAATACCACGGAGCAGCACAAGATACCTCCCCAGAAGCTGCCGCTCTGTGGTGGTCAGCACCAGCTCACGCGTTCTCTCTTCCTACTCTAGTTTCCTCAGCATGGCATTACAAGTGATTTCAGGAGTCAGGAGAGCACCTGCAGCCACCAGCCAGGTCATAAGTCTAGTATACTTCAATTAACTCTGGGAACGTCAGATCTTTATTTACCTGGTTGGCAGCCATGAGGAGGGCTCAGGCAACCTCTGGGCGATGACCCACTAGGATGTTTTCTCGTAGAGTCTAGGGCCAGGGCATTAGAGGGGCAGCCTGTTCAATTCAATTAAATTGGTGCATAACTTAGTTTTGCCTCTGATGGTGCTGCCTAGGAATTGAACGCTTGCTGCCAGGTTCTTGTACGTATTGCAGCTGATCATTGAGGGTCCCCAGCAATGAAACACCCTGTGATCAACGATATCCAAGGTGGACAAACTAGAAGAACTATACTAGAAGACCCTGTGGTGTGAAGGGTTTGATCTGATATTGTAAAATGTGGGACTACTTTTTTATCTTTAGATCTCAAAGGGTTACCGTCGGCTTGTTCAGAACTACGGAATCCTCTGCCCAGTCTTATAGTCTTCAGCAGTATCCTTGTAGAGTATAGGTAATGCAGGACTGCAATAATCGTAAATACAAGAAAACCTACAGCAGAATGACAAGTTCTGAAGATGTTTGTGTTACAGATTGCCAAGTGGGTGCTTAATGTTCAATCATTTGAAATCTTAGAACTTCACCCTTAGGCTTTGAGGACCGAAATACATTTTAAAGTGTCCATTGCTCAGTAATGACCCATATGAATGGCAGACGATTAGATAGAGCCATTGCTACTAGATGAGATAGTACCAGATATTCAAGGCATACTGTGCTGAATTTCCACTATTGCATTAATAAGGACTTGTAACCTCTCCTGATATGTCTGTTTTAGTAACTACTTGCACCCCCCCTGTCATTACAATTCTGTAGCATGAATGAATTACTAGCAGTTTGCAGTGAAGGTACAGATGGGTGTTACTAGTTGAAGGGGTGTCAGTGCATAGTCTGACACTGGCAACACTGATTAGAAAGTGTCAGACCCCCAGCTGGTAACACTTATCTGGACCTTCACAGCAGACAATAGTAGTAATTTATTTATAACATCTAGCAGGAATAATGAAGAAATGAGACAACATAGAGTCATAAGAACTTGATGGACTTATGTCTTTTTTCAATCATATTAACTATGTAACTATGTAAGAATACAAGTTCTAGAAATATTACAAGGGGAGATACAGCTAATCCCTCCCGCTACTCCATGCTGCAAATCTCTCCCAGCCCCCCCAACCTGCTTTCTGGTGTTTGCTCCCTTAAGGTGCACATACATGCATTTCCTGCCTCTTAAAAGGCCAGTGCTTGCATGTGCTGATCTGTCCCCAATCAGTGGCAGCGTTCCCATGGGTATATAAGAGACCTTCCCCCATGGGGAGGTACCTGAGCTATAGGGTTCCTAGCTTGTCTAGTCCTGTGAAGGTGCACTGTTGTGACCTACCATGCTGATCTTTGCCTGTTTACCGGATTGACCCTGTGCTGCCTGCCCTGCCCTATTGCCTGACCTCAGTTTGCCCCCTGACCATGCTCTTGCCTGTCCCCTTGATGGGGTGTCTTGACCTCCCTTGGTCAGCATCCTATGAACAGAGATTACTCGTAATGATAGAGACCTGGTGGCCCCTGCAGCAAAGTCTACATCATCATAATGAGGTGTAGTAGAAGTCCACCTTGACAACACCCTCAGGAGTAGCCTGAAGACAAAACTGTTCAGTAGTCACAATGGCTCCAAATCAGCTCCATTACAAAATCACTTTTCACAAAAGACTGATTATCTATACATAACACATCCTGGACAGCCAATGAAAATAGCATACAATTAACCTATCAAGTTATAAACACCATCTCATTAAAATGGCTTAATCTCCACATATATTCCACCTATGTACAGTCTTTAACCTACCTACTCTGGTCACGTATTTCACCTTTTTACCCCAGGTTTGACCTCTGTGCGTTCATAGGTGGTATCTCAGGACCTTCTGTATGAGCCAAGGTGGAAAACCACCACAAATATATTGACTCTGACATGAGTGTCCAATGCTCAACCATTATTCCAGTGTTCATTTGGACGGGAATGGTTTCTCTGTGCTTTTCCCAGTATGCTGAGAGTTGTAATTCTGCAACAGCGGAAGAGCCAGAGGTTGGAATCCTCTGCGCTATATCATATCATTACTGGTTATCTTTTCTTGATGCTTCCCAAGTATTGCTCCATAGAGGTATAGTTTCCATATCCTAAATAGATGATCATGAGCTGTAGGAAAATGAATGTATTTAGACTGTATAGTAATACCTCTAGACTGTATGCATAATTAGTAATTTGAGTTAAAGGGTTTCTGTCACCAGTTTTTTCGGTATGAATCAGGCTGACATTAGAGATGTGCTAATGTCACCTGATTCCAAATATATATCTGTTTTATTTTCTGGTGCCCCCATTTTTATATAAAATGAACTTTTATTTTATGCTAATAAGGCTCCTAGGTGCAAGGGGCGTTACCTCTGCTCCTAGAGGCTCTGTTGATTGACAGGACCAGGCAGAGAAGAAACACTCAATTCACCATAGCTTTTAAGGACCTTCAATGATGTCATGACCATGTGATCAGTCACATGGTTAGGATCACACAAACAGCCTGTCTCCTCCTAAACCATGTGACTGATCACATGGTCGTGACATCATTGAAGGTCCTTAAAAGCTATGGTGAATTGAGTGTTTCTTCTCTGCCTGGTCCTGTCAATCAACAGAGCCTCTAGGAGCAGAGGTAACGCCCCATTGCACCTAGGAGCCTTATTAGCATAAAATAAAAGTTCATTTTATATAAAAATGGGGGCACCAGTAAATAAAACAGATATATATTTGGAATCAGGTGACATTAGCACATCTCTAATGTCAGCCTGATTCATACCGAAAAAACTGGTGACAGAAACCCTTTAAGTGGTTCTGTCCAGTATCATAGGGAAGGAGCCCCTGGATTTTGGAATTTACAATGGAGGTGATGAAAAACATGCACTTTCTATGTTGAGGACTGTATGCAGGAGGGCTTTATGGTTCCATTCATCCGACCACTTCTTAACCAAACAGGCAACTAGAAAAAAAGATCAGTTAATACAATAAGTCATAATTGACTTTATATTCTTCTAACATTTGTGCACAATTAGGTAGAACAAAATAACACCTGCCGGTACCTTCCTTAGTAAAACAGGTCACAGAGCTTTCCCAGATGTCCCGTTTATATATTCACCATGGAAATGCATTTTAAAGTGTGCACTCTGTACAGTGTGTCCTTAATGTATGTCATTCATCATTCATGAGGGCTGATCACAGCTAAAATTTTTTATAGTTCTTTACATGGACCACTAATTTTGATGCCACGTAAAATATACAGAAAGTAGATTTAAATACACACGTTCCCCTAAGCTTGATCATAAACCATCAATCATTTTTTTACGGTTATACATTCAGCAGTAAAATGTGCACATGCAGCCAAAGTTGTTGATTTGTGCAGGGAATTATACTGTCACACAAAGGATACAAAGCCATTTTGGCTATAAATAGGAGTTAAAACCTGGACTGAAGAAGACTGCAAAAACCCAATCATGACAGTATCAATAATACACATGTATCAGTATTTTTAGAAATCTGTATCTAAAGGTAAAATAAAAAGCATAAAGAATAAATAAAGAGATCAAGGCATCGGGTGATAAAAAAAAGCAGTTGCCAGGTGGAAGCCATAAGTGTAGAATACTGGAATGGACCTTAGAGGAAATAGATACTGGATGTAAGTCAGATGGATAGGATCCTAAAATGCATGCCAGTAGGGCCACCTGTGTAATAAACGGTGGAAGAAGAAGATTCTGGCACCAAAGAGAATGGGTCTGAGAAGTTATAAGATTTTGGAATTAATTGAGAGGAGTCAGGTGCTAGTTGGTTCCTTCAACCAAGAAGGAGTGGAACCAACAACTATCGAAAAACCAGAATTAAACCCAGTAATGAAGGAAAACTAGGTGCTGATATTGCAGCCAGTGGGAGCAGAAATTGGAGGTATCAGATGCAGAAATGAAAGCTAGGATAGAAACCAAAGGAATCAAGCAGTAGAATGAATCAGCTTTAAAAGCTATGTACACCTTTGGAGTCAATGTTTTTATGATTGCATTTAACTTATTTTTGGCTAAAAATTTTCAGTTGGTCTTTATTAAAAATATTGAGCTGTTCAGTCACAAAGGGTTAACTGTCTAGCTGGGTGACTGGTACTTTCATTTTCACTTTGTGCCGGTCATCTAATTACCCTTATCTGTAAACTACTGAGAGGTCATAAACACTTATTTAAGCGTCATTCTTATCAGTAAGGTAAGGATTGAGCTTTAATGAGTGTTTATAAGGTCAGAGAGAAGAGATAAGCTGTCCGTCTGCTCCTCAGATGACGGAATTGAGAAAAAATCCACAGGCAGCTAGTACAGCTTCTCAGCTCTGTACACAAAAAAGGATTCCATATTGTTAATAAAGACCAATTGAAAAATTGATTTTTAGGTCAAAATAAGTACAATGCAATAATAAAAAAAAGTTGCCCCTAAAGGTGTACATATGAAAAATGTATCCAAAGTGACACATGAGTACAATGTATTTCATTGAAACATGTAATAAAAACAACCAAGTAGTACCTGTATTCTTTCCCACTCAAGAACCAAAAATTTGATTCTGATGGTTCCGTAAAGGGGTGCTCCAATCTTATACCCCAACCAAATTTCTTGTTCCCTATTGGGACATGAATGTCTTAGATGTGGCTCGTAATATACTGTCACGCTCTGGTGTGGAGGGGAAAACCACACCAAGCGTAGGAGGGAAGGGGATGAGGTCAGGAAACAAGTAAAGGGAAAAGGTCACCTCCTGCCGGAAACCCTGACACCAATCCTGACTGACTTACAGTATGAACAGGCCTCAAATGTAGTCGAGTTCATACACAGGAACCTAAACCAAACTGACCCTATAGGACCCTGCAACTACTGACAGGGCAGAGTCTACCTGTTCCTCCAAAAGGAAGGATGAACAGGAGTCTCCAAAAGGCCAAATAACACAATAGGGAAACGCATGGTTAACAAAAAAGGGAGGACACTTATCTTTAAGAAGAAATAGAAGCAACCAGATCTCAGGAGAGAACCACACCAATCCACCAGAATGTCCACAGAAACTATAAACCGCAAGTAACTGTGGTAGAAGCAGGAATAAATAGAGGAAGGACAATTACCACACCCGCAACAGCTGAGGGGAAGGGGTGTGATAAACAGCAACAACACAAAAAGGAAAACATGTCATATTATGTCACATGTGCAAGCCTATACGACTTTCTGCAACACGTTGCAGGAATGACCGTGACACTTACGACTTGTTCTAAAAATCCAAAGTGATGTTAGGGTACAATATACTGATATACTAAAACCATCTCAAAACCCTCCAAGTTTAGAAATAATTAATATAAATGGCAAAATAATGTACTTATAAGATGATTGTCCAGTCTGAGTCTCTTAATTAGGGATGAGCAAATTTCTTAAATTTGTTTACTTTCCTGATTTGATAAAAAAAAAATTTAAATTAAGTCCAAATCGATTCTACCCAGTATGCTCCAAATGCCTTTAAATTTGGTATATAACAAATCTAAATGGCATATATTTGTATTTTGGGAAAGATATTCAAATTAGCTTTCCTGACAAAAAGGATAGGAAAGGTAATCCTTTCTGATGCCAGCTGATTTTAGACATCCTAATTTGTACATATGTTCACAGAAACCAAGAGAAGCGTTACCTAGCCTACAGTAGTAATCACATATATTAACTGGTCTCCATAATAGAAAAAGTACCTGTCCAGAGGTCCCTCCCCAAGGTCTCTCTCAACTAGAAAAGCTGATTCTTTCTGCTTTACTCTGATAAAGGGCTTTTGGCCTGGAAGAGCTATTATCCTAATTTTGCTAGGAAACCTCTGCAAAAGGCTGAGCAATGATTGGATGGCTATGCTGTATCTTCAAGTGTAAAACATGGCTTTTTTTAAATTGTTTTGGAAATAAAGCTCAATTGCACATGATTGGCATGGGCAGACTCTATTTCTCTCTCCTGTTGGTTTCCCCAAAATGAATCATAAAAAATTGGGTTTATTAGAAGATGAATTCCTCATTGATAGAAATGATTTGCTCATCTCTAGTATGTATGTTTATGCATAGCTCCTTGTGCTTCATAGATTTTCCCTTTATTTTCTATCCACTAAGGTTTTGGTGGTGGCCTCAAACTGTTCAATCAGTGCTTCTTCATAATATTTTTTTATCTATTGCAGTGTTTGTGCTTCATAGCTTAGTGTTCCCTTATTTTATATCCACTAAGGTTTTGATGGTAGCCTTGAACTGTTCCATCAGTTTTTTTTTCCATTATAATATTTTTTTTGTCTATTGGCATGCTTGTGCTTCATAGATCAATTTCCTCCTATTTCTTATCCACTAAGTTTTTGGTGGTAGCCTCGAACTATTCAATTAGTGCTTTTTTAATGATAAAGTTTTCCTCTGGTGTTACCCTCCCATAGTGATGGACGGAGGGTGGCTGCGCATGTGTGGCTGCTCTCTGTTCACTTTGGGAGCCGTTGTTCTGGAGATAAGTGGAGGTCCCATCTCTGACATTGATGGCAGATCCTTGTAATATGCTATCACTGTCTCAGTTTTCCCCTGGTGGTAGCCCCAAACTTCTTAATCAGTTCTTTTTCATAATAACATTTTTTATATCTAAGCACATCTTACATCTGCTGACATCAGACAGGTTTAGCTAATTTAAATGTTTGACTATCCCAGACACCCAGAGGAGAATTGCCTGGCCTACTCCGAAACATAAGCATAGGGTAACTCCATAATGAGGAAGAGCACCCCCCATTCAATGCATATACACTCACCGGCCACTTTATTAGGTACACCATGCTAGTAACGGGTTGGACCCCCTTTTGCCTTCAGAACTGCCTCAATTCTTCGTGGCATAGATTCAACAAGGTGCTGGAAGCATTCCTCAGAGATTTTGGTCCATATTGACATGATGGCATCACACAGTTGCCGCAGATTTGTCGGCTGCACATCCATGATGCGAATCTCCCGTTCCACCACATCCCAAAGATGCTCTATTGGATTGAGATCTGGTGACTGTGGAGGCTATTTGAGTACAGTGAACTCATTGTCATGTTCAAGAAACCAGTCTGAGATGATTCCAGCTTTATGACATGGCGCATTATCCTGCTGAAAGTAGCCATCAGATGTTGGGTACATTGTGGTCATAAAGGGATGGACATGGTCAGCAACAATACTCAGGTAGGCTGTAGCGTTGCAACGATGCTCAATTGGTACCAAGGGGCCCAAAGAGTGCCAAGAAAATATTCCCCACACCATGACACCACCACCACCAGCTTGAACCGTTGATACAAGGCAGGATGGATCCATGCTTTCATGACGCCAAATTCTGACCCTACCATCCGAATGTCGCAGCAGAAATCGAGACTCATCAGACCAGGCAACGTTTTTCCAATCTTCTACTGTCCAATTTTGATGAGCTTGTGCAAATTGTAGCCTCAGTTTCCTGTTCTTAGCTGAAAGGAGTGGCACCCGGTGTGGTCTTCTGCTGCTGTAGCCCATCTGCCTCAAAGTTCGACGTACTGTGCGTTCAGAGATGCTCTTCTGCCTACCTTGGTTGTAACGGGTGGCAATTTGAGTCACTGTTGCCTTTCTATCAGCTCGAACCAGTCTGCCCATTCTCCTCTGACCTCTGGCATCAACAAGGCATTTCCGCCCACAGAACTGCCGCTCACTGGATGTTTTTTCTTTTTCGGACCATTCTCTGTAAACCCTAGAGATGGTTGTGCGTGAAAATCCCAGTAGATCAGCAGTTTCTGAAATACTCAGACCAGCCCTTCTGGCACCAACAACCATGCCACGTTCAAAGGCACTCAAATCACCTTTCTTCCCCATACTGATGCTCGGTTTGAACTGCAGGAGATTGTCTTGACCATGTCTACATGCCTAAATGCACTGAGTTGCCGCCATGTGATTGGCTGATTAGAAATTAAGTGTTAACGAGCAGTTGGACAGGTGTACCTAATAAAGTGGCCGGTGAGTGTATTTTGCCCAGAAACCCAGAGTAGCATACTCAGCTATTTTTGGACCTCTCATAGTGGTTGACGGAGAATGGCCACAGATGCATGCCTGTTGTATGTTCACTTGGGGAGCCCGCTTGTGGAGATAGGTGGAGGTCCCACCTCTTGGACCTACTACTATCTGACATAGATGGTACACCCTTGTGGTATGCCATCAATGTCCCAGCTGAGCCAACCCCTTCACTTATGAAAATGGCCAGAACCCCTTAACCTGGGTGCTCTGAAGTGTATACTGTTTCCTCTAAGCTGATCAGTAGATGAAGGTCTCACTATTAGTCTGTCCTTAAAGCAACATTATGTCTGGATTGTCTGTAATCAATCACACCGAAGAAAACAGTTGAAGTCGTGGTATATATATATTTTTTATTTGCTCCACTGGGCTGAAGTAATCCAGCAATTTATTACTCTCTGTATGCTGTCACTGGGAAGCACAAAAAGCTTTTATATTCCTTTCTAATGTCACCAACGCGCCTTGAAATTGATTTCATCCTGGGATATTAATACAGGATTTGGAGTCCTCTTTTCAAGGGTTAGCAAGAGCAAAAACCTACACAAAACACTTCAGATTAGTTATATATTGGTGCTCGAGGGTATAAAACAGCTGGTTCTGGGGCAACAATGTCAGTGCAGGATTATTCTAGTACCCAAAAAGTGAGCGTTCAGAAGAGACTATCCTATTATTCCAAGACCTAAAATGTTAGGGTTCCATTGATTTTGGACTGACATATATGTGTGTATTAGCGAAGGACTCCAAATGCTATAGCACCTAATGCTCAATAAATTTCTAGACCCACTTTTAGGACCCCAAGTGCCACAGTGCCATAGTTCTAGGACCCCAAAACACAATGTGCCATCATTTTTTTGGAACTCACATGTCCAGGGGACTGGGAACTTAAAGTGGGCCTGGAAAAAAAACAAAAGCGGCTCCATCTGGACTTGTATTTTCTCTTGATGAATCTTCACTAGTCATCTGTCTGGTTTTCTCAATTAGAATGGCTTGTACAAAAACATCTTCAAGAGAAAATACAAGTTGTCTAGCTGCTCTGTCTTCTCACTACTGATATACCATGACTTGGATGAATGAAAACCTTCAGAGACATATTGCACACAGAGGCAGATTAACCACAGACTCTACATGGAAATTTCCAGCCAGGTCAGTACAGTAATTATCTGTCACTCCCAGAGTTAATTAACGCTGGGGGCGTCAAGTGTTATGTACCTGGCTGGTGACCACAGGTGCTCTACTGATTCCTGAATTCAACTCTATTGCCAACCTGAGGCAACTGGAGTAGGAGGACAAAATGTGGCAGCTGGTGCTGGCCACCACAGGGGGGAAGATGCTGAGGAGGTATTTTGTGCTTCACTGTGGTTTTTAATTCTGCTTCGGCAGTTTATTGTTTTAGGCTTCAGGCACGTGACCGTATGTATTTTGTGGTCTGCAAAAAACCAGATCCGCAAGAATACGGATGACATCGGTGTGCATTCTGTATTTTGCGGAATGGAACAGATGGTGCCTAATAGAAAAGTCCTATTCTTGTCTGTAATGTGGACAATAATAGGACACGTTCTATTTTTTTGCAGAACGGACATACAGAAACGGAATGGTTTAAATGAATGGTTCCACAAAGAAGAACAGACACGGAAAGAAAATACGTTTGTGTGCATGAGCCCTTGTGTTGGCCCTGCTTTCTGTCAATTTGGACCCGCCTACAACATGGGGCCACTTATAGTTTTTTCCAGGGCCACTTTAAGTTCCCAATCCGTCCCTGTTTGCACATGTGATCGTGATATTGTTCTAGGTCCCAATAGTTCGTTTCTCATTGTTCTACCACCAAAATATCAGTGCATCATTTTTCTAGAACCTTAAAACTCAGTGCTCAGGGTTCACACATCAGTGTGCCAGTATCGTAGGAGGACCCCAAATGTGAATAAAGCTGTAGAGGTAGTAGTACATCCAGTGCTCCATTGCTCTGTAGCTTACATGTAAATACACCATTGTCCATTGTTCTAGTCCTATATGGCAGTGTGTCATTATCTTAAAGAGGACCTGTCACCTCTCCTGACATGTCTGGTTTAGCAGCTACTTGCATTCCCCATGTAATAACATCTATTCTTAGGACTCTGTGTTGTGCTAACCCTTTATTATTCCTGCTAGAAGTTGTGAATTACTCGAAGTTTTCAGTGAAGGTCCTCCTGGGTGGTACCAGTTTTGTGTGTGTCTCTGCACAGTCTGACAAAGTCCAATCAGTGCTGCCACACCCCCAACTGGTAACACCCGGCTGGACCTTTATGCAGATTGCTAGTGATTAATTCATAATTTCTAGCAGGAATAATGAAGAATAAAATTACCAGAATTGTTATTCTATGGTGGATTCAAGTAGCTACTAAAACAGACATGTCAGGAGAGGTGATGGGTCCTCTTTAAAACCCCAAATGTCAGCACACCATTGTACTAGGATCCAAAATGTATGTGTTAATGAACCTGTAAAGTCAATTATCCATTGTTCTGGCTCCCAAAATGTCAGTGCGCCTTTGTTTTACAACCTGAACTTTTAGTATGTCAGTGTATTGGGCTCTCAAATACCAATGTGTCCTTGCTCGTTGATTCTAGATGGCAGTCGATTCCCTAGTTCAGTGCCCCATATTCTGGGCATGCCATGAATGTAACCACTACTGAGATGAAAACTATCGGCAATGTGGTAGAAGATGGCTGCACCTGCTGTGTTAAAATGTTCTGATTTTCTCTTGCAGAGCTGAGGAAATCCAATGACATTACCAGCTGCTTGTCCATAAAGTCTAAATTACAGAAAGAAAATGGCGAGGTAATGTATTGTAGTGCACGTCTATGGAAATGAATGCAAATCTACGGGAAAGATTGTTTGTGGCTGGCTTGTTTTTTTTTTTTTTTTTTTCCGATCCTTAAATAAGGGAAGTAGTCGTGAGAAGATATTACAAAATCAACCCAAGAAAAATGGTGGATTTTGCAATGTGTTGTGTAAAGAGGTTTTATAATTCCAAAGAAATTAATTTAAACTTCCTGACATACATTTTTTATCAGGGGTTATTTGGGCTACAGATGATGACCTGTCCTATAGGAGCAGAAAGCAGACAGATCTCTACATTGGGTAGTGACCAGTGCCGGGGTACGGGAGCTCAGCATCCATTAGAGTATGCCGGTGCCGGAAACTACACCGTGTGTGGAGCACCCTGTATACTGTATGGTTTCCAGCTTGGTGGCTGCCCGAAACAGCTGATCAGTGGGGGTGTTGGATGTTGGACCCCCTACTGATACTGATGAGGTGGCACACATCCTTTTATTCACATTAGCATTACCGGTGTCCGGCAGACTGTTTCGGCAGAGAACATCCTGCCAGAGCTCTTTGGATCTGGCAAAGCTGGATGTTACCGCAATTCCCGCCAGGCCAATTGACTACAATGGGATTTGGTGGAGATCTGTCCACTATCAGGGAAACATGCCGGGATTTGGCCGGACAAAAAACGCTGTAGCTGCCGGATCTCCTCCGGATCCAATTATAGTCAATGCGGGCAGTGGATATTGTGATAACATCTGGCTAAGGTGAAACCCAGAGAGCTCCTGCCGAACACCGGTAACGCTAGGGTGAAACCAGCATAATCTGTATTCATTTTCTGATAGTAGATTTTTTTTAAATTCTATGTGTTGTACTTGATTATAAGGGGCGGCCATCTTGTCTGAACTGCAGTTAGCAGCATTTACAGATATGCTTTACAGCATGAGCCATGGAGAAAATAGTCTGGGGGGTGACCTCATTGGCTTTTATGGAAGAGTTTTCTGGGCATGCTCTGTGACCTTTGCAGAAGTCATTGTACAGGGAGGGAGTAGATAAGCTTTCACATGTAAATATATTATCTGTCATTGCAATCCCGTCTGTGATGATAATGGGATGACTGCTTCAAAGGGATCTGTACAGACCAAAAAGTGACACTTTTTATTAATCTTAGTGACCAGTGCTAAAAATGCAGGATATTAGTTTTTTTTAAAATATTTTTAATATTGATAGTGACAAAAAAGTATAAAATAACATCACCAAACATTCTTTAAAAATATGATTTGATTTATACAATAGGTGATTTTCTGACAACACATTCCCTTTAAGCTCTCACCTCTGGCTAAGATGTCCTTGTAGGACACATGGGACATCCCCTATCATGACTGTATAATGAAAAGTTATGTTGTTTTCCAAGATCTCTGTGTGTTGTCAGTGAACGTAAACACTCTTTTATTACTGCCAAAGAATGGAAATCGGCATAATGCTTTCACAGGTGCGGCGTTTGTTACTGAATGCAGCGATGATAACTGTACAATTACAGGACAAGCACCTCTGTTTCCATCACAAGGACAGAATCTCATGAAGGATGCCATTCAGTGATGGCTAGAAGAGATCTTGAAAACAATTTTATTGTGGAGTGAATAAACTTGGGGCGTGGATACTGATTTAAATAAACTGGTCCAATCAGATTACATTGGACTAGTTCAGGGTTCCCAGCATTTTTGGCATTGGGTAAAAAATTTTTATCTCAGGCAGGGGCGGACTGTGAACTTAAATTGGCCCTGGAAAAAATACTAAAAGTGGCCCTGTTTTTTAATTGGGTCCAAATTGATGGAAGGCAGGGCCAATTATACCATACTGTAGCAAATTATACCACCCCAACAGAGCCAAATACCACAGTCCGTCACAAGATACTGCCAGCAGCATAAAATACATCCCCTGGCCGGCCATGAGGAGGGCTCAGGCGGCCCCCTGGGCATCGGCCCACCAGGAAATTTCTCACTAAGGTCTTTGGCCAATCCACCCCTGATCTCAGGGAACTCATTACCATTTTTTTTTTCCAAGAGAGAAAAAGGTTATAAACAGACCCCTTAACGAAAACATAATTAAGACCCCAGACATGTCTAATCCACAATTAATTCAGACCACACAATTACTGTAATTCAGACCCCATGGAGGAAGATTAATTTAGGCCCCAGACATCTGACCCCACAATTCATTCAGACCCCAAAGGAGTTCAGACCCCAGTTTCCAGGTTTGGGGATGTGGGTCCTGAATTTTCTCTGAGGTGCTTCCTTATTGTGACAAAGCAGCCCTAAGCTTAACAGCCCCCACAGCTCTCCCTGAACCTTCTTCCACACGGCAGCCATGCTGCTCAGCTTACAGGGATTTTCCAGGCAACAAAATATATTTAGAACTTCTCTGAATGCTGTTACAGGGAAAAAACCTCAGATATGGATCTCCACATCTCTCCTGGTTCACCACCAATTCCTGATCCCCTGATAACATGACAAAAGAACTTGCGACCACCGTAGCCAAATAACAAGAGAGATGAGGGATCTGTGAGCAGGGGCAGATTGGCCATAGACCTTACAGGGAAATTTCCCGGTGGGCCGATGCCCAGGGGGCCACCTGAGCCCTTCTAACGGTTGTCCAGTGGAAGTTTTTGGGGATGTATTTTGTGCTGCTGGCAGTATTTTACGATGCACTGTGGTATTTGGCTCTGTTGAGGTGGTATAATGTGCCACAATATGGGATTGCTGACTCTGGCTTTCTATCAATTTGGATCCGACTACACAACAGGGCCACTTTTAGTATTTTTTCCAGGGCCACTTTAAGTTCCCAGTCTGCTCCTGTTTGTGAGGTGTTTTTTGGTAAAGTGTTCAGAACAGTTGCACAAATATTTTTTGCCTGGAGAACTCCTTTAAAGATGTTTTCCAGAGTTTTTATATTCATGGCCATATCTTCATAAGCCATCAATATCTGATTGGGTGGGTCAATACCATGTACCCCTGCCAATGCACCAGACGTGAGCTCTGGCACCAGACATGAGTACCAGGCTACACAGCGCCATCCATTGTGTGAGTTGGTAACTGCAGCACTGCTTCTATTCACTTCAATGTTAACCAGCTCCGTCTACTACACAATGGACAGTTCTGTGTAGTTTTGGTGCTGGAGCTACTTCGGAACAGCAGTGCGGCTTGTGTCGGACCACCACTGATCAGATATTGATGGCTTATCATTAGTATAGGTCTTCAGTATGAAAATCCTGGACAAATCCTTTAAGTTCAGTGGCCTAGTTAGCAGTGTCGGTCACTTCATTGGTCTTATGCAGTGGAGGAGGAGCTGTAGCCAGAGGACTCCAAAGAAGATGAGGATGGTGGACACAAGTTTGTTTCACGGATCTCGGTTTCTTGCACTGTGAAAGCAACCGAATGCCACTGGTGCCTACACACTAGCATGGGACCGATCCAAAACTACAGACAGTGTTCAAAAAAAACCTTGGTGGTCCCACGGAAACCTAACTTTCTGCTAAACCCCATTGAGAGACATTGGACTAGGATTACTCCTATGAATTACCTATGATGAATGTGTTACTTCGTATTTGCATGTAGAAGTAACATACGTGATTACAACCTCCGGTAGTCCGAGCGTTATCTTATGATTTCAATTGGTATCGATGAACAGTTGTGAATGATTAACCCATCATCTACCACGTTAGTAGAGTCCCGGACGGCCCTATATTCATTGCATTCATCCCAGGCGTCTTCCTAAGAAATATTGGAGCTGTGATTTGGACATAAAATATCTAAATGAGAGTTAAACCATTTGCTTCATGAATGGGAAGGTCACGACTCCATTCATTTTAATATTTTATTTGAGTGAAATTGAAATCTTGCACAAGGTGAAGGCTGCATATTAAATGAGGCAGTGCGAGTGAATGAGTACTTTAATTTCTCAGACTGGACCTCTCCATCATTGGATACACGTCCCATTATGTCTCCGCTAAAAGATTGACGTCAAGAAGGAATTTTTGGATTGGTTTTCTTGGCATATGACTGATTATAATGGTGTTTATCTTCAGGTCAGTCAGTTTTCTATAGTCCTTTACATCACCAAAAAGGAGGTTTGAGGTTCTTTGAGTAACCTTTACATAGTGTTTTATAGGTGGTTTATCAGTACTCTAACCACAGTCCTAAAGAGAATGAACATCATTAGATTTTTTAAATATAAATTGGTTAAATTGTTTTTTTTAAAGAGTAACTAAACTTTTAAAAACTTTAAAAATGGTGGAAATGTCCTTAGAATTTTTCTAATATACTCTGGGGTGCACCACCAATGAGGTCAGGTGAGGCGATCACCTCAGGCAGCACCAGGTAGGGAGGGGCAAGAAGGGGGCAAGGGCCATGGGCTGAAGGGAAGGGGTTAGATTAAGAAATTGGCATTGGGAAGGAGGGGGGGGGGCACTGTTTCAGTTTTCACCTCAGACAGCAGAAAGGTTAGATACACCCCTGAATATACTTTATTAATGGATTTTGCTTTTTTGTCAGCTGAACTGCCTAGTCAATAATAATCTTTATTTATGTAGCACCGTATGTTTGATGGTAGAGAAGATGGGAATTAACCTGACATTCTGGGTCAGAGCATTCCAGAGAGTAGGTGCAGCTCAAGAAAAGTCTTGAAGACGGGAGTGAGAGGTACGAATTATGGAGGATGTTACTCTTAGATCACTGGCAGAATGGAGAGCATGAGTAGGGTGGTAGATAGCAATCAGGGAGGAGATGTATGGAGGGTCAGCACTGTGGGTGAGAAGTTTAAACTGTATTCTGTATTGAATGGGCAACCAGTGAAGTGTCTGGCACAGGCTAGTATCATCAGTATGGTGGGTGGATAGACACAGTAGATGAGCCTGGCTGCAGCATTTAGGACAGACTGAAGGGGGAGAGTTTAGTGCGAGGGAGACCGATTAATAATAAATTATAGTAGTCAAGCTGAGAATGAATCAAGGTAACAAGATTTTTGGCCGTTTCCACTTTTAAAAAAAGGGTGGATTCTGGAGATATTCTTCAGTTGCAGACTACAACAGCGAGCAAGTGATTGGATATGGGGAACAAAAGGGGATACGTCTTCAATATCAGATTGGCGGGGTCCGACACCCGGCACCCCCACCGATCAGCTGTTTGAAGAGAAGGCGCGCACTGTGCCAGCGCTGCCTCCTCTTCATTGTTTACCTGCTTGCCGTCGCATCCGTAGCGGTGAGCAGTTGTAATTACACCTAACCGCCCCATTAATTTCAATTGGATGGATCGCTCCTATAGAAGTCATTTATTAAGATGAAATATGTCCAATGACTCTTCATAACTTCGGCAGAACAATCGCCAGCTTAGGGCTTATTCACACATCAGTTTTTTGATCAGTTATTTCCATCAGTTATTGTCAGTCAAAACCAGAAGTGAAGCCTACCCAGAGATCAGGTGTAATGAAAAGATCTGCACCTGTTCTGTGTTTTTGACCCGCACCTGGTTTTGGCTCACAATAACTGATGGAAATAACTGATGTGTGAACAAGCCCTTAGGGGTTTATTAAGACAGCGTCTAAAATGCTATTCCCTATGGTCTTTATTAAGATCTTCCTTGAGCCATATCTTTTTTATTTTTCTGTTCACGTATTCATATGAGGGCTTATATTTTGTGGGACAAGTTGTACTTTCTAAAGCCACCATTTAATATGACATACAATGTAGGGGGATGTGGGAAAAAGATTCCAAATGGGGTTGAAGTGGAAAAAAATGCAATTCACAGTTTTACGGGTTTTGTTCCTAAGGTGTTCCCTTTGCAGCAAAACTCACCTGTGTCCTTGATTCTCTGGGTCAGTACAATTACAGCGATACCACATATGTATAGGTTTTTTAATGTCTAAATAGTGAAAAATAAATTAAAACTTAAAAAAATATATATTTTTTTTACATCACCATATTCTGACCTCCATAAGTATTTTTTTATAGTGATGCTATGAAAAAATGGCAAATTGGCCATTTTGACCCTTTTTTTCCATTACACCATTCGCCGTGTTTGAAAAATATTTTTATATTTTATTAATAAGGGCATTTTCGGACGTGGTGATGCTCATGATGTTTATATTTTTTGTTATTTATGTATTTATTTTTTTATTCTATGGAAAGGGGGTTGATTTAAAATTTAATATTTTTAAAAAATATTTTTTAAAGTTTTTTTTATTTTTTATGGTTTTGCAGCTCGTGTTTGAGGCTACAAAAGTAGGTTTTTTTTTTTAATTCTGTACCATTATATATGCATATTGGTACAGAATTGCTCATTTCTTATGTTGGCCTGCCACCCGCTGGCAAAAATAAGAATTGCAGCTTCAGTACCCTGGGTCTCTTCAGAGAGACCCAGCGTATTGAAATAAATTACGGCATCCTCATTGGGGATGCTGGTAAGAATCCTGGAAGCATGAGCTTCTGGGTTTTTCACCCTTTAGGGTGAAGGCTTTAATGACCCTGATTGGCATTATTGCTGGTCATGATCATTAGCCGCGGATCTCTGCTGTGAGCGCCATGTTTGCCCAGCACTCCAGTGCCATACTTGTATGGCGCTGGTAGTGAGGGGGTTAAAACATGAAAATACAAACATAACCCAACTTGAGGAAAACAATGTTTATTAAGAATTGAGTTATAATGAGTGTTTATGAGCTGTCAGGAGTTCAGAGATAAGGGCATCTGTCTGACAGGACTCACCATGAACGGAAAGCCTGCTGCTCTGCAAATACACAGCAACTGATATCTGTAGAGGGAAACGGGCTGAACGTTTTTTGCTTTTTTTTTTAATAAAGACCTATTGAAAACATGATTTGTAGCTTAAAATCAGTAGAATGCAATAATAAAAAATGCCCCCAAAGATGCCCTTAGCGTTGAAACCTATACAAAATGAGCTGCGCATTCCCTAGATTAGTAATTGGGTGGCATTGCATTGGCACTGAAGTGAATGGTTGTGTGTATACTGTAAAATTGTAATAGATGAGCACTAAAATAGTGCTACCTATGTCTCCCTGGATTATTTATCTTAATTTATTTTCCAAAATTTCTAATGCAATATAATACAAGCAATAAACTATGTACATCAATCATTAATCATCACTAAAAATGTTGGCAGGTGTTAACAAATTTAGTGAAACAAATTAAAACTAGATTGATATTTCCTGAAGGAAGTACAGATGGGGTCATTTATCAAACTGGTGTAAAATAGAACTGGTTTAGTTGCCCATAGCAACCAATCAGATTCCACCTTTCATATCTGACAGCTCCTTTGGAAAATGAAAGGTGGAATCTGATTGGTTGCTATGGGCAACTAAACCAGTTCTACTTTACACCAGTTTGATAAATGACCCCCATAGTGCTTGAAAAGAGATTGTGTGTGTGAGAGAGAGAAGAGGGGCCATGTGTGTGCTGTGACTGAGACATCATCCACGGCGTTAAAATTTCATTTTCCGAACATATTGCCATTCATATCTACAGGAAGTAGAAGTAGAAGTTTATTTTTTTTTAAATGTAAATTCATTAAAAACTCGAAATCTGATCAACTCCAAAAATACATACATAGCGCTGAGAGCTTTGAAACACAGTTTGAATAGAGTCTATACATTAAGCAGTTTGAGTTGTATTCATCGCAGAATTCTGCTATTCATTTCTATGGAGGATTTTGTTTATTTTTTAACATAAATTTATTATAAACGACAAATCCGATTGACTTAAAAAATATATGGCACACCTCTCAGAGCCGAGATCTTCAAAACACGGTTTGAACTGAGTCTTTACGCTAAGGGGTTCGGGCTGTATTAAGAGAAGCATGAAATATAAGATGAGAAATAACAATATAGTGCCTTTTCAAGCAGTATAATAAATATAAACATGATCTTCACTTGATCCAGGTGGTATACCATAAGGGCACTGGGGGGAAAAGGGGGTTTAAAGGCACTGTACAGGCGAACAACCACCCAAGGCTAGCCCTGCGATTGATACATCCCCTACTATGTATTGGTGATTCTAGCCTGAAGGGAAAATCTGCCCAAGATGGATGTTTGAGTTTGGTATTTTGCTTAAGTGCATTTTAAACCTCGAATCAATAAAAGACCTTGGAGCAGAAAATCATTTACAGGTGGAAAAAAAAACACATTTTATAGTGAAACTCTAAGAAGGTTACAAAGTCAACTCTGCTTCTCAGAATGCAGAATTAAGGACACGTAAATGTATAAAAAGATCTTACAACTTATTATTCTCCTTTTTTTACAGGAGTCACGACACAGTAGTGCAGTGGAAGAAGATTCTGAAGGAGATAATGATTCTGAAGAGTTTTACTATGGAGGGCAGGTGAAGTTATTATAAGTGGTATAGTATATCTGCACATACGTATGATCCTTGTCTAGAAAAATTGGACTCATATAGAGTGGCAAGTACCCACATGTTACTGTTCAGGCAACAGGGGTACACACTAGACCATGCTGACATTATCGGACCACCATTGGCCCAAGCTAATCAGGGACAAAACCCTACTCTTCCAGGAGGCTGAGGAATCTTCACATTTTTCATGCTTCTATTCCATTAGGTTTCTGTTTGGTAGATTTTTCCTGTTGTAGTGTGAGCAGAAACCTGAGGGACACATTATGGTTTCCCTAACAAGACAATTGGTCATGGATGTTTTTCTTTTTAAAAAGAGACCACGACACCACTGCAACCTTGTCTGGTTTAGAAAAAACAATTTCGTTTACAGTATTTGGGAATTCTGAACCCTCATCTCTTGGCCAGAGTGGAGAACATTTAACAAAAGTGGTCACTCGCTCTGGAGAACCTGCCCTATCATGCATTGCACCAGTTTTGGACTGGGTGCCTAGGGCCCACCAGTAAAATTTATTTTAGGGGCCCACCGTACGAATACATTCAAATATTACCTGCTCACACAGCAGCAAGATAGTACCAGATGACTGAATATGGGGGTCCCTGCAGCTCTGAGAAGGTAGGTCCTGGGGAGAAGAGGACACTGGTAGCTTTCCTCTATACCTAGAAGTCATCTCAGCTCTGATCGTCTCTATAATAATAGACTGGGGAGTTTCTTTAATAATCGATCAGGTTTTTTATATGAACATTGGCTGGTTGAGCTGCTGTACATTGAATATATGTATGTAGGGCAGTAAGTCTACTGTGTTATGTGCCACTTGTGCAGGGAGTGGGAGACTAGGGGCCCACCTTACTCAGGGGCCCACCGAGGGATTCACCTGTACCCCTGTGGACCAGTCCAAGCCTGCATTGCACATACAACCTAATGAGAAGTGAGATTATGAGATCTGTTCAGTACTTACTTTCTTCTTACTTACTGCCAGATCTCTCTACAAATCAAAGCTGACCGCTAGGAGTCTCAGAAAGGAGAAAGTTTGGGATCAACTTATTGTTAAGGGATCCTTCTAACAAGTATGGATTGCCCAAAGTGGGAACCTCTTAACTAGTAGTATACTCTGTGTTCACATTCCCCCAGAGCGAGAGCTTCACCAGAGAAGATCTCAGTGACCACCACTTACACACGCCTTCCATTCAGCATGTCTAGGATAAATTAGTGGTGAGGACGAGATGAAAATGCATTATATTTACCTTGTCAGTGCAGAATTGCTGCCGAGATGAGCAGTGATGATGATAGAAGTAAATAGACATCGGGGACCATTTCCTAAGTAGAAAATCCCACCGGAAGAAGATCTGACTAATTATTAAAAGGTGCACACCTCTGAATAAATGACTCATCTTCTGCAGTCTGATATCTACTACAGCCAGGAGCAATGTGTGTAACTATTGTGTGTAACGGCTGCAATATCTATAATGGCCAATGATCCTCCCAGTCACCACTGCAGGAATATTCATGTTGTGTCTTCCATCAGTTTATTCAAGTTGAGATACTTCTTGCACAAGGCTCTCCATTCAGGTCAGAAAGTGCTATAAAGTGAGAAGTGTTGCAACTGGGCAGAGAGAGAAGAGACAAAAGAAAGAACAGACTGCTGCAGAGACCAGGTGGATCAGCCTTTTATTGTACTGTAGACAGGGCAGAAGAGGGAGGCTCCTGCTGCAGCCAAGCAAAGAGCAGTGAGGAGGAGGGGACATGGATGATTGCTTGGGACACAGAGAACAGTTGTAATATTATACAAAATAGGATCAAATGAGAGGAGGAAGTGCTGGGATCTGTTTTGTGGATTTTATGTTTAATGTTTCTTTAATACCCTGGCCATGTCACACTGGCTTCTTGTTGGCTTCCTCCTCCCAGCAATTGTAAGCCGTGTACCAGGGCTCCTCGGGATACAGCGAAGTCATGAACAAGGAAAGCAGCTCCAACACCAATTTTTGCCAAAACAGTATTTTACTTAAGTATGGTAATGAGCACAACCACAAAAGCTGGTAACACACAATTACATTTATATACACCCAGCCCTAAGGCTGAGACCCTTGTGCCTTGTGCTGCACAGCGCGGCGCCCTCTGGTGGATGCTGGCGGTAATTTAGTGCTGGCGGGCTCAGCTTCAGCTCTGGTCACAGAAGGTGCTCCCACAACTGGATGTCGATAGATCCTCTCCTCACACAGGCCCCCAGTCTCTCAGCTTTACTCTAAGATGGAGGATCCTTCACTTCCTTTCCAGGCTCTGTAACTCCCCCCCTGAGAGTTTTTTTTAACAACAGATCAATCTAGGAATGCAGTCCTTTTTAGCTATGCTTAGGAAACAGCGGCCCCTTGTGGCCAAACAGCAGAATGTCAGTCCAAATCATTTAACGTCATTCATACAAGCACAGTGTTCACACAATGAGAGCTGTTTCCTCATCTCACACACTCAGGATTCATTGACCGTCAGCTACCCCTCCATTCCCCCACACACATACTAGTTCAGGCACCCTGTACAAGGAACACTTGTTCTTCTTGATCTTCGGCCCATGTTAAATGCCCACCGATCAGCTCACAAACAAGCAAACGCTTGTTCATCAGTTGATCATACCTTTTATACCAGCAAAAATGTATCTTTTGTCACCAGCACATTGCCCCATGCTTTACAGACAATATGCAAACTGTATGGGGTATAAATGATCGTAGTAACGATCACTCATCCCCCATCCAGTTTGCATCAGGCTGAGTAAAATCAAGTCCCAATTGACTTATATATCATTAGTCGAGTTAAGGGTAAAATTGTCCCTGGCCAACATGGTCACCCCCTCAGAGCACGATCACAAATTCGATTTTGCTACATCTGTATCCCATTTGTTCCCTTTATATTTGTCCACGTCACGTATCACAGAGTCCTCTGTTGTCATTGTAATGAAATCAGTAATTAAAACTCAACTTCCTTATGGAGCATTTTATGGCCCTTTGCTGTGATTTAGAAATCTGAGATGTATTCACCCGCCTTAAGAATACTTATTAAAACTCCTTAATATTACTTTAATGCCTTCTATGTGTGACTGAATATTTTATTAGCTTAGCTTATGTTTTATTTATCGTCCACTATAACACCCCACTATGTATCTTACCTATTATATTGGAGAGCTGACCCGTGCGGCAGATCAGGTCTTCACGTGTGAGGTTTCTTTTTTTATTTTTTTTACAGAATACATATTTAATGTATATATTTCTAAAAATGACGACTTAAGCATAGAGCTCAATATGTTTTATCATGCGCAATATGTGTGAAACAGAACCTTAATGCATTCTTAATTCACTTTAAAATGAATTCCCTTACAGAGCCACTTGAGGCTTATGCATTATAAATAAAGGTATATAAACTACCAAGGACTAGGTGGGCCTATTAATTATTGAGATGGGAAATTCATTTTACAGAAGAGTAGATCATATTCTATGTACGGCGATTGTAAAAAGCTCTGCAGGTGCTACATTGAATTTAACCCTACACTTCACCAGCACAACATGCATTCTTGCAGAAAATAGAAGCTGAAATGTAGCAGTGCAGAATCATGAATTTGGCGATTGATTTTTTTTTTACCAGTAAATCCGAATAACAGCAAACTGTTTTGTAGATTTTTTAAAAATTTTTTTAAAAATTACTTTTGTTTTTTTTTATTTTTTTTGCACACTGTCGGGGGAATTTACAAAGACGCCAGTCTTTGGTGTCCCTGTACCTCCGGAGGTAGCACTGTATAAAAAGGCACACAGGTCCTCTTGCAGTCCATGCTCCTAGATCGAAATGTGCACCAGCTCAGGCTTGATGTAGATTTCAGTCATGATTTACTCCACAAAATTGGTGTAAATGATAAGGTTGCTGGGGCTGGTGGCCCTGTCCACCCCCTTTTAGGGCTCATGCACATGACTGCATGTATTTTGTGGTCTGCAAAAAAAAACAAAAAACGGATGAGATCCGTGTTGCATCTGTTTTTTTTTTTTTTGCAGATCCATTGTAACAATGGCTGTTCTTGTCCGCAAAACAGACAAGAATAGGACATGTTCTATTTTTTTTTGCGGAATGGACATGCGGAATGGACATACAGGCTTTAGAAGCTGGTAAAGGTAGAAACACCACTTATGCTTAGAAATAGACGCAACGGCATCTAAAAAGTCACAAAACCCCGGGTTTGAGACTTTTTTATGCCAGAAAATTGGCACTGGGGGATGATAAATTTCTCCCAGAGTGACTTGCCACTAGCGCAGGGATCAGCAGCCTTTGGCACTCCAGCTGCTGCCAAACTGCAACTCCCAGCATGCACACTTCCTCGGCTGTTCTTGCAACTCCCATAGAAGTGAAAGGAGCATTTTTGGCAGTTGTAATTCCAGAACAGCTGTGGTACCGGAGGTTGTTGATCACTGCACTAGCATGTGGCAAAATATCTGAAAAAATGGCAAGAGCTACAGCGTGCCTTGTTTTTTAAAAAGAAAAGAAGACAAAGACAAAAAAAAAGAAGAAAAACACCAAAAGCAAAAAGAAAACCTGTGTCCTGTGTTTTGTATTTCCCGTAGACTTTCAGCTAACATCTGGAGCTGGCTTTTTTATAGAAAAAAATGCTGCAAAAACTGCTTTCACAAAAAACACAATGAAAAACTCAAAAGTGCAAAAAAAAAAAGGCACAAAAATTTACGTGTGAAAGCAAACTTAACCATTTAACCTAATCATGCATTCCTGCTTTGGAGAAATGACTCCAGGGATATAAAGTTTTAATATGAACCTTTTGCAGACGTATTCTACCTCCGTTAAACTATAGGCTATGGCTCCAAAAGGACGGCAACCTCATGCCCTTGAACAATCATAAAACGAAAGAGAAAACGGATGGCCAGCACTGTCCTTCTTACAACACACACTAGCGATCGATGCCACAATGTTATGGTGGTGCTCACTGCAGCAGTATTAACCCAGATCAAAAGAGATCCAAAGCATGGCCCTCACTTTATTTAATGGAGCTGCACATACAGCAAGAATGGAAGGGTAGTGCTGGAGAGCAGTCGGCCTAATGCCCTTGAACACATACCAGTGCTGGTATCTGTGCCATCTGTGCCATCATAACAGTCACAGCCACTACGCCCCATGGCAGTGCCCTCATAACAGTCACAGCCACCATGCCCCATGGCAGAGCCCTCATAACAGTCACAGCCACCATGTCCCATGGCAGTGCCCTCATAACAGTCACAGCCACCAAGCCCCATGGCAGTGCCCTCATAACAGTCACAGCCACCATGTCCCATAGCAGTGCCCTCATAACAGTCACAGCCACCATGCCCCATGGCAGTGCCCTCATAACAGTCACAGCCACCATGCCCCATGGCAGTGCCCTCATAACAGTCACAGCCACCATGTCCCATGGCAGTGCCCTCATAACAGTCACAGCCACCATGTCCCATAGCAGTGCCCTCATAACAGTCACAGCCACCATGCCCCATGGCAGTGCCCTCATAACAGTCACAGCCACCATGCCCCTTGCAGACAAGGACAGGCATTGTTACAATGGATCTGCATTAAAAAACAGATGTAATATGGACGTCACACAGATGTCATCCATTTTTTATTTTGCGGATCCGGGTTTTGCGGAGAGCAGAATACGTACAGTTGTGTGCATGAGCCCTTAGACACAGATTCTGCATCTTTATTTTCATTTCAAAACATTTGTGGATATTCGGCATCCAGTGCAATTGACTTGCATTTCCCTATTTCAAAACCTATTCTCATGCAGCGGAAAAACGAATGACTGTGCTTCAGATTTTAACATTATTTGCACAGATTACTCATGAAAAAACTGCAGATTAGTCCCACAGAATTACAATAAGGTTAAGGGCGGAACTGTTCATTACATTGGGTCCGCAAAAAAACTGGAAGTTACTCCGTGTGCATTCCGTATGTCCGTATTTCTGTTCCGCAAAAAATGGAATATGTCCTATTATTGTCCACATTACAGGATAGGACTGTTCTATTAGGGGCCAGCTGTTCCGTAAAATATGGAATGCACACGGCTGTTATCCGTGTTTTTTGCGGATCCGTTTTTTGTGGACCGCAAAATACACACGGTCGTGTGCATGATCCCGTATCCATTGGCATTTCCGCAGATGAAAGCTGAGTATCAGCCTTGGATTTCTGCCACAGTTTCTTTGAAGCATCTAAGGCCCCTTTCACACTAGCACCCGCACTGAATCCTGAGCCATTCATTTCTATGGGTCTGTGTACATGAATATTGTTTTCTACCCATCATTTCTGCGTTGTGTGAGAATCTCAGCTTGTTCTATATTCTGCGTTTTCCACGCAGCCCTGGCCCCATAGAAGTGAATGGGGCTTCTGTGAAAAACGCATTGCATCCGGATGTAATGCTTTTTTCACTGATGGTTGCTTGGAGATGTTGTTTGTAAACCTTAAGGTTTTTTTTCACACGCATGAAAAACGCATCAAAACGCATTGCACCTGCGTGGAGAGCAACTGAACGCAATCGCAGACAAAACTGACTGAACTTGCTGGCAAAATGGGGCAAGTTTCACTGAACGCACCCTGAGCCAATCTGTGACGTTCGTATGAAAGGGGCCTAAGACATTTGGCCTATTGCAAACAATGACAGCCACAATGTCCCCTTCAGACTACCTGCTCATGTTGTGGATTACACGTGTTTTTTCCGTGTGGATTCTTGTTTGGAAAAACTGCAATGTATACAGTACATACGGTAAAGGGTATGAGATTAGACAGATCTGATGTACACTTTTCTTCTTTCTTGCATGCAGAAGTCGATCTGCCGTGCGGATTTAGAAGTCTACTATGTTTGCAATTTATGGTGCTGATTTCACCTTTTTTAATGGAAGGATGAGATCTGGAGCAAAACTGCATCAAAGCCTCACCAAAAACTGCAAGTAACACAGGCCGTTTTTGGTGCGGATTTGGTTAAGAAGCACAGGGAAATTTTTGCTTATTTTCTACTTGCCTACCCGCACCCGAATGTCAGCAGTGACCACTGTGAATTGCCCAGCGCTCAGGCAAGTACACACACTACTGTACAGGTGGCAGGAAATCTCACCAGGCCTTGCTGCCATCTTTGAATCTACGAATGAAGGGAGAAAAAGCCTACAGGTTCTGAATGAAAATGTGAGCACTGCATCTGCCAACAAATCAACTGTGGAAAGTGCACTTTATTTTTCTTGAATTTTAGTAGAAATGTATATCCCAAAATCCATGACCACTACAGTCACTGGAAATGTGTAACAATGGTTTTTTATGTCTCCTTATGATGTAATTCTAAATTAAAGAGTTTGTCTGAAATTTGACTTTTTTGTCAGAAAGATCCCACCGGATCAGTAATCTGCTGCCGGATGCTACAACTAGTCCTGTAGCTGCGAGGGTTTTCCTAGGAGTCGTAGTTGATCAAGAACAGGACAGGCACAGCTTGGAGACCAGTTGCCTAGAGCCTGGAGATTATTGAGAGGGAGCCAGTAAGAATATACATCATCATAAAAGGTTCTCTTTGTTCTTCAGAGTCACCAGAAGCTAGAAGACAAAGAAAAAACCCACAGCCGTGTCTGGGGAATTCCAAGAGTTTAATTTTCTTTATGAGTTAAATAACTTGATCAACAAGATTTCTAGTATGTAATGTCAGGGCTGGGATCATGAGCAACATGTGTATGCGAGTCGCAGTTTAGAAATAATGGCCCTGAAACAGTTAACATGGAGACCTTGTGGGGTAGTGCCTGTCCAGCCAATTTAAAGGCTATGTATACCTTCAGAGGCAATTTTTTTTTATGATTGCATTTTACTCATTTTCTTAACAAAAAATTGGCCTTTATTAAAATATTGAGCTGTTCTGTCACAAAGGGTTAACTGTTTTTCTAACTGTGTGACTGATACTTTCACTTTCACTTCGGTCATCTAGTAAACCTTATCTCTAAACTACTAAGAGGTCATAAACACGTATTTAAGCCACATTCTTATCAGTAATAGAAGAACTGAGCTATAATAAGTGTTTATAATGTCAGAGAGCAGAGATAAGGAGCCTGTCAGCTCCCCAACTGACGGAAAAGAGAGAAAATCCAGAGGTTGCTACTAGAGCATCTCAGCCCTGTACAGAAAAAAGTAGTCCATATTTTTAATAAAGGCCAATTGAAAAAAAATGATTTTTAGCTGAAAATGAGTACAATGTAATTAAAAAAAAATTAGGTGTACATAGCCTTTAAGAGTGCTACAGCCGTCTCTTACACAGAGCCACAGTTCTCGATCGTCACATAGTTCAAATTACAAGATAGTAGTGGTACTTTCCACGTGTCACAAATGCAGAATGTGCAGTTTTTCTCTTCTTCAGGGGTATGTGGCTGAACGGTAGCTATGCATTGTAGAGGTTCCCTAAGACATATTTATAGATCAGGTGCTCACCACTACCGCCTCCTACTGTCCCAGTCGCTTTACGGCTGGTATTGTTACATGGACCACCATGGAAACAGGTAGGAAGACTGCATGCCAGTATCACCAGCTGTCACCACCCACACAGTGTGCTGCCGAGCCACATGCAATGCAGCCTGTTATACAGTGTTAAATTAATGGACATACACTCAATAAGACCTTCATAGATAAGGACATGCCCTTTTATATGTTAGCCACTGGCCAACTCAAGACCGTGGTGTCACATGCTGTTGCCCATGCAGTCTCATGATAAAGAGGGTACCACAAAACTTTACAAAAGACAATTACTATACAAAGTAGAGTGTATAGAGAGATGTATATAACATAGGCATACAAGAAACACACAAGAGGCACATTATCAAACAAATAATGAAAGTGGGACAGTTCAACCAGCATCCAAGGGGGTTTCCTCTAGAATAATGAAACTGGAATAGTTCCAACAGCGTCCAGGGGGTTTCCTCTAGATTAGAAAAATGAAATTGGAACAGTCCCATCAACATGCAGGGGGTCTCTTCTACAGTAATGAAATTGGATCAGTCCCATTAGCATCCAGGGGGTCTCCACTAAAAAGTGAAACGAACAGTCCCAACAGCATCCCAGGGAGGTTCATCTAGAATAATAAAACTGGATCAGTCACATCAACATACAGGGGGTCTCCTTTAAATAATGAAACTGGGAACAGTCCCAACAGAATCCAGGTGGTCTCCTCTACAATACTGAAACTGAAACAGTCCCGACAGCATCCAAGGGGGGTTCCTCTAGAATAATGAAATTGGAATAGTCCCATCAACATGCAGGGGTCTCTTCTACAATAATGAAACTGAAACAGTCCCAGTAGCATCCAGCTGGTCTCCTGTACAATAATGAAAGTGGAGCAGTCGCAACAGGATCTCCTCTACAATAATGAAAGTGGAACAGTGCCAACAGTATCCAGGGGATTTCCTCTAGAACAGGTTTACATAACCATATCTGATCTAAGGGCCATCCAGGCATATGCCAGGACATGCCATAAATGGCCAAAATGGGAATAACCTTTCAATATGTTTGTTGTCATGTTTGAACTTTGGACATAGGGCACTGTTGTTTGGGTCCAACTTTGTGTCAGGACTAGAGATGAGCAAGCATGCTCGGCCGAGCGTACTCGGGAGCAATTTTCGAGTAGTAGCGTACACATTTTATAATCTGTACGCTAATGCATACGCATCTTATAATCTGTACACTAATGCGTACGCATCTAATAAATTTGTACGCTAATGCGTACAAATTACAAGATGCGTACGCATTAGCGTACAGATTAGAAGATGCGTACGCTACTATTCGAAAATTGCTCCCGAGTACGTTCGGCCGAGCATGCTCGCTCATCTCTAGTCAGGACAATTTGTTAAATCTTCCGATATGTTTTCCTAGTTTTCCATAGACTTTATTGCAGAACTGCTACATTATACAGAAATAACTGCGGACATCTTTTGTTGTGCTGGTCCTGATTGCTTTCCTGGGAATAGGTATTGTTTGTCCCAGTGAAGTATGACTGTAGGCACCATTCCTGGTGACGGGAAAACATGTTTAGATCCAGTAGTTATGTGAGAGCACAAAGGCATGGCGGACATTGTATTTCTCCAGTGAGCTGGTTTACGGGGTAATAAAAGGGAGATTCCCTTCCCACCAACGATAGAGACAGTATGACTTCTGTGGAGATAGTGCCTCTGTACAGAGCTGGGTCATCAGAGATGCGCTGAAAAACCATATGTGATGGTGTGGACTGGTGAGAAGCAGGTAGAATGGGGTAGCTGGGAGCCATAGTGAACACTGGGTGGGGAGAGAGCTGTGTACGACACCCAGGACTACAGGGCACCATAGACATTGGAGACATAGGAGAGCCTGGAACACAGCCCGTTATAAGGGTGGTAACCATTGAGTCAGGGGAAGGGATACTGATGGAGAACTACTACAGAGTAGAACCTCCAATGCCACCTGTACATGTGTGATAGAACAAAGACTGTTGCATCCGTTTGAGGCTGTACCTCTGTCCACTATGCTGGCAGAAGACTGCGCAGGTAGACAGACAGACAGAGGTAAACAATGAAGAGGCACCAGTGCCTGTACAAGCACCGTCTCCTTCACACAGGTGATCGGTGGCCGGTCAAGAGTCGGAACACCCGGATCCGATGCTGATTGCTAGAGACGAACGAAGTTCTTGAAAATTCGATTCGTCTGCTTCACCGAATTTTACAAAAAAATTCGCAATGTGACATCTTACTTCGTCATAAAGTGCATTTCTTTGTAAGTAGTGGGTGCAGTGACAGGGAACGCTGTCATTGTACTCCTCAGATGTCACGTTCATCACTGATCGCGGCATCTGACATTAATACTAAGGTCTATAATAAAAAATAAAATAAAATTTTTTTTTACCCCATTTAGGGGAAAATCAATTTGTTACCATGAAGCACGAGGAAATTCGGCTTTGCAGCTAATTGAATTTTCCTTAAAAATTTTTAAAAGTCCATTTCGGACAGCTCGCTCAACACTACTGATGACTTATCTTACGGTTAGACCGTCAATATGCTAAAACCTCTTTAAGGCTAAAATTGGCTCGTCCGTAAAGGGTTAAAGGTTGCTGACATGAAGTTTTCTCTCTTGCGCAGGTGAGTTACGATGGAGAACTTCACAAGCACCCACAGTTGGAGGCTGACCTCGCAGCGGTGAGAGAAATCTATGGACCCAGTGCTGTATCTCTCAGGTAAACGCAATGGGGGAGATTTACTAATCAAAGTGTACCCCAATTTACACACGAGGAGGTGTGCAAGGTGATGTGGCTTAATATGCACCAATGTGTGGCAGTAATTTCTAGTGCAATTATGGTGAGTAGTATTGCAAGTTATAGCACATCTGTCAGCAGACTTGTCCCTATGACACTGGCTGACCTGTTACATGTGCACTTGGCGGCTGAAGACATCTGTGTTGGTCCCATGTTCATATGTGCCCGCATTACTAAGAAAAGTGAAGCTTTAATATATGCAAATGAGCCTCTAGGTGTAACGGCAATACCCCATTGCTCCTAGAGTCTCATTTACATGTATTAAAACATAATTTTTCTCAGCAGTGCAGACACATAGGAACAGCTGGGGGCGTGTCCCTACACCGTATGACAATGGCAGGCAGCACCGATTGGCTAGTGTCAGATTGTGCAGGGACACACCTCCAACTGGTAACACCCAGGTGGACCTTTATTGCAATTTGCTGGTAATTCATTTATAAACTTCTAGGAATAATAGAGGAATTGCACAATATAGAGTTATAAGAAAAGATTCTCCAGAATTGTTACCAAAACAGACAAGTCAGGAGAAGTGACGGGTAGGGATGAGCGAACTTGAACTTTACGAACGGAATTCAATGACGGAATGCACCACAGAAGCCTTTAAGAGGCATTCCGTCATAATAGAAGTACATGGGCAAGCATAACGGAACCATCCGCTTTCCAACAATCAGACAAATCCGTTATGCAGTTTTTTAGAGGGTAAGGTTGAGTATTGTTATAGAGCAGGTTTCAGCAACCTCCGGCACTCCAGCTGTTGTGAAACTACAACTCCCAGCATGCTTTCACTTCTGTGGGAGTTCTGAGATAACAGCCAAGCAAGTGTGCATGATGGGAGTTGTAGTTTCACCACACCTGGAGTGCCAGAGGTTGCTGATCCCTGTTCTAGAGACTTTTTTACATTATCTGCTGGTATTATTATTAACCTGCTATACATTTGTATTACAGGGAATATGGAGCAATTGATGATGTGGACATTGATTTACATATAGATGTTAGCTTCCTAGATGTAAGTAATTACAAGCTGGATTGATTTCATCGTTACTTGTCATTTTATTGTTTTGTAACGTATTAAAAGCACTCAGCCCCTGGCACAGAATAAAGGAGAAACTAACAATACAGGAACGTAGCTGAAAAGCAGGTGATGGGACTTTTTGAAGTCAGTTTTTCTTTGAGTCTATGTTTCATAAATTTGGTGCATCTTTAACCCTTTCCCGGTCTCTGCTGTACTATTATGGCAGAAGTCGGTACTTCAAAGATGGCGCCTGCTTGTGAGCTCTACTGGCGACATAGTCACAGGGTTCCTGCTGTTTTAATCAGCAGACACCCGGGGCCAATGTCTGAGATCGGCCGATCGCAGACATTTCACCCCTCAGATGCCGTAGTCAAATGTGAAGCAGCATCCGTGAGATAAAAAAAAACCCGGGAGCACCGCCAGGCCTGGAACAACTCCACCTAGCAGCAATCGGGGTAGCCGTTCATTTTCTGCAGCAGCCCCGGTCCCTGTGAAGGATCCAAGGCTACACAGCCATGTTTCCTATGCCTGTGGCAGGGTTAAGGCATTTAATTCAATGAGAGAATCGATCTCTAATAATTGCATGTTCAGGTTCTCCTTGAGAACTTTTTAAAAAAAAAATGCTAAAAAAAATAAAATAAAATTCAAATCACCCCCCTTTCTCCAACATTAAAATGAAAATAATTAAACAATAAAAAAAATAAACATCATAATCATCACCGCGTCCAGAAACACCCATACTATAAAAATATAAGAATATTTATCTCATACGGCAAATGGCATAACAGAAATAAAAACATCAAAATGGCCGACCTGCCATTTTTTCGTTGCTTCACCTCCCCAAAAAATTTAATAGAAAGTGCTAAGAAAGTCTTATACACTGCAAAATGGTATCAATAAAAACAAGAGGGCCCCCACACAGCTCCTTAGACATATGGCGATGAAAAGAAAAAATAATTTCCCCAAATCCCAAAATTAAACTGTACAAATGTGGTATCGCCATAATCGTACTGGCCCAGAGAATGAAAGGCATGGATCAGTTTAACCGCATAGGGAACACCGTAGAAACAAAACTCATAAAACTGTGGCAGAATTGTGTTTTTTTTATTCCAACTTCACCCCATTAGGAATGCCAGCTTCCCACTACATTGTCTGAAATAGTACATGGTGCCATTAGAAAGTATAACTTGTCCCACAGAAAAAAACACTCCCCCATACTATGTGACTGGAAAGCTAAAAAAAAGTTATGGAACTGGGCAGGCAGGGAGTAAAAAACGAAAATGCAAAAATGGAAAATTGCCGTTATTCTGCGGTAGTACCAAATTTATATGGTTTTTATTATGTTTTACTTCTTTTCACCTATATTTTTTTCTTCCAGTTAAAACCAGATATTGGCACTTTTTTCTAATCTGTTTTTATTTTCTGATTTTAATTTTTTTTTTATTCTATGTTCTGCACATGATTATAGGGGGAGGGAGGCATCTTGTCTGAGTTGTTGTTAACAGCATTTACAAATATGCATTGCAGCAGCCATCATGGTCCATAGACACAACAGACTGGAGAGGAATCATTGACTTCTGTGGGAGAGTTTTGTAGGCATGCTCTGTGACCTGTGCTCTGTGTACAAACAACATTTAGATATAAGGAACTGATTTTTTTTTCAGTCAAGGAAATTTCTGTGCTATTGAACCTGGACTTAAAGTTCTTGTCTTTTAGCTAAAATGCTGTTTTTTTCATCTCTCAGGAAGAAATTGCTGTAGCATGGGATGTGATCCGCACAGAACCCATCGTAGTCCGTCTGCATTGTTCTCTAACACAATATTTAAATGGGCCAGGTTAGTAGCTGTGTTTTTTAAGAAGTCGTACAGTGGTTTACTCTTACAATAAAGGTGGATTTATTATGCAGATATGCTGTCATTTAAAGCGGTTCCCCGGGATTGTGATATTGATGACCTATCCTCAAGGAAGGTCATCAGTGCTTCATGAGCACTTAGACGTCTTCGTAGGCCATATGACATCGCTTTAATCGGTCCCATGGCCTTGGTGCAACTCAATAACAAGCTCAGCCACTATACAATGTACGACACTGTGCTTGGTGAGCTGCGAGGGACCCTGCTGCCTCCTCAAACAGCTGATCGGCCTTAGTGCCGGGAGTCAGACCCCCACAGAATTCAACTCCCGATCATTTTTTGTGCAGGAAAGAGGTGTCTGCCAGTGTCTTTCTCCTTTCTACTCATTGACAACACAGACACACTTGGTCAAACCAAGAGTGTATGTGTGGGAGTGAGTTGGAAGAGAAACAGTAGCTGTCATCTAAATGAGCATTCAGCCCCCAACTATGGACAGTGTAATCAGCTGGGACCCCATCATCTGTAGACCAAAACAGTCACAACCTTCTTCCCTTTCAGTGAATGGGTCTGAGTTGCGGTTCTTGTACATTGCAGGAAGAGAAGAAGCTGGTGGTCAGGATCTAGAGAAAGATGATAGAGTACATGGAAAATATACAACTTTTTGACATTTTTGAATCTCACAATATCCTTTATACTCATAAAGTAGAGCCAATTTTATACAACCCCTGGCAAAAATTATGGAATCACCAGTCTCTGAGGATGTCCCTTCAGTTGTTTAATTTTGTTGAAAAAAAACAGATCATAGACATGACAAAAAACTAAAGGCATTTCAAATGGCAACTTTCTGGCTTTAAGAAATACTAAAAGAAATTAAGAAAAATAATTGTGGTAGCCAGTAACAGTTACATTTTTAGAACAAACACAGGGAATAAATTATGGAATCACTCAATTCTGAGGAAAAAAATATGGAATCACCCTGCAATTTTCATTACAAGCAATAACACCTGCATCAGATTAAATCTGCTCGTTAGTATCCAGGTAAAAAGGAGTGATGACACCTTGGAGAGCTGTTGCAACAAGTGGACTGACATGAATCATGGCTCCAACACCAGAGATGTCAACTGAAAAAAAGGAGAGGATTATCAAACTCCTTAAAGAGGGTAAATCATCACGCAGTGTTGCACAAGATGTTGGTTGTTCACAGTCAGCTGTGTCTAAAACCTGGACCAAGTACAAACAACATGGGAAGGTGGTTAAAGGCAAGCATACTGGTAGACCAAGGAAGACATCAAAGCGTCAAGACAAACTTAAAGCAATATGCCGTGAAAACAGAAAATGTACAACAAAACAAATGAGGAACAAATGGGAGGAAACTGGAGTCAACGTCTGTGACTGAACTGTAAGAAACCGCCTAAAGGAAATGGGATTTACATACAGAAAAGCTAAAAGAAAGCCATCACTAACACCTGAACAGAAAAAAAACAAGGTTACAATGGGCTAAGGAATGGCAGTCGTGGACTGTGGATGACTGGATGAAAGTCATATTCAGCGATGAATCTCCAATCTGCATTGGGCAAGGTGATGATGCTGGAACTTTTGTTTGGTGCCGTTCCAAAGAGATTTATGCAGACGACTGTCTGAAGAAAACGTGCAAATTTGCACAGTCATTGATGATATGGGGCTGCATGTCAGGTAAAAGCACTGGGGAGATGGCTGTCATTACATCTTCAATAAATGCACAGGTTTACATTGACATTTTGGACACTTTTCTTATCCCATCTATTGAATGGATGTTTGGGGATGATGAAATCATTTTTCAAGATGATAATGCATCTTGCCATAGAGCAAAAACTGTGAAAACATTCCTTGAAGAAAGACACATAAGGTCAATGTCATGGCCTGCAAATAGTCCGGATCTCAATCCAATTGAAAATCTGTGGTGGAAGTTAAAGAAGATGGTCCATGACAAGGCTCCAACTGATCTGGCAACAGCAATCAGAGAAAGCTGGAGCCAGATTGATGAAGAGTACTGTTTGTCACTCATTAAGTCAATGCCTCAGAGACTACAAGCAGTTATAAAAGCCAGAGGTGATGCAACACCAAGTACTAGTGATGTGTTGGAGTGTTATTTTGTTTGTTTGTTTGTTTGTTTTTCATGATTCCATATTTTTTTCCTCAGAATTGAGTGATTCCATAATGTATTCCCTGTGCTTGTTCTAAAAATGTAACTGTTACTGGCTACCACAATTATTTTTCTTGATTTATTTTATTATTTCTTAAAGCCAGAAAGTTGCCATTTGAAATGCCTTTAGTTTTTTGTCATGTCTGGGATCTGTTTTTTTTCAACAAAATTAAACAACTGAAGGAACATCCTCAGAGACTGGTGATTCCATCATTTTTGCCAGGGGTTGTAGAAAGCCAATTGTCCTTTTGATACATTGTTGGAGTGGGGAAGGGAGGAATTGCAGTACAAGTAGAAGGAAGTGTGCAAACCCTGTGCTGATGTTGCTCCAGTCAAATGGAGTCGTTAGAGTCACATCCATGAGATACTGGTACCTGGAACCCAATCATTTCTAGAATTCCTCTCACTTGAATGTCTCTAGAGATTGGCCTTGCATGGCCAATTGTCTCCATTAAAATGCTACTTAGACTTTGTTCTAGACCTTGGAGGCCCTCCCATTTTACACACCACCCCCATGTGACCCTGTGACCACCCATATGACATCTCTCTGACATGTCAGTAAATCCTATTACCAGGATACAATATTAAAATATAATCATACTTTATACAGTAAAGGACATGAAGTCTCCTCCGAGCCCAGAATAACCTTATTAAATTCTTTATCTGAGCAATTTCCATTCCAGCTCCACAGAAGCCATTATTCTGTATCTCACTTATGAACCCTATTATGATCAACACAACGATTTGACATTCTGTACTTACATTTCATTTTAAGATTAATCTGTTGTTCCCTGGCTGCAGGAGATAATGGTCATTGCAGTAAACTAGTCCTGCTCGTGTGAGTGGTTTCCATTTATACTTTATACCTGACAATGTATAAAATCCACACCATGCTGAATGAACTGAACCGTTCCGATCACTGGTTCTAAGGATCGATGATAAATTTCATTTACCTCTAAAATTAATTAACAAACCAGTAAATCAGACATTAAGAAACCTTAAACAGGGTCAAACTGGTCCATCAGAGGATCCTCTGGAGGCCCTAGGTTCTAACATAACAATGAGGTCCAGCAGAAGGTACACATTTGCTCACAAAGTGGAAGTTTCCATATTACATGTGAGTTATTAGAAAGATCCTCCGTTTGGATCTGACTTTAGGTCCAATCATTTGCCAATAGCAATACCAGCCACAGCTCCTTGTATATTTAAGAGGTCAGTCCATATAAACATGGCTGTCCCTTAGTAGGACCGCCCACTGGACTCCTCAGCATAGAAAGGGATTTCAATCAGTAAGTCACAAGTTATAATAAATATTCTCCAACAAAACTATAAATCACTCTGCTTAGCTTTTCTTTCTCCATAACCAGGGATGAGTGAACTTCTGTTTTCAAGTTTGGCATACAAGGTTTGGGTTTATCTAAGAATTCCATTATGGATTCCACTACTACGGACCATAACTTATGGTCCGTGGTAGTGGAATCCATAACGGAATTCGTAGATATCCCGAACCTGAACCTTATACGCTGAAGTTGAAAACACAAGTTTGCTCAACAGTAGCCATAACATGTTGCCTGGAGATTAGACACCATGAGCCTAATGTATGAAAACTTTCTAGGTCTAAGACTTTCTTTGTTGCCCATAGCAACCAATCAGAGCTCCCCTTTCATTTCTCCAGGGCACTATATGAAATGAAAGGGGAGCTCTGATTGTTTTTTATGGGCAACAAAGAAACTTCTACACCTAGACAGTTTTTATACATAAGGCCCCATGTTTTTTTCTGATGGTATTAAAATCATCCCTTGTTGTCGGAACCATACAAACAGGAGCGGTGAGGCAGCAAACTGTGCTCCTTTGGCTCATAGCTTGGAGATTTCTGAGCTATGCTAGGATCTTTCTAATAACTCACATGTAATATGGAAACTTCCACTTTGTGAGCAAATGTGGGCATCTGAGCATCCATACCCCTTCTGATCTAAAGGTATATTTGTGCATTTATACTTTTCACACCTAAATGCTTCTTTCAATATCAAAAATATTCAAAATGTTGAATGCTGTGATGTAAGCAGTCTAGTAATATCTCCTGTTTTCCAGTGCCAACGGTGGACGTGTTTCAGATATCTACAAAAGAGAAGTTTGGTTTAGGACACCAGTTGAAAAAGTAAGTTGAAGAAGGCCCCATAATATAATTTAATTATAGAGCTGTGGGCACACCATGGTGCACAGCATCTTATTTCAGAGCAATGTTTGTAGGTTGAATACCTCTGTGATATGGCATCCAATGGATGTTTTTTTCTCTGTCCTATTCCATATAAATCCAGCATAAGTAACCTCCCAGGTCCAGGGCACGAAAAAAACGGATCCGGAACCTATTGACTTACAGTGGTATTTGATGCTGGATCCTGCATATTCAGCTTCGACATAATACAACCGGAACTGCATTTTCTTTCGGTTTTGAGCTGCTCTGTGGGATCTCAAAACCGGAAAGGAAAATGCAGATGTGAAAGTAGCCTTAGAGCTTGTATGGAGCCATAATACAGCAGTGTGCACGAGACCTTATAACTAGAGATGAGCACACTCATTCACCTGAGTCTGGTTCAGTTCATAATCCTCATCCATTATCATATTTTGGGCTAATTGATTAGACACAGTCATTGCTTTTGCAAAGTAAATAATCCAGTTATTCTGGAAAATTATTGAGTCAGTTCAATGGATCGGTGCGCTCATCTGCAGCTATATTTCACTTACAGTATAATTACCGGGTAATGAAGTAGTGGCCGGTTGTTGTTAAGTGTGAGGCTTGGCTCTATAGCTCCACTTTATATTGTACCATATATTAGGAAGACGGCTAAATAGCAGCCTAATGATCCCTGATATTAGGGTATTATTTAAAAAATCAGAGCCAGTGGTGTAGATTAAAGGGGCGTCCCAGTTGCAGCCATATTTGTACCATGGTTTATGACAGGTTTCTGGGCCATTGTAAAGGACACCAGAACTATGACAAATGGGGGCCCTGTCATCTTAGGCCCCAGGAGCTTCATCCTAGTCCTGAGATTGGGGCAAACCATTAATATTAAACCAATGACATTAAACTTATAGTATTCAAACTATAACATAAAACATAAAGGGGTTTTCCGGGATTTTACTACTGATGACCTATCCATCAGTATCTGATCGGTGGGGTCCACGGCCTTCTCTTAGCTTTTCCTAGGCCAGTGACATCACGTTCATCGGTCATGTGAATGGGGCTGAGCTCGATACCAAGCACAACCACTGTACAATGTATTGCGCTGTGCTTGGTAAGGTAGCGGCGCTCACAGGAGAGTCGGTGCCTTCCCGAACAGCTGATCGGCGGGGTCCCAGATGACGGACCCCCTGGGGATAGGTCATTAGTAGTAAAATCCTGGAAAACCCCTTTAAAACAAGCACATAAGTCAGTTCTGCTGTTAAACTATGAGGGTCGGTCCATGCAGAACAGAATTGCTGTGGCTTTTATCTGTGGATTTGCACAGGTAAAATCTACAGCAGAATACAGATCTCACACGTGGAATATTTGCTGTCTGCGTGGAAGTTCACCTGCAATGCAGATTTTTCTGATGAATATTAGTAGCAGATTTGTTCCATATTTGCCCCATTGACTCCAATGTCACTTCAAAGTTCACTATGTCTGTAATTACAGATGACCAAATCGATTCAAAACAAATTAAATTTGACCTGAATTGTCCAAACAGTTCAGGTTAAAACCAAATTTTTTTCTGATTCGATTCAGATAAATTTCTCAAAGTGGCATCAGCAATTTTTCAAATCATAAGAGAGGAAAGATGAAGGAAGATCACATGACCCCAGGTGGCGTGTGGGTATACACACCGGCAGGCATTTGCCACCAAAAAGTGAACATTTTTGGGATCATTTAAAATAAAAAAATTCTACATTGCAGTTTATTATTAAGCAGATTGTTTGTTACCACCATCAGCTTTTACTTATAGTCATATATGTTACTGTCACTGTCATTCGACGACTTATGGTCGAATTTATACATACCTAAATCAATTTGCCTGACCGATTTGGCCGTATCAAATCCGAATTGAATTTTAAAAAAATCTGCTCATCACTATCTGCAATAAAGTGGATTGATGTTGATTTTTCTGCACATTAACCGCGAATTCGTAGATGCCGATAATTGTAAAAAATTTTTAAAAGCCGAGTACTCACCTTACCGATCCCCTGCCGCTCCTATACCAATGCTTATCCCCCACCTGACTCTGTTCACCTGACTCCATCATGTTGACTAGTGACCGCTGCAGCCAATCACAGGAGCCTGGGGGGGTTACTTTGGTTAGTATTATGCTTTTTTAATTTTAGATAATTAGCTTTTTATATTTGCAGAGGCAAACCCACATCAACATAAGTACGATTTTGAGCAAATTTGTCTTAGATTTCCCTGTGGCCTAGCCACTAGGGGCGCCTCACCAATAAAGCATGCCTCTTTGAGTATCCGTATAGACTGGGCTCTTCCTACCTCAGTTGGTTACTGTCCTGTTTATCAGGGATTCAAACTCTAAGGAGCTCTGATTTTTTTTTCCTGCGAGTGATGTGTTCAGTCGTCATGTTTTCTAATCTTTATTCACAGTCCTCTGGGGTGTCAGTCTCTGGAGAACAGAACATGTTAACCATTCACAGCAGGGGTGAGAGCGGTGAAATCTATGGGGGCCCCTGATGCGGACCCTGCGGCTTAAGCTGATAAATTGGACTGGGGATGGGGGAGGGGGGTTGCCTAGAGTTCTCTTCCTAAGTAGACGCCATTGCACAGATAAGGATGTCTCTAAACCGATGCTGCTTTTGATGTTCGCACAGAATCATGCAGACATTTGTGACACAGCAATGGAAACAGAGCAAAGAAAAGTCAAACTGTTCGCACAAGAAGATATCGGACAAGAAGGTGAAGTCTCCTCTGCACATTTTTTCTACGTTGCGCAGGTAATGTAACCTTTATATTTTATATGTAAAATAACCTTTATACTTACTGCTGTAATACCCTCCAGATCACAAGTTGTTCCCATCATCTGTTATCATTAAATGGACTCCTTGGACCAACTCTATAGTGCATCTCTATACTCCCTCTGGTTCCACACTGTGTCCACAAACCAGCAGCGTAATGCATAGAGAGGACTAGTCCTGAAGTCCTCTCCATTATGTACTTATGCTGAGGAGTCCTCTCCATTATATACACATGCTCAGGAGTCCTCTCCATTATGTATGCATGCCCAGGAGTCCTATCCATTATGTACACATGCTCAGGAGATCTCTCCATTATGTACGCATGCTCAGGAGTCCTCACCATACATTGCACAACCTGTTCATGGGTGCAGAATAGAGAACCAGATTGAATATACAGACTAAAATAACTGATGTGAACTCCATGTCAGATGTACTGTTCATGTATTACTGTACTTAATAGGACTGATCCAAGGACCTTTAAAGAGGTTATCCTCTGAAAAAATGTATTGCCTATTCACAGATTCAGTGACAAATGTATAATTGCTTGGGGCCTCACTGATCACTAGAATGCAGGTCCTGAGCCTCCTGGTCCTCCTCATTGCATCAGGGGGTTATGTGTGACCACCACTCCACACCAAACTTCTCCAAACTGCAGGCTGGCAACGAGAAGAAAGGAGACCATTCTAGTCATTAGTTGGGCCCGGTCTCTCAAAGATTATCCTATGAATGGTTGATTTAAATGTTTTTGTGGGAAAAACCCTTTAAAGGTACTTTAAGGAAAAATATATTTTCTGAAAGATAGATATGAGATACTGTAGATATGAGATAAATAGATATGAGATAGATAGATAGATAGATAGATAGATAGATATTGTATGTTAATTTCTTAATCCAGCATCTCCTAATCTACAAAGTCTAATAATTCGGCACATAGTTCCCTATGTGGAATTTCACAAGATCTGAAGAGTGGACAAGAACAAAAGAAGAGTGGACAAAGAGAAGCAATGCTGGGACGGCTCTAGTTTTCTGATGAAGACTGAAAAGTAATGGTAGTAGGTTTTGTTTTCTTCCTGAAGCTTCTCTACCGTTACTGGTGGGTTTAGTATACTTGTATGTAATTGTTTAATACTCCAGAATATTTCATACCACAAAGAACCTCTCAGGTCTTGGTGATGCTGCATCAAACCCTATTAATGACACGGTTGTAACTCCTATTTTTTACGTTTTAAAGGTCGCCAAGTTACCCCCCTCCTGGATGTGGTAAAAGCAAAGTCAAACTAAAGTCAGAACAAGATGGAATCTCTAAAACTCACAAGCTGCTGAGAAGGACTTGTTCTAGCACAGTCAAAGCTGAAGACATGTGTAACGCAAAATCCCACAGGAACTTTGGCCGCTCTCTGTCAAGTGACCCTAGAGCTGAGCAACCAATGGGCTTAAAACCACACAAACTTTTGAGCCGTCAGTGCTCCACAACCATTAAGCAGGAGGAATGCATTTCACTGAAGCAACATAAACTCTTAACCCGTTCTTGTTCTGGAGACCCCAGATGTGAGCACAACAGCACCTTGAAGCCCCATAAACTTTTAAGCAGGTCTTATTCTAGTAATCTTCGTATGGAAGAATTAGACGGACTTAAGAACCACAAACTTCTCAGCAAGTCTTACTCCAGTGCCCCCAAATCATCAAAAATGGACCTTTTGAAGGAACCTATCGCAGAGGGCAGGCGGCTCTCTCTTACCTCAGGGCTGATTGGTATATTAACGCCAGCTGCATCTTCACAACCTGCTGTGGGTACACTGGTATTATTGATGGGCACTCTTCTTAGATATAAGTCCATAATGTATAAGGCAGTATATGACAATGAGGGTATGTTAGTTCTCATTACCTGTAGGCCTTTATGCTAATCCTACCTCCACAGCTTCAGCCTTGAGATGATCTTCAACCCTAGACAGTGAAAAATGGCCTTGTGATGGCTGTTTTTGAATGGCTGTCACATAGCCTTTTTCAGAACAATGTAAGTCTATGGGCATATTCACACAGCCGTTTTCAGAACAATGAAAGTCTATGGGCATATTCACAATGCTGTTTTAACAGCCAGTAATTAACGGTCTCAAAAAATAGAATGTATCCTATTTTTGCCTTTTTTATGGGCCGACAGTACCCATACAATCGAAGGTGACCATTTTTGATGGCTGTTTTTTAGAAAGCAACCATTACAAAAAGCCACTAAAAATAGGCTGTTTTGCTTTTTTTAACTGCCTTTTTTTTGTTTTTTTTAAAATGGTTGTGTGAATGTACCCTTGAAGTGAACAGCCACGCTGGAACACTATGGGGTCATTTACGAACAGATATAAGCCACTTTTCCACCACTCACACCAGGTCTAATAAAGGGGGCATGGCATGAGCAGGGACCGGCCCGCCTAATTTATCATTTTCTACGCCTGTTTTAGGCGTAGAAAATGTTCTAAATCTACGTCAGCTTCCTTGATTTAGACAAGTGTAAAGTGTGCTTATGTTATGTAGAGGCCGACCCCTCTACATAACTTAGGTGGATGAACCACCAGAACAGGAGGGATGAAGACCGCCGTCTAAATCGATGGTCTTCATTTATGTTCCCCTATATTTTTAATGAAATTTGGTCCAAAATTCTGCACTGATTAATTTATTAATGTGGCTTTATAGCGATAAAAAGTTTTATGATATAAACCGTTAAAATCCCCAGCATAGATCTAAATTTGCAAGATAGATCTGCAGAATGAGGTCTCACACCTCTTGTACCTCCTGGAGAAGCAGAATGTGGTTTTCCGTTCACTTCTATGGGAGTCACTGAAACAGCCTAAAATGTTTCCATCAAAGCGAGTGGAGGGAGTCGCACACATACGCAGTCAGCTCCACATTTATTCTCTGCTGTGCTTGGATGAATGGAGAGGTCAGTTGCTGTAAAGCCTGGGGACCCCAGTTAGGTTACTGTTAAATTCCTATTTAAAAGGGTTTCCCACAAATTAATATTCATTTACAGGTTTTGTATCGCCCCCTGGTGTTTGATTTCCTCTCAGAGCGTCCATCTAATATGTCCAGTGGTGGTGGTCACACATGCTCAATAACTCAGTCCCACCATCTGGATCCTCTTCTACACAGACGGTTCAAATGATTCCTGCTATTGTACAGGGTAGCACTAAAAGCGGCTCCTCCTCTCATGCACTGGACACATTAGGTGGACATTCAGAATGACATGAACACCAGGAGGCGCCATAACTATGGAAACAACAGTTAGAGGATCATTTGTTTTAAAATTAAAATGGTCCCTAAATGGACCCTAACTGAAGAAATGTTTTGTGTTGTCAGGAGTAGATCATAGAAGGAGAGATTTTTTTTTTTTAGGACAGATGCTACCTAGCCTCTCTTTTTAATTAAATTCCAGTTTTGACTTCCAAAACTGCATCAGGAGACCTGACCATGCGGCTGTAGGCCTGGGCTGCTTTCACATGAACGTATTCAGTGTGGGAGCAGTATTTCCCGAACTGATCACTGCTCCTCTAAAGTGAAGTTGCAGCATCGTAATGGTTTATGATGCTGTGAATTCCCATCTCTCCTCGTGCCTACTGAACTGTAGGCATTATGTGAATAATATTCAGCAGACCTGCGGCATCGTAAATCATTATGAGTACACTTCAGAGGAACGGTGTTCAGTCCCACACGGAGCTTTCCTGCACAGGCCTTATTATTTAAGATCAGACTGGGCTCAAATTCTATTATGTGTCAGGGTGTGAGTGGTGTGTTTGGTGATCAGCCAGGTTTTTATGACTGCAAATCAATTGTTCTGTCCAGAGATCGGGAATGGGGGCGGAAGGGGTTAATTTATCTCGCCTTTTATATCATAGAGCACGAGGAGCAGAGCAGATTGATATGTACTGTATTTTTCACTTTATAAGACGCACCGCAGATTTTAGAGTAGGAAAATAAAAACAAATATTTTTCATCAGACCTCATATCAGATCCTCATATCAGACTCTCTAGTGACTGCCAATTATTTACACAGGGAAGGCTGCCGATCACTTATAGGACCTCCCACTTGGCTACTAAGCTCAGAAGGAGCAGGAATTTCAATAAATAAATTACAAATTTGGGTGAATATTTTCCAATAAAAACTACACATGAATCTGCTCAGCTCCTGCTGCTCTATAACATACTGCCTGTAGGTTGCATTGTATTTTCATGGTGACAGGTTCCCTTTAAAAAAAAAATTTGAATGTTTTTGAAAAAGTGTACCCGGTTGTAAGTAGAAACAATTTTTGCTTTCTCTACAATTCTGAGGATTGTTCACACGTTATACCACATTTTTGGTACAATTTTCCATAATTGAGGCAAAAATGTTCAGAGATGTTTGCAAATCATGGCAAAGAATACATAACTTGACCGTGATACGTGAATAAGCCCTGACCGTACAATGAACCACACATTCTCATTAGCAGTTAAATGAATAGGTTTGTTTTAATTTGTAAAAATAATAAAATCAGTGCATGTTATTAATCTTTTATTGTAGCCAACCAGTGGTGCAAAAAGTGTTCCGGTGCGAGGGCATGGATTTCTTGTGCAGGTATGACCTCAGATGTTCAGCATGATGTCTACAATCATGTTCCTTGTGTTGTACGATGGAGCTTACATTTCACTTGTCTCATTCACAGGCAGACACAGTATACAGTATATGAAATAATGCCCCTCCCCTACTAAACTATAAGAATATTAAAAGTCACAGAGTAAAGGAATACAGCTGTAGGCTGAGTACATATGGGTGGGTTACAATTTGTAGTAGGGGGTACGGTATGTTATACTTTATGGTACAGATCTCTGCTGCAGAACTTCTTTGTAAAAAGTATGCGGGAGCATCTTCTCTGCCATTAGTTGATTGATATGAAACATCCACATTATTTTCAAAAAGAAAGTCTGGTTTTAAGGGGGTCAGACTTTACAGAAAGGATCTTTTTGGCCCTGAGTGGTATGAGTGGCACCCTATTCTCTGGATCGGTCATCAGTATCTGATCGGCGGGGGTCCGACACTAGGGACCCCCACCGACCAGCTGTTTGAGAAGGCACCAGCGCTCCTGTGAGTGCTGTGGCCTTCTCACAGCTCAACAAGCACAGCGTACAGTAAAGTGGCTGTGCTCACGCTTAGTTAGCAACAGGTGGCAATAACTCGCTCTCACTCTGACTTGGGTTGCATCCAGCTCCCAGCTGCTCTGGCTCTGGTCTCTGCAGAGTGACAGCAATTAAGATGGTGGTATCTGAAGTTATCACGGCAGCTATGTCCCCACACAGTACAGTGTGGCACAATCTGCACAGTTTCCAATAGCTGATCCCAGGTTGCATTATCACTATACACACTTTTCTCAGTTATTGTATGTTTTTCAACGACACACACAGTATTGCATGTGTCCCTCACACAGTGTTGCTCACTGTCTGGTCTTTGTTACAGGCCTGTTTCTCATGCATGCCTTGGCTGCTTCCAGGATCCATGGGCCAAGCAGCTTATAGCTAGCCTTCAGCTCCAGCTTCAACTTCCTCTGCAATATTCTGCTTCAAATACCCTAGCTAATCCCTTATCACTGGTGACAATCACCTCCACTTCTAGTTAGTTACTTACAGGATTGATGCTGGCTTTGTTACCAGTAGGAACTTGCCAGCTCTCTGTTCCATCTTCTGTCTCCTACTGACCATGAGGTCTGAAGAGTATGTGCTCTTACATGCTCTGCTGACCTTTTGCTGATCAGATCACGTGACTCAAAGCAGGGGCGTAGCTATAGGGGGTGCAGAGGTAGCAGTCGCTACCAGACCCAGGAGCCTGAGGAGGCCCAAAGACCCTTGTGCGGCATAAGAAGACACTGGTATTATAGAAAGTGCATGCAGGTCAAGTTATACCTCTGGCTGAAGGGAAGGGGTTAGGTCAAGAATTTGGCATGGAGGGGGGCAGTTTCAATTTTTGCCTCAGGCAGCACAAAGGCTATGTGCTTCCTGGTCCCCTGGTCACAAAGCCCTGAGGAAAGGGGGGCCCAAGCTGAACTCTTGCACCAGGGCCCATGAGCCTTTAGCTACGCCCCTGACTCAAAGGGTCTTATAGCTACACTTATTATCCATCAGTAATACAGGCATATTTTCAATGGAAGATGTATGATGTTATATTGCATTATGGTTTACATATATGTATAATCACATTTGTGTTTGTTATATTTAGCACAGTGCAGTAAATCATAATGCAATATAACATCATACACCATCCACCCCATCCTGCCCAAGATATATGGCTTCCCTAGATGGCTGATATGCCATCTGAAACTTTTCCCACTAATAGGGTATATTCATATGACCGTGCTGCAGGCTGCAAACTATGGGTCTGCAAAACACAGGCACCGGCCACGTGAATTACACATCACGATGCAGACCTATTGACTTCAACGGGTCCGCAATCTGCAGGATACGGTGAAAGATAGGACATATCCAATCTGTGCTTCCACGCTGTCAAAGAAAGGACATGTCCTATCTTTTGCCGTATCTTGCACATTGCTTACTCATTAAAGGCAATAGGTCTGCACCGCGATGCATAGTTCACACGGCCAGTGCCCTTGTTTTGTAAACCCATGGTTTGCGGTCCACAACTCGGACACAGCAGCACAGTCGTGTGAATGTAGCTTTAGACTGCAATGTTCATTGCTTGGGCACACAGGGTATTTTATCCTCCTTAGTGCAGTACATCCCCTCGTGGAACCCCGGCTGGTGTTTCCCAGCAGCATAAGACCCACGCAGCACATAATGACACCTCACATCACAGAAAACATTGCATGTCATACATCATTGCAAGCACATGGCACAGTTAAAGTGTAACCGTCATCCTTTTTTTTTTATTTTTGCAATGTGTAGGGGCAGAGATACTGATCATTTTTTGAATATACTTTAATTACTGAAATCATAAATTTTTATTAGAAAAATAGCTCTAAACTGGCCCATTTTGAGCCTTAGCAACCCTCCTCTGTCTTCTTTTTACATAATGCACACGGTCGTCATTCGTATTTTTTGCAGATCCATTTTTTGTGGACCGCAAAATAAATACGTCGTGTGCATGAGCCCTGTGCTTTGACACAGTGTTTGGTCAGTGATTGGTCAGTGATTTCTTTCAGAGATTGTAAGCCAAAAGCAGGAGTGGAGGCCACAAATAGATGAAGTGTAATGGGTTTTTGACTCGCATCTGCACCTGGCTTACATTCAGTGATGGAAATCACTGATCAGACAATGACTGTATGAAAGTGGCCTAACTCTATTGTGCTTTCTCTAGTACCGAGTCTAAAAACTGGAATATTTTTAAGATTATTTAACATGGATAGCTACATATGTTTTGAAATAGTAAATGTTTTCTAAAGAATCATGTTCTGATGCTTGCTATATTTTTGTTGTCTTCTGCTTTTTTATAATGTTGTCCTTTTTTTAGACAATAGAGTTTGCTGAGCAAAGAATACCTGTGCTAAACGAGTACTGTGTGGTTTGTGATGAACCCCATGTATTTCAAAATGGACCAATGCTGAGGGTAAGTGCCCTTTACATCATGGACTGAATGCTCAGTCATTCCAAACCTATCCCTGTTTCTGGGAAGGCTGGGTGTAGTAGTGTAGGTATAAGGAATTCGGAGATAGTAGTTATACCTGGGCCCTGGGGAATAAAGGGTTTGTCAGAGTTATGTAACAAAAGTGAAGCACTGTAAATCTGATGGCCTGCAATATATACATAGGCTGAGCAAGTGTTATTCAATGTACTCATTTTTCTAGTTGTGTTCTGGCCCCTTTGTTGACATGCAGTTGCAGAGTTGTGGGGGCGTGTAACAACAATCTCTGAGGTTGGAGACCCCACTTCATGACATCCATATGGACAGTTGTCCTATTGAGAAAACTGCTTTAAAGACAGCCTGTCTCCGGACATGTCTGTTTTAGTAACTACTTGCATTCTCCACTAGAGAAAAAATACTAATAGGAGTTTATTATAAACCCCCTAGTATACCAGAGCCCATAGAAAATCTACTTCTAAATGAAATAGACGAGGTGGCAAATCATAATGAGGTCGTTATTATGGAGGACTTCAACTACCCAGATATAGACTGGGAAACTGAAACCTGTATATCTCATAAAGGAAACAGGTTCTTGGAAATAACCAAAGACAATTACCTTTCCCAACTGGTTCAGGACCCGACTAGAGGGACGGCCATACTGGACTTAGTATTAGCCAATAGACCTGACAGAATGACAGATGTGCAGGTCGGGGGAAACCTGGGAAATAGTGACCATAGTATAATAAACTTCCAACTGTCATTGAAAAGAGCGTTTCTTCAGGGAGGAACAAAAATACCAAACTTCAAAAAAGCTAAATTTAGTCAACTAAGAGAGGCCATAGGCCTAACTAACTGGGACAAAGTCCTCAAAAATAAAAATACAGCCACAAAATGGGATATTTTTAAAAGCATCCTAATATCTATTTGTGAGAGGTGCATACCTTATAGGAATAAAAGGTTAAGGAACAAGAAAAAACCAATGTGGATAAATAGACCTGTAAAGAAATCAATAAATGACAAACAGAAAGCATTTAAATCACTAAAACAGGAGGGGAGCGAGGAAGCATTGAAAAACTATAAGAAAAAAATAGAATATGTAAAAGACAAATAAAAACAGCCAAACTAGAGACCGAGAGATTAATCGCCAAAGAGAGTAAAACTAACCCTAAAATGTTCTTTAATTATATAAATGGTAAAAAGTATAAACCTGAAGGTGTCGGCCCTTTACAGAGTAGTGAGGGGGGAGTTGCAGAGAGCGATGAGGAGAAAGCAAAGTTACTAAATATCTTTTTCTCCACTGTATTCACTGAGGAAAATAAACTGTCAGATGAAATGCAGAATATAAAAGTAAATTCCCCATTAAAAGTGCCCTGTCTGACCCAGGAAGAGGTAGAGCTGCGTCTTAAAAAGATTAAAATAGACAAATCGCCAGGACCGGATGGCATACACTCCCGTATCCTAAGAGAATTAAGTAATGTCATCGCCAGACCCTTATTTCTGATATTTAAGGACTCTATACTGACAGGGAGTGTTCCACAGGATTGGCGCATAGCAAATGTGGTGCCAATATTCAAAAAGGGTCCAAAAACAATAGGAAACTATAGGCCGGTAAGTTTAACATTAGTCGTGGGTAAACTGTTTGAGGGTTTTCTAAGAGATGCTATCTTGGAGTACCTCAATGAAAATAAGCAAATAACTCCATATCAGCATGGCTTCATGAGGGATCGGTCATGTCAAACCAATTTAATCAGTTTCTATGAGGAGGTAAGTTCTAGACTGGACCGCAGCCAATCAATGGATGTCGTATATCTGGACTTACTGTACCACATAAAAGGTTAGTATATAAAATGAGAATGCTTGGCCTGGGAGAAAATGTCTGTATGTGGGTAAGTAAATGGCTCAGTGATAGAAAACAGAGGGTGGTTATTAATGGTACATACTCAGATTGGGTCACTGTAACTAGTGGGGTACCACAGGGGTCAGTGTTGGGTCCTATTCTCTTCAATATATTTATTAATGATCTTGTAGACGGCTTGCACAGTAAAATATCAATTTTTGCAGATGACACTAAACTGTGTAAAGTAATTAACACAGAAGAGGACAGTACACTGCTACAGATGGATCTGGATAGACTGGAGCCTTGGTCAGAAAAGTGGCAGATGAGGTTTAACACTGACAAATGTAAAGTTATGCATATGGGAAGGAATAATGCAAGTCACCAGTACATACTGAATGGTAAAACATTGGGTAACTCTGACATGGAAAAGGACCTAGGAATTTTAGTGAACAGCAAACTAAGCTGCAGAAATCTGTGTCAGACAGCTGCTGCCAAGGCCAATAAGATAATGGGTTGCATCAAAAGAGGCATAGATGCCCGTGATGAGAACATAGTCCTGCCAGTTTACAAATCACTAGTCAGACCACACATGGAGTACTGTGTACAGTTCTGGGCTCCTGTGAACAAGGCAGACATAGCAGAGCTGGAGAGGGTTCAGAGGAGGGCAACTAAAGTGATAACTGGAATGGGTGGACTACAGTACCCAGAAAGATTATCAAAATTAGGGTTATTCACTTTAGAAAAAAGACGTCTGAGGGGAGATCTAATAACTATGTATAAATATATCAGAGGTCAGTACAGAGATCTCTCCCATCATCTATTTATCCCCAGGACTGTGACTGTGACGAGGGGACATTCTCTGCGTCTGGAGGAAAGAAGGTTTGTACACAAACATAGAAGAGGATTCTTTATGGTAAGAGCAGTGAGACTGTGGAACTCTCTGCCTGAGGAGGTGGTGATGGTAAAAGAGTTCAAGAGGGACCTGGATGTATTTCTGGAGGGTAATAATATTACAGGTTATAGTTAGTAGAGAGGGGTTGTTGATGCAGGGAGTAATTCTGATTGCCTGATTGGAGTCGGGAAGGAATTTTTTCCCTAAAGTGAGGAAAACTGGCTTCTACCTCACAGGGTTTTTTTGCCTTCCTCTGGATCAACTTATAGGAAAACAGGCCGAACTGGATGGACAGATGTCTTTTTTCGGCCTTATAAACTATGTTACTATGTTACTATGTTAGATACTCCAGAATTGTTCCTACATAGAGAATGCAAGTCATTACTAAAAAAAGACACATCAGGAGAGAAGACAGTTCCTCTTTAAAGTGTACCTAAATTTTCAGAAATGAATAATAGGGGTGAATGTAAAAAATGTTGTAATATATCTTATTAAAGAACTATGCGTCCTCCTGCCCTCCTGGGCTTCTTAGGCTTCTTTCCTCCTCTTTCCCTTCACTCTGCTTCTTATCTTTATTAGCAACTATCTCTGTCTCCAATAGTTCAGAGGATAGTCGCTCACCAATTGGTAGGGTGAATGATGAGGTGCACTACTTGTCAGCACACCCAAATGCTGTATATAAGTACATGCAACAAATTATAAGATAAGTAGGCACACTCTAATGGGATTCATTAAAATAAATAAATGCTTTAATAGATAATAAATGCTGATGATAGTATAATTAATCCAGCGCTGGAAATGTTAAAACAATAATATACGAATTAATAATAAAATATAATCAAAATATAAACAAAAATCCAAAATGAGTCCAAAAATCCAAATTAAATCCTAAATAAATCCTAAATAAGTCCAAAAATGTATAAAAATATATAGTTCAATTGTTCATTTGAATAATTAGACCAATATTCCCTTTTATGAGTCTTATGTAGTTCTGGGATATAAGTATTCAAGGGGTTAAAATTGTTAGCAATCCCGTTGCAATATCTATATGTACCCGTTGTTCACCTAAAAATATAGTTCATTGGTGATTCAGTGGTATTGATAATACAGCAGTTACATTGGTGATTCAGTGGTTTACATAGGTAAATAGCTTTGGATAATACTTTACCACCCGGTGTGTTCACTGCAGAGCCGCAGGTCTGTGTCGGGATGTCCACTGTAGAGCCGTAGGGCCGCAGACTTCGCCTGCTGGTGCTTGTGTTGCCTCGCTCTTCAGTTGTCCTGTACTGCCGGCGGGTCTGTGGCGTGCTCTCTAGGCGCGCGATCCAAAAATTGCGCCTTTTCTCTTCCGATGGCGTGCCACGTGGCGTCCCACGTGGTACGCTGATGAATGGATGGTAACTTAATGTCGATACTCTGTACTTGCTTATGGGTGGATAGTAACTTAGTGTCGTTACTCCGTACTTGCTTAGTACTGCAGTTACAATATAGATTGCCGTATCTTGCTGTATAAAGATGATAATGTTATTTTCTCCAGGTTGTCCTCTTTTTCTCCAAGTAAATCACTGCTAGCCCAAACGCGTTTCAGGGTACAACACCCCTTCCTCAGTGGTCAGCAATGTGTGTGTATACTCTGGTTTTTTATAACCCCTATTATTGGGGGTGGAGAAAACAATCAAACTCAAATTGGTTTCTTAATGGGCAGTGTCCCATTGGTATTGGGAAAACCTGGAAATGGGATAACCTGGCAATAGGATATCTTGAAGTGAGGATATATATTATATATATAAAGAATGTAAAAATATAAGAAATATAACGATATGAAAATATAAAAATATAAAAAATATAAATCCTAAAAATGCATAAATATAAAGAATACATAGATGAAAATAGATGAAAATAAAAATAAAATTAAAAATGAAATACATAAAATATTTAAATTCAGATTGAATGTAAAAATGCACATATTGCTCAATAATATATAATATTAAAAATAGAAATATAATATATAAGCAATAAAAGAATTGCAATCTGAAGAAAACATAATAATTAGACCGGCCGATAAGGGCGGAGCTGTTGTGATATTAAACTCAGATGACTACAAGAAGGAATGCATGAGGCAATTACAGGACACAACAACATATAAAAAAATTATCGAGTGATCCTACCGATATTTTTAACAAGGGGTTATTGGAGTATTGTATTTTCGGTTTAAAGGAAGGGATATTACAGGATAGTGAATTTAGATATATTACTAACACTCAGAAGAGACTACCGGTATTTTATTATTTACCGAAGATCCATAAGAACCCAACCAAACCACCTGGGAGACCTATCGTTTCTGGGATAGGTTCGATCACTTCGAACCTATCCCAATATATAGATAAGATTCTCCAACCGATAGTAAGAATGATACCAGCATATATTAAGGATACCACAGATATTCTTACAGTTCTGGAAGAGGTACAGTTCCAACCAAACTGGTACTTAGGCACCTTAGATGTTAACTCCCTGTATACGGTAATTGACCACAATCAGGGAACAACAGCCGTTAAGAAATACCTGCAAGAAAATGGCACACTCTGCGAAAAACAGATTGATTTTGTGATACAGGGAGTCGATTTTATCCTCAAGCATAATTTCTTTTGGTATGAAAACGACTTCTATCTCCAGCAGAAAGGGACCGCCATGGGGACCAGATTCGCCCCAAGCTATGCAAATATTTTTATGGCACAATGGGAAAAGGAGACCATACTCCCGAAGCTTGGGACGAGTCTGGTCCTCTGGTCGGCGATATATTGATGACGTGATCTTTATCTGGAGGGATTCCAAACAGGAATTAAATTCCTTCTTGGAAAATTTAAATGATAACACATATAATTTAACTTTTACTAGTCATATAGGGCAACAACAAATAGAATTTCTCGATCTGAACATCAACATCCAGGGAGAAAGATTAATAAGCAGCACATACCAAAAAACAGTTATATTTTATTTACAAGTTGCCATCTCCCCAGATGGTTGATGAACATCCCCACTAGCCAGTTTAAAAGATTAAAAAGGAATTGTACGGAAAATACTAAATTTGAAGAGGAAGCCACTGTCCTAAAAGAGCAGTTTGCCATCAAACAATACCCTGCAAGTGTTATAAATACCTCCCTGAAGAAAGTTAGGGAGATGGAAAGAGAGACGTTTTTCAGTCCCAAGAGGGTAGAACAGATAATAAAAGAAGAACCTATTAGAATAATTTTACCTTATAATTCACAACATAGGGGAATAGAGAAAATAATAAAAAACCATTGGCATCATCTAAAAAGTGATAAAATCATCGGAGCATTATTACCAGAAGATCCAGCAATAGCCTACACGAAAGCACCTAATTTGGGCCTGAAAATAGCTCCATCCATTAAAGTAAAAAGAAAAACCTCAATAAATACCAGTTGGCTACAATCAAAAGGATTCCATAGGTGTGGAGCATGTAATAACTGCAGACTTACTAAATTTCCCAAGAAGACATCTGAGTTTAGATCAACAACAAGCCCGTACCAATTTGATATTAAGGATTGTTTGACTTGCAATTCCACCGAGGTTATTTACATACTTCAATGCCCGTGTAACAAACAATACATCGGGAGAACAAAAAGGACACTAAAGATAAGAGTAGCGGAGCATATCACGAATATTAAAAAGGGTTATGAGCTACATACGCTCTCACAACATTTTAAGGAACATCATAATAAGGACCCCTCAGGCCTTAGATATGCAGCCCTCGAAAAAGTTCCGAGACAGTGGAGAGGGGGTAACCATACTTTAAATATGTCCAGAGCTGAGTCTCGAAAAATATTTGAATTCAACACAATTGTCCCGAAAGGCCTAAATGCGGATTTTGAACTTTTCGGTTTCCTATGAATTGAGGTGTGTGCCCTGCGGGGACGGGACATCGGGGTCAGGCTGTATCCCAGCACCCCAATCTCCCCTCCCTGTGAGGCCCACGCCTCTATATGTCTACTGGAACCTAGCAAAGAAGATAGAAGATTAGTCATAAACAACAAAGAGAAAATAAATGACATAATTAAATTATAATCGATACTCACCTAGAAAGAATCTCTTGGCTCCACTGTAGCCTAGAAAAGAAGATATAATAAGAGTTATAAATAAGAAGGAAGAAAGAACTGAAATGTAACGGATACATGGTACTTACCTAGAATAAGAAAGAAAGAAAGAAGAAGAACTAGAATAATAATAAGGAAGAATTGACATACATGATACTTACCCACTTAACCAATATCGTCAAGGACAGTACCAATGAACAAAACAGCAGAAGATACAGAATAATTTTATAAGATTAATTTCATATGTTCATACGTCACTATACATTTATACATATATTTTTATATTTTATATTTCTATATGCTTATATATTATATTTTTATTTTTATATTATATATTATTGAGCAATATGTGCATTTTTACATTCAATCTGAATTTAAATATTTATGTATTTCATTTTTAATTTTATTTTTATTTTCATCTATTTTCATCTATGTATTCTTTATATTTATGCATTTTTAGGATTTATATTTTTTATATTTTTATATTTTCATATAGTTATATTTCTTATATTTTTACATTCTTTATATATATAATATATATCCTCACTTCAAGATATCCTATTGCCAGGTTATCCCATTTCCAGGTTTTCCCAATACCTATGGGACACTGCCCATTAAGAAACCAATTTGAGTTTGATTGTTTTCTCCACCCCCAATAATAGGGGTTATAAAAAACCAGAGTATACACACACATTGCTGACCACTGAGGAAGGGGTGTTGTACCCTGAAACGCGTTTGGGCTAGCAGTGATTTACTTGGAGAAAAAGAGGACAACCTGGAGAAAATAACATTATCATCTTTATACAGCAAGATACGGCAATCTATATTGTAACTGCAGTACTAAGCAAGTACGGAGTAACGACACTAAGTTACTATCCACCCATAAGCAAGTACAGAGTATCGACATTAAGTTACCATCCATTCATCAGCGTACCACGTGGGACGCCACGTGGCACGCCATCGGAAGAGAAAAGGCGCAATTTTTGGATCGCGCGCCTAGAGAGCACGCCACAGACCCGCCGGCAGTACGGGACAACTGAAGAGTGAGGCAACACAAGCACCAGCAGGCGAAGTCTGCGGCCCTATGGCTCTACAGTGGACATCCCGACACAGACCTGCGGCTCTGCAGTGAACACACCGGGTGGTAAAGTATTATCCAAAGCTATTTACCTATGTAAACCACTGAATCACCAATGTAACTGCTGTATTATCAATACCACTGAATCACCAATGAACTATATTTTTAGGTGAACAACGGGTACATATAGATATTGCAACGGGATTGCTAACAATTTTAACCCCTTGAATACTTATATCCCAGAACTACATAAGACTCATAAAAGGGAATATTGGTCTAATTATTCAAATGAACAATTGAACTATATATTTTTATACATTTTTGGACTTATTTAGGATTTAATTTGGATTTTTGGACTCATTTTGGATTTTTGTTTATATTTTGATTATATTTTATTATTAATTCGTATATTATTGTTTTAACATTTCCAGCGCTGGATTAATTATACTATCATCAGTATTTATTATCTATTAAAGCATTTATTTATTTTAATGAATCCCATTAGAGTATCTCTGTCTCCAGCCTCACATACAAAAGTGTATGGAGGTTATTACCTCATTACCTCCGGACTCAGCACGGCAAACCCTGCTGAGAGGCGGCCGGAACAAAACTACGACATGTTGTACTTTTGTTCTGCCCGCTTCTCGGCAGGGGTTGCCGTGCTGAGGCCGGATCCGTGGCCCGCCCCCATTACAGTCAATGGGGCCGGAGCGTAGTTTCCGGCCCCACACGTGCACCTGCGGCAGCACGGATCCGGTGGGCTGTTCACCCACCGGAACAGCCTACCGGAGTCCGATGCCGCAGGTGTGAAAATAGCCTAAGAAACTGAAGTATGTATCACCCAACTGCCTCCTCCCTTCCCTCAGTCCATAGATATCAATGTTAAAAGCAGGAAAGATGACCCCAGTCTGATAAAAGCAGATATAAGAATTTTCCTTTAACACAATATATTATAAAGTTTCTTATATTCACCTGCATTATAAATTTATAGAAAGTTGATTTATAACTGGGGGTTCGCTTTAAGCTTCTTTTACTGACCAGAAAGGGAGAGGGAGGATTTATCAGCATAATAATAAGAGCATCGAGGTAAACAGATGCATTAATGGACTTGGCTTTTCTGTTATTAGCTGCAGAGATATTATCTCCTTTGTATGATGCATTATTCATATCTTGTAGCCTTTTGATTATGGGATGAAATAGGTTTGTGCCAAATGATGATTAGTTAATTAGCGTTATGTCTGCTCCTCGTGTCTTGATGTTTGAATGTAAAAACATTCATTTATTTCTTGGCTTGTAAACAGGTCTTTTGTTCCTGTTGTACCTTTGTTTGATGTAATTATGTCTAAGGTCAGAAGGTATCAGTCTATGTCTACATTAATTGGATGCTAAGCACCACATGAGATCCTGCATTCAGGCCTTTCATGTAATGAATAGCATGCAGCTCCATGTACTGAATGTTCCTTAGCTGTAGGATATAAAAAAAAAGCTGGATGATCTTCCTCCTAGAAAAAGCTGGATGATCTGTTATTCCTCCTAGAAATGTATTAATATATTGGCAGTTAGATATTGCCATTCCCCCTGTCAGTTGGGTGCATCCCTACACACACTGACGATGTTAGCACTGATTGGGCAGCATATGCAGGGACATGCCCCAAGACAATTTCAGGAGGAGTAAGAGAGTGATTGTACAATGCAGAACGCTAAGAAAAGATGCTCCAGAAATCTGTTAAGGGTGGGTTCACATCAGCGTTATGCTTTCCGTTTGTGTTTTCCGTTATAACATGGTTATATCGGAAAATAACGGAAACCATAAGACAGAAGTCAAAACGGAAGCCTTTAGAGGCATTCCGTTTTGATCCGTCATAATAGAAGCCTATGAGAATCATAACGGATCCGTCTGAGTTCCGTTATGCAGAACGGAAAAAAAAGTCCTGTCGACAGGACTTTGTTTTCCGTCTTGCATAACGGGAACCAAATGGATCCATTATGATTCTCATAGGCTTCTATTATGACGGATCAAAACGGAATGCCTCTAAAGGCTTCCGTTTTGACTTCCGTCTTATGGTTTCCGTTATTTTCCGATATAACCATGTTATAACGGAAAACACAAACGGAAAGCATAACGCTGATGTGAACCCACCCTAAGAAATAATTTATTGGCAAATACAAATTTTTACTAAACGGACACGACTTTGTTGACCACACTGACCAATTCCAAAGCTTTAGTCACCCGGTGGCATCTAGTAAATTAGCGAAGAGTTAAATGTTTTATATTGCTTTGATGGGTCCTTAACCCCTTAGTGGCCACATATTTGCCTTTTTATATTGTTTACGAAGGAGCCTTAGGTTAAGCTTCTGCCTTATTACAGTTTCCTAGTCTGAAGAGCAGGAGCTGGGCTCTCTCCTGACAGTCGGGCTCCCGCTCCATGGTCTGAATCTGCAAAAGTGCCGATCCTGACTGCTTAGCCCCTTCGATGCAACAACCATGAAATTTGTAGTCTGCAAAACACAGATCCGCAAAAAAACCCCCAAAAAACGGATGATGTCCGTGTTACATCCGTTTTTTTTGCTGATCCATTGTAACAATGCCTGTCCTTGTCTGCAAAACGGACAAGAATAGGACACGTTCTATTTTTTTTCAGAACGGACTTGCGGACATACGTATAGGGAATGCAAACAGAGTATTTTTGCAGAACGGACTTGCGGTTATACGGATATGGAATGCACACGGAGTCATTTCCGTTTGTTTTGCAGCCCCATTGAAATGAATGGTTCCGTATATGGGCCGCAGAAAAAAAAACCAGAATGGACACAGACAAAAAATATGTTTGTGTGCATGAGCCCTAATATACAGTTCAGGTTTTTCATGCTTAGTAGCAATGGGGAGGGGGGAGAGATACTCAAATATAACCCTTCGGTTCCCACATGTCTATTTTCTATCAGCAGCACTTGATGCCTGATAAATACTAAATACTAAAAATAATAAAAAAATAAATAAAATACTAAAAATAAATAAAAAAAATAAAAAAAACTGCAGTAATCTATTCTAGTAAATGAATAAAGTAATAAATAAATGAATAAAATGAATAAATACATAAATTAGCTTTATAATTTGCAGATTACTATGTTTACTAGTGTAGCGGAATCATTTCACTGTGCCACAACATTTCCTTTTAAGATGCAAAACAGAACGGCGCACCCTAATGCACAAAGCCGTGATTTTAGATTTTATAATGAAATTAGGCCTTGTTCGGAGTGGGAGCGATGAAGCAAGGCCCATTGTGCGCTGCTTTACTGTACATCAAGTTATTTGACATCTCATTTCACAACTGCTGAGCAATGTAGACGCGTTTCATGAATTAAATCATGAAGAGAGCCGGCAGGAGCTATTTAAATACCGCCGCGTGGGCTATTTGTCTTGTTATGACAGTGCCATCTGGTGGTCACAGGCTGTCATTGCGTATCTTTTATGTTTGCTTTTATTCACTCTGATCTAGGTTGTTTCATGTCATTTGGATGCAAACCCAGTTTCTACTGACTAATTTAAAACCTATTTGCCCATATGAGCTGATAATTGTCATTTTCTCCTTTTAACAGCCTACTGTTTGCGAAAGAGAGCTTTGTGTATTCGCTTTTCAGACGCTGGGTGTAATGAATGAAGCTGCAGATGAAATCGCAACCGGTGCTCAGGTATATAGCGTAATGTCACCGACAATTAAGAGTATTGACTAGTTTCCCACATAATTTAGTGATGTTGATATTATATATCCTATTGCTGCTAGAAAAGTAGGCCATCTAGGCCTTTTCTATCCCTCTATAGCAGCTCGGAGCCAAAGGAACATTCACAGCAGCACAGAGTATATCAGCTCAGTGTACTGCTTTAAAGGGGTTTTCCAAGATTTTTTCCCTCTGTATAGGTCATCAGTATCTGAACGGTAGAGGACCGACACCCAGGACCCCTGCCGATCAGCAGTTTGAGAAGGTACCGGCGCTCGATGTAGATCTGCGACCTTATCCAGCTTTTCCTAGGTTATGTGAAGTCACATTTAGAGATGAGCGAAGCGAGCTTCGGATGCTACATCCGAAGCTGCTTTGCTAAAAAATGTGTTATAATACTGTATGGTATTAGAAAGTATGGGCTCCGATGAGCCAAAGTAAGTTATTCAAGAAGTTGTGCGAGAAGCTGATTATTACAGTGAAAAACCTTGGAACCAAACTCAGCTTTGGTTCCAACTGGTACCTTGGAACCGAAGCCAGGTTAGGTTCAAAGGTTTTTCACTGTAATAATCAATTAACAAAGTTATTCAACAAAGTCACTCGCGACTTCATGTATAACTTACTTTGGCTCATCGGAGGCCATACTTTCTAATACTGTACGGAAACGAATCTCAGTACAGTATCATAACAACATTTTTTGCGAAGCTTCGCTCATCTTTAGTCACATTTATCAGTCACATGGTCTAGGCGCAGCTCAGCTCCATAGAAGTGAATGGGGCTGGGCACAATACCAAGCACAGTCACTATACAATGTACGGCGCTGTGCCTGGTTAGCTGAGAGAAGGGTGCAGCGCTACTGCGAGTGCCGGTGCCTCAAAATGCTGATCGCAGGGATCCCCACCGATCAGATACTGATGACCTATCCAGAGGATAGGTCATCCATTCAAAAATCCTGGAATTCCATTTTTGAACATGAACAATATTGTTTTTCTGCTTTTGCTGGGTGACAGGTGATTTTTTGGTTTTCCTACACTATTACAAAAGTAGTGGCTTAGGCAGATTTGCCATTCGGGGCTGTAGGAAAGCTGGGTGGCCTGATCTGTGAAAGTTGTATCCCCCAACAGTTAAAGGGAACCTGCCCCATTAAAAATGCTGTGTAATCTGCAGGCAACATGTCATTGAGCTGGAGGATCGGAGCAGACTGATAGTATGGGCAGAAATTATTCAGTCCAGTAGGAGGTCCCATTAGTGATTAATAGCTATCTATGTGCACAGTCATGCAGGGGAGGCTGTCAACCACTGATAGGACCGCCCACTGGACTCCTAAGCGTAGAGAGAGCAGGGATTTAAATGAATAAATTACAAGTTATACTGAATCTTCTCCCACATAGCTGTATATATGTGCTCAGCTCTTCCTGGTCTATAACATGCCGGCAGCAGATAGGATTGCATGGACAATGTGACAGGACGGGGAAAGTTTTTGATGAACTTCAGTAACATAATGTATCCTATACAACTCATTTTCTAAAGCGTTATTTACTGTGTTATCTTTACAGGTTGTAGATCTCCTTGTGTCAATGTGTCGTTCTGCTTTGGAATCTCCGAGGAAAGTTGTCATATTTGAGCCATATCCTTCAGTAGTAGACCCCAATGATCCTCAGACCCTGGCCTTTAATCCAAGAGTAAGTATTTAGGTGAACATGTGTAGTGCCAGGTCCCCGTGACCATGAGCAGAGGGTGACATGCCATACAGATGTGGACACAGTGACATTAGCTCTACTTTAATTAGGAACTCCAATTTCATATGAAACCAACGCAATGCAATAGTATGATAATGTAGCAAAACCCTTGACAGGCTGCCACACACTGCACAACCACTGGGTGGCAGTACATATAGGATAGACACCTTGTAACAAAATATCACAAAATCATGTTAGTGTATAGTGAAAGACTATTTATCGCGTGATAAACACATAGCAGGACATGTCCAGCCAAGAGCAAAGGTAGGGAAAGACACATCTGTGTGAGCAACCATTTGCATTTGCCCCCTGGTCCAATAGGTAAGGGCAGGGGCGTAGCTATAGCCTCATGGGCCCAGGTGCAAGAGTTCAGCTTGGGCCCCCTTCCCTCAGTGCTTTGTGTGTCTTCCTATGTGGCACAAGGGTCTTTGTGCCCCCTCAGGCTCCTGGGCCCGGTAGAGACTGCTACCTCTGCACCCCCTATAGCTACGCCCCTAGGTAAGGGGGCAATTATTCCTTTAAAAACAGCTTTATTCTACATATTAAATAGAATGGAGACAGAACTACTTATAGATTTTTAAAAAGTCTTAAAGGAGTTGTGCCACGAAACACATTCTACATTTTTCAAACCAGCTCCTGGATCTGAATACTTCTGTAATTGGATGTAATTATACATTTTGTACAGCAACTGAGTTATTCAGTAAAATGTATCTGTATAGCGCCACCTTCTGTTTGTTCTTTTTTATATATCTTGTTCACCTCACGGAAGTGGTCACACAAGCTCAGTTTAAATCTTCAACTACAGCAGAAAGGACACTCCCCCTGAGTTGCCACACTGAAATAAATTTAGCAGAACACTTGGAGCAATGAATGTCGAGATCTCAGGATCTATGTGAGGTACAGGGTGATTCTAGCTGTGTTAGAGATTGTCATGTACTGTATGATATGATACAATTTTCATTTTTACATCATTCATGGCATAACCCCTTTAAGGTGGATGCTTTATACTTAGCTATTCTAGGTGAGAGGTCCATGTACTGTTTTTGCACAGTGTTCACCTGCATTAGTGTCTACCACTGCACGTAATTTAAATGTTTTTTTGTTACATATCGAAACCAATGGATAACCTTCTAATACCTGGTCCACAGAAAGAGCCCCCGAGGGTCACAAGTGCATATGAACATATGCTGTCCTGATGTGACCACGCCTTTAAGACCATTTCACCGCTCATCTCAGTGTCACTTGTAGTACTTCTTGTGGACTGTTTGGCCATTTTTAATTTGCACTGGTAACATAGTTTATAAGGCCTAAAAAAAGACATCTGTCCATCCAGTTCGGTCTGTTTTCCTACAAGTTGATCCAGAGGAAGGCAAAAAACCCCTGTGAGGTAGAAGACAATTTTCCCCACTTTAGGGAAAAAAATTCCTTCCAATCAGGCAATCAGAATAACTCCCTGGATCAACGACCCCTCTCTAGTAACTATAACCTGTAATATTATTACCCTCCAGAAATACATCCAGGCCCTTCTTGAACTCTTTTAGTGAACTTACCATCACCACCTCCTCAGGCAGAGAGTTCCATAGTCTCACTGTTCTTACCATAAAGAATCCTCTTCTATGTTTATGTCCAAACCTTCTTTCCTCCAGACGCAGAGGATGTCCCCTCGTCACAGTCACAGTCCTCGGGATAAATAGATGATGGGAGAGATCTCTGTACTGACCCCTGATATATTTATACATAGTTATTAGATCTCCCCTCAGTCGTCTTTTTTCTAAAGTGAATAAGCCTAATTTTGATAATCTTTCTGGGTACTGTAGTCCACCCATTCAAGTTATTACTTTAGTTGCCCTCCTCTGAACCCTCTCCAGCTCTGCTATGTCTGCCTTGTTCACAGGAGCCCAGAACTGTACACAGTACTCCATGTGTGGTCTAACTAGTGATTTGTAAAGTGGCAGGACTATGTTCTCATCAGGTGCACTGCTGCAGCCAATGACTGGCCTCTGCAGGGCTGTGTCTGTAAGCAGTATGTCACTGCTGGTTCATGTGCCGCCTGGACACACGTCGGCTCTGAAGCCAGTCATTGGCTGCAGCAGCGCACATGTCTCCTTCTGTACCCCTGCCAGAAATTAAAAAGCTGGGGACCGGAAGATTGCCAAAAAGAGCCAGGGCATCGGTGCTTAGTGGTGGGGAGCCGGTGAGAATTTTTTTCATTAGGTACTAATTACTATGGGGACTACTTAAAAATTACCAAAATCCTGTAAAACTCTAATGTCCATGAAGAGTAATTTATCTCGATGCAGGTTCCATGAAGGAGAAGGTAGAATATCTGCATATGTATTAAAGGGAGTCTGTCACCTCATTTTCACCGATATAACTAACAGCAGTGCCCCACAGAAGATTGCAGACACAGTGCACTGTGTGTGTGTATTACATGTCACATCCCAGACATACCTGTGTGCACTGTGTGTCTGTATTACATGTCACATCCCAGACATACCTGTGTGCACTGTGTGTCTGTATTACATGTCACATCCCAGACATACCTGTGTGCACTGTGTGTGTGTATTACATGTCACATCCCAGACATACCTGTGTGCACTGTGTGTCTGTATTACATGTCACATCCCAGACATACCTGTGTGCACTGTGTGTCTGTATTACATGTCACATCCCAGACATACCTGTGTGCACTGTGTGTCTGTATTACATGTCACATCCCAGACATACCTGTGTGCACTGTGTGTGTGTATTACATGTCACATCCCAGACATATCTGTGTGCACTGTGTGTGTGTATTACATGTCACATCCCAGACATACCTGTGTGCACTGTGTGTCTGTATTACATGTCACATCCCAGACATACCTGTGTGCACTGTGTGTCTGTATTACATGTCATATCCCAGACATACCTGTGTGCACTGTGTGTCTGTATTACATGTCACATCCCAGACATACCTGTGTGCACTGTGTGTGTGTATTACATGTCACATCCCAGACATACCTGTGTGCACTGTGTGTCTGTATTACATGTCACATCCCAGACATACCTGTGTGCACTGTGTGTCTGTATTACATGTCACATCCCAGACATACCTGTGTGCACTGTGTGTGTATTACATGTCATATCCCAGACATACCTGTGTGCACTGTGTGTGTGTATTACATGTCACATCCCAGACATACCTGTGTGCACTGTGTGTCTGTATTACATGTCACATCCCAGACATACCTGTGTGCACTGTGTCTGTATTACATGTCACATCTCAGACATACATGTGTGCACTGTGTGTCTGTATTACATGTCACATCCCAGACATACCTGTGTGCACTGTGTGTCTGTATTACATGTCACATCCCAGACATACCTGTGTGCACTGTGTGTCTGTATTACATGTCACATCCCAGACATACCTGTGTGCACTGTGTGTGTGTATTACATGTCACATCCCAGACATACCTGTGTGCACTGTGTGTCTGTATTACATGTCACATCCCAGATATACCTGTGTGCACTGTGTGTGTATTATATGTCACATCCCAGACATACCTGTGTGCACTGTGTATCTGTATTACATGTCACATCCATCCCAGACATACCTGTGTGCACTGTGTGTCTGTATTACATGTCACATCCCAGACATACCTGTGTGCACTTTGTGTCTGTATTACATGTCACATCCCAGTCATACCTGTGTGCACTGTGTGTGTATTACATGTCCAGGAAAAGCACTTTTATTCTGCAGGAAAACAGCTCCCAAGTGCCCAGCTGAAAGTGAAACTAAAAACAGTTTTCTCTCCCAACTCGATTTCTAACAGCTATATCTTCTGATATACTGCATATAATGCTGTGATTCTGATATAATTTTAAAGCTTGGAATGCCAGCTTTCAAAGAAGGTAATTTTTCTATCTGCTACCAATCCCAAGATATGAGCAGCTAAAGCAGCCCTCCCCTCTTCAGCCTGGTTTGCTGTGGGCACTTGCAGCAGCAGAGCTGGGCACTTGGGAGCTGTTTTCCTGCAGAATAAAAGTGCTTTTCCTGGACATGTAATAAAGACACAAAGTGCACATAGATATGTCTGGGATGTGTCTGCAAACTTCTGTGGGGCAGTGCTCTTAGTTATGTAGGTGAAAAACAGGTGACAGACTCCCTTTAAGAGGCCATGATGTCGCCGTTCCAGTGCTTACTGGAACCCCTGCTGCTTCCCGGTGTCTCTCAGCCCACCCAATGCCTGGCTGCAGTACTTACCTGGCTCATTTCTTGTGTGTCCAAAGACACCCGGTAGTGGAAACCAACAGGAGACCAGGAGATGTCAGATCGAGGAGGTGAATACTGCTGTATTTGTTAACCCATTCTGTCCTTTTGTAGGTTTTTTACACTCTGTACAGCCCCTTTAACCATATTGTTGATAGATTTCTTGACTTGTCTTTATTTTCCCAACAGAAAAAGAACTACGACAGAGTAATGAAAGCGTTAGACAGCATCACTTCCATCAGAGAGATGACGCAAGTGAGCACACTTATTATTATAGTGTAATGAGGTTTGTTTTATCCTATTATACAGTGACATGGACGAGACGCTCCTGATTAATCTAGCCTATATAACTGCTGCCTGGATACAGCATGTCTGCCTCATTTTACCTGCACAAATCGATTGTATGATACGAAATAGACTGTTGTGGACATCTCCAGGCAGCGACAGCACTGGCAGGCAGTAGGGCTTGACTCTGCATGTTATATGTTGTATTATATGAGCACTGTAGGCTGGTATTATACAGTATATTAAATTATATTAGCATTATATGTTATAAAGTAACATAGTGTGTAAGGCTGAAAAAAGACATAACATACTTCCATTCAGTTCTTCCTGTTTTCCTGAAAAAATGTTCCTCTTTTTAGGGGAAAAAAATCCTTCTCGATTCCAATAAGGCAATCAGATTGACTCCCTGGATCAATGACCCTTATTGGTATGATATGAGCATTGTATGTTGGTATTAAGTATATCTCTGCCAGCACTATACACTGCAAGAATAAAGTACCATCTGGTATATAAATATCTGTGATGCACAGGTAAATACCACCATACAGTGCTCATATAATACAATATACTGTATAGTGCCAATATACAGTACACATATAATACAACATACAGCAGAATACCAAAATACAATGCTTGTATAATACAACGTACTGTATAGTACCAGCTTACAATGCCCATATAAAACAACACACAGCTTAATATGATCTACAGTACAACAAAGCATAATACCAACACACAGTGCTCATAATACAATATACAACATAATACCAACATATAATGCTCATATAATATAACGCATAGCTTAATCCAAACATAAAATGCTCATATAATACAGTATACAGTATAATACCAACATACAGTGCTCATATAATACAGGGTGGGCCATTTATATGGATACAACTAAATAAAATGGGAATGGTTGGTGATAGTAACTTCCTGTTTGTGGCACATTAGTATATGGGAGGGGGAAAACCTTTCAAGATGGGTGGTGACCATGGCGGCCATTTTGAAGTCGACCATTTTGGATCCAACTTTAGTTTTTTCAATGGGAAGAGGGTCATGTGACACATGAGACTTATTGAGAATTTCACAAGAAAAACAATGGTGTGCTTGATTTTAACGTAACTTTATTCTTTTATGAGTTATTTACAAGTTTCTGACCACTTATAAAGTGTGTTTAACCCTTTCTACCCCGGAGGTTTTTTCGGTTCTGCATTTTCATTTTGCGCTCCCTGCCTTCAAACAGCCATAACTGTTTTATTTTTCTGTTCACATAGCTGTATGAGGGCTTGTTTTTTGCGGGACAAGTTGTACTTTCCAACGCCACCATTTAATATTGCATATGGTGTAGTGGGAAGCGGGAAAAAAATTCCAAATGGGGTGAAATTGCAAGAAAACCGCTATTCCGCTACAGTTCTACGGGTTTCTTATTTACAGCGTTCGATATGCATTAAAACTGACCAGTTACTTTCATTCTACTTGGCAGCACGAATCCGGCAATACCTAATATGTATAGTTTTTCCTGCGTTTAGATGGTGATAAAATAATTAGAAAGATTGCCCTTTTTCTTTTTTTTTCCTTCTTTTTGGTATTTATGTGTACAGAGCTGTATGGGGGCTCATTTTTTGCGGGGCGGTCTGAAGTTTTTATTGATACCATTCTGGGGTGTGTATGACTTTTTGATCACTTTTTATTTAAATTTTTTTAGAAAAAAAAAGCGACAAAAAACGGCGAATCGCCATTTGGACGCTTTTTTCCACCACACAATTCGCCGTATTGAAATTTTTTTTTTATATTTTAAAAGTACGGGCGTTTTCGGTCACGGTGATACCCATGATGTCTATATTTATTGTTATTTAGGTATTTATTTTTTACTTATACGGAAAGGGGGGTGATTTGAACTTTTATATCTTTTTTATTTTTTATATATTTTTTAACATTTTTTTTAATTTTTCTGTGATTATTTTAAAGCTCAAATATCATCTGATCTATTGTGTTTTGTTTTTTTTCTTTATGAGCAATCATGGATTTACTAGATGCAGTTAAATCCATGAATTGCTCATTTCTTATCCTGGCCTGCCATCTAGTGGCCAGAATAAGAATTGCAGTTTGAAAACTGTAATCCTCACCAGCGAGGATTACAGTTTTCATATGGTGTACAGACACCCCGATTGGCCAATCGGGGCGTCTGTACATCACCCGGAAGCGTAGGCTTCCGGGTTCAGACGCATCCTGATGCCGTGATCACGTGTGATCACGGCATCAGTAACGCCCTGGAAGTCGCCGCCGACGAAGGTGAGAAGCGGCAAGTCTCTGCTGTTAGAAACAGCAGAGACTTGCCGGCCATGACGCCCGCCGCACCCGCGAGTGGGCGTCATGTCCCCGCACCGCCCGAGCGCCGTACATGTACGGCGCCGGTCGGGAAGGGGTTAAAGTGCTGCCCATTGTGTTGGATTGTCAATGCAACCCTCTTCTCCCACTCTTCACACACTGATAGCAACACGGCAGAAGAAATGCTAGCACAGGCTTCCAGTATCCGTAGTTTCAGGTGCTGCACATCTCGTATCTTCACAGCATAGACAATTGCCTTCAGATGACCCCAAAGATAAAAGTCTAAGGGGGTCAGATGGGAAGACCTTGGGGGCCATTCAACTGGCCCACGACGACCAATTCACTTTCCAGGAAACTGTTCATCTAGGAATGCTCGGACCTGACACCCATAATGTGATGGTGCACCATCTTGCTGGAAAAACTCAGGGAACGTGCCAGCTTCAGTGCATAAAGAGGGAAACACATCATCATGTAGCAATTTCACATATCCAGTGGCCTTGAGGTTTCCATTGATGAAGAATGGCCCCACTATCTTTGTACCCCATATACCACACCATACCATCAATTTTTGTGTTCCAACAGTCTTGGAGGAATCTATCCAATTTGGGTTAGTGTCAGACCAAAAGCGGTGGTTTTGTTTGTTAACTTCACCATTCACATAAAAGTTTGTCTCATCACTGAACAAAATGTTCTGTGTAAACTGAGGGTCCTGTTCCAATTTTTGTTTTGCCCATTCTCCAAATTCAGTGCGCCGATCTGGGTCATCCTCGTTGAGATGCTGCAGCAGCTGGAGTTTGTAAGGGTGCCATTTGTGAGTAGCTAATATCCACCGAAGGGATGTTTGACTGATGCCACTCTCCAGTGACATGCGGCGAGTGCTATGCTGTGGGCTCTTGCTGAATGAAGCTAGGACAGCCACTGATGTTTCTTCATTAGTGACAGTTTTCATGCGTCCACATTTTGGCAAATCCAACACTGAACCAGTTTCACGAAACTTGGCAAGCAGTTTGCTAACTGTAGCATGGGAGATGGGTGGTCTCATAGGGTGTCTTGCATTGAAATCTGCTGCAATGACCCGGGTACTGCATTCACCAGACATTAACACAATTTCTATCCGCTCCTCACGTGTTAACCTCTGCGACATGTCAATGGCTGTAAACAAAGAGAAGCTTGTAAATAACTCATGAAATACTAAAGTAACGTTAAAACCAAGCACACCATTGTTTTTCTTGTGAGATTCTCAATAAGTCTCATGTGTCACTCTTCCTATTGAAAAAACTAAAGTTGGATCCAAAATGGCCAACTTCAAAATGGCCGCCATGGTCACCACCCATCTTGAAAAGTTTTCCCCCTCCCATATACTAATGTGCCACAAACAGGAAGTTAATATCACCAACCATTCCCATTTTATTTAGGTGTATCCATATCAATGGCCCACCCTGTACAATATAATATTGACATACAATGCTCATATAATACAATATACTGTACACATATAATACAACATACAGCGCTCCTATAATACTACATACAGCATTATACCAAAATACAATGCTCGTATAATACAACTTAGGCTACTTTCACACTTGCGTTGTAAGGATCTGTTTGTGAGATTCGTCACAGGCTCTCACAAACGGTCCTGAACTGATCAGTCTTGTCCTAATGCATTCTGAATGGAAAAGGATCCGTTCAGAATGCATCAGTTTGCTTCAGTTCAGTCAGCATTCCGTTTTGGAGGCGGACACTAAAACGCTCCTTGCTGCGTTTTGGTGTCCGCATGAAGAAACTGATGCAAACGGATCCGTCATGACTCACAATGTAAGATGGGGACGGATCCGTTTTGTCTGACACAATAGAAAACTGATCCGTCCCCCATTGACTTTCAATGGAGTTCAAGACGGATCCGTCTTTGCTATGTAAAAGATAATACAAACGGATCAGTTCAGAACGGATGCAGACGATTGTATTATTATGACGGATCCGTTTGTGAGAGCCTGGACGGATCTCACAAACGGATTCTGCAAACGCAAGAGTGAAAATAGCCTTACTGTATAGTACCAGCTTACATTGGCCATATAAAACAACACACAGCCTAATATGATCTACAGTACAACAAAGCATAATACCAACACACAGTGCTCATAATACAACATAACACCAAGACATAATGCTCATATAATATAAAACATACCTTAATACAAACATAAAATGCTCATATAATACAATATACAGTATAACATCAACATACAGTGCTTATATAATGCAACATAATTTTTACATACAAGGCTCATATAATACAGCATAATATTTACATACAATGCTCATATAATACAGCATAATACCAGCATACAATGCTCATATAATACAGCATAATATTAACATACAATTCTCATATAATATAATATACAGCTTAACTCTCTTATAGGAAATGTTATATGCCTGATGTATAGTACTATCATTAAGGCATTGTACTGTACAGCACTTATAATTAGGCAGTGTATGGTATAGTTACTGCCCTGCCTATATGGAGAAACCCTCCTGTGGAGCACATATTGCTGCTGTGAGGTGACGTGGCTGATATGTTTGGGGACTCCTATGCTTAGGATAAGGAGGCCTGTCCTTATGTGACCCCAGCCTAGCATTGTGGATTACAGTCACGGCTAGTCCTGCGGATGATTCCCATGTCAGCCCTTCATGTGGCTTGCTACAGCAATGATCATCTCATTATGCTGCGTCGCCGGTCCTAGAATATTCCCAGTAATAGTCTGATTATTTCTTCCAGGCACCTTATTTGGAAATCAAGAAGCAGATGGATAAGCAAGATCCCTTAGCCCATCCTTTGCTGCAATGGTTTGTGATGCTATTTATAACAGTCTACGTAGTTTCCTGAGAAATACATTACCCTCCAAATCAGATTTGCTGCTGTGATATTGGGAAATAGAAATGATATCCTCAGCGGAAGGGGATCAGATGACAACTAACAGAGGAGAGAAAGAAAAATGCATTAGAAGGAATTTATTGTCAGATGGTAAAAACCTATCTCTCACACAACCATGTGGAAAATTTTAAAAAAATATCTGGTTATTCACAGAAGTGATTTTTTGAAAGAAAAATCCTTAATAGGATAATCTCATGATTAATATAAAAATCATACAGAACATAACAATCTCTTTCTAACCAAGCTAGAACCAGCCCTGTACCGCACATGGATCCATGTGAAGTACAGGGGTTAGGCTCCGTAGCATTCAAGGAGTTGCCGTTGGTGAAATAAATCGAGCCCAGATTTGGTAAAGTTCAACGGTTTTACTTAAATTAACTTGAGATAAATTTGTGTCATCCAAACGATATGTGATCTTTCTCTTGGCTCCAGCAAGGGTAAACTTGCAGGCAAACTTGAATACTTTGCTTTCTCCCTCTCTGCTGTGCTATTCTCTGGCTTCAGTCTGGTTACTGGACTTTCTAGCAGTTCTGGTACCTGAGTTTGGTGCCTTTGGCTTTTGACCTCCTTGTAATACTCAGTCTATGAACTGCCTGGAACCGAGGTGCTCTACGAGATGCTTCCCCTGGAAGGCTTCTGATGCAGAAAGTGCTCCCTTCACTGCGCCATGTCTCATCTCCTTCCAACTCTCATACAACTTCTCCCTTGGGAGGAAGCAGGACTAGCCGATTTCTGCCCAATAGGGTGGGAGAATGGAATGGTAAATTCCATTCTATCTAAAGATCTCTCTCTGGACAACCAGGCACAGTATATGTAATACAATACATAAGTTACATAGCAATATTATTAAAGGGGTTGTCTCACTTCAGCAAATGGCATTTATCATGTAGAGAAAGTTAATACAAGTCACTTACTAATGTATTATGAGTGTCCATATTGCTTCCTTTGTTGGCTGGATTCATTTGTCCATCATATTATACACTGCTTGTTTCCATGGTTACAGACCACCCTGCAATCCATCAGTGGTGGTCGTGCTTGCACACTATAGGAAAAAGCATCAGCCTCTCTGGTGCCCAGGACCATGGGAGCACACATAGGCTGGCACTTTTTCTTATATTGTGCAAGCACGACCACCACTGATGGATTGCAGGGTGGTCTGTAACCATGGAAATAAACAGTGTATAATGTGATAGAAAAATGAATCCAGCCAGCAAAGTAAGCAATATGGATAATACCAATACATTAGTAAGTGGCTTGCAATAACTTCCTCAACATGATAAATATCACTTACTGAAGTGAGACAACCCCTTTAAAGCACAGTATAAAAGGACCAGGAATTAAATACATTGTCTGCTAGCCATTAGAGACAGTAGCTAGGTGTAGGAATGGTAGTGCCCTCTCTGGGGTACTACAGATCCAATGATGCATTGCTTCTAGGAGAGAATATGGTCTAATACAGGCTATCTGATGAAGCGCGCTTCAGTTTTCTATATATCACTGAGGATCATGATGATTGCTCTAGGACTTTGATATATCGTACCTCCAAGGGTATGTTCTCGCCTACTTTTCATCCATTCTGCCATCACAAATCAGTAAAAATCTTGTCATTGGTTGAGTCGCTCCCACAAGAGATGTGATATAGCTTTTCCGATCTGGCCAGTTATACAATTATACATCCCCTATTTTCATATAAGTCTGGGTTGTGGCAATATTATCCTGATCTTGATTTAATGTAGATAGTATAGATATTTTTAATAATATAATATATATTATTTTTAATATAGATATTAAAAATAAGTCCTTATACATTCCTGTAAGCTAATGCTTTCCAACCTCACCAGGGGCAAAATTATAAGGGATGTAGCATTAGCATCTGCATCTGGGCCCTGGAACATGAGGGGACACATTGGTAGGTGGGGGACTGTCTTGCACTAGGTCCTGGTTACTTCTCGATCTGTTGAAAAACTACAGCTCCCAACATGGCCTGTGGCTGGTAAGGGAACATGCTTGGAGTTAGGGCTTCTTTTCTGTTTTTTTGTCAGGTCCGTATGAGGAACCATTCATTTCAATGGATCCGCAAACAAAAACGGAAATGACTCTGTGTGCATTGTGTTTCCGTATGTCCGCATGTCCATTCCGCAAAAAAATAGATTGTGTCCTATTCTTGTCCGTCTTGCAGAAAAGCACAGGCATTGTTACAATTGATCTGCAAAAATAAACACATCCAATACAGATGTCCCCCGTTTTTTTTTTTTGCAGATCCATGTTTTGCAGACCGCAAAATGCATGCCGTCATGTGCATGTGCCCTTATACTCTTGAAATACCTCTATCTGGAAGATGTGCAGTATTGTTTGAAATAATTGCCATATTTGCAACTAGATTTTAGAGATTACATTTGTACAACTTTTGACATACTGTATCTTATTCCTCTTGATGTTAGGGCTTGTGCACACGAGCGTATTTTCATTCCATGTCTGTTCCATTTTTTTTTTTGTGGAACTATTCAATTCAATGGGTCCGCAAAAAAACGAATGGTACGCCACGTGCATTCCGTTTCCATATGTCCGTATTTCCGATCTGCAAAAAAATAGTCCTGTTATTATATATACATATTACAGACAAGGACAGGACTGTTCTATTAGTGACCAGCTGTTTCGTTCCACAAAATATGGAATGCACACGGACGTCATCCGTATTTTTTGCAGATCCGTTTTTGTGGACCGCAAAATACATACGGTCGTGTGCATAAGGCTTTAGGGCTCATGCACACAACCGTTGCCGGCCCGTGCCCGTATTACGGCCCGCATATACAGGGTCCGCAATACATGGGCATGGATTTCACGGATCAAGTGAATGGGTCCGCGATCCGGCGGCCCCACAGTTAGTGCCCGTGCATTGTGGACTGCAAATTGCGGTCGTCAGTGCAGGCACTAACGGCACATATTTATATTTTGCTTATTAATGTAAAATTCATACCATTATGATCGATTTCTCTGTACTACCTCAAGAATTTTTGTTTCAATCGTATTTCACTAAAAAATTATATTTAAAAAAAAAAAAAAGAAATACCTGGAGAGCCGCAGGTTGTAAGAATCTTCTTCCGGCAGCTAATTACAGTGCCTTGCGAAAGTATTCGGCCCCCTGGAACTTTTCAACCTTTTGCCACATTTCAGGCTTCAAACGAAAAGATATAACATTTTACATTTTTGGTGAAGAATCAACAAGTGGGTCACAATTGTGAAGTGGAACGAAATTTATTGGATCATTTAAACTTTTTTAGTAATAATAAAACTGAAAAGTGGGGCGTGCAAAATTATTCGGCCCCCTTGCATTAATACTTTGTTGCGCCACCTTTTGCTGCGATTACAGCTGCGGTCTCTTGGGGTATGTCTCTATCAGTTTTGCACATCTAGAGACTGAAATTCTTGCCCATTCTTCCTTGCAAAACAGCTCGAGCTCTTTGAGGTTGGATGGGGAGCGTTTGTGAACAGCAGTTTTCAGCTCTTTCCACATATTCTCAATTGGATTCAGGTTTAGACTTTGACTTGGCCATTCTAAGACCTGGATACGTTTATTTTTGAACCATTCCATTGTAGATTTTGCTTTGTTTGGGATCATTGTCTTGTTGGAAGATAAATCTCCGTCCTAGTCTCAGGTCTTTTACAGACTCCAACAGGTTTTCATCCAGAATAGTCCTGTATTTGGCTCCATCCATCTTCCCATCAATTTTAACCATCTTCCCTGTCCCTGCTGATGAAAAGCAGGCCCAAACCATGATGCTGCCACCACCATGTTTGACAGTGGGGATGGTGTGTTCAGGGTGATGAGCTGTGTTGCTTTTATGGCAAACATATCGTTTTGCATTGTTTCCAAAAAGTTGGATTTTGGTTTCATCTGATCAGAGCACCTTCTTCCACATGTTTGGTGTCTCCCAGGTGGCTTGTAGAAAACTGTAGAGACTTTTTATGGATATCTTTGAGAAATGGCTTTCTTCTTGCCACTCTTCCATAAAGGCCAGATTTGTGAAGTGTTGGACTGATTGTTGTCCTATGGACAGACTCTCCCACCTCAGCTGTAGATCTCTGCAGTTCATCCAGAGTGATCATGGGCCTCTTGGCTGCATCTCTGATCAGTCTTCTCCTTGTTTGAGATGAAAGTTTAGAGGAACGGCTGGGTCTTGGTAGATTTGCAGAGGTCTGATACTCCTTCCATTTCAATATGATCGCTTGCACAGTGCTCCTTGGGATGTTTAAAGCTTGGGAAATCTTTTGGTATCCAAATCCGGCTTTAAACTTCTCCACAACAGTATCATGGTCCTGCCTGGTGTGTTCCTTGGTCTTCATGATACAGAACCCTGAGACTATCACAGAGCAGGTGCATTTATACGGAGACTTGATTACACACAGGTGGATTCTATTTATCTTCATCAGTCATTTAGGACAACATTGGATCATTCAGAGATCCTCAATCAACTTCTGGAGGGAGTTTTCTGAACTGAAAGTAAATAGGCCGAATAATTTTGCACGCCCAACTTTTCAGTTTTATTATTACAAAAAAAGTTTAAATGATCCAATAAATTTCGCTCCACTTCACAATTGTGACCCACTTGTTGTTGATTCTTCACCAAAAATTAAAAATGTTATATCTTTTTGTTTGAAGCCTGAAATGTGGCAAAAGGTTGAAAAGTTCCAGGGGGCCGAATACTTTTGCAAGGCACTGTATCTAAAAGGACTGACATAATACAGATAGAGCCAAATACACGGCACCTTATCAGTTCTCATCAGCGCGGTACAATACAGCAATACCTCCGCAGACAGTATACTGCCATAGAAGTACCATCGTAGGTAATACAGCCAATCTATTATGTCACAGTATGATTCAGTGCGGCTGGCTCTCGGCGGTGGCTGATTACTCTCATCACCGTTTTTATCTTTAGTGCAGAGCAGATCGTGTTTGTCTCTGTAACGCGCGCCATTTCCTTTCCACTTTGTTACCTCACACATTAAGATATCGACTGTAAAGGCAATAAGGGAAATGGCTGTAAGAGAATATCTGCAGAACGGCACATTCTCTCCGCCATCACCATGCAAATCTCTAACGCACACTGAGATTTAGGGACGACAAGAAAGGGAACATCTGTTTATCCTCTGCTTATGTTTTTTGCAGGGTTATTTCCAGTAATAGGTCTCATATAGTGAAACTGCCAGTTAACAGGGTAAGTCTGTTTTCCTATTTAAACAATGCAATGCTATGGGTTAATGATATGGTTAATTATGTTATGTTGTATTATTTGGTTCATTTTCTTTTTAGTCTGTATTGTATGACAGTACATATTTCACACTCTACATAATACACGATAATGCACCATGTTGTCTTAATGATATAATATATTAAGAGCAGTCATCCCATTAATGTAAAAAATCAGACATCATATAGTACATGAAATTCTCTTTCTAACTAATCTAGAACCAGCCCTGTACCTCCACATTCATTGTTTCATTTAATCTGCTACCTTTATTTCAAGCTGTCAGCTCAGGGGCATGTCCTTTCTGTTGTAGTTCTGTCCCTTCACAACTCAGGGGTGTACCCTTTCTGCTGCAACTCTCCCCCTATCACAGCTCAGGGGAGTGCCCTTTCTGCTGCAGATCTCCCCCTATCACAGCTCAGGGGAGTGCCCTTTCTGCTGCAGATCTCCCCCTATCACAGCTCAGGAGAGTGCCCTTTTTGCTGCAGATCTCCCCCTATCACAGCTCAGGGGAGTGCCCTTTCTGCTGCAGATGTCCCCCTATCACAGCTCAGGGGAGGGCCCTTTCTGCTGCAGATCTCCCCCTATCACAGCTCAGGGGAGTGCCCTTTCTGCTGCAGATCTCCCCCTATCACAGCTCAGGGGAGTGCCCTTTATGCTGCAGATCTCCCCCTATCACAGCTCAGGAGAGTGCGCTTTTTGATGCAGATCTCCCCCTATCACAGCTCAGGGGAGTGCCCTTTCTGCTGCAGATGTCCCCCTATCACAGCTCAGGGGAGTGCCCTTTCTGCTGCAGATGTCCCCCTATCACAGCTCAGGGGAGTGCCCTTTCTGCTGCAGATGTCCCCCTATCACAGCTCAGGGGAGTGCCCTTTCTGCTGCAGATCTCTTGCTAACAAAGCTCAGAGAGCATGTGCTTTTTGCTACATCTCTCTCCCTGTGAATGTCATAGATTAGATTCTAACATTAGATACAACTGGTGATAGTTGAAGGATCTTTCCAAGGTGGGCAGAGAAATGAGGAAAAGAAAAACGGTAGGTGGTGCTATACAGGTACATTTTATAAACCCATTCCTCATCTCTGCCATACACCTACAGCGAAAGTTGGGTCTTTAAACATGGCACCCGCCCAGAAGCTGAGTGGAAGCTATAGCTGCCGGGCAGACAACCAGAGCTAATGTTTGTGATCAGCTATAACGCCGATCACATACATTTAATCCCTCAGATGCCGTAGTTAATCGTATTACAGCATCTGAGGCGGCTCTACCTGGGAGCCCTGTGCTCCTGGGGCCCAAATGGCTTCCCCGCACTGAAATCTGAGAAGCCGGTTGTTCCCTGTGGTAGCCTCTAGCTCTCTGAAGGATCCAAAGATACGACAGTGATAGTTCCTGTGGCAATGCTCCATAGGAAAATAGCATGACGCCCACAGACTGCAATGGTAATTCTTTGCAGTATATGGGACAAGCAATTGAACTGTCACATGTTCAGGTCCCCTAAGAGGACTTAAAGGGGTTGTCTCACTTCAGTAAGTGGCATTTATCAAGTAGAGAAAGTTAATACAAGCCACTTACTAATATATTGTTATTATCCATATTGCTTCTTTTGCTGGCTGGATTCATTTTTCTATCACATTATACACTGCTCGTTTCCATAGTTACAGACCACCCTGCAATCCATCAGTGGTGGTCGTGCTTGCACAATATAGGAAAAACACTGGCCTATATGCACTCCCATGGTCCCGGCCACCAGAGAGGCTGACGCTTTTTCCTACAGTGTGCAAGCACGACCACCACTGGTCTGTAACCATGGAAACGAGCAGGGTATAATGTGATAGAAAAATGAATCCAGCTAGCAAAGGAGGTACTATGTATAATCACAATACATTAGTAAGTGGCTTTCTCTACATGATAAATGCAACTTAATAAAGTGAGACAACCCATTAGATGTAGGTATAAAAAAAGTTTAAAAAATATAAGGATTCAAATCATCCCCCTTCCCCATATTATAAATAACAAAAAAATGCACAAAACAAAGATAATTAGTACTGCCTTGTCCAAAAATGCCTGAACTATTAAAATATATATGTATTGCTCATGTACAGTGAACACTATGATGGAAAGAAAAATTTAAATGGCCTATTCGTCATTTTTCGGAGCTTCACCTCCCAAAAAATGAATAAAAAGCGGTCAAAAAGTCATAGGCACTTTGAAATGATATAATAAATAAAAACTACAGTCCTCCCACAAAAAAAGAGCCCTCACACAGCTCTGTAGACATAGCTATAAAAAAGTTATGGGAGTGGGAATATGGCGATTAAAAAAATGTAATTTTTTAAATTTATTTTTTCTTCAAAGTTTTTATTTTTTTAAGTGTTAAAAACCCCAAAATGTGATATTACTGTAATCGTACTGACCAGAAGAATAAAGGTAACAAGTTATTTTTTTTTATTTTCCAAGTTTTTTTGTTTTTCTTTTTCAATTCCACCCCATTTGGATTTTTTTCCCAGCTTCCTACTACATCATTTGCAACACTAAATGGTTAGGAAGTATAAATTATCCTGCAAAAAACAAATCCACATATGGCTATGTGGAAAGAAAAATAGAAATGTTATGGCTCCTGGCAGGCAGGGAGTAATAAACAAAAACGGAAAAATGGAAAATCCCAGGTTTTTGAAAGGGTTAAATACCTCAGAGGCCATGCTAAATTTTCATCACGTATCATGTCAAGAGTTTTCAGATCCAGGTCCGGATTTGAAAATTGTAGAATATTTTTCGTGGTACAGCCCCTTTAAAGATTTGTTCTCTGGTGTCCTAGTGGGATCATTCTTCTCAGGTCTCTGGTGGCCCAGAAGATTTAGTAGGGAAACTACGCATACTGTAAGTCACTGGTGGTTCACGGGAATTGCTCCACATGTGGCAGATCTCTTACAGAGAAAATCCACATGTGGCAGATCTCTTACAGAAATTTCTGTGCCTGTCTCATTTATCTAAATGGGGCTTGAAGAAATCCATGTGCTTGCCACCAAAACAACCCCATTCAGATGAATCAGTCACGGAAATTTCTGCAACAATTCTCCTGCATGTGATATACTCTTACTGTCCACATCCCTTTTTTGTCCAGTCACAGTAGATTATGGCCCACATTTACTAATACTGTCTAAAAGTAAGACAGTGTGAAAGGGGTTGTCCGGCCTAGGATCCAACAACCACAATGATGCTAACCAGTGGCCACTTAAAAAAAAAAAAAAAAAAACAACTCGCCCGTTCACGGTCCGCTGCCCTGTTCCCAAATACGTTTAGTAAGTCACTGAACGTAGCAGTCACATGTGCTAGAACGGCACATCACTGCGAAAGATGTGCTAGTGACATACCATTCTAGCACTCTGGCACATTCTAGATTGTCCGCAGTGGTCACGGGACCGAGCCACTTCCAGTCTGGAGCAGCCAGACCATTGACTGGTCAGATTTTTATTTTTGGCAACAGGTTACAACCATTGGGGTTTTCGGCTCCTAGGCCGGGCAGCCCCTTTAAACTACTTCAGATTTATCACAGTGGCTGATGCTGGATGGTAGATCTGGTGTAACTATAGTCTGTCTAGTCTAACTTTACACTACCTATTTATTGGCTTTGTAACAAAGTCTTGGCAAATTTTTTGGGCATAGCCCGTTTTCCAGTAAAGCCATGCCCCCTTTCTGCTAACCCATGCCCGCGAAAAGGGTTAGAAAAGGTTAAAAGGTGATTAGTGCGCACATGCTGTTGACGTCACTACACCCGGAAGTGGAGGTGACTGCAGATAAAGCCGATAGTGCCTCCCTTTCTGGGTAGAATGACGTCAACAACGAGCAAGCAGAAGAAGATGCGTTGCGCATGCGCCGTGTTAACTAACGAGTACGCTGGCTTGAGAAAGCGCTAGATGTGAAGTCTAGCTTTGTCAATCTAAGGGAAGGGGCTTGTTTGAAGCAATGGAGGCACCAGGGGCATCGCTGGAGTGGTGCTCAAACCCCATAAGCCTGCCTCTTGGTGCTCCAGTGGCTCGTTGATAAAGATAAAATGTAATAAAATTAAGATAAAAAGAATGCTAAAAGTGTACATTTCTCCACAACACCAGCACCTACATAAAAATACAGTTTTTGTATTTACTCAGATACATCAACACTAACAGGCTATATGCCTGGTTTAATAGGGTTGATCCTGGTGACAGAGCCACTTTAAGTACTATAAGCAGAGTTGCCAACCGTCCACAAATTTCTGGACAGTACTTAAAAATAGGTGACTTTTTTCCGGTGCCGTGAACAATAATAGATGTATTTTTTTTTGAGGCTGGTGGTACTTAAAGGGGTTATCAAATTTCTGAAACAGCCCCTCCATGTGCCGGGCCCCTCACAGGTAATATACTTAGCCTGCTTCCCGCTCCTGGCGCTGCTCCTGGTTCTCCCTGTACACGGATGAAAACATCCAGTGTTGGGGGAGCAGCCAATGGCAGGTGTGGACGCGATGCTAGGGAGGCTCGTCCCTGTACTCGCCTGCCATTGGCTGCTCCCCCCGACACTGGATGTTTTCATCCACGCACAGAGAGAAGCAGCAGCAGTGGTGGTGCGGGGACCAGGAGCGGAGCAGGGAGCGGGGTAAGTATATTACCTGTGAGGGTACATGGGGGGGGGGGGCTGTTTCACAAATTAGATAACCCCTTTAACTAGATTATTTTAGTGGTAATTATCATTTTATAGTTCACAATAAATGGTGGTAATGAACACTTATCAGTATATTGAGCAATAGACATGTATTACTATAATCTTTATCACTCATTTTGGTTTTCCAATTTGTCTGTAAAAATGTTGTCTGTCCGTGATTTTGAGATAAGTTGTCCAGAAAAAAAGAAAAATTTTGGTTGGAAGCTCTGACTATAAGAGATTTTTTTAGACTTACTCTAAACTGTGCAGAGGTCATTGTGCACGGAGGGAGTAGATAAGCTATGATATCACCTATTGTAATGGTTTGATCCTGTGTTATCTATAAATAGATGATACCTGTCATTGTAATCCTGTCTGGGATAATAATGAGATAACTGCTGGCAAGCAATATGTACAGACCAAGGAGTGACACCTATTATTAGGCCCAGTGGCCAGTTTTAAAACTGCAGGATTTTAGGATTTATTTTATATGTAGTTAGTGACATGGAAAATTAAGAAATAGCATTAGCAAAAATTCTAATAAATTCACAAACTTGATTTAAAAGGGTTTTCCGGGATTCATATATTGATGACCTATCCTCAGGCCTGCAGATCAGCTGTTTGAAGAGCCAGTGACGTCACGTTCATCATCAATATAGGAGTCCTGGAAAACCCATTTAGGCTCCATTCACACGTCCGCAAATGGTTTCCGCATCTGTTCCGCAATTTTGCGGAACGGGTGCGGACCCATTCACTTTCAATGGGGCCGCAAAAGACACAAAGTGTCAGACACAGTGTGCCGTCCGCATCTGCACTTCCGGTCCGCGGCCCTGCAAAAAAATAGAACATGTCCTATTCTTGTCCGCATCCACGGACAAGAAAAGGCATTTCTATTATAGAGCCGGCCATGTGCGGTCCGCAAAATGCTGAATGAACATGGCCGGTGTCCGTGTTTTGCGGATCCGGACCTGTGAATGGACCCTTAATGTGTACCTCCAATTTCAGCTGATTCCCCATTTCAAGACAAAGTGATGCCCATATTATGTAACTCACCTTTTACCCTAGAGATATGACACTTTTTTGTTCTATAACTACTCGTTACAAATCTTCTCTAACACCACAGAAGGGGACAGGTGTCTGCAAACTGCATATAACACTGACGATTGTGCAGGAGCCCTCTGCCACCCATCCCCAGGGCTTCTACACCCATACATGTCCTCCTCCCAAGATAGGACAACATAAAACTGCTGACAGATTCCCTTTAACGTATTCACTAGCTGGAGGTATGCTGTGTGTTTATCTTTGTATTCTCTCACTGCAGAACTATTTATACTCATTTTATATTTTGCAGCAACTGAAGTTTATGCACACCCCTCACCAGTTCCTACTACTCAGCAGTCCACCAGCCAAAGAAGCAAATTTCAGAGCTGCTAAAAAACTTTTCGGAAGCACATTTGCATTTCAGTAAGTTCTGCTGGTTTCTGGTCTTTAATTGTAAGGTGGTACAGATGAATATTAGTAGACTTAATATAGAGGTCGTGAAAGGAAAGATGAAACTTACATCCCCCCCCCCCGTTTATTGAACCCCTCAGATGCCACGTTTATCGCTGATCACGGTATCTGCCATTAACATTGAGGCCTTTCAGGGGTTAATCAGCGGTAAAAAAAATACATACTCATCTCCTCCATTTGCTTGCGTAGAGGCCATCGCGGCCATCTTGAGTGAAGAAACTGCACAAAATCTTGCGCTGTGATGTGATTACGTCATCAAGCTGGCCGGGCATGGTGACGTCATCACTGATGATGTTAATACGCAGGGCCAGCGCGCTGATGTGGTGACATCACTGCATGCGAGGGTTTCTTAAACCAAGATGGCCGCAAAGGCTTCTCTGCGAGCAAATGGATTAGGTGAGTATGTTTTTTTTAAGAAAAATTGATTAGTTACCACAAAGCGTGAGGAAATTCGGCTTCATGGCAAATCAAATTTTTCCTGGAATTCGGATCACAGTCAATTTGTTTCACTTTGATTCGCTCGACACTAATGGTATTATTGTTGCATTCAGCTTAGGTTCTTGAGGTCTGAATATCATTGCCAAAACCTTCCAGCAGGGGTCACTGTGCTTGTCCGCCTGGACACCAATGCAAAATCAATAACAGGGCCCCTCACCTACATGTTCCATTTATAATGTAGATGTCTTTTTTATGTAGCAGAGGAGCCTTTGGGTTCCCTAAGTGCCAGGGCCCTGGTGCTACTGCTACATGTGCACCACCTATAGCTGCACGGCTTTTGTCCTTTTCAGTCCCCTCCTCCATATCGCCTCACAATTTGAGCTGCTGAACCTCTGTTATGTTTTCTATTTCAGTGGCTCACACATTGAAAATTGGCACTCTATCCTGAGGAACGGATTAGTGGTTGCTTCCAACACAAGACTGCAGGTAATGTCAAGTATTTTAGAGAAATAAGCTACTGGTGAAACCTTCCAGGGGTTTACTGTGACTACAAAGCAGTGATACGCTTAGAAAAGAGGGTAACAATAGTAAAAACCATAAACCCTTTGGTGTCAGGTCTTATGGAACTGAACAGTTTTGTGTTGGCATCCCCTTTCGTTCCCTTTCCATAACCATTAGTCCTGGTCCCACAGCAGCCACATGGTCTGCCTTGTCACAAAGGTGGCAAAACGTAGTATTATTATGGACAGTGCAGAACTATGTGTTTCCATGGTATTCACGCTAAAAAACACACCAAAAATGTGCGGACCTGAGCGTTTTTCTTTTAGGTTTTTTTGGAGCTGATTTTGAGATGAAAATGCACCAAAAACTCAATGTTAACCCTTACAAGATTCAGGTGTGAACCCTAAAAGTGTGACCCTAATTTATAAGACATCTGCGGCATATTCTCGGCCTATGCAATCTCTGGGTTGGGCACACCCTTTTAAAGGGCATCTGTCAGCAGATTATGACACTGACTGATCTGTTAGGGCTTGTTCACATCACCGTCTGGATTCCGTAAAACGATGTTATAACAGGAAAAAAAAACGGAATCCACAAGACGGAAATCAAAACGGAAGCCTTTAGAGGCATTCCGTTTTGATCCTTCATAATAGAAGTCTATAGACAAGCATAACGGATCTGTCTGGTTTCCGTTTTTCTGGACGGAAAACAAAGTGTGGTCGACTGGACTTTGTTTTCCGTCCAGCATAACGGAAACCAGATGGATCCGTTATGCTTTCCCATAGGCTTCTATTATGACGGATCAAAACGGAATGCCTCTAAAGGCTTCCGTTTTGATTTCCGTCTTGCGGATTCTTTTTTTTTTTTTTTCGAAAAGCCAGAACGGAATCCAGACGGTGATGTGAACAAGCCCTTACATGTGCGCTTGGCAGCTGAAGGCGTCTGTGTTGGTCCCATGTTCATATGTGCCTTCATTGCTGAGAAAAATGATGTTTTAATATATGCAAATGAGCCTCACGGAGTAACAGGGGCATTACCATTACACCTAGAGGCTCTGCTCTCTCTGCAACTGCCGCATCCTCTGCACTGTGATTGACAGGACCAGACAGTGAGAACGTCATCACTCCTGGTTCTGACTGCAATCAATGTGCAGAGGACGCAGCAGTTGCAGAGAGAGCAGATCCTCTAGGAGTAATGGTAACGCCCCTGTTGCTCCTAGAGGCTCATTTGCATATATTAAAACATCATTTTTCTCAGCAATGCGGGCACATATGAACATGGGACCAACACAGATGTCTTCAGCTGCCAAGTGCACATGTAACAGGTCAGCCAGTGTCATAGGTACAAATCTGCTGAAAGATGCCCTTTAAGGAGGCAGTTTTGAAACACTCCTATGTAGAGCTAGGTAGGTCTTCAGTTATCAGTAGGTATGCTATTGAACTTATCAGATGCCAGTGCTAATTTAGCGTTACAAGTTGGTGTATTTTTTTTTTTGAGGTATAACTTTTCACAGTAGGACATTGAAATCCAAATATGTTTTGAGTCCACAATTTTTTTTAAATAAAAACTTTAAATACCCTGACACCAGGTAAAGCCACAGAAACTGAATTTTAACATTTAATAGAATTTTGTGTGATTGGGACGCAACCTATGTCAGATACAATAATCTTCAGGTTCTGTTCTATTTTCTTAAATCGTTTTACTGCATTAACTTCTGTAATCCTCTCAAATCGATGGAGCTGTGAAGTGACCCCAGAGGGTCTGTAGATTAAATCTATAGATTTTTTTTGTTTCTTATGTGTAAATGCATTTTAACACCTGCCACTTATACAGTGATGGACGGAGTGATGTAAAGCATTTATGTGATGCAAATCTTTCTTGATATTGACTCAGCTTCATGGTGCCATGTACGGAAGTGGAATCTATCTAAGTCCATTAGCAAGCATATCATTTGGCTACTCAGGTAAATGTCAGATTTCTTCATGTCTGTTGATTTTTTTAAATTGTATTTTGTGCAGTAGTTGATGTTTGGTCAGTCATGTGAACTTCTTTGAGTTAACACTTTATTGAAGAGAAAACTAAAACACCCCACCCTTCCTTCATGGGAACCCATTCCTGCACCATGGCAGTAGGGGTGCACCACCAATGAGGCCAGGTGAGGCGATGGCCTCAGGCAGCACCAGGTAGGGGCAAGAGGGGGTCAGCGGAAGGGCCATGGGCAATGAGTGCTTTTACTGTGGCAAAGGGGTTAGGTTAAGAAATTGGCATTGGGGGGGGGAAGCGCCGTTTCAGTTTTCGCCTCAGGTAGCAGAAAGGCTAGGTGCACCCCTGCATGGCAGCTTGGTGCATTTTATAAAACCATTTAATATATCGGCCTAGATAGCTATAGTAGGAGTTGACGCCATCTGGGGATATAGGTTCCTCAAAAGAAAACCATGCTGCCTTATCTGAGAGCTACATGTGATAGAGGGGGAGAAGCTGAGCTCTAGGATATATAAGTTTGTCATTTGGAGCAGGATTTCTGAGTAAAAAAATGCAGGGTAAATCCTGACAGGACTCCTAATGCCCCTTTCACACAAGCGGGAGACTCGCATGTCTCCCGCAACGCATCTACAGGGCTGGACTCCGCACTGACAGGGATCGCATAGCATTATATGCGATCCCAGTCAGTACCGGAGTCCAGCCCTGTAGATGCGTTGCGGGAGACATGCGAGTCTCCCGTTCGTGTGAAAGGGGCATAAGAGAGACAAGAAGAGTCCTGATGACCCCGCCCACATATGATGATTGACATCTCTCCTTGTATCACAGGAAGCTGTGAATGGGGCAGCAGTACTGTATAGGTATACACATGAGCAAGGCAGCAGAGTCTCCCAAAACATCGCGTGGATGATATAATTGCTCACTGAATAATATAAAAAAATTCAGTACAGTCTACATGATTCGGAGTACTGTAGAGGTTTTTGGGTTCTGCATGTTGACAATGTTTTATTTTCTGAATTAAAATGATTCTTTACCTTTCATTTAAAGGGACACTACCATTACTACCATAAATTTTTATCACATACTTATATTCTATGTAGTTTAAATTACAAAAAAACAGGTGGATGATTTTCTGGATATAATTTGTGAAGTCACTCCATGTATTCTACTTCCTGTTCTGGCTCTTTAACTTCCTCCTTTGTTTGGACTTTTAGCACGGCAAACAGCCTCAACTAACTCTCTCAGTCAGACCATAACTGTGACCAGAGAGGGAAGGGGGTGACTGTCTCAATCAGAGCTTCCAACATCACACTGATAAGTGCAATGCTCTTCTGGGGGCATCCTTATCTAGGCCTGTCAAAAGTACAATAGAGCTGTCATACTGTTATTCCAATTCTACTAATCTACTATTATACTAACATAACATCTTTCCTTCACAGCAGCAGTAAATTGACAATAGATTATCTATCTATATAGGAGTTTTATCTCTCTATGCTGACTGCTACAGAAGGACAGCATTTGGTATTTCATTTTCAATGGCATAGTACTACCAAAATAAAAAACAGCCAAAAATTCTTAAAAAATGTTCTCTATCAATATTGAGTTTAAAATCAACTGATGATCTGATATATTTATGGGAACCCACTGAATTGTGATAAAACTTTTTTTGCTAGTTAAAAAATGTCAAGCTTTTTTAGAGTTTTTCTTTTTTGCAACTTAAATGGCATTCTTTCCTTTCATAAACAAGTCTATAGGAAAACACGAAAACACCATACCTACATGCTGTAGCCTCATTTTGAGAAGAAAAAAACAACTTTAAAAATGCTCAACTATTATTTTAAAACACCATACAATATATCTAGCAGCATAAACACAAAAATACTGCATAATGAAGCCAAGAAAAAAACACTCTCAATTTGAAATCACCCTTCACATCACCGCAATTAGAAGAATGGAAATAATGGAAGTGCCGGATTTGGCAGACACAAACAAAACCTAACAGATCCCATTGATTGTAATGGGATCTGTTCGGTTTCCGTTCTGGAGAACATTTTTTTGGCAGAGCATAGAGTCCCAGATGCAGGACTTTTCTCTTCGCTATTTTTGACAATTTCAGTGATGGAGGCTCAAAGGCAGATGTGAACCTATCCTAACAAGAACAAAGCTACTGTATACCAGTTCTTTGGCATCATACTCAGGATCTGTATGGGAGGTATACAGCTGAGTACATGATACCTTACAGGATATAACATTTGATAATTTTCTACACAGGGATGAACAAGAAGCAACAGAAAGTATCAGCCAAGGACGACCCCCCAAGCAGCAAAAGCAGTAGTACATCACAGGTATCATTCTTCTGGCATTTCAGATATGGCCAGTCCATTCTTATTTCTCACTTACCCTCTTCATTGATATTTAATGTTGGCATATTAAATTTATAATATCTGTCTGTCTATCCATAATTGTATCCAGGGGCGTAGCTCATGGGCCTTGGTGCAAGTTTTCAGCTAGGGCCCCCCTTCCTTCAGTGCTTTGTGGCCAGGGAGAATGGAAGCTCATAGACTTCCTGTGGCAAAAATTTAAATGACCCCCCCATTACCAAATTCTTGACCTAACCCCTTCCTTCCAGCCAGAGGTGTAAAGTGACCAGCATGCACCTTCTCTAATACCAGTGTCTTATGTGGCACAAGGGTCTTTGGGCCCCTCAGGCTCCTGGGCCCGGTAGCGTCTGCTACCTCTGCACCCCCTACAGCTACGCCCCTGATTGTATCTCAGATAACTGCTATTTATGGCATTATAATCCAAATATATTTTTACATCTTTTTCTCATGCCGTGGATAGTAGCATATGATCACTGACCTGAATGTGGTATAAGATCATGCAGACGGCACCCTGTTCCTAATAGAGATGAGTAGTAGACCAGAGGTGCTTACCCTGGAGGCAAGTCAAGCGAATGCTACACGGCTTGGGGTGAGATGGGGCCCAGCGCTAAGCTCCTTCTGCCATTCCTGATATAGACCCATGACATTTTCGTGCAGCCACCACTAGGGTTGGCACAGTGCAGAGATTTTTACACCTATTATTGAGATCAGTGGTAGCTGTATAAATTTCTATTTACTGAGCTCCCCCTAGTGGTGGCTTCAGGTGGCTAGTTTAATCATGTACTAAAAGAATGCTGTACATTTACAGCTATAAGCAGGAGATACATCAATGTATTTATGCCAGTTCCAGTTTTCTGGGGTAAATACTTGAAGAAACATGGTGATGAAACGTGTAGGAAGTGCTGTATTTATGAAGCAACTTTTCCACTTTTTCCTGATTTGGGGCATGATCTGAGGTCTGATGAAAAATATTTTTACTTATTTATCTCTTCTAAAACCTAGGTGCGTCTTATGATTAGGTGTCTTAAAAAGCAAAAAAATACAGTTATAAATACTCATAATGAGACTCTCCTTTTTTTTAAAAATCGGAGCCCCTAGGTTGCAGTTTTACACAAAGATGTCAAACCTGCATTTATGAACTTAGCTGTAGGTGAAGCAAAAGGTTCCTATACTTTGTATGAATCCTTTTTACAGCAGACGTTTTTATATAATATTTTCATAGATTCTTTTAGCAGTAATGCTCTCTCCATTCTTTGCTTTTTAGTCACAGAAGAAAGGACAACAATCACAATTTTTGCAAAGCCGTAACTTGAAATGTATAGCCTTATGCGAAGGTAAGAAGTTCTGTTGTAGTTTATTATTTGATTGGTTTATCCTTGGTTTCTATTACTGTTTTACCACTCTAAATAGTCCCTCACTCGGCATGGAGCTGCTTCACAACCTCTCCCCTCTGCTATGAGTGACAGCTCTCAGGGTCTCCAGAATGCCCCCTTTACATAAGAGCTATTAAAGGGCTTTTACTATCTGCAGTAAAGATCCCACATACATCCTGGACCTACCTTCATTCTCAGTGTAAATGGGGATCATGGAGGAGATGGGAATACTACTTTAAAGGGGTTTTACCACAAAAAATAGTTTACATTTTTCAAACCAGCCTCTGGATCTGAATACTTTTGTAATTCTATATGATTTTGCATTGCCGCTGAGTTATTTACTGAAATCTATCAGTATAGCGTCACCTGCTGTTTGCTCTTTTTCTAATTTCTCTGTCCTGCTCATGGAGATGGACGCACATGCTCAGTTCCAGCCTTCAACTGCCACTAGCTACAGTAGAAAGGACACGCCCTCTCAGAAAGTGCTCGCCCCCTGAGCTTGAAATAAATCTAGCAGAGCAATTGGAGCAATACATGATTAGACCTATGGATCCATGTGAGGTACAGGGCTGGTTCTAAGTTTGTTAGAAAGGGACTGTCATGTACTGTATGATATTATATTTTATTTTTTTACATTATTCATAATATAATAGGTCACCAAATCTTGTGTTCTGCTGTTAAGGAACGCTGTGTCATGAATTAACCACTGAATATCCCATTTGCTTTTTTTTTATTAAAGTGATTACTTCACCAGAATTGCACAAACATGGGGAGATCTGGGTTGTTCCCAATACGGATCACGTCTGTACACGGTTCTTTTTTGTGTAAGTATGAAAGCTTGTCTTTTTTATATCAGGGAGGACCACATTACACAGGGAGGACCACATTTACATTTAGTTGTCAAATTTCTTAAAAAAAAAAGCTCCTTCCAGTGACTTTATTAGTCTCTTAGAAAGCGTGTATTACGTCCCAGCACACTGGTGTGGCAGCCAGAACAGCATTTAGGCTTTTTTTTTTTTTGTTGGCCAGTAAAAAATGCATTTTGTGCAAGTGTTTTTTTTTTTTTTGTGTGTGTGTGTGTGGTTTTTTCATCTATTTTTACATGCATTTTTCCAGTCCTATAGAGAAGCCTATGGAAAAACTCATGAGAAAAAAGTGTCAAACCTAGTGAAGAAATATGCCTTTTTTTGTAGTACTTGTTATATGTCCCTATTGACTTACAGCTAACATCTGTCCACAATGTTTTTAAAAAAAATGAGGCAAAAATGCAGCGTATCTTTCTAAATACGCCTTGTTGGAAACACCTTAACCACTTAACTGTTTTGCCAGAGTCCAGCTCGGGCAGTGTGAAAAGTAGCTAACTGGAGGGGGGAGAGCTGCTTTAGATGGTGATATTTCCTTAATGGTAACAGCTAGAAACATGCAACTGGTCTTGTATGAAAGCTGACAGTCATCCAAAATGAAAGCTAAAGCCTGTTTTTACTTTCATTTTCAGCTGCATTCACAGCATCCCGATTTCTATCAGTGATATCGTTCTCTGTCCTGAACATATTGCTGTCATTTTGCTATTGTCTGAAAGCTTGGAATGTCTGCTTTCAAACAAGATCAGTTGCATGCTAGCTGCTACCATGCAGGAGGTAGCAGCATCTAAAGCAGCCCTCCCCCCTCCAGTTAGCTACTTTTCCCACTGCTGGAGCTCCACTCTGGCAAAACAGTTAGGGGGTTAAAGAGGTTGTTTCACTTGGCAAGTGGCATTTATCATGTAGAGAAAATTGATACAAGACACTTACTAATGTATTGTGATTATCCAGATTGCTTCCTTTGCTTGCTGAATGATTTTTCCATCACATTATACACTGCTCATTTCCATGGTTACAGACCACCCTACAATCCATCAGCAATCGCCGTGCTTGCACACTATAGAAAAAGGCATCAGCCTCTCTGGGGGCCGGGACCATGGGGAGCTCACCTAGGCTAGTGCTTTTTCCTATAGTGTGCAAGCACGACCACCGCTGCTGAATTGCAGAGTGGTCGTAAGCATGGAAACGAGCAGAGTATAATGTGATGGAAAAATGAATCCAGCCAGCAAAGGAAGCAATATGGATAATCATAATACATTAGTAAGTGCCTTGTATTAACTTCCTCTACATAATAAATGCTATTTGCTAAAGTGAGACCACCCCTTTAAGGATGGTTTCACACCAATTCTGTGAAATATGTTGTTTTATTTGTAGTGTTATTTTTATTGTGTGGTTAAATGTTGATGGCATTTATGTCCAGTGGTGTGGTTTCTTTTTTTCAATAGGCAGCATTGTTTGGATATTGTGGCATTTTCCCTATTGCTTTCTTTGCAAGACTTGAATGAATTGAAATAAAAATAAAAAAACACCTAAAAATGCTATGAAAAAGTGACATTGAGGGCTCATGCACATGGCTGTATGAATTGCGGATCCATTGTAACAATGTCTGTCTTTGTCCACAAAATGGACAAGAATAGGACATGTTCTATTTTTTTGCGGACAGACTTGCTGACATATGGAAACGAAATGCACATGGAGTCATTTCCAGTTATTTTTTGCGGACCCATTGAAGTGAATGGTTCCGCATACAGGCTGCAAAAAAAATCCAGAACGTACGCGGAAAAAAAATCCGGTCATGTAAATGAGCCCTGATGATGAAAAAAAAAAAAAACTGCAAAAAGTGAAGGTGTGCAGGAAGCCTAATTGGATATTGATTTTATTTTACCTTATATTCCCCCAAAAGGACATACAATACCTTTTGTGGGCTATTATTTGAATAATTGCTTACTCTACATGTTCCCTTGTAATTGGAGCTGCCATAGCAGCCCTAGTTTCAGGGAAAAGGCCCACGAAAGTTGTCAACAGGGGTCACAATCAGTGCTCTTATGGGTCATTGAAGGGGCTGTCCAGCTGTTTTTAGTTTTTAAATTTCAACACTGACCTGTTATTCCTTTGGAAAAGCCAAACTCATCTGCTCCCCGCTGCTCTGTTCCAGATCTGTGGCTCTCTTCAGTGGCCTTCCGGTCCTAGAGCTGTAAACTTCTGGATGGACGGGGCTATGTGCGCCGCTGTAGCTAATGACTGGCTTTATTGTGACATGTCCCATAACAGCACGTGACATGCCATTTTGGCACACCACTGAGGCCAGTCATTGGCTGCAGAAGCACACGTGACTTGCACTTTACAGGATGGGGACTGGAAGACCATTGAAGTGAGACGGAATAAAGCCGAGGTGAGCAGATGAGTATTTTTCCCCCCAGGTATAAAAGGCTAAATCATAAAAAAAAATTCTGGACAACCCCTTTAAAGGAATAGAACCTCACCCTTGTCTTGTGTTTTGAATAAAAGTATGAATTGATAATATTAATACTTTAGTACTAGGCCACATGGGGGATTCTTCAAAGTCGTGACTTTGATGCTCAGTTGATGCTCTGTAGCAGGATTTTTTAGTTTTTTCTCAGAATAATTTCCTTGGGTGGAAACATGTATTGTGATTGTCCATATTGCCTCCTTTTCTGGCTTGATTTATTTTTCCATCCCATTATATATTCTTTGTTTCCATGGTTACGACCACCCTGTAATCCGGCAGTGGTGGTCATGCTTCCACATTATAGGGAAAGGCAGCGGCTTCACTGGTGGCCGGGATCACGGGAGTACACAGAGGCCAGTGATTTTTCCTTCAGTGTGCAAGCACAGCCACTGCTGCTCGATTGCAGGGTGGTTGTAACCATGGAAACGAGCAGTGTATAATGTGATGGAAAAATGAATCCAGCCAGCAAAGGACGTAATATAGAAATTAATAATACATTAGTAAGTGCCTTGTATCAACTTTCTCTACACGATAAAGGACAACCCCTTAAGTTACTCATTTCTGTACTTGAAGTGAATAGTAGTACAAATTTTAGATAACTGGGTCCCAAAAGCTTGCTTCACTGTCTTGCCTATAATATCTGGTAAAAATTATATTCTAAAAATATGAGTACAAGATCTACAGGAGAACATTAAATGTGGTTAGGATTTAGTATCAGTAATGAAGGCATAGCTAGGAGCCTGCAAGAGTAGCAGTAAATCATTCCGCTGCAGAGCGCTGTATGCCTACACATGGACGTGATTTACTATTAGAAGACGGAGATCTAGAGCTACGTGGTGTTCATTTCATTATAAACCTGTCTAGAGCAAAGAATGATGTGTTGTTTTACCAATCTACTAAGCAAGCATCCATTGCTTCAATGTTTTATTTTTCTGAATTAATCCTGGGAGACAACAGTAGTCAAGTGAAAGACACTATATGGGAGCCATATGTGATTAAAAGTATACCTTGAAAAAATTCTGAGACTAGCATAGGATAGAGCAGGGGTCAGCACAACTCTGGTGAAACTACAACTCCCAGTATGCTCCATTCACTCATATGGGAGTTCTGTAAACAGCGAGCGGGCATGTTGAGAGTTGTAGTTTCATCACAGCTGGAATGCTGAAGGCTGCTGATCCCTGGAACAGAGGGTGAGGTGCTGAACTTGAAGAACTATAGTTTTCTAGAATTCAGTATTTTTATGTAAAAAGCTACTTAACTACAGTATTTTCAGGACTACTGTCAGAAAAAGCCTGTGAGTCCTGCTTCCCCCACTCACACAGAAGAAGGCTGTGAGTCCTGCTTCACCCGCTCACACAGAGGAAGCCTGTGAGTCCTGTTTCCTCTGCCCACAAACAGTGATTGACAGTTTTTTCTGTTTGTATTTGTGTACAGTTTTAGCTGTCAGATACCCTGTATGGGAAGGAAAAGCAGGACTCACAGGATTTCTCTTTGTTTGTGCACAGGATGCAGGACTCATGTGCTATCTCTGTGTGGACAGGGGAAGCAAGACAACACAGGCTTTTTCTATATTTAGGTGGGTGAAGCAGGACTCACACTCTTTCTTTATGTGTCATGTGAAGCAGGACTCACAGACTTTCCCAATATGTGGGGAGAGGACAGGACTCACAGGCTCTCTTTGTGGGTGGGGAAAGCAGGACTCATGGGCTCTCTCCATGTATTTGCGCAGAGGATGCAGGACCCACTTCTCTGAGTAGGCAGGGGAAGCAGGACTTATAGGCTTTCTCTGTGTGTGGGAAGAAGCAGGACTTTCTCTTTGTGAGTGGGGAAACCAGAACTTTCAGGCTTTCTCAATGTGTTGGGAGTGAAAGCAGGACTCACAGGCTTTCTCCATATGGGTGTAGGAAGCTCTTTGTGTGGGAAGGGGAAAGCAGGACTCACAGACTTTATCTAGGTATTTTCTTTTAGAAAACAAGTCCTCAGTACTGTAAAAGAAGGGTAGAATAGAAAAAGCTAGATTCACATGCACAGTTTTAATGAACTTTTTATTGTGTTTTTCCCTAAAGCCAGGTGTGGATAAAAAATTAAGGAAAACTGCTTGAAACTTTGATAAATGAGAGCAACGCCTTTATTGAACCATCTTCCTTATATTACTTTCCAAGGTTTGTGAAACACATCTTCATACTCCTAAATATATGTCTTTTCTCTTTCTCTCCAGCTATGAAGACGGCCAAGTGGGAGACACAAGCATCAACACACAAGAACCAAGTAGCTATAAAGAAATCCTGCGCGTTATAGGCAACCAAACGGCTACTGGTTAAACACATCATTTATGGAATATGGGGGTTTCATCAGTATCAAAGCTGGACTTTGTACTGAAGAACATTTGGGATCTCTTTATTACTCCTCTTATTGTTATTATTATACAAGCTCCTTTTATTTCTGCTTTTTAATGTTTGACCTGATTATACTTATTGATTCAAATTGATTATTTAATATGAAATTAATATATTGTGGTGTCTACATGACAGCCAGGCTTACATCCTAGAGAGTAACTGGAGGAGTTTTGTAATAATTAGTGCAGATTTCTGTTACAAGCGACTACTTTCTACCTACCGTACATGGCTATGGTTTTATCCTGCAATAAATGAAACCACCAAGTGTTTTATGGATTTTATGCTGAAGATAATTGGAATATAAAAAAAAAATTTGTTGTAACATGTTCCGTGCTTATCTGAAGGTTAGACCCGAATATCACCACTGGTATTATTATATAGCAATCCCATTTTTATTTCTCTGGCTACATGTGGTATGCTAATAAAAAAGTATCAAGTTTTATTCTAACAAGACATCTGTTAAAGTGTAGCGTAGTTTAAATCCAGAAAAAAATCAGGCAATAGGCAGACATTTTATAAACCTGATTTATTGAACGTCCATATTTCTTACTGTTTGCCCTCTTTCTCTTTGGAAATAAGCCCCAAGTATTCAAAAACATTGTCATCCAACTGCTGTAGTTATGGGATTGGTTACAAAAAACAGATGTAGTGATGGCCTCCACCGAGGGATCTGTTTGGTTCCTGAGGTGCCTCTCTCATGGCTGCCTCTAGGGCAGGGTTCCTCAACTGCAGTCCTCAGGGCCCACCTGCCGGTCAGGTTTTCAGAATTTCCTTAGTATTGAGCAGGTGATATAATTAGTGTGAGTGCATCAGGACTTACCACCAGGCTGTGGAGTCGGAGTCGTGGAGTCGGAGTCAGTGTCCATTTTATACCGACTCCGACTCCTAAAATATAAAATAAATTGGTACATTTAGTTCAATGCAGTATGTGCTGAATATATTTTCATAAGAATTTGGGAAAATGATGAAATGTCCTATAAATTTCTGTTCTATTCCTGAACTAAAGATCTAGGCTTGCAGTTTAGATGACTGTGTGCTGCCTATCATGTAGATGCTCAGAAGTGAAACTCCTCTGCTACAGATCATAGGAAAAAGGCACTGGGAAGGAATGGCTGCACTCATCTCAGATCTACTAGAGAAAACAGGATTAAAGGGGTTTTCTCACTAGTTTCAAAGATTAGTTTTCAACATAAAGGGACAGTTAAAAGAAGACATTTTCTAAATCCATTAGTCAGTCATGAACTATAGACAGTTCAGAAGGTCTCTCACTGTACACAGGTTTCTATGGTAACCTGCAGACCAGAAAGACTGTAATCTGATTGGCTGAGAGCAGGAGTGACCTCACCCCCACGGAATGATGGGACTGAGCTCTGAGTGAGATTACCTGCAGTAAGCAAAATGTGTTGTGAGGACTGAGAAGGATGGCTTTACCTGTAATTGTGTTAGAGATCACAATCTCCTGCTCTGTCAGGGTAAGTTAATATATGCTTATAACTGTTGGAGACCCACCCACAGCCTGAGGAGACAGTAAGTACAAACTGCCTCTCAGCCAGTGAATCAATGTGGTGAGAAAACCCCTTTAAGGCAAGTACTTCTTAGTATATCTAAACTTTCAATAAACTCTGCATAAATCACTTGTCCAATGCATGTTCTCTCTGTATGCTTTATATTTTAGTTTGCTTTTCCTCTAATGTAAAACACCTAGGGCCTTATGTATGAAAACTGTCTAGGTGTAGAAGTTTCTTTGTTACCCATAGAAACCAATCAGAGCCCCCCTTTCATTTCATATAGTGCTCTGGAGAAATGAAAGGGGAGCTCTGATTGATTGCTATGGGCAACAAAGAAAGTCTTATACCTAGACAGTTTTCATACATCAAGCCCTTAGTGAGCTGTACCCAGAGAAGCCTGATACTGAAAGTTCAGAGTAAAGATATCTAGTAAAACATATATTACAAACTCTTTTTGTCATTACGTATCTGTACTATTGATTTATGCAAAGTTTGTTTAAAGTTTTCACTTAAAGAGGACCTTTCACCACTCATGACATGCCTGCTTTAATAGCTTCATGCATTCCCCATGTAATAACAAGTCTGGAACATCTATTCTTATGTCTGTATGTTGTGCCATTCCTTTATTATTTGCACTAGAAGTTATGAATGAATTGCTATTTGTCTTCAGTAAGGGTACAGAGAGGAGGTAACCAGTTGGGGTGTGTACCTGCACAGTCTGAATATGGCAGCACTGATTGGCTAGAGTCAGTCTGTGCAGGTACACATCCCCAGCTGGTCACCTCCCCCCTGTTCCTTTACTGAAGACAAATAGCAATTCATTCATAACTTCTAGTAGAAATAATAAAGGAATGGCACAACATGGAGCCATAAGAATAGATGTTCCAGACTTGTTATTACATGGGGAATGCATGAAGCTATTAAAACCGGCATGTCAGGAGAGGTGAAAGGTCCTCTTTAAACATGCGCCATGTATGAGGGAGCCGGAGTCGGATTGGGAGTCAGAGTCAGGGGAAATTGAGGAGTCGGAGTTGGAGTCGGGGCTTTGGCTTACCGACTCCACAGCCCTGCTTCATTCTGTGGGATATTCTCAAATCATGACTGGCAGGTGGATCCTGAGGACTGGAGTTGGGGACCACTGCTCTAGGGTCCACATACTTCTTCCTAAAGTTTGAGTTCCTTGCAAGGTTTACCTTCCATCTGTCCTCTTTTCAGTTAAGTTTCCCATACACTGTGGATAGTTGTCGGCTGAAGGCTCCTTCAACTCCACAGCTATTCCTCCCGACCGCCAATGTTCAGCATGTGAGGAGAAGGGAATAAGCCACTGCAATTAAAAAAAAAAATTGGGGCCTTAGAGAAACAAAGACCCAATTTTTCTTCTCCCGACAACTGTCATCAGGATAATGTCTTACCCATAAACATTAGATGGTTGTCCAGTCCAACCAAATTTGGCATGGTTCATCCAACATAGTAGATATTCCCAGTGTTACAGTTGACTGATTCCTACTGGTAAGCTACACTAAACTTGGAGAAATAGAAACTGCAAGTTTTTCTGCCTCTGTTCTAGTCAACATTTTCTCCTTACAGTAAGGTGCAATCTGGTGCCAAGGCTGGAGTGATCTCCAGGGAGAACCTGGGCAGATACACTACTGGGCTTGGCGCTCTACCTTCTCTACACTATGACTCGGTTGTCCAAGGGCTCACATCCACCTGGAGCTAACCCTGATAATTATCCAAGAGGTAATTGGGACAGTGTCTATTGATGTTTCCAAGCAAAAACAAGGGGTCCAAAAATACAACAGGACACGGGTCCTAAATGCACCAGCAGGGCCTAAATGTGTGGCATTAGGGTGATGTTCACAAGGGACCAATACAGTTCTTCTTAGAACAAGAACTGCCATCACACGTATACAAAGAGTGTTACCTAGTGACTGGTTATTACAGTACAGTATATCCTAGATTCATAGCATCTACAAGGTTCCATTACGTGCATCCTGACGTGCAGATATTAGAAGTTTCTTGTGTTGAAGGGGAACCCAGCAGCCAGTGTTCAGTCCAGTTGCAGCACCTCCATAGGGTAAATTTAGCATTACAGATTGCTCATTGAAATAAACGAGCAATCTCTGTAATGCATGGGTATACTTTCTGCCCTTCCTCCACACCAGCTAATTGATGGAGAACTTAAAGGGTTTTTCCAACACTTTTATACTGAGGAACTATCCTCTGGATAGGTCATCAGTATGTGATTGGCGGGGGTCTGACACCTTGAGAAGGTACCGACGCTCGCAGTAGTGCTTAGCCTAGGCCAGTTGTCATTACGTTCATTGGTCACGTGGCCTAGGCGCAGTTCAGCCCCACAGAAGTGAATGGGACTGAGCTGCGATACCAAACACAGCCGCTATACAATGTACGACGCTGTATTTGGTGAGCTCACAGGAGCGCCGGAGCATTCTCAAACAACTTATGGGCGGGACCCCCACCAATCAGATACTGATGACCTATCCAGAGGACAGTTCCTCAGTATAAAAGTCTTAAAAGCACCCTATTAACTGTATGCATGAAAATAACAGAAATGTCAACAGCAACTTGTTGACGGTTTCCTCATAGCAACACAGTAAAATAATCCTTCATAATTTAAAGTACCGTATATAAAAAAGGAAAAAAAATATTACACTTTATTAAAAAGATTGTAGATTTTACAGCAGTCATCTCCTGTCTAATAATAAACCAAGTATTGATGGGTTCATTATTAGCCCTCTGGTGCTTTAAGGTCTGATATGAACATATTAACTGATTCCAGCTGTTGGATTGCAAAGATGGAGATGTAGCGGAGCTGTCTCTGTTATCTGGAGCTGTAATGTTTGTATAGTGTGGTAAGTCTCTGACTTAAAGGGGTATTCTGGTTCCAGAGGGAACTTTCACATCTGCGCTTTCCCTTTCCGCTATTGAGATCTGTCATAGGATCTCAATAGCGGGGGGAAAACGCTTCCGTTTTGTCCCCATTCACAGTGAATGGGGACAAAACTGAAGTGAACAAAACTGAGTACGCCAGAATGCCTTCTGTTCCATTTGGTTGTGTCCCCATCGTGGACAGAATAATGCTGCAAGCAGCGTTTTTCTGTCTACGATGTGGTACGGAGCAAGAAGGATCCGTCATGACTCACAATGTAAGTCAATGGGGATGGATACGTTTTATCTGGCACAATAGAAAACGGATCCGTCCCCCATTGACTTTCAATGGAGTTCAAGACTGTCCGTCTTGGCTTTGTAAAAGATAATACAACCAGATCCGTTCAGAGCGAATGGAGATGGTGGTATTATTATGATGGAAGCGTTTTTGCTGATCCATGACAGATCCAGCAAAAACACTGGTGTGAAAGTAGCCTTAGACTGGCAGGGGTCTGATTGCTGGGATCCCCACCGATCACAACAACAGGGGTCCCATACTTCACAGGGACCCTACAAAATGAATGGGACAGCACGCATGCTCACCGCTACCCCATTCATCTCTATGGGATTGCCAGAAACAACTTGTACTCCACTTTTTACTCAACCTGCCACTCCATTTATTTTAGGGTTCACCCACCCAGTTCCCATGATTGGTGTGGGTCCCAGCGGTTGGGTCCCCACCAATCTAATAGTTATCCCCTATCCTGTGGGTGGGGTATAACTTAATATAACAGGAATACCCCTTTAAAATCATGCAGTATGTTTACTTGCAGTCCTATATAAAACCACACCAGAGTAATCAAAATGATTGTGCCAAATCACAGCGACAATGTCCGCTCTCCGCAGCCAACTTTTCCTCTTGCCAAACCGACATACCAAGACTGTTCTACAATCGTTTCACTCCACGCCGTCGCCTTTTCTTTGGTATTTGTCATTTTTGGTATTCGGAATTCTTCTCTGCCATAAACTTCAGTGTCTTGATTGGCTTTTTATTTCATGGTTTATACAAAGGCATTTATACCATTCAATATCTCGTTATAAGTTTTAGTGCCATCGGATATATATTACTGCAGTGCACAGCATAGGGTTGTGTCAAATTTAAAGGATCAAGGGTGCATGCACACGTTGTGGAATTTTCAAAGTTGCGTTTTTTGTTGCGGATTTTGTATGTGAATAACATTGCTGATTTCTGTATGGTTTACATCTCCATTGAAATGAATAGAGACGCTCAGTTACAGGAAATCCGCCATAAAACTTTATTTGTATTCTGTTTGCAGAACGCAAGTATTGACACGTTTCACCCCCATAGGCTAATATGGGGAATGTCTTTATGGTGCGTATTTTGTGAAGGCACCCTAACAAAATAGCTAAGATAAAGTGGGGACCATGGTATGTACGTTGTAGACAATGATGTAGCTCTGGGTTCTTTACACTAGGTTTCAAAAATTTAAAGGGAATGTCCAGCTGATATTAAAGGCTCAAAATAAATCGTACTGACCTCCATCGATTCCCTGTTGCTCCTGTTTTGACCATCGTTGGGTTCTCCATTGGTCTTTGATTCCTAGTGCCACATAGGAAAGTCTCACTCAGCCAATCATTGGGTGAGACGGGTTATCACTATGGCCAGTGATTGGTTGAGAGGCACTAGGGAAGAGAGACCATCAGGAGAGGCAGGGGGTGATGAGTATGACTTATTTGGGGTATTTTTTAAGCCGTTCTAATCCTTTAAAAATAACAAAAATCTTGTGTCAGTCCAGCGCTTCTCTGTTTGCGACTACTTATATAATGTATGTAATATATTATACTTATATTATGCTATTATCAGAATCAATACCAGTCCTTTGGGTAATACCCCTACTTAGGGGTATTACTACTTAAATGACCGGGCCCCACAGCATATTTTTGAATGGACCCCCCCCCCCCCTCCCCCAGTAACTTCTTTGCCACTCCCAACTCCTGTGACTAGTCAGGATCACTCTCTCAGACCAGGCCCGGCAGCCACTACGTCCATTTCCCTCAGTGTCACTGTACATACATAATGTCAGTGTTAAATTCTGTAAATGGGGCCCTTCTGAATGGGGGCCCCAAAGCAGCCTCTTCCCCTATAGATATTCCCCTGCATAGAGCTCATGTTCCCTTCCAATTTTCTGCTGGCTCCATGGCCTACATATAGCTGTGGGCTTTCTATAGGGACTGTCTCTGTATCCATATTTACATAGTAATTGCCCCTTATGGTGGACACAGAATACACACTGGCATCACTGGTATTCTTCTTGTGTTATTGGCAGGAGAGCAGTGAGAAATTGTAACTCCGCGACTCTACATACTTTTATTAGCACTTTTTGTAAATTTGGGGTGCTTTCACACACAGCAGTTTTGAAAAATGCCACTGCAGGTTTTTTTTTTAGCCAAAAACAGAAGTGAATCCAGAAATAAGCATAAGGCCACGTACACATGGTGCAGATTTTCCACGTTGATGTTCATACTGAAAATCCATTGTGTAATACAGTGCCAGTAAATAGATGACGTTTTCAAAAATTGCAAAAATGTTTCTTGTGGGAAATAACCTGTTCGTTGCGAAATCCGCACAAGCTGCTGTGCCGAAAATTCCCTTCCACTATACTGCAGAGTGTAAGTCCTTCCTCTACATTTCCTTTTCCTTTTAAATTCATTACTGGAATTGGCTCAAAAAATGTAAAAAAAAAAAACTGCAGTGACTTTTTTCCAAAGACTGCTATGCATGTCCTTATCATTTTTTCAAGATTTTGCATTGATGTCCTCTCTGTTCATTGAATAAACCTTGCTGCCCGGATTTGGATGTGTGTCTACCGTATATAGGGTACAGAGCAGTCGCTCATTGGCCCTGGTGTTTGAGGGGACCATAAACTCCTCTGCCATATAAGAAAATGGCAGCATTACCACTTCATAGTGTGGGTGGATGCTGTTACAGATGTTGCATTGGGGCCCAGGTTCTTCAGGTTACACCTCAGGATGTTGGTATTCACGGCATTTAGGAGACTGTCAATGTAACATCCCAGAAAAAAAAAAAAAAAAAACTTATCTGGGTTTTATCATTTCAGAATGTCAGATAGATGGGGGGCCCAGAGGTGGTACCTGCACCTATCTTCAGAACGGGCCCCCAAAAGTGCACAGCGTGCTCACCATTCGTTTCTATGGGAGTTCCGAAAATAGCTATTTGAGCGCACTCAGCTATTCTCGGAAGTCCTATAGTGGTGAATGGAGAGTGCACCGCGCAAACGTGGGCACCTCTTCACTTACTGCCGTGTCAGCGCTCTGCCATTGTCTGAAATGAATGGAGGATGGCTGCGCACACGTGGCTGCTCTCCACTGACTTTGAGGGTCCTGTTCTGGAAATAGGAGCGGGGACCTGCAAGTATTTGACATTGGTAGCATATCGTAGAACAGGGGTCAGCAACCTTCGGCGCTCCAGCTATTGTGACACTACAATTGCCAGCATGCTACATTCATTTCTATGGGAGCAGAGTAAATATGCATGCTGGGAGTTGTAGTTTCACAACAGCTGGAGTGCCAGAGGTTGCCTACACCTGTCCTAGAGATATGCCATCAATGTCTAAGATGAGACAACCCCTTCAAACTATCATTATCATTATTGTGCTGCGAATGTTGATAAAAATCAATCTAATGTCCTGGGAAAAGTATGGTAAAGTTGTGCTTATGCACAATAGTTAAGCAGAAGCAAAGCTGCAGTTTGAAGTATAGAGGATAGACCCAATCAGGAAAGCAGGAATCTGATAATCTGACATCAGAAATCACATATGAGGTGATTTTTGACCGCCATTTACTATAATAAGCACTGGAGCCAGGGGTGCACCACCAATGAGGCCAGGTGAGGCAGGTAGGGGCAAGAGAGGGGCAGCGGAAGGGTCATGGGCAATGAGCGCTTTCATTGTGGCAAAAAGGTTACGTTAAGAAATTGGCAAGGGGGGGGGGGCATTTCAGTTTTCGTCTCAGGCGGCAGAAAAGGTAGGTGCACCCCTGGCCATAACTGTGTTCTAATGAAGCAGAGGACCTGTCACCACTACATAAGAAAATAATTGTATTCCCCATCAAATAACAAGTTTGGAGCATCTTTTCCTAGAACTCTGCTTTCTGCTGTTTCTCTGTTATTCCTCCTAGAAATGTATAATTAAATTGACAACTGGTTATTGCCATTTGCTTTGTCAAAGGGAGCGTGTCCCTGCACAGACCAACACCCATTTGTCATTTTCTTCATAATTTTCTAGGAGGAATAGCAGTGGAACGGCACAATACAAAGTAATAAAAAAAAAAAAAGATGATCCAGAATAGTGTTTTTTTATTTTATTTACTAGGACAGAGGTCAGGAGAAGTGACATGTCTTTCCCTAAACCTAAGCAGGGAAGCATTACCCCCAGGTGACAACTTACATAATCATTAAAACTGCACCAGAAGTATTGAAAGCTTGACTGCAAAGATCAATCTAATAGTAAACGCAGGAGGAGATTCGCGAAAGACGTTTGATTTTAATTTCAGGATCATTTTCTAAAACCTAAAAACCTATCCTCCCTTCAGCCTCATACAAACAGCACAATTTATCAATGTGGAAAATGCTTTACAAACTGCTTTTGTAAAGGGCTACTTGATACAAATGCATAATGAGGTCACTAATACAAAATTACTTGAAATCTGCACTTTCTGGTAGCAGACGATGCCAAGCCGTCTGTCGTCAGAACTTTGAGTCCATTAGGGACTTCTGATGGGCAGAAGGGGGTACTACCTCTCATCAGCTTACCTGACTAAAAGGGGTTGTCCAGGATTACAAAACCATGGCTGCATACTTTGAAAAACAGCATCACATCAGTCCATATTAGAGATGAGCGAATGTTTTGTAAAATTAGATTTGGCTGCTTCGCCAAATTTTACAAAAAAATCTAAATTTCGTCACGAAGCACATTTCTTTGTTAGTAGTGGGTGCGAGTGCGCCGCTCCCCGTTATTGTAACCCTCAGATGCCACGTTCAATACATGATCACGTCATCCGATATAAATTATGACGTGTACAATAAAAAACAAAGAAAAAAATACTTACCTGATCAATTTTCTCGCAACAGGCCACCCTCCGCCATCTTGATTGAAGATCTCAGCTGAAGTCTCACATGGCCCACAATGAGGTCATCCTGTTGGCCGGCGTGGTGATGTCATACATTTCGGCTGAGATCTTCAATCAAGATGGTGACGGGTGGCCTGTCGCAAGAAAATTGTATTATTTTTTTTGTTTTTTACACTATTTCAGATTAAATAGATTCACTACCACAAAGCAAGAGGAAATTCACAACAAATTGAATTTATTCTGAAATTTTATCCTTAAATTTAGAATCTCAGGATAAATCCTGAATCCAGAATTAACCCTGAAATTTATCCTGTCCATATGTTGTGTGTCAGATTGCAGGTCACTTCAGTGGAGCTGAGCTGCAATACAGATGCATTCTTGGCGCTTTTTTCAGTGGGGGGCGGGTAGCCATGTTTTTCTAATCCTGTGCAATGTTTTTAAAGGAATTATCCCATGAAAAATATTCTACAGTTTGCAAACCAACACCTGGATCTGAGCACTTTTGTAATTGTATGTAATTAAAAATTTATTATAACTATAGATTCAATGGAATCTATCTGTATAGCGCCACCTGCTGTTTGAATTTTTTCTTATTTCTCTGTCCTGCTCATTGAGGTGAATGCACATGCTCAGTTCCATCCTTCAACTGCCACCAGCTGCAGCAGAAAGGACACGACCCTGAGAAAGGACACGCCACCTCAGCTGACAGTTTGAAATAAATCTGCCAGAGCAATTGGAGCAATGAATGGGGAGATCTGTGGATCCATGTGAGGTACAGGGCTGGTTAGAGCTTTGTTAGAAAGAGGTTGTCATGTTCTAGATTATGTATGATTTTCATTTTTTTTTTACATTATTCATGGGATAACCCCTTTAAGAAGGAACTAGAACGTTGAGTTTAATGACAAATTTACTTCAAAACAAAATAGAAATATTCATATACAAAAATAATAAAAATGGCCATCTGGTGATAAAAGTACAAAAAGTTGAAAGACTAGTAAACTCTCTCTCTCCAGTCCTAATAGCCATGTCTAATAACAGTCTGCTCTAAAGGATTTTATTGCAACCTGTTTACTTATTCCAAACTTTTTGATACTTGTATTTTTCTGACTCTTTACTGATACTGTACAATAGCACTTTTAATTTTCTAGTCATTGGTACAATAAGTGATTCTGTTAAATAAAGCTAAGCTTCTACATTTCCTTTTAAAGTTGTTGACAATGATAAACTGTGTGCTGATGGTCAAATGTAATACATTTGTAATCCTTTTTTTTGTACTATAAATGGTATGCTCTTCTCCTTGTTTGTTACATGCAGGGAAGGAGGATGAACTGGGAATAAAATGGAATATTTGAAAAGATGACATGTCGACTCCTCAGTTATACTGTATGTATTTAGCATTTATGACAGTGGTACCTTCAACTGACCCACTATACCTGTGGGCCCACAGGCCTCCATCACTCCCATCACAATGATTTATTTGTCATAGAGAGAACTTTGCAGTCACACAGTTACAGCTGCACAGTTCGCTCTTTCCCTTCCTGCACTTATGACTATGATCAAGGCAGGGATGAAGGAAGTTGCAGCCAGAGCAACACTGGAGCCTGAAAGGGTGAGTAGCCATTGGACCCCAGGTATACAGCATTAACCCTTTCACTGTCCCTACCTAATATCCTTATGTTACCCCCTGCACTGCCCTAGATCACCAAGGATACTGGAATTACACCCCTTATTGCCCTAGGCCACAGGGTATACTGACATCAGTCTTTTCACTGCTGTAGACTTCCAGATATACTGATAGTAACCCCTTCATTGCCCACCAGGCCAAGACCACCAGGAATCCTTACATTAATCCCCCTCCCTACCAAGACAACCAGAAATCCTTACACTAACCCCTTCACTATCCAAGAATGCCAGGAATATAGACATTAATGGGGTCATTTATTATTGTTTTTACACTACTTTTTTGCATATTTTTTTCACATTTTGTCACAAAGGGGTTTTACAGAAAAAATTTGCGAATTTTCCCTGCTCATGACACTTTTCTGAGGTGGCGGAAAAAAGTGGAGACGTGGCGAAGGGGCAAAGAGGGCAGGCCGGCCCGTCTCATTCATCATTTTCCATCCCAGTTTATAGCATGGAAATAGCAAGGGAGCTGGCGTGGTTTAAACCATGTCCCATGGCCGGCGGCACCAAGAGCCAAAGTTATGTAGAGGCTTGCTCCTCTACAAAACTTTGGAACATCTGCCGTCAGCACAGAGGGATTATGACCGGTGTCTAAATTGCCGGTCTTAATAAATGGCCCCCTAACTCTTTTACTGCCAAGGATGCAGACATTAACACCTTTTCTGATGTGGACAATCATCTTCATTGCACCAGACCTGAATGCTGCGTAGTTCTGTATATATGGCTGCTTTATTGCTAATTTTATGATGATGTACATTAATATTCTGTATCATCAGGGGTACAGCACCCAGACCCCTAACTGCCCTGCTTACAGGTACTAAAGCTTAGAGAGAATGCTGGCAGTCATACAGCTAAAAAGCATGGGACCTAGGCCAGCATCCATGAAGAGATGTTGCGGTGCACCACCAATGAGGTCAGGTGAGGCGATCGCCTCAGGAAGCACCAGGTAGGGGCAAGAGAGGGGCAGCAGAAGGGCCATTGGCTGAAGGGAAGGGGGTTAGGTTAAGAAATTGGCATTGGGACGGAAGGGGGGGGGGCACTGTTTCAGTTTTCGCCTCAGCAGAAAGGTTGGTGCAAGTTGAACATGAGCTTTTAGCTACAATCCTAGGTTATGAGCAGGTTTGGGATTTGTATATGTTCTAATTGCATGAAAAAGTGCGTTGAATAGGTATATTATAGAAGTGATTGATGCACCATCATTTATGAGAATCAATGAAGAAAATAATATTTAAAGCGATTGTGCACTTTTTGCAATCCCTTGAGGTTAAAAGGTTGCCAAAATGATAAGCTACTAGTTGGATCCCCAGTAATCAGTAGTAATGTGCAGGGTTTTCTAGATGAACTTGTTTAATTCCCATGTAAGTGAAGAAGGCTCCATCCACTATGCAGTTTCCAGGGCCAGCGTACTGTAGCTCAGCACCCATCCATCTGAAAGGAACCAGAGCTGCAGTACCCCGGCACGACCACCACACCATGGATGACACCTTTTACTTTCCACTTTGTCCACTGTTTAGAGTCCGGCACCGACGGCTGCTGAAAACAGCCAATCGGTGAGGATGCAGAGTATCAGACTCCCACCAATCTGACATTGATGACCTTTCAGGAGGACAGCACTTCAATACCTAAAATCTGGAGTACCCCATTAACTCAGTATGAGATAATATGAAGTCCATATATTGATTCTATTTTCTGTCTGATTGGTTGGATCTTCCAGTCGATTGCATGCACCACAGGTTGACTTCGTTGGTGGTATGGTACGTTGAGTGATGTTTCCAGCAAGGGTGGCACAAGGAAGACCAGGTAAGTTGAAAATATCGTAACCAGAGACCAGTGGCGTAGATAGAGAAGTAAGGGCCCCATAGCAAGGATCAAACCAGGCCCCGAACACAGGACAGAAGGGTTTCTGCCTAAACCCTTTTCAAAAAAATATTTACGGAAAACAGATACAAACATCCTGCATGAGATGATATTAAAATGTGCGGATGTACAAGGCTACATTTAGAAATTCACAGAAAAAAAATGCACTATAACAATAGATGCAAACAACATATGGACTAAGCCCTCACTCTAATGATAAAATCTGAGACTCTTAGCCAATACATTTTGATCAAAATACATCTGTGCCCACCTACCCAGTGCCACGGTGGTCTCAGGTCAGGCAGGTCCTTCACTAAACCTACCTACTGTATGCAGTTGTGCATCTATGTTTAGGAGCGCAGACTCTGCACATATAGTATACTACTCCTAGTTACCTCTTTGAGCATCAGCAACCAATGAGAGGAGGAGCATGCACACCTATATGTACCACCTTAACCACTTCCAGTCTGCCCATTGACTATAAACGTCCTGGTAGTGGATCTCTATCTCTGAATGGACGTTTTAAAACGTCCTTGAGCTTTGCCCCCTGTGTGCAGCACCTGTACATAGAAGCTCCATGACTCAGCTGCCTCCTGACAGCCAAGAACATGGAGCTTTAACCTGAGACCTTTCTTCCTGGCCTCCAGGCTTTTGATCACTCTGACAAGCTGTCAAAGCCATCACAAACGCTTGTACTATCTCCTTCTCATTACTGCCGGTCACAGAGCAGTTTACAACCACATTTGGGGTGTTTCTGCAAACTTCAGAATCAGGAAAATAAATATTCAGGTTTGATTTGCGGTTTACCCTTGCTATCTTATAGGAAAAATTAATTAAAAATTGAAAATCTGCGAAAAAATATATATATTTTAAATTTCACCTTCCTTCTGTTTTAATTCTTGTGGGAAATCTAAAGGGTTAACAAACTTTGTAAAATCAGTTTTGATTACATTGGGGGCTGTAGTTTCTAAAATATGTTCATTTATGGGAGTTTTCTATTATTTAAGCCCCTCAAAGTCACTTTAGAACTGCAAAGGTCCTTTAAAATTAACTATTGGAAATTTTCATGAAAATCTTAAAAATTACATCTAAAATTTGAAGCCTTCTAACGTCCTAAAAAATAAAATTACATTTCCAAAATTATGCCAACATAAAGTGGACATATGGTGAATGTTCATTAATAACAATTTTATTAGATATCCCTATGCAACTTAAAAGCAGAGAAATTCATATTTAAAAAATTGTGATTTTTTTTTCAACATTTTCAGTAAATTTTGATTTTTTTATAAATAAAGGTAAAATATATTGACTCAAATTTACCATTAACATGAAGTACAATGTGTTATGAGAAAACAATCTATGAATGGCTTGGATAAGTAAAAGCGTTCCAAAGTTATTACCACATGAAGTGACACATGTCAGATTTGCAACATTAGGCCTGGTCAGGAAGTGGCTATATGTGCAGGATCTGCGCTCCTAACCATAGATGCACAACCGCATAGGTAAGTTTAGTGTAGGACCTGCCTGACCTGAGACCACCGTGGCACTGGGTAGGTGGGCACAGATGTATTTTGATCAAAATATATTGGCTAAGAGCCTCAAATTTTATCATTAGAGTGAGGGCTTAGTCCATATGTTGTTTGCATCTATTGTTATAGTGCTTTTTATTTCTGTGAATTTCTAAACCCTTTTCAATGATCCTTGGGCCATTTTTCCACTGCCTCATTTGCTAAAAGTTGTTCCTTTAGAGGGTAAAGTTCTGACCAAGTTTTCACCTCCAGTAGAAGAGGAGATAATCCCAACTAAGACTGGGCCCCGTCTTGCCCTGGGCCCCATAGCAGTCGCATGGTCTGCCGCTATGGTAGTTACGCCCCTGCCAGAGACCAATGCAAGTAGGTATTGTATTTGAAGGCACTACAGTGAGGCTGGCACAATGGGCACTTATTTTAATGAGCATCAGCTTTAGAAGAGTACTTGGTGTCTACATCTGATAACATACAGTAGCACCTATTTCTACGCCTATTCATTTTTGGAAGGTGAGAAGGTCAGACAGCATAAGAGGTGTGCTGAGTATGTGCCACTTCTGTATGCTCTTCAGTGGAGGCGGTCAAGGGGGACTTCTCCAAAGCCAAAACTGACTTCATATCATGCAGGATTGTGACAAATCCACTGACGACCATTAAAATGAGTTGCAGATTTTGGAAGACAAACAGGTGCCTCTTCCTTGACAGAACGTCTTGGAGTCTCAGAACGCCTCAGACTAATCTGTGTAATAAAGTCAATTAACAGAACAAAGGTCCTTGCTCCAGATCTCATTTTCATTTTTAATGCCGAAGGAATACAGAGGATATTGAATAGTTTTATTATTACTAAGGCAATAACTTCAGAATTAAATTGCCTTTCTTTTACTGGAAATGTGGGTTTTCTGGGTCAGAGACTATAAAGCTTATTCCTGGTTTATCACAGCTGCATATGTTTAAAGATACGATTTCTGCCATTTTTCTGCCTCCAAATCATATAAATTTACGGCCTTTTATATGATTGTTTCTCTTTCTACATACTGCTAAGGCCACATTTCTCACTTGGGTCATAAAATTGTGAAAGGTGTAGTAGCAATATACAGTGCAGATTTCCTTGCACCTTATTGTTGATAGATGCTAGGGAAGAAGAGGAGAAGTAATTTCCTGGGGCTGTTAATCACGCTAATGCTGGCATGTCAGAAAGCTATCTGTAGGCTTTGTCCTACCGGCCACAGTCTCACCGGCTCAACTGCTGCTGGGAAACCACTTGCGTATATATTGTGACTTCAATTTAATCATAAGTCACAGGGAAAGGAGTATTTCATGGTATTTGATAGCCACACACTCCTTCCAGCTTAGGCGCAATACATCATTTTGCAATAAGATAAAGTTTGGATCTTATTAAGGTCTGCAAAGTCAACACGATGTTGTCTCTTGCTTTGCTTTTCCTTGAGATGATCAAAACTTACCATGGGATTGTAACACTGCAATATCTCCTAAGACTCATACATATCTTAATAACCCTTCTACTGAACTAAAATATGTTTTTTTCTGTCTTTTTTTTCATTCATGCAGATGTTCTTGGAAGCTGGATGATAGCAATATGATCACCCACTATGGAATAGTTGTACCGTGATATACTGTATCACCTATTACTTGCCTGTTTAGGACTGTTGAAGCTATTATGGCAGCCATATTGAATTTTACTTAGAGGCCAAGAAATAACAGGGACTGTCTTATTTAGAAACTCATTCTGGGCCTACTAGCTTAAAGAGATTTTTTGAGATGTTAATACTGATAACCTACCCCCAGGATAGTTCATCACCAGTGTATGATCAGTGAGGGTCCGACATCTGAAAACCCCTGCCAATAAGCTGTTCGAGAAAGCAGCGGCCTCACAGTAGGGCTGCAGCCTTCTCAGCTTTTCCTAGGCCAAGTGATGACACGTTCATTGGTAACATGGTCTAGACGCAGCTCAGCCTCATAGAAGTGAATGGGGCTGAGCTCAATACCAAGCACAGCTGCTATACAATGTACTGCGCTCTGCTTGGTGAGCACAGAGAAGGGCACGGCACTCACAGGAGCGATGGTGTCTTCTCAAACAGCTGATCCCCACAGGTCAGATACTGATGACCTATCCTGAGGATAGGGGCTACAAATAGCCTGTATGCCTGTGGAGAACCTGGCATGTCTGTATAACATGAACAGCACAGCAGATCAATGCTTCATTTCACCTTTGGTGGTGCTATAGCTTCCTATTGGTACTAATGATGGATGACTGCAGTAGTGCAGCCATGCTCATGTTGTGGACCGCAAACCATGGGTCCTCAAAACACAAGCAGCGGCTGTATGAACCAGCAAAATATAGGACATGTCCTACCTTTTGCAGTGCGGAGGCATGGACCTGGAAGCCCACGGAAGGGCTTCCGTGTGTTTCCATGGGCTTCCTGGTCCATATCACCGCTCCGCAAAAGATAGTACATGCAGTATTCTGCAGATTGAGGACCCATTGAAGTCATGCACTACTTTTTTGCAGTGCGGAGGCATGGCCAGAAACACCATGGAAGCACTCTGTAGTGCTTCCTTGGGGTTCCGATCCGTGCCTCCATTCCGCATCTCCTGGATTGCGGACCCATTCAAGTGAATAGGTCCGTGATGCGAGGTGCACGCGGCTGGTGCCCGGGTATTACAGACCCGTAATGCGGCCACCTCCGGGCAGCGGCCATGTGCATGAGCCCTAAGTCTGATAGTGTTAGGTCGCCACCTGGAGAAGCCAACTTGCCTTTGGTAGATGGACCTGACACAATTTTGATCAAAAAGGTACGCAAAGAGCTTCTAATTTTCTAGTATCGTTTAGGCGTACCCAACGACTGCACACTAGTATATCATAGACCACAGGTCTAGGTTAAATCCCCCCCCCCCCATGTTTTTATCTCCTCTTGCGGCTTCCTTTACTATACGTAAGACTATGTGCTTGACTTTCAGTATTGGTGACCACTAGTTCTGTATGCGGAGCTATGTGCATGTACAGAGTTCCCACTTAGTTCAGTTTAACGATACAAAACAGCTTTTTGATACACAATATATAGAATAAATAATTATTAACCATGTCAGACAAGGACAGGGTTCATTGGTGGAGCGTTAAGGGTTCTGTGGTCTGGTTCTCGATATGCCAGGTGAATGGGTGCTGCTGGAGGATTCATACATCAGAGCCCAACTTTTGGTAACACCTTTGTGTTGTTATAGCTTGCAGTTGAGAACATCAGTGGCCCCCATCCCCGGTGCTGCCATGGCATTTGGCCACAGCAGCCAATCACAGCCTGCTGCTCTAGCGATGTTCCTACAGACAACAATTCCACAAGGTGGGCCTCTATTGACTCATTTGGAGTTCAGTCTGGGCTGCACTGTTCTATGGAAATATATTTTATGGAAATTTATGGAACAGTTATTACCAGCATTACATCAAAAAGGTGGAGCACTATGATAATATTCTAGAACTGCATGGATTTTCTAATTTCTTGCCTCACAAGAGCCATTTAAGTGATCCTCAAGAAAAAAAATTCACATTAAAGGGGTTCTGCAGTTGTTTAAAACTGATGATCTATCCCCTGGATAGATCATCAACATCTGATCGGCGTCGATCCGACACCCGGGACCCCCGCCGATCAGCTGTTTGAGAAGGCAGCGGCACTGCAGGAGCACCGCGGCCTTCTTTGTGTTTTCTTAGGCCCAGTGATGTCATGACTACTATCACTGGCCTGGGCGGGGCTAAGCTCCATTCATGTGAACAGAGCTTAGCCCCGCCCAGGCCAGTGATAGTAGTCGTGACGTCACTGGGCCTGAGGAAAACACAGAGAAGGCCGCGGCGCTCCTGCAGCGCCACTGCCTTCTCAAACAGCTGATCGGCAGGGGTCCTGGGTGTCGGACCGACGCCAATCAGATGCTCATGATCTATCCAGAGGATAGATCATCAGTTTTAAACAACTGCAGAACCCCTTTAATTGGAGAAGGAACAGAACACTTAACTAGTGACCTCTTTTTCATCTTTTCAGCTGCAGATTCGCCAATTCACAAATTCCTCTTCTGCCATCCAAGATGGCCGCACCACTTCTCAGACTGCCTGATGCATACTGTGACACTGATAGTCCAAGACACTTTCTGCTTCTACAGCCTTGCTCTTGGATTGGACAGCAGTGTTCACATGACCAGTGGTGGCCAATCTGAGGGCAGCAGGAAGTGTATTGGGCTACTATATGCACAGTATGCATCAGGTAGCCTGAGGAGCGGTGCGGCCCTGTTGGATGACAGAAGAAAGCCCTGGAAATCAATTAATCTCCAGATGAAAGGCTGAAAAGGAGACGACCAGGTCATTGCTCCATTCCTTCTCCAATTAGTGTAATTTTTTTTTAACAGGAGAGTCCCTTTAACTTTTATTTTCCCTTTCCTGTCCACAGATGAATGTTGGACTATAACAATATTAATTTATCTTTTTCCTATGTAGTCCATAGGTTAGGAGACTGAATAATGTTCTTTGCCTGAGCTCCAGATTCGCTATGGACATGGCATCTACAGAGACATATCCTACATATATATTTTAATATGTTTTATACATTTTCATTGTTAATATGGAGTGTTCTTAGGGTGAAAGGAAGAATTTTGCCGGAGGAGGGGGGGATGGAAATTCAAGCTCAGTGTGCCCTGCCATAATTAAATATAATAGAGCTCTTTTTGTCAGAGGCCGGTGTTATAATACACAAGAGAAAATCATATGGTTTAATACTCATCACAATGTAAAGTAATGGCGACGACATTGAGGGACAGGCTAAAAGAGATCATTATAGTGTTAAACTATGAAGGAACAGCAAGCACACCTTGTTGAGATGGAGAATGGCAATTCATACAACATGGTTTACCCTGATTTCGATAAGGCTATTGCACAGTGTTATAAGTACAGGCATTTGACAGTGCAGCGGAGCACTACAGGGTGCTGATAGCAGAGTTACAGCTGAAGGAGGCTCTTTCTTTCTGTAGCACTGCATCATGTAACCCTCCTGCTGCTGCTCTACCTCCAGCCCCTCACTATCAAACACTTGCATTTCTAAAGGCAGTAATTGGAGGGGATTGTGATCAATGGAGTCTGTCTGAAAAGACTGGCCGGTTCAAGGCTTACATTGTCTGCTTCGCCCAGACCTCTAATAATCAATATATCATTTGTGCGTCATTTTCCTTTTCTTTTTTCCTTCCGTCTATTCATTTCTTATTACTGGAATATGAAGTCACAATATTTTTAGTCTGTTTTCTTTCTCCATAAATAATGCACCCGAGGCGATATTACAAGTATCACTTTGTTAATATGTAGTATTGCAGTATATGGAATAATAATCATTTTTTCCTGCAGGGGATGTGGGGCAAAAGCATTGGCTTGGTCAACAGATGACAATTTCTACATATATGATTTAGCTTAAAGGCATTATCCCATGAGAAGTATCCCATGAGAGAAGTAAGGGCCCCATAGCAAGGATCATCTGCATGTCATCCGCATTTGTGGATTCCGTTCCAGGAGGGTAGAAAAAAAAGAAAAAAAAAGATTTCATTCCTCCTGGACATATGGATACATCCTTTCCGTTTTTTACAGAAAAACGGAACGGATGTGCTGGAACAACGGATCCGCAAAAAACGGACCGTTTTCCAGGATGTGCACAAATACGGACGTGTGAATGGGGCCTTATGGTAGTGAAAGTTTTCTTTTGACGGATCAGAAGAATGGAAAATGAAACGAAGATGTGAACCGAGCTTAAGGGCTCATGCACACGAACGTATTTTCTTTCCGTGTCCATTCCATTTTTGCGGACTGTATGTGAAACCATTTATTTTAATGGGTCCGCAAAAAAAAAAAAAGGAAGTTACTCCATGTGCATTCAGTTTCTGTATTTCCGTTCTGCAAAAAAATAGAACACGTCCTATTATTCTCAGCATAACGGACAAGGATAGGACTGTTTTATTAGGGGCCAGCTGTTCTGTTCCGCAAAATACGGAATTCACACAGACATCCTCTGTATTTTTTGCAGATCCGTTTTTTTGCAGACGGCAAAATACATACCGTCATGTGCCTGTGTCCTAATGCTGAGTTCACTTCACTGTTTAGCTTTCCCTTCTTTTGATCTGTCAAAAGAAGAGAGACAGAGAAAAAACAGGGTCCGGTAAAAAATCAGATCCTGTTGCATCAGTTGTCATCTGTTTTAGCCATTCCCATCTGAGAACCATTTTATAAGTTGGGAAAAGAGTCCTGCCAGAAGTTAAAGGCCCGGGTCGCCATGATTTAGGCTCAACATCACCCTCCTCAGGGTGATTCACAGCATAGTCATACCTTCAGTCACCAGTGTTTGAATGTTTTTGAATAGCTCAGCTTGTGGACATTATGTAGCGGTATATTTTTTTGACACTACATGGCACTAACATTATTTTAAGCATTTTAATACTTTTTCTCCAGAATGAAGTGAAAGGTATCATTACATTCAGCTGAGCTAGCCCTACAAGGCGTTGTGCCTGGTCTATTAATGAATCTCCTTGTGACAAATTCACTGTTAATTTAATAAATCCAATGAAAAATAAAATATGATCGCAGATTCTATAAAGTTGTGACCAGAAATGTCGTTACTACATCAACATTGATTTAAGATTGCTCTATCTTTTTAGACAGAGAGACAGTGTAGGAGATTACAGGAGCTGAAGTGATATCTTCTCAGTACAATTCCAGTCACGCCACTTTTGTATTTTTGACAGATGATCTAGTTCTTGTGGCTTCTCAAATTTTTTTTTTTCATGTGCCCATGATGAAATAATCTATAAGAATAGGTAGATGATGAAGCTGAATAGAGCAGCTCTGTGATTGACCATAGCAGTGGCCAAAATTTGGAGTATCAATCAACTAACTGTGGTGAGGATTAGCGCTCTACCAGACCGCTGATTGATGAGCACCTCCTGACCTCCCAATGCAACACAACAGGCACATCCTCCAGCCGATGCAAGTGAAATAAGAGCAGCGAGAGGAAATCCTATATATTTATATAAAATGAAGGTGCTCTCCTGAGGACATCGAAATTAGCAAGACAGCCATCTGATTATAACTGTGATTTGGATCATAATGCTGAGAGCTGGGGAAGAAAAGTTTTGTCCATGGACACGAGAGTGAAATCAAAGGATATTGAGAACCTTACTGCATACATAGAATAAGAAGTGTAAAACTTCGACAAAAAGTTGCTACCTAGGATTAAAAAAAAAATCACCCACTGACCTGATATTACATTACCTGTCTGATGAAAATTGTTCCCTTTCATGGATTTGTCATTTCCAGACACCCTTAAAGAGCAATGCAAAAAGAAAAATGTATACAGTATTTTGCAAAAGTATCCAACCCCTAAAATTGTCTAGATTACAAAGAACTCTTACACTGATTATCCTGGCTGGTATTTTTTTTATTGCAAATCAGTAAAACAGTGACTTTTCATACATACATTTTTAATGATTCAGGGGTAAAAAAAAAAAAATTGGAAGCCAATTCCTTAGGGTATGGTCACTTGTTCAGGTTTCCTGATGAAGTTTTAGAAGCCAAGATCAAGAGTGGATCATTAAGGGTTCATGCACACGGCCGTTGCCGGGCCATGGCCGTATTGCGACCCGCATGCGCCGGGTCCGCAATACACCGGCACCGGCTGTGTGCACCCAGCGTCACGAATCGCAGACTCAATCACTTGAATGGGTCCGCAATCCCGGAGATGCGGAATGGAGGCACAGATCGCAACACACAAGGCACTCCATGGTGCTTCCGTGGTGTTTCTGGCCGTGCCTCCACACTGCAAAAAAGTAGTGCATGCACTACTACGCGGACCCCATTGAATGTGAATGGGTCCGCGATCCGAATGCGGCGGCCCCACTGTCAGTGCCCGTGCATTGTGGACCACAAATTGCGGTCCACAGCACGGGCACTGACAGCATATGTTCGTGTGCATGAGCCCTAAAGGAGAGAAATTATAACGGACAGATATGGCTTTTCCACTTTTTTGAGTTCAACCCTGGTTTTGGTCTCCAGAACTCAGAAAAACTAATGGTGTTGTACCCTTAGGACCATAGCTGTTCTGATATCTACATGGTGTTTGTATGTTCTCCTCATGTTTGCATGAGTTTTCTATGGGTTTCCTCCAGCTTACACATAGGTTAACTGGCTTCCTTTGAAACTGGACCTTATAAACTAGAAAAATCTGCTGACTTTTTAGGGGGTTCAATATTTTTGCAAGGTACTATATAAACATCTAGTAAGGCAAGGTCTAGTCTTATTAATGTATCTCTACTAGATGAGATTTATGTATATTTAAAGGGAGAATTCAGTTTAGATGCTACATCATAGTCACAGATACACGTAAGACAATAATATTGGTGAAGTTTGTGATCTTGAACCACCTATAGTTTCAAAAATGAAAAGGCTCCATACAGAATTTCTGCCCCTTGGGTATTGTGCAGTTGACATTTTGAAGTGTCCCACTGCTATGGCAGTGGTTCTCCTGCAAATGGGTTTAATGTGTAATTTTGATAAGTGAGTTGCAAAAAGATCAAAAATGTTTTATTTGATGTAACTATGCATTTTCTGTGTACCAAGCAGTTAATAGGCCTTAGTTAGGTGGGGCTCTTGTCACCCTCGCTATAGAGAGTAGTTAAAACATTTAACGTAAAGACAGTGATGTCTGTGTAGTGTAGTGTGTACTGAGGCAGCAGAACACATTACTGGAGAAAGTAGCTGAAAGGGAAAGCTTATACAACAGTTGAAGTGGAGAGAAACAAATATATGTATTAGAAAAGCATACCAGTGTCAGGAGAAGGTGCGAGCAGAAGCCCTGTGGAGATAAAATGCTTAATATGAAGCTTATAGACTCCATAGCAAACATGATCCAGAAAGAGAAAGGCTTCCAGTGCTTGATAAACCTAAAAGGCAGAATCCAAATATGTCCACCATACCACATTCTACTAAGGAAACTTGTATTGAACAATATTTTGAGCACAGCAACCTGCAAATAAGGTGCGGAGCTTAGTCTGCCTCATGATTACATAGAGAAAAGTGAGAATGTTGCACCCCTATTCTGGATGTTTCAGCAAAAGTCACCTAGAATAGTGCAGTGTGAGCAAAATTACTTTAAGGAGACATCTTGGCCTTTAAATTTTCACTCCAGCTGTGTAACCTGTAAGAACTTTGGAAAATGCAGATTGTAAAGATCTGCCAGTCCATGCACACTGAGAACTGTAACTTATGTGCTTGAACTTGATTCTTCAGCGAAGAACTGTACTACTGTATAACTGCCTCATCATTGCCTCCACTGCTGCAGGGGGACACTGCCTTGCACCTCACAATTAGTGTTGAATGACTTCAATCCAAATTTCAGGGAAAATTTGATTCGCAAATAGCCATATGTCCGCGTGCTTTGTGGTAATGAATTGATTTTAAAAAAATCATACTTACCTCATATGTTTAAGTGTGAGGAGCCAGTAGTTGCTATCTTGATAAAAGAGTCTGCGCGAAATCCCATGCGTAGTGACGTATGATGTCATAGGATGGATTTTTGTGCGACTGTCGTGTCGCAGTCGCAGCATGTCGCATGTCGCAATGCGACACCATAGACTATCACTACAAAATATGCTGTGCGACATTGGTGCGACATCGATGTCGCGTGACACATGTAGCAGTGTAGTTGTACCCTATATGTCGCATGACTTATTGTCACGCGACACGTGTTGCCGTGTAGACCTAGCCTACTCCCATCCTCTCCTCTCTTGGGCCCACTGCACTTTGTATCAGGGCCAGGGGCGTAGCTATAGGGGGTGCAGAGGTCGCAGTCGCAGGAGCCTGAGGGGGCCCAAAGACCCTTGTGCCGCATAAGAAGACACACAGAGCACTAAGGGAAGAGGGGGCCCAAGCTGAACTCTTGCACCAGGGCCCATGAGCCTTTAGCTACGCCCCTGATCAGGGCTTTAAACCCTCTATAGAGAGCCCTTTCATTTTGGAAACCGTTGGAGATCTTCTCCCTTGCCTCCATGACACTCAGAAGATCCATCAGACTGAATAACCTCTTTTAATATATGACTATAAACAACTTCATGACATTTCTAAACAGAAACTATTCAGCAATGCGCGACAAGCCCAGATATAATGTATTGGTACAAGAAAATTCATAATCTAACTCCTGAACTTTACATATTGTAAATGTAATGTAATAAAATCACGTCATGGAAGATGGAAAACTACATATAAAAACACAAAAAAGAAATAAAACATAAAATAATAATTTCATAAGAAGTATACACGCCTTTCACTTTATCAGTTCAGTTGAGGAGATAATACAGAGGAGTAAAAAGTTCCTGGATTAGGACAACTAGACTTTATCGATCATTTATGAATTTTCAATGGACTGGAAAATTGTTAGATACACATCCATGAACTGAAGCTCAACTAACAATGTCCATAATTTAAGATTACCAGACAATGTGTGTATCATAAGAAATACTTTTTTTTGTATGACTAAAAAAAACCAAACAGATTCTAATCCAATCAGAAAGTTGCAGAAGGATCTGAAGAGGTTTTTAATGAAAGACTGACCACCAGAAATCCAAGACTATCCTGAAGATAGGCTATCAATATTTGATCAGTATACAATTCCCAACACAATCACCAGTCAGCTAATGAGCATGTAGTGGACACCAGGTTGCGGTACCAAGGTGACAGGCAGTACACATAGTAAGGCTACACTCAGGTTGAGGGAGGTGGAGTTTGGACATAAGCGCTAGTCAGGTGTAGGTCAGGGCAGGTAGCAGATAGGTAGATGAGGTAAAATATACAAGCTGGGTTGGTAATAGGAGAATCAGGAGCAAATACCTTAGCAGGAATCTAGTAGACCTCATAGCTCAAATAAGGCAAAGGCAGGGTCCATAAAGGCCCTTGGCTGTTGGCTGACATGAGATGCAATTAAAGGGTGCTGTCCTTTAAGAGATTGGAAGTCAGTGCATCTAAATGACCCATGGCTAGAGTGGGATGGTAGAGCATCAAAGCAAGAGCCTTGACCATTGCCCCCATGACTCTGGCCATGGGCCTTTTAAATGCACCGACTAGCCGCCTCACAAAAGACCAGCACCCACGGCTTGCTCCTTATATCAGCCAATGCCCAAGGGATTTTTAAGGACCCTCCTCCTATGTCTCTTTGCCTGTATAGATCCCCAACCAGACCCTCTAAATACAGATACAGACCACCTTAAAATATTTACACAGTAGCTACTCGCCTGCCTCCTGACTGCTCTCCTCCCTCCCAGGTTCAGAACCTCCATGAATGTCTATGAACAGCCATAGGACCTGCACGCATGAGGTCCTGCTGATCTTTGTACAAAGAAGTTTTGAGGTGTTTTTTTTTTGCTGCAATTTGTGACAAAATGTAACATCAAACCTTTAGATCAGGGAACATCACACAAAGCAATGTTGTCATGGTTTTTGTAATGATTTGCAGCAAAAAAACCACTATGAGACCACCATGCGCATCGCCTCTTTGGACATCTAAACCACCCATATAATCTGCCACTGAAAATGATCTCAGCCTAGCCATCCTTTATTATTCTTGAAGGGATTTTCTGGGATTCTAAACCCTTAAAGATCGGGCCTATTTTGATTTTTACATTTTTTTTATTTTTCCTCCCCATGTTCCAATAGCCATAACTTTTTTATTTTTTTGTTCTCATAACCATATGAGGGCTTATTTTTAGTGGGATAAAAAGCATTTTTTTAATGCCGCCTTTTAATTTACTTTGTCTTGTACTGGAAAAATCCGACACTGAAAATGATCTCAGCCTAGCCCAAGTTTATTCTTCTCAACCCTTAAAGACGGGGGCCTATTTTAATTCTTACACTTTTAAAGGGGTTATCCGAGACTACATAAAGCCCCATGTGCTGGGCCCTTCACAGTGATTATACTTACCTCGGTCCCCGCTCCCTGCGCCACTCCTTGTCCCCATTGCCGCTTCTCCCTGTACATGGATGAGAACATCTGGTGTCGGGGGAGTCAATGGCAGGCGGGGACGAAGATGAGCCTCCCTAGAGTCACCAGCGATACTAGGGAGGCTCGTTCCCGTCCCCGCCTGCCATTGGCTGCTACACCCCATCACAGGATGTTTTCATCCATGTACAGGGAGAAGCGGCAGTGGCAGTACGGGGGCAAGGAGCTGCGCAGCGAGCGTGGACCGAGGTAAGTATAATCACTGTGAGGGGCCCGGCACATGAAGGGGGCTTTATGTAGTCTCGGATAACCCCTTTAATGCCGCCATTTAATTTACCATGTCTTGTATTAGAAAACAGGAAAATAAATCTTTGTTGGGTAAAATTGAAAAAAAAACACAATTCACCAAGGTTTTTGGGGTTTTAACATTATGGCATTCACTGTGAACTAAAAATTACCTGACAACCTTATTCTGATGCTCAATACGATTGCGGTGATACCAAAGTTGCATAGTTTTACTTTGTTTAATTACTTTTAAAAAAATAAAAACCTTTAAAAAAATATAAATTTTCATTGCATCATCATATTCTGAGAGCCATAACTTTCTTAGATTTTGGTCTAACGAGCTGTATGAGGGCTTGCTTTTTGCATTACAAACTGTAGTTTTTATTGCCACAATTTTTGTTGTATGTCCGATCACTGTTATTATTTTTTGGTGGGTGGGGCAAGATGACTAAAAACGATGAATCATCTGCTTTTAACTTTTTTTCCATTAGGACGTTCAACAACCAGGAAATTTTTAAAAATATTTTATTAGTTCAGACATTTTCAAACGAGGCAATACCTAATATGTTTTTTTATTATTTATATATAAATTTGGAAAAGGGAGTGATTTAAACTTTAATTTTTCTTTCAATGTTATCCCCCTTATGGAACAGAACCTGTGATCCCTTGTTCTATTCACCCTAATAGAGATCTATTAGGGTGAACAGGGTTCTGACACTGTCCCTGCTGAGCTGTACCTCATGCATAGGTCAGCAGGCAGATTACCATGGCAGGCATGGAAGGCTTTAGAAGCATCCAGGCTGTCATGGTAACTCATCGGAGCTCCTCGATTTCACTGCAGGGCCTGAGATCGGAAGGCTAAGAGAGCAGCATGCTTCTGCCTCTGAGGGGTTAAATGACGGGGTTCTGCATAATTGCCATTTCCTGTCATTGTGGCCGGGTGTCTGCTGTATGATACAGCCGGCATCCGCCACGTATTGAGTGGGCTCACTGCAGCAGCCCACTCCATGTATGGCATTAGAGCGATACCACATTTGTAATACAGTTCGGAAAAAAAATATGTTTCTTTTTATTACTATACTCTGACCCTCATAACTTTTTGAAAGTTACTGTAGCTCTATGGAGCAAGGTTAGGTTATAAAAATATATCTCAAGCTCTGAACATTTCACAGAGCACTGTTCAATCCATCATCTGAAAATGGAAAGAGTAGTCAACTGCAAACCAATCAAATCATGGCCATCTACCTAAGCTTCTAGCCCAGGCAAGGAGAGCATTAGAGACACAGTCAAGAGACCCATGGTCACTCAGGAGGAGCTGCAGAGATCCACATCTCAGGTGGGAGAATCTGTCCACAGGACAACTATAAGTTGTGTACTCCACAAATCTGACCTTTATGAAGAGTGGCAAGAAGAAAGCCATCTTTGAAAGCAAGCCATAAGAAGTCCTGTTTGCAGTTTGCGACAAGCCATGTAGAGGACACAGTAAACAGGTCAGATGAGACCACAGTTTAAATTTTTGGCCTAAATGCAAAAGTGTGGTGGAAAACTAACATTGCACATCACCCTGAACACACCATCCCCACCATGAAACATGCTTTTCTTTAGCAGGGACAGGGAAGCTGGTCAGAGTTGATGGGAAGGTGGATAGAGCTAAATACAGGGCAATCCCGAAGGAAAACCTGGTAGAGGCTAGAAAAGACTTGAGACTTGGGCGGAGGTTCTCCTTCTAGCAGGACAAGGACTCTAAATATACAGCCAGAGCTACGTACAATGGAATGGTTCAGATCAAAGCATATTCATTGAGAATCTGTGTCAAACAGTGGCGTACTGCCAATATAGGCAGACTACGCAGCTACTAAGGGCCCGTGGCACGGGGGGCCCTGAGCGATTGAAGGCCCCGCCTCTTACATCTGAAGACTCATCTAGTTTATTAACTAGTAACTTATGGGTCATTAAGGGCCCGCAGCCCGCCCACTTGTCTAACCGATGAGATCCCGATGCTTCCCGATGCTTAGTCAGGGCAGTGCCCCCCCTCTCCCCCATTGTGTGCTCAAGTAGCACGCGCCGCCAATATCCTGCTACCTTCCTCTGACCTGTCCATAATCCAGGCTCCAGTCCCAGGCACTGCTGCACTGGCCAATCAGCATTTAGCAGTGCAAAGCTCCTGCTGCTGATTGGTCAGTGTATTGCTAGCAGCAGGAGCAGCGCAGCAGGCTCAAACAGACAGGGCACTGTAGCTGTATACCACGCTCACGCGCTGCCCACCACCTGCAACCCCTGGGACTGAAGAACCACTCTGCTCCAGTGCTCCAGTCACTCTGAAGTTCTGAACATAGCCAGAACGCTGCAGGCCCAGCCAGAAAAAAACACTACTTGCATGTCTGGCTGCCCCTGTAGTGTGCCAGTGCCATAGCCGAGTCGGCCGCCCACAGTAAGTGCACAGCAGTCTTAAAAAAAGGTTAATGTGGGTATTCTTGATGGAGGGAGGGCAGCAGCAAGCAGAGTTCTTGGGGGGGCACTCTAGGCTTACAGTGGACTCAGGAGGACAGTGTGCTCCCCCCATGAACTCTGCTTGCTGATCATCCCCACTCAGCAGCACATCCCCACTCAGTCACCTTGCAGTGGGGAAATGGGGGGGATGATTGGTGACTATGCACACTAAGCATCAGCAGCAAGGAGTTAAAGGGGTTATCCAATCACTATAATGCCCCCCAAAATGCCCGGGCACCTCACTCCCCGGCACCGCATTGCTCCTGACTAGTGATTCTAGGGAGGCTCATTTGTGCTGCGGCCTGCTATTGGCTGCACCCACCCCTTCGGGCATAAGTATTATCTGTATGCAGTGCCCAGGCATTTTGGGGTGGATAAAAGGGGTTGGATAACTCCTTTAACCCTTAGGATACCAGAGGTTTTTGCATTTTCATTTTTCTTCCCTATCTTCCTTGAGCCATAATTTTTTTATTTTTCCATTAACATATCCATATGAGGGCTTATTTTTTGCGGGACAAGTTGTACTTTAATATGGCATACAATGTAGTGGGAAGGGGGTAAAAAATTCCAAATGGGGTGGAATTGGAAAAAAAATTGGAAAAAAATGCAATTGCTCCACGGTTTTGTTCCTACGGCGTTTCCTTTGCAGCAAAACTGACCTGTGCCCTTTATTCTCTGGGTCAGTAGGATTACAACGATACCACATATGTGTAGGTTTTTTATGTCTAAATAGTGTAAAAATAAATTAAAACTTTGAAAAAACATTTTTTTTACATCACCATATTCTGACCCCCATAAATTTTTTATAGTTATATCTGCATTGTAGATATTGGCAAATGGGGGTGTGGAATTTTTGAATTTTCACTCAATTATAACACTTATCTTTTGTTAGCATTGTACTCATCACCTTATTTTAGTCACCATATGGCACAGGTGTGTAATTTTTTGGCATTCATTCACATTATGAAAAGGAGAGGGGCAAGGGATTTTTGAAAAAAAGAAAAAAAGTAAATTTTTTGGAGTTTTTTTTCCTCCACATTGAGAATTTTTTTACATCACATGTTCTTCACATATCATTTTTATTCATGTTTCATCAACTTATTTTTTTGAATTATTTTTATTTTATTCACTTCATCGTTTTGTCATTCAATTGTGCATTATCACTTGATTTTGTAGCACACAATCACTGGCTTCATTATTTATTTATTATTGTTCACTGGTTTAGAATATATTCATATTATTGAATTTGTGGTAAAATGGTTAATTATGTTTATGATTCATATATTTTTACATATTTTTTAAGTACTATTTATAACATGGTTGTTATACTTCTATTCAGCTGGGTTTTGTGATCCATTCCCCTCATTGTTGGCAATCGCTGACACTTTTACCTGTGTTGCCAGCCAGCGAGCGGATTGCATCTTGCATACGCGCTGTTTTTGGTTACGTGATCGTGACTCGGTGATGACGCCAATCGCGCTATTCTTGTGCGACTCGCGTCCTCCTGACTACACAATCGCGTCACCATTCCCTGCAATGCAGGACTGACTATGCGCCCTACAGTGCTGGCTCCGGATTGTTTATTTAACATACAGGTGTGTCTTTTGCTTGCGATTGGAACAATCCCTAATACTATGCACATGTTCTTGTTGCACTGAGATTGGCTGAATGAAGTTTAGGGAGGGTGTAATATTGCTTTATATTCTTGCTGAATCCATACATACTAGTACCCCCTTGAAAAAGCTGAAGGCGAAACGCGCGTCGGGGTGGTGATTGGTGTGGAGTATCCTGTGGCGTTTGTCAGGGGGTCAGTACTGTGATCTTTAATTGCTGTATTACATTCATTTTTATCATTGCTATTGTATTGTTTCACTGCTGATCCCATTTACTTATGCACTTGCATTTTATACTGCCAGGTTTATACCCCACCTTTTCTAGTATATTTTAATTGTTTTTATACTGTGTGTTGCTAATCATGTAATTTGTGATAATAAGTAAAAGGATTTTCATTATATCAAGTGTGCAATTTTCTGGTTGTAGTACAATCCATAGATATATTGGTTTCATATGTGGAAGGGGAGGAGCCAGACAAGAGGTGGGATTGGCTAGAGGCAGGTAGTGGGTGGAGTAAATTCAGATTCTTGCTATGGGGCCCAGTGATTTCTATGTACGCCCCTGGTGGCAAGACTTGAAAATCGCTGTTCACAGATGTTCTCCATCCAATCTGACTGAGATTGAGTTATTTTGAAAAGAAGAGTGGACAAAATGTCAGCTTCTAGATGTGCAAAGCTGGTAGAAACATACTCCAAAAGACTTGCAGCTGTAATTGCAGCGAAAGGTGGCCCTACAAAGTATTGACTCAGGGGGGTCGAATACAAATGCACCCTACACTTTACAGATTTTAATTTATTAAAAATTTTGAAAACCATGTATCATTTTCTTTTCACTTCACGCATACTTGCTACTTTGTGTTGGTCTGTCACGTAAAATCCCAATAAAATATATTTAAAGGGAACCTGTCATCAACTTTATGCTGCCCAAATAGTTGTCGAGAACCAACATCACAATCATTGCAGACTGGGCCTGGAAAAGAGTCACAGCCACCTGAGAAGAGTCCTGGTTATTCATGAATTCCTGCTCTCCCTGCCCACCTGCTGATGACTGACAGTCTTCTCCCTTTCTCTCTAGGAGAGAACTGCCAATCATCAGCAGATGGGCGGGAAGAGCAGGAGATTAGGAATAACCATGACTCTTCTCAGGTAGATTTGACTCTTTTCAAGCCTTGGGCTGTGATGATTATCATGCTGGTTCTCGGCAACCACTTATTTTAGCTCATCAGTGACACACCGCTAAAAACAGCATTTCTGTCACTAATTTATGCTATTCTCAGTGAGGTCACCATAAAGTTGATGACAGGTTCCCTTTAAGTTTGTGGGTGTAACGTGTGGAAAAGTTCAAGGGGGTGTGAATACTTAGGGAACTTGAACATCTTGAACATGCAAACATTAGATCACTTCTCCCATAGACTCCAATGCATTAGCATTTGAATCTCTAAGAGATTTTCTATGTTTCCATGGAGCCCTGCCACAGGTAGAGTCTCCATAGGGTAATAGCTGCAGTAGCCTTGGATCCTTCACAGGGACCAGGGCTGCCGCAGAGAGCAGAACAGCTCCCCGAACGCTGCTAGGGGGAGCCATTCCACAGCAACTGGCCACGGCATCTGAGCTGTTAAATGTCTGCGATCTGTATTATTGCCGATCGCAAACACTAGTCCACCATACTATGACTAACAGCCCGAAACGCTCAATGGGTGGAAAAGCAGTTTTGAATTTTATGAATGTTAATGAGATCTATCTATCATCTATCTATCCATTATCTATCTATCTATCTATCTATCTATCTATCTATCATCTATCTATCTCTTATCTATCTCATATCTATCTATTGTCTATTTATTATCTATCTTTCTATCTAACTATCTATCTATTGTCTATTATCTATTTATTATCTATCTATCTTTTTATATCTATCTATCTATCTATGTATCTATCTATCTATCTATCTATCTATCTATCTATCTATCTATCTATCACCTTTACTAAAAATGACTGAATTCAATGCATTTTCTCCCTTTATGATGTTTGGTCAATTTATAATGTGACATTTTGCCAAAATAGTGTCTAGTCATGAGTCAATATAGAAAAATCTACAGAAGAATGAGATCCGTGATCTTGTAGCATCAGCTTTCTTGTAATCCGGATGTAAGTCGTAGCGATTGCTCCAGATTTCACAAAGAAGCCTTATAGGGGGTTTTATTGTCTTTCCAGAATGTAGCTGTTAAAGAGACCCTGCCTCAAATCTGTAAGAATGGCCAAACAATGGCCCAGACAACAACCCGGTGAATGGAAAACAGCTCTGGGTCAAGATCCTATTCTCCATCTGCCAGGACACTGTGTTATAATACATGGCCTGACCTCTCCAGCATGTTTAACCTCCATCTGATCAGAATGTTCTCAAGATCCTCCCCACAACAACTGTTCTACTTATAGTGACAAATGCCATTCCTTCACTCGTGGAGAAGGTTCAAGAACCTTTTATTCATATGAGAAAGACATTTGACCTTGTGAACTACCAACTGCTCCTGGGAAGCATAACACCTAATGAGAGCCCATGAGATAGGATAGGCGGTGGCCACCTAGGTCACCAAACACAAAAGATACCCAAATGAGCAGGGATTGTGTGTATAACATCATTCATGTAAGTCAATACAGTCATCACACAGGACGGGTGGGACCTGATATGTGATTGTCCACTGGCCATGAAGTGACAGATTCAATGAGCAATAATTGTATCTATGATGTATATCCGGGAAATCCTTAATACCGTAATTACCTCTGTAGTAAGTAAACCTATATAAATCTAGTTATATATTTTATCTCTCTATATCTGTCTATCTCTCAAATATCTATATATTATCTACTTGTCTATCTTTCTGTCTATCAATTATCTATCTATCTATCTATCTATCTATCTATCTATCTATCTATTCAGGGCCGGCTCCAGGTTCAGGTGGGCCCTTGGGCGATAAAGTCTCAGTGGGCCCCCTTACACAGTGATAACTCTCTGAGTATAGATAATATAGTAGATGTCCCCTGCAGTCCTATGTAACAGCAGAGATAACACAGTGATGGCTATCTGAGTATAGAAAATGTAGTAGTGTTACCTGCAGTCCTGTGCAAAACCACAGATAACACTAGTGCTGATAATGTGGTAGTGTTACCTGGAGTCCTGTGTAAAACCACAGATAACACTAGTGTAGATCATGTGGTAGTGTTACCTGCAGCCCTATGTAAAACCACAGATAACACTAGTGCTGATGATGTGGTAGTGTTACCTGCAGTCCTATGTAAAACCACAGATAACACTAGTGTAGATCATGTGGTAGTGTTACCTGCATCCTTAGTGTGCCTCCCTGTGCCTCTCCCATGGACTCCATGCTGGCGGCGATGTCCCCTCTTCCGTCTTCTTGCCCCCACAGAGCGTCCTGATGCAGCTGCGTCAAGACATAGGAACACTGTGGGCATGGTGACGGTGACAGACACAGGGACAAGGACATAGGGACACAGGGGGACAGATAAGCACACAGGGACAGACACACACAGGGGGACAGACACACAGGGATACACAGGGGACAGACACACACAGAGGGACAGACACACAGGGACACACAGGGGGGCAGACACACACAGAGACACACAATGGGGGATAAATACCTTCAAAAAGACCCTATTTGGGTAGGGGTTCAACTAATAGTTTAACACATTACGCCGCCATTCCTGGCTAAATACCCTGCTTGACCCAAATAACTAATAAAATATAACTTTAAATGATGTCCTTAAAACAATAAAGAAAAATAAAGAAAATGTGAGCTATCCTATCTTTTAAAATTACTGTTGTCTGTGTATATTCAGTACAGCGAAATCACACCATCATGCTTTTACAATGGGACACACACACACACACAGGGGGACAGACAGACACACAGGGGGACCAACACACACACACAGGGACACACACACACACACACACACACACACATACACACACACACACACACACACACACACACACACACACACACACAGGTACAGACACAGACAAACACACAGTTAGGCCTCACCACACTCCAGCCAGGCTCCTCTCCGTACTGGAACACAGCTCTTGGCTCCTCCCCCACTGGTCACATGGGCGATTGCATCAGGAAGGTCCTTTAGCCCGGTAGGAAACTTCACCTACTCTGTTCTCAGTCCTGGGGCCACTCACCCCAGGAGTACACGTCGAAAAAATTGCCTGCACTGCTGGGGTAAGCTGCCCTAGAATCCAGAACATACATTTTAATCAACACCAGGAAAGCGGCTGCAGGAGTGAGTGGGCACAGTGGGCACCCTTAGGAGCAGTGGGCACTTGCCCAGGTGTCCTGGGTGCTGACGCCAGCCCTGTATCTATTATCTATCTGCTTATTTATCTTTTTAAACCTGCTTGTCAATAAATCTATTATCTATCCGTCTATTTCTGTTTACAGTATCTAACAATCATTTATCTTCTCTCTACATTATAGCTAATTATCTACATACCCCATATTTCCAAGCAAATCTATCAGCTATCATTTTTTACTTTTTATCTAAAACAAAAAAAATACCCATTCCATTACTGAGCAGACATATTTCACTTAGTTTCACATTTCACATATATATATTTTTTTTTATTTCAGATGAAAATATTAAGACTTGCTGCAAAAAAAAGCATTAAATAAAAATATAAGGCCGAGCATAACATTATTTATTATTATTATTCTTATGAAAGTGCCATTCTGGCTTCTGTGTTGATGTGGCCACAAGCAGCATGTCACCACTGAAGCCAGTCATTGGCTGGAGCGTTGCATGTGACCATGTCCGTGGCCTACGCAGAGGGACGGACTGGGAACTTAAAGTGGCCCTGAAAATAATACTAAAACTGGCTCCATTTTGTAGTCGGGTCCAAATTGATGGAAGGCGGGACCAGCAATACCATATTTTGGCACATTATACCGCTCCAACAGAGCCAAATTCCACAGTCCATCACAAAATACTGCCAGCAGCACAACATACATCTCCACAAACTGCCACTGGCCGGCTGTGAAGAGGGCTCAGGCGGCCCCCTGGGCATCGGCTCACCAGGAAATTTTCCTGTAAGGTCTATGGCCAATCTAGCCCTGGCCACGTGGATGTAAACAATGCCGAGGCAGCACGGAGGACCGGAGCAACATGGAGCAGGTAAATATGAATCCTCATTTTCAGGGACCATGCCGAAGGATAAAAAAATAATTTTTACCAGAAAAAGCCTTTAAGGTTTCAGTATTTCACACAGAGCAGTGGTAAATGCCCCTGCCCCTAGAATAGCTTTAAAGGGGTTGTCTCATCACAGACAGTATCACAAGGATATGCCCCCATTCTCTTATAGGTGCGGATCCTACCGCTGGGTCCCGCACCTATATTGGGAACGGAGCCCCGCAAGGTGGTGGCTTGAGTACTCCGGTTCTGCCACCACCAAGCTCTCTCCCCATAGAAGTGAATGGGAGCGCACAGCGCATGACCGGCCACCAATCCCATTAACTTCTATGGGCCCAACCGAGATAGACGAGCCAGTGCTTGGCTTTTTTCAGTGACCCCATAGAAAATGAATGGAGGGCGGCTGCGTTATAGGTGCGGTGGGACCCGCGCCTATAAGACAATGGAGGCATATCCTAGCAATATACCCCCATTGTCTAAGATGGGACAACCCCCTTTAAGAATAACAACTTTATACTAACTGGACTATTAGTAGCAAATGTGGGGATGTGGACCAATTTGACCTGTGATGAGATAACTGAGGATTCCTCTTCAATAGGCTATTCCATAGTATTGCCAGGATATCACTTCATGAATTCGCGGAGTTCATCTTTTAGGACTAGGACCTTAATAATGGAGGAAAACGCTTCAGTTTTGTCCCCATTCATTGTCAATGGGGACAAAACAGAACTGAACGGAGTGCACCAGAATGCCTTCCGTTCCATTTGGTTGCGGACGGAATAACGCTGCAAGTATTGTTTTCCTGTCCGCGATGTAGTGCGGAGCAACACGGATCCGTCATGACACACCATGTAAGTCAATGAGGACGGATCCATTTTCTCTGACACAAAAGAAAACGGATCCGTCACCCATTGACTTACAATGGTTTTAGAGATGGATCCGTCTTGGCTATTTTAAAGATAATACAACCGGATCCGTGCATAACGGATGCAGATGGTTGTATTATCATGACGGAAGCGTTTTTGCTGATCCGTGATGAAAAGGCTGGTATGAAAGTAACCTATTATAGCAGGAAGCATTTATGGTGCCACCTCTCTTTTGCTGCCCTAGGCATCTACCCAGTTTGCCTGTATGACAGCAGTTTGTGTTCTATGGCTCGCCGTGTAAGCGCTCCCCGCTCTATCTGTTCCCAGACATTTTGGAATGTCACATAATAACAATGATGAGGGTTACATCAGTGCGGGGTTGGATGCTGTATTTGTGCTGGAGACAGCTGGCTGATATTGTAAGATAAACACGTCTTGGTCTTCTACATTCCCACTCACCAGTACAGTAAAACAAAGCTTTCACTGCCAAGTGCAAATCTGGTTTTTCAAAGGTCTTTCATGCCATGTAATTCCGAATATCTCTAATTATTGTAAATATTTAACTATCAGAATTGGGGACAGACAATAAAGATAATGGGGAGCGCTTTCTGCCTTTGCAGCAGTTTATACTTATGCAGATTTCTTTTCTAAGGGGTAGTGAACCAGTCATCACTGCTTTACTGGCAGACATTAAAAAAACCACCTTTCAATGGCTGCTGAACATAAAAAGCGTACAAACATATCTAAGTGGCAATGAATTTATGGGCGATGTTAAAAGAACCTTTGAAATGCAAAATGAAATGTTTATTTCATTTAATTAAAAAAAGGAGGGGGAGGGTTAAAAAAAGAAAAAAAAACTTGTTTCCAAAGAGGTGTTTTTTCACTGCAGCTCCACCAAGGGACAGCATGAGACCATGACAAAAAGCAGTGAGAAAAAAAAAGACGCCACTCCACTCTTCGCCACTAGGTGTCGCCCAAGCGCTAGGTTTTCCTCCCCAGGACTACTCCTAGGCATTTGCATTTTGCAATGAACATTTTAATAATGTCATGGCAAGAAAAACAATAGAAGCCAGAAGCCCAGCACCTAGGTTTCCTTTTGCATAATTCAATTCCTAGCTGTGCTATATTTAAACCCATACAGACAGTACAAGTGTAGTGCCTCTAAACTAATGCACCCACTAGTTGATTGTTGCTCAGATCCTCTACATTTGCCAGCAACTTGCATTTTTAGCCATAACTGTAAGGCAACCTGATAATGCACAGAAGAGGAGCTCCCTGGGCTGTAAGGAAGATGCATGAGATTTAAAGACGGCCACTAAGATCTAGACACCTTATAGCCAGTATATAGGGTTATTAAGACCCTGCTGGACCCTGCTTTACCCCTCTCTTCCAGATGATATGTGCATGCATGGCATCTACTGACAGATCTGGAAGAGTTTGCTTGCACATTGAATGAAGATTATTTTTTTTCCAATGCAGAAGCTAAAAAAACAGTGTTTAAATAAATTTTAATAAGCATTAGAGGGCCTTCTCCACATTAATCTTGTGTAATTAGAGATATAACACTTGGCAGTTCAACAATCGCTATAGAGGAAAGCTGTATGCAAATGGCCTCTTCACATCTCCCTTCTTTGTGATGCTGTTTGGACTCCGGTTTTTTTATTTTAATGATATGGTGCAACGGGTAACTTAAAATTAATTACAAGGTTCTTGACTAAAATGGGGGAGGCAGCGCTATTAAGAGTGGTTAGGACTGAGAGAACCACCTGCGCCTGGCACTAGTCCTCAGTCAATGGCTGGGGCTGGAGGAGGCTTCTGTGCTGGACTGGGACCTGGGACTCAAGCATCATCTGCTGTGGAGGAGACCAAGGCAGAGACCTGCCAGGAGCAGTGTCCTGCCAGCTGCTGGAAGGTAGAGTATGCCTGCACAGGAGAGGGGACATACTGCAAAATATTGTATTATTAGCAGTATATTACATCTATACAGAGGAGACATTATCTGTGAGGATAGTTAGAGAGATAGATAGATAGATAGATAGATAGATAGATAGATAGATAGATAATGGATAGATAGATAGATAGATAGATAGATAGATAGATAGATAGATAATGGATACATAGATAGATAGATAATAGATATATATGAATAGAAAGATAGATGATAGATAGATAGAAATTGAAATAGATAGATAGATAGATAGATAGATAGATAGATAGATAATAGATATGAATAAAAAGATAGACATATAGACAGATAATAGATAATAGATATGTATGAATAGATGATAGATAGATATAAATAGAAACATAGATAGATAGATAGATAGATAGATAGATAGATAGATAGATAGAACATATAGAGATAGATAAATAGATGATATAACTAGATAGATATATAATAGATAGATAGATATGGAATATACTGAATATCATCTTAGAAATATACAAATTACTACACACATTTCAATCATTTCTAAAATACACTGTACAAATAATAAAAAATATAACATTTTCTACATATTTTACAACTATTTATCACACTGATTTTATTTGATTTTATGCGGTTTTATTAACGTTTTGTAAGATAAATCAGGTTCACTTATGTTAGATTTTTCCAAATAGATCCCATTCATGTTATTGTTTTTCACGATTTTTGTTTTATTTTGTTTATTTATTTTCTCATTTTATATGGCAGAGCCACTGGAATAGTTTTTATTTATTTATTTATTTGTTTTCACCAGATCTGTAGGCGCTCATAACAATAGCATTTTTTTGGTGAGGATATTATTCACGAGGAAAGCCCTTAAACCATACCTGACATGTATACAGAGGTATTCCTTTTAGGAAGCTGAAGTGGATGGAGTTTACCCAGCGATCAGTAGATAGTGAGTAGGTGCACCGGTCAGGCTGAGAGTCCTAACAAAGCTTCTGATTTCCTCTGCTCCATCAGTGATTAATGCCCGTTAATTAGCTCATCTCAGATCTATTATTTACAGCTAAAGGTGGACGAGGGGACAACTCTACAGATCGCTGGGGTCAAGAGAGAAAAAATATATTATATTATTACTATGTATTTATTTATTTATTTATATTTTGTATTATATAGATTTATTTTTAGAATATTAAATGTTATTAAATGTTATATTAAAGGATATTTATTGCATATCTTGTAATTAATGGAAATAACTATATATATATATATATATATATATATATATATATATATATATATATTATATTTAGAATATATTTATTAGAATATTTATATATATTATATCCTTATATACAGCATGTACTTATATATTTAATTCAAAAACAATAAAAATATTTTAGCCCAGCTATTCACACCTCTCTCTCCTGTTACACATGTAGAAACCGTTACTATGCGCTCGTTGCTTCCAGTATTTGCGGTCATTTTTATTTTATTTCATTGCTTATTATTTTTACTCATCCAATAGTATTGCGAATTTTATGGTGCGCTTTTTCTTGTAAAGCAAGGTAACGCAAGGTAAACGCAGGGTGACGCAGCAAAGATCTCAATCGAGCAGACCCTTAATTTACAAAAAGAAAAAAAATGAAAAGCTGTAATAAAGTATCAGGAATAAATCCTTAATTGACATGTTAAACACACTTTACAGTAAGGCATGAAAACAAAATTACAATCTTTGGGTCTTTTCTGTAAAATACAGGCTTCCTGTAAATTCCCTTTAGTGACCCTTAACACCACTCAGCGCCCCCTGAACACAGGCAGTAAATTAACCCTTGGCTGTATATTATCAGCACATATGAGTGACTTTAATGTCACCAAACCATAAAACCTGGAGTGTTCATAAAAAGAGCCTTCATTTCCCTCCAAGAGTAGAAGAGAGAGGAGCCTCACTGGTATCTCTCATTAGCAATGATTTTTTTTTCTAATATATATATTTTTCTTATATATATATATATATATATATATATATATATATATATATATAATCTAAAAGAATATATATATAAAAGAATTTTACCAGAACAGTATTTATTAAAAAGATATGGGACGATTTCCTCTTAAATAAATTCAGCATTAAAATCAGCGGATCTTTCTCTGTGGATGCCTCCTGTGTGATGATGATGATTATTAATCTCTTCTTTATTCCATTGAAAAGAAATAGATTAGGAATGTTATGGAGGATTATTTTTTTATGTCAGACAGATGGAACCGTGCTGTAAAAATGCAAACGTTTTAGCGGTTCTTAGTTTAAATTTTTTTATTTTATTTAATTTCTACTTATTTTCTGGTCTTATTTTTTTATTTTGATTTCTTATTTATTTGTTTATTTTGTAATAAGTCTTAATATTTACCCTCGAAATCTCCTTAAATGAAAATGTGAAAAATAATAGCTTATAGATAGACATAAAAATGACATAGATACATAAATAGATAGATACAGTAGATATATATGAGATATGTAGATATGTAGATAAATAGATTATAGATAGACATGAGATAGACAGATACATATATATATATATATATATATATATATATATATATATATATAATCTATTTATCCTCTATCATCTACTGTACCTACTGTATCTATTATCTATCTATCTATCTATCTATCTATCTATCTATCTATCTATCTATCTATCTATCTATCTGTCTATTATCTATCCCATATCTATCTATCTATCTATCTATCTATGTATCCCATATCTATCTATCTATCTAATTATCTATCTATCTATCTATCTATCTATCCATATATTATAGGTATCTGTATATCTCATATCTATGACTATATGACCTACTTGATTGAAAACAAACAATATTATATCTCTATTTATTATATATATATATATATATATATATATATATATATATATATATATATATATATTCGATAGATAGATATATAACTTTTTTTTTAAGTAGGTCATATCCCTAACACAGAACGGCCAGGTGTGACGTCATTGCCCGGTGACATCATAGGATGAGGGCTATGTGTTTGGTTTGTTAGGCTGCTGATTTGCCGAGTTTTGTCATTTATTTGCAGATATTGACAGGAGTATTAATGGTGTGTTTAGCCCTGGATAAGGCAGGACACAGGCCACATTGTGCATCAGATGTCGTGTGCCTGGAGCTGCTCTATCGATTGAAATAATAGACGCATTATTTTGATTAGTTCTGACATGATGGTTGACTCCTAAATCTCCGGCTGATTGATCCTGCCTGATGTCCAGCCACATGGAGATAATGGGAGTCCTCTTCCTGGAGCCCCGGCCATGGGGAGGCATGGAGTGTGCCTTGGCCGAGTCCTGGGTCCATGTGTTTCCACTTTACACATTGGAGAGACTGCAGCAGACAATAGTGCCAGAGACATCTGGAAATACCAGGAGACAGAGCAGCATGTGTGAGGGAGAGCTGCAGGAGAGAGCAGCACAGTCAGGTCCAAGGCTCGGAGACAAAAGGAGAGGTAGGAAGTCTGCCTGGGTGGATGTGCCGGTACAGTGTAGCAGGCTGGAAGAGGGTCAGCAACCTTCATGTGTGGACGACAGGGGGCGCTAAAGAGGCGGCGAGACTGACTCTGTTCAACAATCTGCCCTCAGGTAGGTAGCACTATCTGGACCCCATCTGATGGGATAAGACTGAATGGACATGGTGCTCCCCGCCTGCAGGTAAGTGATAATGTGATGCCTCAGCACTGAGGAGCTCCTCCAGACTTCACCTCTCCACCACCTCCTCTCTCTGTGGCCCCTTCTATCCACATTCATCAGTCATATCCTTGTCCCCACGTCTTACTAACATTCACCCCCTACAGGTTCTTGCTCCCTCTTTCATTCAGTCTTCACTTTATCTTATTCACTCTCTGCACTGTTTCTCTCTCTCTCTCTCTCTCTCTCTCTCTCTCTCTCTCTCTCATCATCCTTTATTCACTCTCTACATTTCTTCACTCTCTTCTCTTTTTCTCTCTCTCTCACATTCAATCCTTTTTCCTTTTATTCAGTGTCGATTTCCTTCTCTGCCTCTGGTGTCTTCTTTCTTTCTTTCTTTCTTTCTTTCTTTCTTTCTTTCTTTCTTTCTTTCTATTCATCACACATGTCCTTCTTTCTTGGTCTTTCTTTCTCTCTGTCTCTCTCTCTTTCTATCTTTTTTTATTTCTTTCTCTCTCTCTCTATTTCTTTCTTTCTTTCTTTCTTTCTTTCTTTCTTTCTTTCTTTCTTTCTTTCTTTCTTTCTTTCTTTCTTTCTTTCTTCCCCATTCCCTGTCTCTCAGTTTCATCACACATGTATGTCTTTCTTTCTTTCGTTCTTTCTCTGTATTTCTTTCTTTCTTTCTTTCTTTCTTTCTTTCTTTCTTTCTTTCTTTCTTTTCTTTCTTTCTCTATGCCTCATTCCCTGTCTCTCAGATTCAGGACACATTCTTAGTCTCCTCTCTCTCATTTTCTCACTCCCCCCCATACCTGCTCCATCTCCCTGATGACTGTCTCCCCAGTACAGCTGAGAACCTCTCTCTCACACATAGTCCTGTCTCCTGCACCATTGGAGCTGTCTGCTAGCAGTGTTCAAGGGCATCCTGCATGTGTCCCATAGCATGGTCTGGCCACTCTGCCAGATTGCAGAAAAAGTAAAAGGGGAGGATTGAGGATTTAATGGCAGTGAAAGTATTAAGGGGGATCAGAATGAGAGGCAGAGAGGGAAGGAGAGACACTCCGAACATCTGTCTAATGCAGCCAATACAAATGACATTAGTGATATTGGAGAGAGGGAGCTGGAGCTGTGAGCCGGATTACAAGGGCAGAGACAATCCGATTAGACACTGCTCCTCTCCTGCCAGGCACCCTGGAGGGGGAGGGGGCATTAACCCCTTCACTCTCTGCTCACACCTATGTGCAGGGTCTACTCCATCAATATCTATAATTATCTATCTATCTATCTATCTATCTATCTATCTATCAGACATACTGGTAGGGAACTTAGATTGTGGGCTCCAATGGGGACAGTGTGATGCTAATGTCTGTAAAGTGCAACAGAATTTGTCAGAGCTATATAAGTGAGTATAATAATAATAATGTAATCTACCTCTAGCTAACTGCTATCTATCTATCTATCTATCTATCTATCTATCTATCTATCTATCTATCATCTATTTCTGTCTATAATCTATCTGTTAGTCTTCCTTGTTTTCCCTTCTCATTGAAACCACTGGAGATATCTGGTAAGGTTCTGGTTCTGGCTGGACCCTCATCTTCACCTTCGCTGTCTGGTCCTAGCAGGTAAACAAACAGGAAGGAGAAGAATGGAGCAGATGAGGTAATTCTCTGCCCTCACATTGTCCATGTGTCTGGAGGAGAGACCTTTTATTACATCACAGGAAGCCAGTGTGTAGATGGTCGCTGGAGCGTGTGATGGACAGCATGGAGCTAAATATCTCCTAAACTCTTTCTCTGTTTACCAACCTGACCTCCACTGTGAGGGTGAAATGGACCATTCAGATGCATGTGAATGAATACGTCCTCAGCCTGGAGAGGTTAATAGAACATTATTAAGTGTTCTGCTGGGGAGCGGGCCTGGTTCTCTGGAAAGTACAATGCATCAAATGTAGACCGTGATGAGGAAATTATTCAAATGAAATCAATTACTATGAATTTGTCACCAGGGGAATAGCTCCACACAATACATCAGATATCTCCCTGCCTTATATAGTCCTCAACCCATAAAATACAAAATTACCTGTAAATGTATTTCTTTGACTTGTCCTATGAAGATGTTTAACATGTCCTTGAGGAGATTTATAACATACGTCTGTTGTTGGGAAATCTGGGTGGCAACTAACGTGGCCTTGGGTATAGATTCCTGGGGTCTTCAAACATCCATAGAGTCCTTAAAGAGACCTGGTCTGTGTGTCTGCTTAGGCAACAATAAAATTACTTGGAAGAATCTCTGCATGACTACACAGGGTAACTTTAAAGGGGTTGTATCTTCAAGACAACCCAGATGTCCCTTTAAGGTTGTTCACTGAGATTTATATTTTGATGGCCTCTCCTTAGGACTGGTAATGAGTATCAGATCTGTGGGGGTCCAGCTCCTGGGACCCCAGACAATGAGCAGTCCTGGTGCTGGAAGCAGACCCTGATGTACACAGCTATGTCCACCATGTAATGACCAGGGCTGGTTACTGCAGAGCTGCCTGCTCCCATTCTCTTGGATGGAGCTGTGTGGTTCCAGTGCCTGTTTCCAGCACCGGAGCTGGACTGTGAGGGTGCCGGGAGTTAGACTGCCTCCAATCTAATATTGATGACCTACCCTAAAGATAGGCCAGCAATATAAAAGTCTGGGAGAACCTCTTATAATGCATATTGACATCATAGATCGGTTTGCTACTCAAGAACACCTTCTTTGACTTAGAGTTAAGCTGGCCATACTCTTAGGTGTATGTTGACCAAACCTGGGACAGGCTGACCACCTAATTTGCCTAGGGCCTCCAGATGCTCCCCTGATAGAAGGAGATTGGATTGGATTTCAACTGCCTGATTCTTTTGTTCTGGAGGAGATAAGCCATTGCCAAGAGTGTTGGTAGAGGCCTCCTCATCCTCTTCTTACTGAGAACATGTGATTGCTCAATGGACAACTGCTTTATGTGTTCAACTGGCCTAAAAGTATCTACTGCACTTGAATGGTTGTCTTGAAGGGAAATTTAAAGGGGTCCAACAGAAAAGTAAAGTAAAATAGAGGCAGGTGGGGTAGGGGGGTTGATTGTAAAAAAGAAAAAAAAAGTTACTTTCTTTTTGAAATCTGTCACATGTTCAAGGAAGTCACTGCAAAGACGCAGCAGTCACGTCATCACTTCTGGTCCATCAGGGATTGCTAACGGCAGGAACACGATCCATGGTGCTGAAAAGGGAGGGATTTAAAAAAGTCAATGACTCTTTTTATTTTTTTCTTACACTTCCCATCCCCCGCCTCTACTTCGTTTTCCTCATTGGTTGGACAATTCCTTTAAGATTGGATAAATGGTAAGAGACCCCTGACGATAAGCTGATCGCCTGGACAGTTTTTGGAAAAGGAGTTATTTCGATGAGACAACCGTTTTAAGGGTAGATTCAGATGTGGATTCTGCTCCTGAAATCTGTGGTACAATATAAGTGAATGGGGATTTCAAAACCTAGTTCACATGGAGCAGAAGAGTGCTGTGGACCAGTGAATCCTCCTTCTTATGAAATAAGATTGTCACAGCTGATTCATCCTTTGCCACAAATACAGTTATGCAAAGGGGAATCTCCCAAGCAAGAGAACCATCTCACCAGCGCCACCTATTGGAAGTGGCTCCCTATGAGTCCCAACAAGCCTTGGGGTTTGACAAGAGAATATAGCCAAGCTAGATAGTCATCTATAGACAGCTGTTTCAGGGTGCTTGCCCTCATCAGTATGGAGTAAGATTCCAGCTGGCTGTGTACGACGCCTTGAACACGGCTTAGGCAGAGAATCTCCTTAAAGATTAAAGTCCTGTAAGGAGACTGACCAGAAGTATTCCATTGTATGGCAAAAGTCATATTTCGACTCATAGGTAGCCACTGCCAAGAGGTGGCGCTAGTGAGATGGTTCTCTGTGCATATTTCCCATGGAGCATTGCTAATAAGTCTACCTACCATGGAGTACTTCAAGTGAGTCTCCATCCAGGACTGGTCTTTTTAAGGAGATTCAGCACCTTGCCTAAGCATCCAATACCGTGAAATCCAGGGTGATTCTGCAGCTCAATCTGCTGTAAATTCTCTGTGTAGCAAAAGCATAGCTTTTGCAGAATTGCAGCAGATTTGTGGTGTGATCCGTGGTGGAAATATTCTACTATATAAGTACTTTCTCTACCCTGAGTAGTTTAAGAAAGATGGATGACAATGCCTTCAGTGATGACTACATCCATTGTACGTCACCCAGCTTTACCAGAAACAGAAACACGCCTGTTTTTTCTAAAATGCTGTATCAAATTTTGAAAAACGTGACACAAAAGGATGACTTAAGATTGATATTTACTGAGAATATTTAGATTTCTGGGGGAGGGGGGGTTGATTCAGAACTAGGGGAACAGTCTGTATTAGATGAAAAATGAAACCAAAAAGTATATTATAGAATAGGAGTAAATTCTTTCTACACTGAATAAATATCTATGACTGACAACAAGTCTTGACATCTACGTCTCAATAATTCACACCAAGCCGAATACGGCTGCAAGACTTGGACCCTCCCCCCTCCCCCTTCTCCACGTGATTTCTCTAGACCGGTCTTAGATTACAACAGAGCCCTATACAGATGGAACAGGACTAATGGTGTCACTTAAAGGGGTTGTCCCATGAAAAATATTGTACAGTTTTCAAACCAGCACCTGCATCTGAATACTTTTGTAATTGCATGTAATTAATAATTTTGTATAGCTACTGAGTTATTCAATAAAAAGTATCTGTATAGTACAACATAATTCCTTATTTCTTTGACCTGCTCACTGAGAAGGCCGCACATGCTCAGTTTCATCCTTTAACTGCCTCCTGAGCTGTGATAGGGAGAGCTGAGACACGCCCCCTGAGTTGTAATAAGTAGAGCTGAGACACGCCTCCTGAGCTGCAACAGAAAAGACTCTCCCCTTGAGCTGCCAGCTTGATAAATCTAGCAGAGCAATGAATGAGGAGATCTCTGGATCCATGTGAGGTACAGGGCTGGTTCTAACTTTGTTAGAAAAAGGTTGCAATGTACTATATGATGTCTGATTTTCATTTTTTACATTATTCATGGGATAACCCCTTTAACTGTTTGGTGCTACACATAGTAGTATGTATGTGTACATGGTGTTTAGTATACATGTGTAGTGAGTGTATGTGTGGTTTATTTATGTGTGCTATATGTATGATGAATTTGCATGTATGTGTGGTGTGCATGTATGTGTTCACTTTGTGTTAGTATATGTGGTATATGTATGGTGAATTTATATGCAGATGTGATGTGTGTGTCAGTATGTGATTGGTAAAGGTGTGCATTTTTGGTGTGTGTAGGCATTTGGGGGTCATTTACTAACTGATATACATCAATTTTCCCCGCTCAAACACCATCTAAAAAAGGGGGACATGGTGTGGGCGGGGAAGGGGGTGGTCGGCCGGCCCGTCTCATCTATCATTTTCTACACCTGTTTTAGGCGTAGAAAATGTTGAAGCTGGAATAAATTTAGACCAGAGGTGGATGCGCTGAAGTTATGTAGAGGCCGGCACCTATACATCCACCGCTAGCCCAGGGGTTATTAAGATCGGCATCTAAAACACTGCTTTTAATAAATGACCCTTTTTGTATGTATATGTGGTATACAGTATGTATAGTGAATTTCTACTTATCTGTGGTGCCTGTGTGAATGGTAAATATTTGATGTGTGGAGAGGGTTTTTATGGTGTATTTATGTTTGCTATGTGTGATGTATGTTTGGTGGTGGGGTTTATGTGTACAGTGCACATGTGTGGTGGATGCATAGTGCATTTTGTAATGTAAGTGGTGTGTGTCATAAATGTACGGTGTGTATGTGCAGTGTGTGTGCACTATGTGCTTCTTTTTATCAGAAAAATAGTAGCTTGCCATAATGATCTGCAAAACACCATTAAAGGGTTTCTGTCACCAGAAATGACCCTATTAAACCAAGTGTCATTTGCAATGAGCAAATGACACTTGATGCCAGTAATGTTACTATTATAGTCCTCAGTAACGCCGTTTTGCTAAAAATTACGATTTTATAATATGCTAATGACCTCCCCTAGGTGCAGTAGGCATGAACCTGCACCTAGGAGAGGCCGTAATTATGCCTCTTACCACGCCCCCGGTCGCGCTGATTGACAGGGCCGGGCAGCCAGCTCTTTCGGCTCCCGGCCCTGTACGATCCGAAATCCCGCGCCTGCGCAGTAATGAAGCCGGGACCCGGGCGGGCGCCGGCTCTCAACGCACGCTGATCCCGCGCCTGCGCATTGCGATCAGCGCGCCTAGAGAGCCGGCGCCCGCCCGGGTCCCGGCTTCATTACTGCGCAGGCGCGGGATTTCGGATCGTACAGGGCCGGGAGCCGAAAGAGCTGGCTGCCCGGCCCTGTCAATCAGCGCGACCGGGGGCGTGGTAAGAGGCATAATTACGGCCTCTCCTAGGTGCAGGTTCACGCCTACTGCACCTAGGGGAGGTCATTAGCATATTATAAAATCGTAATTTTTAGCAAAACGGCGTTACTGAGGACTATAATAGTAACATTACTGGCATCAAGTGTCATTTGCTCATTGCAAATGACACTTGGTTTAATAGGGTCATTTCTGGTGACAGAAACCCTTTAAATAGAGAGATAGTTAAAAAAAATAGAAAATCAATGCACTATAATTCCTAAAAACGACATGCATGGATATGGTAAGTGCTATAAGCAAACACTGCCCCATCCTGGTCTGTTATCCCTAAAGGGAATGTGTCATCTGAAAATGACCTACTGTTTAAATCACTTTTATATGTTTAACATATATTTATAAATAATTTGTAATATTTTTAATCTTCCATGTCACTTTCTATATTTAGACTAAAACCAAAAATTCTGAAGTTTTTGCACTAGCCGCTATGTCTAATAATTGGCCTCACTTCTTGGTCTCTACAGATCACTTTACAGCAGTTATCTGCTTGTCTGTCATTCTAATCCTGCCTGTAATGAAATCACCTCTGTGTACAGACAAGACAGGATCCACCATTCACAATGGGTGATTGTCAGATCTTATCTATTCTTTCCTTGTACAATGACCTCTGTACAGGTCACAGAGCATGACCAGAAAACTATCCTATAGACATCAATGCGGTCCCCTCCTGACTGTTGTGTCTATGGACCACGAGGGCTGCCGTAAAGCAATTTTTTGTAATGCTTTGTAAATGCTGTTAAGAAGAGCTCAGGCAAGATAGCTGCCCTCCATCATTATGTTCAGTAAATAGAATAAAAAAACCTGCAATCAGAAAATAAAAACAGATAAAAAGGAGACGTGCTACTATCTCGTTTAACTGGCAGATAACATTTTTGGCGACATATTTCCTTCAATTTATCCCTATCTGTCAGACACAGTATGCTCTCTATGAGCTAAGGTGCTCAGTCAGCTCAGCCCTAGTTGTAGAAAGTGACCGTCCCCTTTTACTAGTACTTCACTAATGGGCAGCACTATCTATCTATCTATCTATCTATCTATCTATCTATCTATCTATCTATCTATCTATCTATCTATTTGTTATCTATCTATTTGTTATCTATCTATCTATCTATCTATTTATCTATCTATCATATATCTACTAATATACTAAAATCTTAAAATGACATATGACCTAAAATGACCTAAACTTCATTGTGACTTTATTACCATGATAAAAAATAAATAATATCTATCTATCTATCATATTAAAATCTTGACATATGACCTAAAATGACCTAAACTTAAAAAAAAAACTAAAGTGAAAAATAATATTTGCACAATGGTATAATGATATCTTAACATATGATTACTGATTAGCAATATTAATTTTATTAAAACATTTACTACAATGCATGTAACACAAAATTTATTGAAGGGAAACTTTAAAAATAAAATTGAGTAGCATCATAAAGAAGTATAATTTTATTTTTTTATTTAATTGCTTTTAGTGTTTCAAAATTTTTAACAACATTACTTAAAAAAAAGGTCAGACATTACACCATCATAACGTTGTCACAGATATTTTAGCAGACAGTCATTATTTGACCAATGCACCTAAATATATGCTGGACATTACCGAGGTAAAAAGGGACTAACGATAAAAGGCCATAGGGAGGGGAAACTTGTGACTATGATTTAATATTTTAATTTAAAAAAGATGTCCTAAATAAAGCTGTGATTTTTGGTGAAGATCATGAACTTTTTGACAACTTAATATTCACTTTGCATTATTTGCTGGATTCACCAGTTTGCACAGTTTTCTCCTGTCTGGCTTTACCCCTCAGCCTGCAGCCCACGATGACAAATGAATTTCTCACGCATAGAAATGTACTAAAAAACTATCATTCAAAAAGTTCGGAGCCTGCTTAAAACATTGCTGCTTTTTATCCTTAGTCATCCTCAAGTTACAATGTATGTATCATGATAGGACCTGGGGAGAAAACACGGACCAAGTTAAGTCCTTGTTGTGCTGGTGTTTTTAGCTCTGTTTGTTAATTATGGAAATTTTACAATTTTGGGGACAATTTTGGAAATAGATAAAATAAGAAAAATAATGTTTATATGATCTCTAACACTTCTACCTTCCAAGATGTAGTGAGAATCGTAATTTTCCATCAGCTACAGTAGATAACTACTGCTTCAAGGCCCATCACTTCATCTTATTATTCCTTCTACACCATAATTGCCTCAGTCTTTCTAAGCAAACATTGAGCTCATTTCCAGTAGTGGCCACTGACGAGGTTTACATGTCCAGTCATCAGTCACACAACAGGTGTACCTAGTGTCTACCATACATCTATATATTACACTAGTAAATATACTGTACTATACTGTCATTATATAGCGCTACAACACAGCTCTTTATTAGATTTTATTTATTTATTTAATAGTCATTTATTTTACACTAGATTCCTTTTGTACATATGAATTCAGGTCTACTTACTGTAGTGCCTTAACACTGATGGGTTCATGTATCAGAACCGTATCATTATTGTATGCACTTATATAGCGCTACTATATCAGAGAAAACGTGGCCATAACAGCAAATTATATGCTTTTTAATGCAGTTATTGTATTATTCAGTTATTCTTTACTATATGTACTTTATTATACTATAACATGTCATACCTTTTTAGGCCTTATACTATACTCTGTCTTATTATACTACAATGTGCTATAGGATAGTATACTTTATGATACTAAACATTACATATTATACCTAATTATACTATTATTATTTACTTTAAAGAGCCATTAAATTCATGGTGCCGTACATCCAGCCGGGGTTACACAAATATAAAAATATAATAGACAACTAACTATTAACAGACTGGTACAGAGGGGTAGAGGACCCTGCCCACAAGAGCTTACAATCTATTTAATTGTTGTTTTTACTAGACCTTATTTGACATCCATCTTTATTCTGTTTTGTTTGGTTCTATATTATAATATACTTTTGTAATTCTACTAACCTTAACTAAATACTATGTTTTATTACTTACACTGTACTCTGTGCTATTATATGCTCCACTATTGTCTTCTGATTTTTATTGTATTACACTATATTTTATATATACTATTTATTGTTTTATTGTATTACGCTATACTATTATATACTTCTGTGATATTACTTATCAGTAACGCTACAAATATTATATTATTGTATATTTTGTTGTTTTACTAAACTATCCTATACTTTTTCATACTACATTATGCTATATATACTCTGCTATGTTATACTTTACATGTTATATTTTAATATGTTTATTTCCATCATATTATGGGATACTATAATGTACTGTACTATAAATACTGAATAACATTAGATGACATCTGTTACGGTATATTGTAGATTATGCTATGTGTTGTGCTGTATATAACATTCAGCCATGATGAGGACCTCTATGGTGCAGACCTCTGTGCCGCTGATTCCTGTAGGCTATAGATTTGGCTATAGTTTCACTCTTGCTGTTTACACACATTTACACGTATCAGTCTCCACTCGCTCTGTCTTGGAGAACACCCTGCCCCCCTTTGTCTCTCGTTTTTTCCATCAGTCATTCGCTCTCACTTTACACTACTGTATCTCATTATTTTCCCAGAGAACACGGCTAAACATTGCATTCTGTTCTTCCAGGCAAAGCACTGACAACCTGACAATTTTCATTGATCTCATCTTGAAGTCTGGGCCAGAATGATGTATTCATCGCCTAAGTTTTATTATACGGAAACCCTCATTTAGGATAATTCTCATTAATGAGCTGTGAAATATTCATACATGGAATTGTCTTTGTGCTAGGCCTTATTAAAAACTTCAATAAAGTTAAAAAAGCATAATTCCCTGTTGTCCTTTTGTGTAAAGTATATCTGATTGTTTATGTTGAGTGCCCACTACACTTTTATACATTACCGTGCCCATAGAGGGTGTCCCCTCACTGTGATTTTTTACCCGACCAAACCTCACCGCCAAGACTTTTGTATGTGTTGATTAATGTTCATTGCAGCATATAGATACTTAGAATAGCAGTTTGTCAAATGCTCATTTAGTCGAAAACTACTACTCCCATCTTCCCCATGCATAAGCACACATGACTGAGCATGCTCATGTTTCCAGTGAGGAGAAGGGCTTATCTCCCATTATAGATTTTATTGAAATCCAACATTCCCGATGCTCTTTTCTTAAACATTTGCCATTGATTAGTTGATTAGATTGAGGGACCCTCGTCTCCTATTCATCCCACAGTGGACCCCTGAGTTCAGTGTTGGACTGGACAACTAGAGTACCAGAGGATCCTTTGGTAGGCTCAGGCTCTGACAAAACAATGTACTCCTAACAGTGATGGCTAACCTCTGGTACTCCAGCTGTGATGAAACTACGACTTCCACCATTTAATTCTATGGAGTTCTGAGAACAATGAAGCAAGTATACATCTTGGGAGTCAAAGTTTTACCACAGCTGGAGTGCTGGATGTTAGCCATCACAGGACTAGGGTGTCTGAGGCCAAGCAGAAACTTTCAGCTGACTTTAGAGTTGATCATTTACCGGTAATGTCTATTTCTAATGAAATTAAATTAAGGAGTGGATATGTGTATGTTCTGTATAGACCGATTGTGGGCCCTCAAAACTATTCTCTCTGGTGTGCCCAAGGAACCCCAGTCAGATACTGGAACTGGCTGTGGTTGGGAGTAATTATAAGGAGTTAAAGATAAGCATAAGTACAGCCCATAATATGTGCATAGACTTCAATGACCAAACAAATGCCAAAAGAGTATTTTTTGGCATATGTTTAGCCAGTATATATCATGATACAGTAACTTTGGGACCCATTGCTGTAGGACCTCAGTTTACATGAGCACCATGCTGAATCTATTGGAGATATCTACTTAGTAAGGACAAGATGTGTACAGTCTCCTAGCCATGGGGAGAACACTCGTAAACTGATGCTAGAGAGTACATATAAACCAGCCATGACCCCACAATCAGAGTCCCTAAGGAGCCCTCAATAGCAGATGTGTTCTGTATAAACTGATGGCGGACCCTCAAAATTATTCTCCCCGGCGCACCCAAGGAACCCCGGTCCAACCCTGGCTGTGGTTGGTAGTAATTCTAAGGAGTCGAAGATTAGCATGTGTACATATATGCATAGACTTCAAGGGCCAAACATGCCAAAAGAGTATTTTTTGCCATATTTTTATCCAGTATATATCATGATACAGTAACTTGGGACCCATCGATGTAGGACCTCCACTTACTATCTATCTGGCTGTATCTACTTGGTAAGGACAAGATGTGTACAGGCTCCTAGCCATGGAAAGAATACTAGTAAACTGAGGCCAGAGAGGACATGTAAACCAGCCATGACCCCACAATCATGGTCCCTGAGAAGCCCTCAATGGCAGATTCTTAAAAGAAGAACTAGATGATTCCCATTATTTATATACAGTATATCTGTATAATTCTGGAAATCCCTTTAAGAAATGTTCCCAGCTGTGATCTGCTAGGGCTACTTGTGAACAAAGAATACCATGTCATGTTTTCTTGATCAGTAGCTGCTACAGAAGAAGAGTCTGGTGTTTGCCTGAGGCGCTCAGGCTGAATCTCGACTCTCCCTAAGGCTTGTACATTGCAGATTACTCATCACTTAGGTTTTATTCATTGTCTTTGCTCTTTGTGTTCGTTTCTTCTCCTTTTAATAACTTTACAGGTCTCCATTTATTTTTAAGGCCATGACAATGGACATCACACCAGCCAAAACAATGTTACAATCAAAGCATCTGGGGAAAGTACACAATTTATTCCTGGGCCCAAAGCCCAAGTAAATCAATTCATTTGCCCACAGTCATAAGTAACGCTGACACTTTCAGTACGTGTGAGCTGTCCCGGTCAGCTTTCTAAAGTGATTATTCTGCAGTTCTTTATATAGAACATTTTCAAATGACACATGCAGATCCTAAACACGGATTATTTATTATAGCTGGTGTATCAGGTGCTGAAGAAACCAGGGGCCTGCAGAAGCCTCATTCATTTCTGGATCAATTGGGGTGAACACAAACAAATTTGGGAGCTTCATACTGTAGCTTGGTTTCTCTATTTTTCAGGTCTAATAACTATGTATAAATATATCAGAGGTCAGTACAGAGATCTCTCCCATCATCTATTTATCCCCAGGACTGTGACGAGGGGATATCCTCTGCATCTGAAGGAAAGAAGGTTTGTACACAAACATAGAAGAGGATTCTTTACGGTAAGAGCAGTGAGACTATGGAACTCTCTGCCTGAGGAGGTGGTGATGGTAAGTTCACTAAAAGAGTTCTAGAGGGGTCTGGATGTATTTCTGGAGGGTAATAATATTACAGGTTATAGTTACTAGAGATGGGTCGTTGATCCAGGGAGTTATTCTGATTGCCTGATTGGAGTCGGGAAGGAATTTTTTTCCCCTAAAGTGAGGAAAATTGGCTTCTACCTCACAGGTGTTTTTTGCCTTCCTCTGGATAAACTTGCAGGATAACAGGCCGAACTGGATGGACAGATGTCTTTCAGCCTTATAAACTATGATACTATGTTACTATGTTTATTTTCAGATAAATTAAATATATATAACTATATGCTGTAGTATTGGCATTTGGGTACCTTCAGGTATAAACAAGTCTTCAGAAATGAACAGTACAAATGATTATAAGAAACATTGTAATATATCTTATTAAATAATTATGCCTCCCCCTGGGCATCTTAGGCTTCTTTCCTCTTCTTTCCCTTCACTCTGCCTCTTATCTTTATTAGCTCCTATCTCTGTCTCCAGCCTCACACACAAAAGTCTATGGAGATAGGAGGAGGGTTGAAGAGGCTGCTGCCAGCTAGTATGTGATTTACTGTATTACCTCACTCTGAATAATGGTTGAGTCCTATCCTACTAGATATAGTAGAGTCAAAAGTGCTATGTGTAGCAGAGCTAAGAGACTGAAGTTTGTTTATCTCTTATCCAGTGGCCTCTTCTTCTCTCCATAGACTTCAATGCAGGGAAGAGCTAAGCAGCCTGATAAAAGCAGGTAGAAGCAAGCATTTTTCTTGCTGGGTAATTCAAAGAATGGTGTGAAATGATAGGCTCGGTATTCACAACTAAGCATATAACACATTTTATTAACATGAAAAGACACACTATCTATTCATGTTTTATCAGTACAGTAAAAATTTGGAAGGAGCTCCATTGGTGACATGGCAGATGTCTAGGAGCTAGTCCAGTTCTGTCCAGATGTCTTCCAGCATTTCTTTACCTTTCTTTATTTTGCACCGTTCTTTTTGAATCTCCCAGTATTACAAAGTTTCTTACATTCACATGCACTGTTCATTTATGGAAAGGTATGCTCAAAGGGGTTGTCTCACTTCAGCAAGTGGCATTTATCATGTAGATAAAGTTAATACAAGGCACTTACTAATGTATTGTGATTGTCCATATTGCTTCCTTTGCTGGCTGGATTAATTTTTCCATCAAATTATACACGGCTCGTTTCCATGGTTACGACTACCCTGCAATCCATCAGTAGTGGTCGTGCTTGCACACTATAGGAAAAAATTCCAGCCTTTCTGGTGGTTGGGACCATTGGAGCTCACATAGTCCGGTGCTTTTGTTATAGTATGCAAGCACGACCACTGCTGCTGGATGACAGGGTGGTCATGACCATGGAAATGAGCAGTGTATAATGTGATGGAAGTCCAAGATGTGGCCGGTACTGTTAAAGGAAATGTTTCACTAAATTTAGTGACACATCTCCTTTTTTTCTAATCTGTTTTTATTTTCTGATTACAGATTTTTTTTATTCTATTTCCTGAACATAAAATCTTGCCATGCCATCTTGTTTGAGCTGTTGTTTACAGCATTAAGAAAGCATTAAGAAAATTGCTTTATGGCAGCCCCAAGGTCCATAGACACAATGATCAAGAGGGGACCTCATTGACTTCTATGGGAGAGTTTTCTGGGCATGCTCTGTGACCTGTGCAGAGGTCATTGTGCAAGGAAAGAAGAGATACGTTCTGACAATCATTTATTGTGAATGAAGGATGTTGTCTTATCTATACACAGAGGTGATATAATTACAGGAAGGATTAGAATGATAGATAAGCAAATAACTGCAGTAAAGTGATCTGTACAGACCAAGAAGTGGCACCTATTATTAGGCTTTATGGCCAGTGTGAAAACTGCAGGATTTTATGTTTTTTTTTAAATATAGATACTGACATGGAAAATTAAAATTAACATCACCAAAAATTTGTTAAAAAATATGTCAAACATAAAATCGTTATTTAAACAATAGGACATGTTCTTTAAGACGGGGCATCTTTTGACACTGTAATGGTGACTGTGGCTGACACTAGAGGGGACAAGAGGATAGTTTTAAAAGCAGTATTTGGAGGCATATGGCTGGTATGTTCATGTAGACATCTATTATTGTGCCTGTGTATGCCAGCTTCCATGTACCCCCTCACTGGCAAAATGCTGCTTAGGCTTTTTGAATTAGCACAAACACAAGATGGAATATTTGGGGGAGCAGGATCTGGATGTAATGTGCCAGCAGCCTGTGCAACCATCATTATCAGCCACTTGGTTGCTATGGATAAAATATAACTTGACACCAACGGCAAACATCTGGACATAAAAATGATAAGACGTGGGGTCATTAATCAAACTGGTGTGAAGCAGAACTGGCTTAGTTGCCCATAGCAACCAATAAGATTCCTCCTTTCATTTTTGACAGCTCCTTTGGAAAATGAAAGGTGGAATCTGATTGGTTGCTATGGGCAACTAAGCCAGTTCTACTTTACACCAGTTTGATAAATGACCCCAATTGTGTATTCCAGCCCTGTTATCTCCAGTAACATGATCACACAGGTCACTGCCATCCACAGGATCATCATATTAATCTTCTGCTGCTGTCATGGTTCACATGGTATAACTACATGGGATCCTGTTCCTTCCCACTTCATAAGGCTAAATTCATATCAACATTTAGAAATCAAGTAAGCTGTTTTGGCAGATGAACACCTTGCTGGAGTCCACTGTATCCGGCATAGCCAGATGATGCCGAGAATTTCCAGATCCCCATTGACTACAATGGGATCCGACTGTGATCCTGTTGTTTTCAGGCATAAAAGCTGGCTTTGGGCTGGACAGGACAAAAAGTCCTGCATCAATATCAGATTGGGGATGGTCCACATGCCGGCAGCCCTGCCGATCAGCCGTTTTAATAAACTCCAGTGCTGGAACCAGGCAGCAGAACTACACAGCTCCATACACCGTATAGTGGCCGTGACTGGTTACTGCACGCTGCTCCTAATCACTTGAATGGCAGTAACTAGATAAGGTCTGTACACAGTGTTCAGAGTTATGTAGTTCTGGTGCCTGGTTGGGGTGCTGGAGCTCGATAAAACAGCTGATTAGGCACCACCAATCTGATATCAATGACCTATCCAAAGAATAATTAATAATCGATAAGTGAGTCCTTGAAAACCCATTTAAACAAGACTTTGGGTGGTCATAACCATAAGAAGTTCTCAGTAACACCTATGGTCCATGAAACATATTCTCAGCCTTAGAGCCTCTAGTGCCAGGAGTAATAATGTGGAAAATGAATAATAAGTAGGGATGAACGAACCTGAACTGCCAAAAGACCTGCGATGTGCACGATGATGTCACAGGGCTCTCCCACATGGTAGCGTCATTGCACACATCGCAGGTCCTGTTCAGTGAAGATAGAAGAAGCTGCTGCAGCGCGATCAAGTGGATGAGGTGAGTTGTTGTTTTTTTAACCCCTAAACGGCCATATTATTTTGCATTTTGTCTTAAAGGGGTTTTCTGGGAGTTAACTACTGATAACCTCAGGATAGGTCATCAGTATCTGATCGATTGGGGTCCGACACCTGGGACCATCCCCCCCATCCCGATCAGCTGTTTGAGAAGGCACCGCGGCTCCTGTGAGCGCCGCAGCCTTCTCTCAGCTTTTCCTAGGCCAGTGACGTCACATTCATCTGTAACGTGGCCTAGGAGCGGCTTAGCCCCTTTCAAGTGAATGGGGCTGAGCGCGATACCAAGCACAGCCGCTGTACAATGTGTGGTGCGGTGCTTGGTAAGCTGTGAGAAGGTAGCGGCAGTGTGAGTCCCGGGTGTCAGACCCCAACCGATCAGATACTGATGACCTATCCTGAGTATAGGTCATCAGTAGTTAACTCCCGGAAAACCCCTTTAAGAATGTTATTATTTTCCAATATAACCATGTTATATAACAGAAAATAATAAAGTGAAGTTTGGGTCCCCATTGACTACAATGGGGTTCGGGTTTGGGATCAAGTTAGGGTCCCAAACTCAAACTTTGACCTGAACTTCATCCTAACCCGGTGAACTCAAACTTCCATGGGTTCGCTCATCCTTAATAATAAGTTATTTTTAAAGAGCATTTGACCCTATCAAACCACATATAAATCCTGGTAGAGTTCTCCCAGCTAATTAAAAAACAAATGTTTCTTCTCCCGATCTATTGCACATTTAGGAAAATATTGTTCTTAAACCAAAATGCAAATTAGTTCTTACGTGCATCGAGGATGAGCCCAAGCCAAGCCTTAGCTCCTCCTTTCTGCGTTTCATGACACTCCCTCCTCCTCTCGATTGACATGGTCAGGCCCTAGGGCACAGGGTGGAGTGTTTTGGAAAGCAGATAATAGGAGGCTACAGCTCGCCTTCAGTGCACTCAAGGACTAATTTTTCTCCTAAATGCTGCAACGGATCAGGGAAAGAAAGGTTTGATTCTAATCAGCTGGGGAAACCCTACCAGGCATAGGGTTGCCAGCCAAACCCTCTGATTTTGGCAGAATTGGTCAGCCATCTCATGTTTATGGGGATGTCCTGGCTTTCCATGATTTTTCAGATGTTGTGGAAAGAAGGACCAGACTGTTGGCTTTCAACATGCCCAATCCTTTTGTTCTTTGGGGAGTTAAGCCACAAATAGACATCTCTGGTAGTGGATTAACCCCCGCATCCTATTCAGAACACATGCAGGCATATGTCTGGGGGGCACATTAAGAGGAACAAAGTGTATCACAAGCCAAATCTGAAATATATATACCTGCCCCCCACCTAGCATGTGCAGTTTATAATACTGATGTTTTAGGTGGCTGAGGGACCATTATGACCTCGGTTGTGGTGACATGGGTGCGAATACTACCTCTGCTATTCCCATTTCTTTATATACAATGACTAATTCAAATTAATGATGGAGGAAAGAATGTAAATGGGTTCAGGCCTTTTGACTTTCCTGAAGAGCGCCGACTTAACGTAAGTGATATTTAGCTGACTTGTTACTAAATGACGTCATTCGCCGATGACTGGAGATGAGCTGGGACAAGACAGAACATGCTGAGGCAGAACATTTTCCATCGAGCTTCTGATTGAGATTATATTATATCCATATTGTTTAGCTATCCTGGAGTTGCTGGCCTTATGGAAGGATTTTCCAGGTGGTTGCTCACGGTAAAGTTTCCACAAGACGCCAGAATGGGATGTGAGTGCGTGACAATTCTGTTTTAAAACACATTTTCTTATTTAAATATTAGCCCCTGAGAAGCCATTTTCGTCCAGGCAGTAATACACTACAGGCCCTCCACTTCCATATTGAGATTCAGGAGGTAGAGGAAAAATTCCTCCAGTTTGATAGAAGTGAGTCACAGAAGGATCATATCTTCTGTCACACTGTACAGCTGAGTGTTTTAAAAGAATATTTTGGACATATTTTAGAACAAGTGTAAAGCAGGAGCAGACATGCCATATATGTAGCCTGTACAGCTAGACAAGGGCCCGGTTGGCGAGGGGACCACCACCACAAGATCCAAAATTCCACGTTGATTAACCAGCACTTAGAGGCAAAGGCCCCTATTGGTGTCTTTTTACATGGCCGAGGGGCTATTTATGCATCTGCACCACCTATAGCTATGCCCTGCCAATGGTAGGATTTTTTCCTATGTACATACAGTATGCTGACTAAGTGCAATTTTTTTCCCACTTGGAATACGGTACGTTTGATCAAAGAGAGAATTCATTAGTTAAAAGGTGAAAAATAAAAAAAATTCTTTGTATGTGTAATAAGAGAAAATACAACAACTTTTTTATCTTTCAATAAAATTTTGAATGTGGTTTTGTTTTTGTTTTTTTTGTCTTGTTCTTGGCGTGTCTTTGTCATAATTATTTTGTAGGCTGCTTAAAGCCTCATGAACCTGACCGTTGATTGGCCATTCCATGCATTGAGGACCACAATTTGTGGTCCCCAATGCATGGGCAACATCCATGCAGATTCTGCAGACAGATCCAGACCCATTCAACTTGAATGGGTCCATGGTCCGTCCGCACAGCAAAAAAATAGCGCATTCTCTACTTTTTTGCGGTGCGGAGGCACGGACAGAAACCTCAATCAAGCACTCCGTGGGTCTTCTGTGGGGTTCTTTGCCTCAGTTCCACACCAGGCCTTCAAGTGAATGGGTCCGCATCCGTGATGCGGGGTGCACACGGCCGGTGCCCACATATTGTGGACCTGTTGTTTGCGGTCTGCAAGATGGGCACGGCCGGGCAACAGCACGAGGCCTAAATTAAAGGTTTCTTGAAAGGTTTCTTGGTTATTAGGGCAGATACAATACTGACACCTCCTGCTTTTATCAGCCTAATTTCAGCTTTGCTGTGTAGCTTGGGACAGAGTCAGCAGAGCCAACTCTATTACTATTGGATGTATTTGTATATCAGGAGTGTAATAATATTACAGGTTATAAATACTAGATTTTTGGAGAAGGGTCATTGATCCAGGGAGATTTTGTAGTTTACCCAATTGGAAGGAATTTTTTCCTCTGTAATGAGGAAAATTGTCTTCTACCTAACATTTTTTTACCTTCCTCTGAATCAACAGCATAACAGGCTGAACTATGTTACTATGTAACTTACATGGTGTACTTTTTAAACCATGCACACAGATATGGTTCTGTATACTTCTCCTGTTATTAGCTGTCAGAAATTACACATACTCAGCTGGACCGTACAGGTAATAGAGGAAAATCAGAGTGTGCCTCATTTTCCAAGTAAAAAAGTTTTTAAAACATTGACAATAAGCACATTATATCTCTTCAGACTTAGGCCAAATAATCAGTGTTTAGTCAGTGTTTCATCAGTGATAGTGAGCCAAAACCAGAAGTGGAGGCTACACAGAGATGAGGTATAATGGAATGATTTGCTCCTGTTATGTGTTTTTGACCCGCACCTGGTTTTGGCTCACAATCACTTAGGCCTCGTCCACATTTCCGTTTTTCACTGATGTGTGCTGTCCGCATTTTTCACGGACACCACACGCACCCATTGATTTAAATGTATCTGTTCACATATCAGTATTTGTTTTCTGACCGTGGGTCAGTAAAAAAATCACGGGGACATGCACTACTTTGATTCGTGATGCGGACCAAGCACACCTATTGAAGTCTATGGGTCCGTGAAAATCACTGACACACATCCGTGTTGTGTCCGTGATGCGTCCGTTTTTCACTGATGACTAATAGGAGATTCTTTGGAAATCAATTTTCAGCTGAGCAACGTCAGTGAAATACGGATGCCACACGGATGGTAAAAACTAACACACGGACCAAACACGGATCCTTCACGGACAGCTTCACGGATGAAACACGTACGCTTTTTTTCACGGATGTGTCACTGACACGGAAATGTGGACGAGGCCTTAGGGTGATGGCACACGGTGCAGTTTTGACATGCAGTTAGGATGCAGTTTTCAATTTAGCCAGTTTAGCAGCCTCGTTAACCCCTGGTGTTCTGCATTGTGGGAATGATTTAATTCATTTCAGCTTGCTACAATAAAAAACTGCATCCTAACTGCATGTCAAAACTGCACTCTGTGCCATCACCCTTGTGGAAATCACAGACCAAACACTGTTTCAAAGCTGCCTTACCGGGCCCACTTTTGGTTGTGCATTTTGTTTTTTAACTCCCCACTTTCCAATAGTCATAACTTTTTACATTTTCCTTTCATATTGCCATATGAGAGCTTATTTTTTGAGGGATAAGTTGTATGCTTTAAGGGTACCATTTAATTTACCATGTATGTTATTGGAAAACTGGAAAAAAAATCTTTGCGGGGTTAAATTTAAAAAAACCCACAATTCCTCCAAGGTTATTGGGGTTTGGACATCATGGCGTTCACTATGCACTAAAAATGACTTGACGTCCTTATTCTGAGACTCAGTATGAATATAGCAATACCAAACTTAAAAAAAAAAAACATAAAAACCTTTGAAAAAAAAAATCAAAATTTTCTTAGCATTATCATTTTCTAACAACCATAACTTTTTAATATTTCTGTCCACAGAGCTGTATGAGGGCTTGTTTTTCGTGGGACAAACTTTAGTTTTTATTTGTACCATTTTTGTAGTAAATATGACTTTTTGATCAATGTTTTTTAATTTTTGAAAGGTGACTAAAAAAAATGGTGACTCTCTTGTTTTTCTTTTTTTTTCTGTTACATCGTTCACCGGACAGGAATTTTTCTTAAACACGGCGATACCTGATATGTTTATTTTTTTTATTGTTAACATATTTTTATATATAAAATTGAAAAAGGTGGGTGATTTAAACTTTTAATGTTTTAATTTTTTTTCACTTTTTATTTAATAACTATAAGCCTCCTTAGTGGGCTAGAAATCTTTTGTCCCTTGTCCTGTTCACCCTAATAGAGATCTATTAGGGTGAATAGCATTCTGACACTGACACAAAGCACAGCTCAGCAGGGAGACTACCATGACAGGCCTGCAAGGCTTGAGAAGCATCCCCGCTGCCATGGTAACTGATCGGAGCCCCGTGATTTCACTTAGCGGTCTCTGATTGAAAGGCAGAAGGAGCCGCATCCCCCTGCCTTACCTAACAGGTGTCACGATCGGTGTTCATTGCGGCACCATAGGGGTTAAATTATGGGGTTAGGTGCGGTCACCTTTACCTGTCAGGCTAGGGCTTTTTACTATAGTGTGCAAGCACGATAACCACTGATGAATTGCAGGGCGGTCGTAACCATGAAAATGAGCAGCGTACAATGTGATGGAAAAATGAATCCAGCCAGCAAAGGAAGCAATATGGATAATAACAATACATTAGTAAGTGCCTTGTATTCATTTTCTCTACATAATAAATGCTATTTGCTGTGAGACAACCCCTTTAACCCCTTCCCGACCAGCACCGTACATGTACGGCGCTGCGGGAAGTGATTTCCCGACCAGCGCCGTAGTGCTACGGCGCGCTGATCGGGCGGGTGCAGGAGCTGCGCCCGCCCGATTAGCAGCGGGGGTCCGGCTGTGCCCAGTAGCCGGACCCCTGATATATGCACCAGCATCGGTGAAAACACCGATGCCGGTGCATTAACCCTTCATGTGCCGCGGTCAGCGCTGACCGCGGCACATGCGATGCGGGCGGTGGGAAGGGGTTGCCATCGGGTCCCCGCGCTGCTGTGACGGGGACCCGATGGCTGAGATAGCAGCCGGATGCCTTCCTTAGGCATCCGGCTGCTATCTACGGAAGCCTGTGAGATCCAGCCCCCTGGATCTCACAGGCAGTGTGCTGGAAGTGTATTACATTGAGTAATACACTTCCAGCCAATGCATTACAATACAGAAGTATTGTAATGCATTGTAAGGGGATCAGACCCCCAAAAGTGAAAAAAAGTGTAAAATAAGAAAGTTAAAAAAAGTGAAAAAAATAAAGTTTTACAAAAAAAAAGTTTCAAGTCCCCCCCCAAAAAAGTCATTTTTACAAAATAATATAAAAAAAATTGTAAAAAATAGTGAAAAAAAAAAAGAAGACATATTAGGTATCGCCGCGTCCGTATCGACCGGCTCTATAAAAATAGCACATGATCCCCCCTGTCAGGTGCACGCAGTTAAAAAAAAAAAAAAAACTGTGCCAAAACAGACATTTTTTGGTCACCTTCCCTTACAAAAAGTGTAATAGCAGGTGATCAAAAAAGCGTATGTACCCCAAAATGGTACCAATCAAACCATCATCTTGTCCCGCAAAAAATGAGACCCTACCTAAGACAATCGCCTGAAAAATAAAAAAAATATGGCTCTCAGAAAATGGCAACACAAAAAGTATTTTATTTTGTTCAAAAAATAAATCTAATGTGTAAAACTATCCAAAAATAAAAAAGTTAGACATATTGGGTATCGCCACGTCCGTAACAACTTGCTCTATAAAAATATTGCATGAGATGGCCCCCTAGGCGAATGCTGTAAAAAATTTTTTAAAAACTAAGCCAAAACAGACTTTTTTTCCCCTTTTGCCTCACAAAAAGTGTAATAGCAGGCGATCAAAAAGGCGTATTTACCCCAAAATGGTACCAATCAAACCGTCATCTTGTCCTGCAAAAACGATACCCTACCTGAGACAATCGCCTGAAAACTGAAAAAAATATGGCTCTTTGAAAATGGCAACACAAAATAAAGATTTTATTCTGTTCTAAAAATAAATCTAATGTGTAAAACTATCCAAAAATAAAAAAGTTAGACATATTGGGTATCGCCGTGTCCGTAACAACCTGCTCTATAAAAATATTGCATGAGATGGCCCCCCAGGCAAATGCTGTAAAAAATTAAAAAAAAAAACTAAGCCAAAACAGACTTTTTTTCCCTTTTGCCTCACAAAAAGTGTAATAGCAGACGATCAAAAAGGCGTATTTACCCCAAAATGGTACCAATCAAACAGTCATCTTGTCCTGCAAAAACGATACCCTACCTGAGACAATCGCCTGAAAACTGAAAAAAATATGGCTCTTTGAAAATGGCAACACAAAAAAAAGATTTTATTCTGTTCTAAAATGCATCTAATGTGTAAAACTTTCCAAAAATAAAAAAGTTAGACATATTGGGTATTGTCGCGTCCGTAACAACCTGCTCTATAAAAATATTACATGAGATGGCCCCCCAGGTGAATGTTGTAAAAAAAATTTTTTAAAAACCATGCCAAAACTGCTATTTTTTTTCACCTTGACTCACAAAAACCGTAATACAAAGCGATCAAAAAGTCTTATGTACCCCAAAATGGTACCAATCAAACCGTCATCTCGTCCCGCAAAAAATGAGCCCCCACATAAGACATTAACTAAAAAAATAAAAAATCAACGTCACCCGCAAACCAATCCATCAAAATCTGTTCTGCAAAATCCATATGGCGCTCCTTCTGTTCTGAGTCCTGCCATGTGCCCCCACAGCAGTTTACCACCACATATGGGATGTTGCCGTATTCAGGAGAAAATGGGTAACAAATTATGGGGTGCTTTTCTCCTGTTACCCCTTGTGAAAATGAAAAATTTGGGGCTAAAGCAACATTTTATTGGAAGAAATGAAACTTTTCATTTTCACAGCCAAGTGTTTCCAAATTCCGTAAAACTCTTAGGGGGTCAAAGTGGCCAGTACTCCCTTAGTATATTCTTTGAAGGGTGTAGTTTCCAAAATGGGGTCACTTTTTGAGGGTTTCCACTGTAGGGGTACATCAGGGTCTCTCAATTACAAAATGGTGCCTAAAAACTATTCTAGCAAAATCTGCCTCCAAAATCCGTATGGCGCTCTTTTCCTTCTGACCACTGCCACAAGGCCATAGAGACGTTTACCACCACATATGGGGTATTTCTGTAAACTGCAGAATCAGAGTAATGAGTATTGAGGTTTAGTTTGCTGTTAACCCTTGCTGTGTTGCAAGAAAAAAATTATTAACATGAATAATCTACCAAAAAAGTGAAATTTTGAAATTTCACCTCCATTTTCCTTTAATTCTTGTGGAACACCTGAAGGGTTAACAAAGTTTGTAACAGCAGTTTTTTATAACTTGAGGGGTGTAGTTTCTAAAATGGGGTCATTTATGGGGGGTTTCATTATGTAAGCCCCTCAAAATCACTTTATATCTGAATTGATGCTCAAAAATATGGTTTTGGAAAATTTGGTGAAAATTTGAAAAATGGCTTCTAAACTTCTAAGCCCTCTAACGTCCTAAAAAAGTAAAATGACATTTATAAAATGATGCCAACATAAAGTAGACATAAGGGGAATGTAAAAATAATAACTATTTTTTGAGGTATTACTGTGTATTTTGAAAGTAGAGAAACTGAAATTTGGAAATTTGGAAATTTTTCCAAATTTTTGGTACATTTGGGATTTTTTCATAAATAAGGGTGAAATATATTGACTCAAATTTATGACTGTCATGAAGTACAATGTGTCACAAGAAAACAATCTCAGAATGGCTTGGATAAGTAAAAGCGTTCTAAAGTTATCACCACATAAAGTGACACATGTCAGATTTGCAAAAAATGGCCCGGTCAGGAAGGTGAAAACAGGCCCGGGGTTGAAGGGGTTAATGATCAACAAAGGGTTTAATGCGGCCAGACACAACATCTGACCTTACCCTAATTCTGCTGTCCATAATATTACCAAATATTTCCACATTGTTTCACGTATCAGACTAAAAAGCAGTAAAGTGAGACATAAAAGCAAATGCACACACACGAGTGATTGCCACAAAATATGAAATCCTTTATTGACACTAAACAAGTAACACATCAAATAGACAGAATGTACTATAAAATCAACAGAGATGTTGAGACTTCATTGCAGTACTGGTCTTACTGATGTAAGCAAATTAAGATCAAGAAGTGCTCAGACATAAAGAAAAAAATCTATATATTACGGCAGTTATCGACTTCTGAAGAAGAATAGTAACAATGTGTATAACCAGTGTAATAACCCCAAAAAGTGCAGTGAAGAAAAAAAGGCTATTATAAAAGTGTCTGAGAGTAGAAAACACAGACTAAGGGCTCATGCACATGAATTTATTTTCTTTCCGTGTCCGTTCCATTTTTTTGCAGACTGTATGCAGAACCATTCATTTCAATGGGTCCGCAAAAAAAACAGAAGTTACTCCATGTGCGTTCTTTTTCTGTAAGTCCGTCCCTCAAAAGAATAGAACGTGTCTTATTATTGTCCGCGTTACGGACAAGGATAGGACTGTTCTATCAGGGGCCAGCTGTTCTGCAAAATACAGAATGCACACGGACATCATCCGTATTTTTGGCGGATCCATTTTACATCCTGTAAATTTACTGTTTTGTTCCTGGGCTTAAAATCAGCATAATTGAATATATGAATTCATTCTTGTAATAGTGATCTATGTTGGCGGAATTGTGAGATGCCAAACTCTCGGTCACATATATGGTGTCGCTGTCTGAAACTGAAACGTTATTGGGAAGCCATTTTTTGATTAATTCCAGGTTTGTGTCAGACGAACATCTCTCCTACACCTGAACTGGCTTTACTAGACCTTGGCACGCTGGGTACTGTCCCCAAATGTAGGAGGGTAATTAATAGAGTACTTATTGCCGCTAGGGCATGGACAGTAAATAAGTGTAACAGTAACAGAAGTCCAATGTTAGAAGAGCTAGTATGGAGGTCAACAGCAATTACCCTCACCTACTGTGTCCTTCCCCCATACCATATAGATTGTAAGTTCTTGCGGGCAGGGCCCTCTCTCCTTCTGTACCAGTCTGTAACTCGTCTTGTTCATGCTTAGTGCAATTGTCTGTATTATGTACTGTATGTATACCCCTTATAATATGTACAGCGCTATGAAATGAATGGCGCTTTAAGAATAAATAATAAAAATAATTATCAGTTAGAAATATGTTTTATATTAAAAATGTTAAAAATAATATATTCCCAGGAAAGAACCTGCATTATAAATGGAAGATCTGGCAGGAGACTACATCTTAGGGTAGAATTCATGGATTCTGTTAAAGAACACTAATAATAATAATAATAATAATAATCATTTATATTATTATTATTATTATTATTATTATAATAGATATATGTTTATACACTAACACACCAATCCTTTCTCTCTCTCTCTCTCTCTCTCTCTCTTCCTTCCTCCATTCTTTTTTAGTGAGGCTCCTCTCTTTTTCTGTATATATTATGTGTTTATATTATGTTTAAGCTTATTTCTATTTTTATCAACTTTGTAAATCAGGAATTTTTCAATAAAACAGAAATAAAAATGCTTTGACTCTGTCCCTTAATCACAAGTTAAGAGATCTGACACTCTAGTCAGGCAATGTCACTAGTAACATGAGCAATCATGTATTTGCCAAGTATCTTCTTAAAAGATCGTCTCTACCTTTGATTAAAGGGGTTGGCCACTTTCTGGCTACTTTTCACCAATGTGTAGGTAAGAAGACTATATGACACTAATATAGTCTTTGTTGATTTTCAGTGCTGTTTGCTATATTTCATAAGTCATGTCTACTTCATGGCCAAATCTCACAGAAGACCTGTCCATAACATGGCCGTTGATGGAGGGTCATGTGACCAGGCAAAAATAACCCCAGAGACATCACTCAGCCTTCTCCACTCAAATATATCACATCTGACATCTGCACTTGCAATGTTGAGAATTGTATTGCAAGTGCAGTGTGTTTGAAAGGAGGAGACTTGATTTTCCTGGTCACATGACCCACCATCAGCAGCCATTTTATGGACAGGACCTCTGTATGGGCTGCACAAAAGACTTGAACAACAAGGTAGAATACAAGGTAGAAGACTATATTAGTAAGTACTAATTACTATAGGGAAGAGGAATAAGACCCAGTAGAAACTTGCCCTGAAATGATAAGTACAACAAGACAGTAAGAAATTCAAGATGCAAACTAAAAGTTTAAAAGTTGAACCCACAGGTATAACAAAGATAACAATAAGATCATGGAACCACAAATTTCAGGATTCTCTTAAGCAAAGCCAAAGGACTAGGATTTAAGATCCTACAGAGCTATTGCTATACCCGACAAAGAGGCACAAAAACTGAAGGTATTTAAAAGCATAACAATCAAAAGCCCCTCCCATCAAACACCAGACTAAAAAAAGCTGATAACAGAATCAGATTGTGGCGTAAGGCAGATGCATAGCAAATACCTCAAATAAAGTTAGTGAGAAACAGGTTAGAGATCAGTTTTGCTCGAAACACCCTAACTAGACATCTAGGACCACCATTATAACTACTAGACCACATCCAGGAGGAGTTTGACAGTGACAGTCAAGCATATGTAGTACTTTTCCATTCAGGGATGATGGCACTGATAGAAACAGCTGAGTGCTGTGACCCCCATCAATTTACCATTTATCATCTGTCCAGTGGATAGGAGATAATTGCTTCTAGCTGGAATACCCCTTTAAAGGACATCTGTCAGCAGATTTGTACCTATGACACTGGCTGACCTGTTACATGTATGCTTGGCAGCTGAAGACATCAGTGTTGGACCCATTTTCATATGTGTCCGCATTACTGAGAAAAATGATGTTTTATGATATGTAAATGATCCTCTAGGAACGGGGGTGTTGCTGTTACTCTTAGAGGCTCAGCTCTCTCTGCAACTGCAGTTTAAAAGGACCAGGCAGTGACAAAATCATAATGTTTGGCTCAGTCAAGTGCAGAGGGCTCGGCAGTTGCAGAGAGAGCAGAGCCTCTAGGTGTAACAGTAATGCCCCCGTTGCTCCTAGAGGCTCATTTGCATATAATAAAACTTCATTTTTCTTAACAATGTGCTTTTATGTAGTTGTTCACTGAAGCACCTAAAAAACACACCATGCTTTACTGTCTATACAGATGTCAGAAAGATGTGTAAGCCTCCAATATGGCCGCCACATTTACGTTTTTAATAATAAAAAATAGCGCTAATTACATTTACACATAAGATTTATCTTTTATAGCTGTTCCGCTAATTAAGTTTCTGTAAAACTGAGCTGGAGGTGGACTCTGAATGTAACCCTCACAGAAGAGTCCTAATGTCACAAACCCCTTAACTATGTCCTTTCCAGGTGGATTTGCTTAAAGGAAACATTCATCGAGCAGCATTTGGCCTGACTCATGAAATAACAAACAATGTCTCCCAATAATACTCCTTCACTTCATTCAGAGCTCATATGATTTATTTTATTTTCCGTGCTGGAAAATAGTTTATTTATGGATGACATAACTGAATATACAGAAGTTTTGTTCTCCAAAGATCATTGGCTGAGATTATCGAACATTCATTTTGGCCCTCCAGTCCAGGAGGTCAGGACTAATGTTATCTGATAAATATATCACTGTCGTAAGAGCTCTAATAGACTACTTGTTGTGACCTTACAATATGTCATAGCTTGAATGTCTCAGACTTCATTGCGAAAGACTGCTTCTACAGTATTGAGGTTGACGTATTACGAATATACTCATTTAATAGTCTCTTTCTAGAAAAAGATACCAACATGGTGCCCAGAGGTTTAACTCTCTTCTCTAGTTAGGTGAGGAACCATGTGCACAGAACCTGTCCATGGCACAAGGTGATTCACCATATTTTTCTTGAAGCAATGGTACTCTGGAATACCTCCAAAATATAGCATGCAATGAAGCAGGACACTTTTGACTTTCCATGATGGCTTTTTTCTTGCAGAGTCTCATAGAGTCCATGAGAAGACCTTGTTCTTCATTCACTAAAGAGTCTATAAATATAGGTCTATAAAATTCTGTGGGTACAGGACTATGGATCGGAGCCTTGTGGAACCTGTAATATAGCCTTAACATGGAACTGGGGTCATTCCATGTCTCAGATTATTTCAAAAGTTTTACAAGATATTTATTTATCCCACTTATTTGATTTGACCAAACTTTCTTATGGAATTTGGACCAAATGTGAGAGCTGGAAAGGGAAATGATATATTATAATTCATACGACTTTAATAGTCATCCTAGGTGGTGTCAGAAGAAATGCGTCCCTTTTTATTGATTGTTCCCAGCCTGCAAAAGTGTTGAAATAGTAAAGTTTCATTTCATTTTTTTTTGCTTATCTATAAAAATAATTTCTGAGATGCGTGGCCAGTATTAAAGGGGTTGGATGCTTTCTGGTTATTGTTGACCAATGTGTTTGTAAGATGATTGCATGACACTTCGGCTACTTTAATGCCCCTTTCACACGAGCGGGAGACTCGCATGTCTCCTGCAACACATCTACAGGGCTGGACTCGGCACTGACAGGTATCGCATAGCATTATATGCGATCCCAGTCAGTGCCGGAGTCCAGCCCTGTAGATGCGTTGCGGGAGACATGCAAACACTTGGGTTGTTGTTTTCCGGTATTGAGATCCAGCAGAGGATCTCAATACCAGAAAAAAACTGTTCCGTTTTGTCCCCATTCATTCTGAATGGAAAGAGATCTGTTCAGGATGCATCAGGATGTCTTCAGTTGCGGCAGATTTCAGTTTTGTGACCGAAAACAAAACCGCAGCAAGCTGTAGTTTTGAGTCCAGTCATGAAAAACAGAAAAAAGCGGATCCGCCACCATTGACTTTTTTCTGTTTTTATGACCGGACACAAAACTACGGTTTTGTGTCTGGTCATAAAAACAGAAAAAAAAAACGGATCCGGCACTGAAACCAATTTAAGTTAATGGTCACGGATCCGTTTTTTTCTGTTTTTATGACCGGACACAAAACTACAGTTTTTAAGGAGACTATAAAAAATGGATCCAGCACCCATTGACTTTCAATGTATTTAGTGACGGATCCGTTTTTTTTTAGTTTTGATTTCACACAAGCACATCCTAACGGAACGGGTGAACCCTGATGGGCAAAATGAAAACGGATCTGTTTGTTTGTCCACCCATCTCTTGATGATTGACCACAAGTTCTCAATAGGATTAAGATCTGGGGAGTTTCCAGGCCATGGACCCAAAATCTCTATGTTTTGTTCCCTGAGCCATTTAGTTATCACCTTTGCTTTATGGCAAGGTGCTCCATCCTGCTGGAAAAGGCATTGTTGATCGCCAAACTGCTCTTGGACGGTTGGGAGAAGTTGCTTTCGGAGGACATTCTGGTACCATTCTTTATTCATGGCTGTGTTTTTAGGCAAGACTGTGAGAGAGCCGATTCCCTTGGCTGAGAAGCAACCCCACACATGAATGGTTTCAGGATGCTTTACAGTTGGCATGAGACAAGACTGGTGGTAGCGCTCACCTCGTCTTCTCCGAATAAGCTGTTTTCCAGATGTCCCAAACAATCGAAAAGGGGATTCATCAGAGAAAATGACTTTACCCCAGTCCTCAGCAGTCCACTCCCTGTACCTTTTGCAGAATATCAGTCTGTCCCTGATGTTTTTTCTGGAGAGAAGTGGCTTCTTTGCTGCCCTCCTTGAGACCAGGCCTTGCTCCAAGAGTCTCCGCCATTCAGTGCGTGCATATCCACTAACACCTGCCTGCTGCCATTCCTGAGCAAGCTCTGCACTGCTGGTAGCCCGATCCCGCAGCTGAAACACTTTTAAGAGACGGTCCTGGCGCTTGCTGGTCTTTCTTGGGCGCCCTGGAGCCTTTTTGCTTTGCAATGATGACTGCACGTGTTTCTTTAGAGATAACCATGGTTAACAGAAGAGAAACAATGATGCCAAGCACCAGCCTCCTTTTAAAGTGTCCAGTGGTGTCATTCTTACTTAATTATGACAGATTGATCTCCAGCCCTGTCCTCATCAACACCCACACCTGTGTTAATGGAGCAATCACTGAAACGATGTTAGCTGGTTCTTTTAGGGCAGGGCTGCAATGATGTTGAAATGTGTTTTGGGGGATAAAGTTCATTTTCTAGGCAAATATTGACTTTGCAAGTAATTGCTGTTAAGCTGATCACTCTTTATAACATTCTGGAGTATATGCAAATTGCCATTATGAAAACTGAAGCAGTAGACTTTGTAAAAATTAATATTTGTATCATTCTCAAAACTTTTGGCCATGACTGTAGATTTTGTATTTAGTGCTTTGAGAGTGTTGTTTTGTTATGTTTTTTTTTCTTTGTAGTAATTACCAAAGCTGTACTAAATAATTTCTTGCATATATGGATACACGTACAAATAAAAGTGGTCTGGTTTATCCAGGTTTATATACTGGTGTAACTATAGGAGGTATGGAGAAAGAAGTCACACATGAGCCCTGGATTCTGAGGGGCCCGAAATGTCCCTCTGTCCCATATGAGGAGGACCATATTATGAACGTTGCATGCTAGGTTGAGGACCTGTTACAGAATTTGCATTGGGGCCCATAATGTTCTAGTTATGCCTCTAGTTATACCATCTGTGCCATAGAAAGGATGCTAAATGGCTTTTAATATATTATTGAATAGTATATTTTTGTACTTACTGAGATCAAACAGAGCAGGTCCTGTCCCTGGACTTCTGTCATAATGGCCCTTATCTGTTTCTGCACTGACACTACTCTTCTTATCTAATGTAACATACATTTTTCTTTGTTTCTTCTTTTTTTTTAATATAAGTTTTCCTTTCAGTAGTAATAATATCCATCAAGTGATGTTAGAAAAATATAGCTTAGGTAATCACATTCCTTAAAATTGCTATGTAACAAATGGCTGCTTTCTCAATTTGAAGCATGCTAAATTTAATGATGTTATAAGTGCTTTGAATTATATTCTGTGTATTATTTCGTGTGATTATGTTGATTTCCCAGACTTGTGTGTTATTTCCTTCCACCCTCCTTAATGCTTGCCTTAGACACGTAATTCATAATCTAGCATTTCTTCAAAATGTACACCTGTACATGTGCATTTGGTAGATTATTTAGTGATTTTTAAAGCGGAATGGCATGGCTCCATAATTCATACTCTACAGTCTTGGCCAGACACAATAATGTTTGATAAGATTGGAGGAGGACAAACTAACAACAACTGCAGATGCCGGGGAAAAGGCTTAGAAATTCAGTTTGATCGATGATCTTTTCAGACAGATGCCATCAATGTATCAAATTCTTTCTTAAGGTAATATACGTCTACTACAATATCGCTATATTACTATAGACTATATAGCACTTAAGTCATTTGGGAAGATAATTTAGAATGACTAAATGTAATGTTCCCAATGATCCTTGGCTAGATGACCAATCTGTAAGAAAAAGGACGGAGGGTAAACGGGAAATGCCAGCAATTAGTGTGCCTTGCTATAAAAAGAGCTTTTCTGAATGTGTGGTTTTGTAGTACCCCAGACATGAGGGTAATGTTATGTACTGTAATGTGATGCTATGCGATTTATTCCAGCAGAGGAGGAATGGTCTCCCTGCTCCCACACCCAGGAACCACATCTTATTCCCATGTGAGACCAACACTCCAGAGGGAAACTCAGGAACCAGTTATTCTTCCCCTTTGAGAAAAACTTAATCCTGCCTCAAGAAACCACTTGAGAGACAAGACAGTAGAGCAGGGATCAGCAACCTTCGGCACTCCAGCTGTTGTAAAAACTACAACACCCAGCATGCTCCTTCCACTTGTGTGGGAGTTTAGAGAACAGGCAAGCAAGTGTGCATGGTGGGAGATGTAGTTTCACAACACCTGGAGTGCCAGAGGTTGCTGACCCCTGCAGTAGAGTGATCAGCGAAATACAGCTTTTCAGTAACTGCTGCAAGTTGTGGGACAACAGATCAGACACCACCACCTGCCTAAACCATCAATAGGCTAGACTAACATTAAGCCTGTGCTACAGTGGAAACTTATATATACACAAGTGTCTGCTAGTGCCAACCTATTGCCATCCAAGAAGCCACCATACCTCCTCATATGGTGGCAGAAACTGAATTATGTATTTAAAACTACAGGATGAGCCACAAGTTATATTTTCCATTAAGTAAAGAGAGACTGTTATATGTTTACTTCTGGCCTGATTCTTCAAACTACTTTTTTACTGCACTGAACCCCATGGAGTCATGGCCTGAGGGGGTACATCATGACACAACACCTCATCAGGGCCACTACCACTCCCTTTCTCTCCACTGGCTCTTCAGGGGCTCACTGCAGTTGTGCTCCTTCATGTTCTATGACATACACAAGTAAAATACACATGTACAAAATATTAGTTATTAAATTAAAATGTCACAGAAAACAGTACTATTAGAGAATAAATGGTCAAAGAAGCTCCATTAAATATCTAGATCAGTTTGAGATGATACAGATTTATTATAGCAAATGGCTGAAAGATTTTTGTAAGGTAATAAAATCATTTGGCTCTTTGGAGTTATTTTGGCTTGTATTTGACATGTATTTTACTATAATACAAAAAAATAAAGTAAACAATTTCCATATATATGCAGAATTATGTTAACCCCTTCCCGACCAGCGCCGTACATGTACGGCGCTGCAGGAAGTGACTTCCCGACCAGCGCCGTAGTGCTACGGCGCGCTGATCGGGCGGGTGCAGGAGCTGCGCCCGCCCGATTAGCGGCGGGGGTCCGGCTGTGCCCAGTAGCCGGACCCCTGATGTATGCACCAGCATCGGTGAAAACACCGATGCCGGTGCATTAACCCTTCATGTGCCGCGGTCAGCGCTGACCGCGGCACATGCGGTGGGAAGGGGTTGCCATCGGGTCCCCGCGCTGCTGTGACGGGGACCCGATGGCTGAGATAGCAGCCGGATGCCTTCCTTAGGCATCCGGCTGCTATCTACGGAAGCCTGTGAGATCCAGCCCCCTGGATCTCACAGGCAGTGTGCTGGAAGTGTATTACATTGAGTAATACACTTCCAGCCAATGCATTACAATACAGAAGTATTGTAATGCATTGTAAGGGGATCAGACCCCCAAAAGTGAAAAAAAAAGTGTAAAATAAGAAAGTTAAAAAAAGTGAAAAAAATAAAGTTTTTGGTAAATTTGGGATTTTTTCATAAATAAGGGTGAAATATATTGACTCAAATTTATGACTGTCATGAAGTACGATGTGTCACAAGAAAACAATCTCAGAATGGCCTAGATAAGTAAAAGCGTTCCAAAGTTATTACCACATAAAGTGACACATGTCAGATTTGCAAAAAATGGCCCGGTCAGGAAGGTGAAAACAGGCCCGGGGTTGAAGGGGTTAAAGTGAGTAGTTCACTTGAATGTCATAATAATTAAAATTTATTTAGTCCCTGATTAATAAACTGGAGACAATCTGAAGTTTGTTTTAAAATTTGACTATTTGTGTAAAGGTCTGTGAGCTAAATTTATAAAAGTGCACAGGGCACTTGCTGAATTTAGCACAGGCCAAGCTATCACATTCTGACTTATTTTCACCTGCAATAGCTAAGACAATTTTATGAGACAATTCCTATGATAAATAAGCCAAAATATCAATGTACTCCACAGGAACACCCTCAAACTGCTGGATTTCCAAAGCTGACTTAGAAGGAGCAAAAAATAGCTTTGACATGTTGCAGACTATTGATAAATGTGTCTTACAAAAACAAAAAAAAACCTTTGAGACAAAAGTTGCAATTTACTCCAAAATAAAGAAAAAAACCTGTTTGATAAATCAGGGCCATATTCTTCATATTAGGATTGTAGCAAGAGATGGAATTGGCAGAGCACATGCCCCATGTTCTGAATATTGGGCATGGTGGTGGGGGTTGGTATTCAACAAAGCATTCTGACATAAACAGGGTATTTAGATATGTGGCTAGGCCAAACTGTACCTATCCAAGGTGAGAAAGGACCTCTGTTACTCTTTCATTAGTGTTACAACAATCTGACCCAAAATAAGAAACTCAGGTCCTGATTTATCAACTGGTTTCCAGACAATGGGGGAGAGTTATCAAAACTGGTGTAAAGGAAAACTTGCTTAGTTGCCCATAGCAACCAATCAGATTCCTCCTTTCATTTTCTAAAGGAGCTCTGAAATATGAAAGGTGGAATCTGATGCTAGGGGCCACTAAGCCAGTTTTACTTTACATCAGTTTGATAAATCTCCCCCAGTGTGTGCTTAGCAAATAGCACCAGTCTATGCATGGATTGTGTGACAACCGCTGTCGTACTGATCGTCTTTCACTCTGTGAAGCAACGACTTGTCATTTCAACCTAATCTACAACTTTTGAGAATATTTTCTTACGAAAAGAACAGCGTTTGGATTTCTAAATCTCATGTTCTTATTGAATTACATTATTCAATCGAATTTGATAAACTTTATTGAATAATGCAATTGGATGATGACGATGATTTAATGCTCTAACTATACCCACACGCCTTATAGCCAGGAAGATACTCTTATTTATGCATGCGTACCCTGGCTGAATAACTATTTAAAGGTGACATTTGCAGAAAAGTGTGATATGGCACTTAAATCCCCATTGTTATAATGATTCTGTATGTAAGCTTAAAACCTACCTCCCATCTCCAGAGGGTATGAGTTGAAGCTTCATGTGAAGTGCATTTAGAAACAGAGCAACATCCTTGTCGTCTCTCGCGGCCACATCTAATGCAAGAAACGTGTTAATCAAATTGCTTATATATTGTAGTGATATGTTTGCTAGAGGCTGGCATCATTTCTGGATCAGCAGAGACACTTACGATGGGCAAAAACTCAGAAAACTGCTCTTTGCAAGAAAGGCCAACTTTTACAAAATGTATTTATCTGGTTTATTCCTGTTTTTTTCGGGTTCTGTCATTTCCTAAAATTACAGGAGCGACAAAAAAGTGTTTATTTGAAGACGTCTTTTTGAGTAAACCATAGAATAAAATGCAGGTTTGAGCTCTTCCTGTGCCTTGTATTGCCTTCAGGCTGTACACCCTCTTAGCAGAGCCAACGATTTGTGCCATTCTGCATTATCTGCCAAGAAGTGAAAACTACCTCTCGTCGAGCTGTGGAATTTTAACTCATCATTACTCTGACTCATCCGATTAAGGGTTTTACTGCCCTGTATTATTTACCCAAATAAAAATTCACTAGGGAAGATACGTCTCGCAATACATTTGAGTTCAAAAAGAAAGAACTGTAACTAGGCTTAATTGAAAATCTTAAGTAAATGTTAGAAATCTTAGTTTAGGCTTCTTCTCCTTCCCATATTTTGGTTTCTGGGAAAATATAAAATACATGCCTGCTAAATTTGCACTGTCATGTCTTTCTAAACAGTATTCACACTTCTTAGGTTCATTAAATTACTTTTCCAGAGTCTGCTGGGATAAAAAGAAAATGTAATTAAATTAGAAGCTGTGTTTTTTTTTTGCTAGAATTATCAATTTATATTAAAAAAAAACAGTCAAATTTTAAAATATCTAATTTTGGATTTTTAAAAATGAGAAACAATCATTTTATATAAAATTTCCGTGTTAGAGAATGTTAGAGAATTCCTCAACTTTGCATACAGCATCAGTCCCATCGGTTGAACTGGCCTACTAGAGCAGGGATGGCCAACCTGAGGCCCTCCAACTGTTGCAAAACTACAACTCACAGCATGCCCAGACCTTCTACAGCTATCAGCCTACAGCAGGGCATGGTGGGAGTTGTAGTTTTACAACAGCTGGAGAGCCACAGGTTGGCCATTTCTGTACTAGAAGATCCTCAGATGGGCCTGGGTTCTGACACAATAATGGACCGTATTTGAAACTGACTTTGTAACCAATCACTTGCCACGAGGGTCTATTTTTCATGGGTTGATTGACAAATAACCAATTAGGCATTATCGAGATTATGTCCTTTGTGAACAATTATCAGAAATTTTGTGATCCTAATAAACATGTGCCTGATAGTTTAGTAAATGACCCCCTTTCTGTTTTAAATTTCCCCACAGATAAAAATTGCATGTCTAGGGAACATGGTGGCCATAACCCCTCGCTCACAGTTTTCTCCTCCATAAACAGTTCATGAACCTGACCCAGTGAGATCTGTGAGGTGCGGCATGAAGCGGAAAATTTCTTATTCTTCTGGGGTGAGTTGGTTGTAAAACTGTTCAAAGATGTCCAAGTAAATTGCAGTATTCACAGCTGATTTGAAGAAAATTGGGCCCACTATTCATGTTCCTGAAACTCAGCACCAAACTCCAATTTTCTGGTCGTGAAGTGGTTTTTTCGTGAGTCAAATGGGGATTTTCAGGGGACCTGTACCTCGTATTCTGGGAATTTATGTGACCTGATGTGCCAAATGTCAGCAGTCATAGTCAGCAACCAAGTCCAGTAATTTAGGAGTTTAGATTTGTCAGACTCTTTCAGTTTCTACACACGTAATTTGGTACGGTTTCAGGTTCAGAGATTTCAGCACTCACTGACACGTCATTCGTGATACACCAACTTGCTGAAACGGTCTTCGAGTTGAATTTTGGGGGCTACTTGCAATCCGCTGCTGAATTTTATGCACAACCTTAGCCGTTTTGATTGATGGAGGCCTTGTTTTTTTCACGTTTGCAGCAGAGACAGTTTGATGCCATTTCTGAACCAGTCTCTGAATACAACATTTAGTGGGGTGGTTTTCTTCCTGGGTTCTTGTCGGCAAAGGTTTCTTGCATTTCCTTAATTAATCTGCTTCACTCATAGCTAGAGATCAGCGAATCATTCAAAATTTTATTCGCCGAATTTCTGACAAGATTCGTATTTAAACGAACTTATTAGTCGAATTTACGTAAAAAAAAACAATTGTTGTTTTGCGAACATTCCTGCATAAATTACATACGTACAGTCAGCGTAGTTAAAAGTACGTAATACGTAAGTATTAGCATACAAAAGTGCGTACAAATACTTAGCGTACCATTGATGCGCGAATGCGTCATACGCACGAGGCTAGGCCGTGGCCTACAGTCTTTAGAGGCAGACTATATAAACTAGAAAAATAAGGTGCTCACTGCTGCTAGCTTTCAATAAGTTAATAATTTACTAAAAACACCGTACAATAAGTGCATTAATAAGACATATTGCAGTACCAGAAAAAGAATACACACAATGGGCTAAAGTGCTGTACCATTAAAAACAGTGTAGCTAAAATACAGCAAAGACTTAAGTATGCAAACATTTTAGTGCAATCAATTTTACATTTGCAAGCATAAAAGGCTCAGATATACCTTTGAGTCTCTCCTTATGGATCCTAGTTGGCTTGGCAATGATAAAACAGTCTGTCTGGAACACATATTCCAAAATTCAATTGTAATCCACTTGAGGTAAAATTGTTATCCAAACAGGTAATGTGTAATCTACATGGATAATAGAGGATAGCAGCAAATAGAGAACCCTTTTTGCAAAAGGGGCTCCCAAATAACCTGAGAAGGGGAGGAAAAGGAGAATAGGCACACTTCGGAGCAACAAGGAATTTTCTGCAGAATGGGGGAAGTCCTGACAGCCATGTCCATCTGGGTGAGAGTCAAACGGGGGCAATACAAACAAACACACAAACATAAAACTGCCAAATAGCTCTCACCCATCAGGTGCAGTCCATGGTGTGGCTCCGATAGGTCCTCCTACAGTCCTTGACAGCAGCCAGTAGTAGGTTCCTCAGATGAGGGACCTGAAGTCCTCCTCGCTTCAGCTGCTGCTGAAGCTTATCAGAGGACGCTCCTGCCTCTTGAAGGCCACGCTCGCTGCGGTGGTGGAACTCCAGCCTCTTCTTCCTTCAGTTGGACTTGTCCGAGTCCGCGTGGTGGTCACGCTGGTGAGCGCTGCAGCCACTTGCGCTTTTCCAGATATTCCTGCCGGACATCAGGGGTAAGGACTTCCGGCTGCAGCGGTTCCGGAAAGGTTGCATCCAGGGAAGAAGGCCCCGCTTCCCCGGCTGCTTCTGGCTTCACCTTCCACAGCAACTGTTACTGGTGGATGACCGTTGATTGGAAGGTGAATGATGATGTATTGAGCTGACCCAGCTGAAAGGACTGTGGTGGTGGTGGTGGTGTTGGCAGTCCAGGAATCAGAGGCTATGGCTGAGGCTGTGGCTTTTCCCTGAACCGGAGGACGCCATCTGGGAACTCCTGCAGGCAGCGCAAGCGTCCTGGACCTGGTGGTTCATCTAGCCACACTTCTGGTTCCGTTTTAGGCACCATAGACTTTGACAGGAGGGTAACCCCAGTCGCAAATGGGCCTTTCAGGGACGCCATGGGGGTGTACTCCACCTGATCCCCCACGTACAGGCTATGACGATGTTGTGGCAGATACAGCCGTTTCACCGACCTGCGGCCCACAAAATATTCCCTTCCATCTTCTTCCATCCTGCAGGAAGCCAGACCCTCTCCCAACCGAGAACCAAAGCACAGTTCCCTTCCTGCGGTCCAACGAAGGATCTCCCAGCCTAGGGTGGTAAAGAACTTGTATGATCCAGTCCTCCACTGCAGTTTTATATTCCCAGAGAGTCTGTGCATGGGCCGTCACAGATGGTGGAACAATTGGGTACTGGTGTATGGAAGGGATGGATCTCCTCCTGGGCAGAGAAGTGGACGCTCCAGCCGCCTCTGCCGTACGAGACATAGCGGACACTCCAGCCGCACTAGATGCTCCAGCCGCCTCACGAGTTGCAGGCGCAGCAACTTCAGCAGGTGGTAAGGACACAGGCACTGAAGCTTGGTTTCTCTGGCAGAGTTGAACTTGTGACATCCTGATGTCTGGAGCACGCAGTGGTACAGGGAACTCGAACCCAAAGCACATTTCATCCCAATTTGGGCGTAGCTATTTCTTAGCCATGATGTTTGCTCTAAAGTCAGCGCTGGTCTAAACTGGTTCAGAGTGGCTTCAGAGGAGGGTGGAGTACTGAGGGAGGAGTCTTCACTCCCTATACGTGCAAAGTAGTTAGATCCCGGTGGGCTGTTTTTTCCAGTTCAGAGGGGGGCGTATCTTCACTTTCCCGCTCTTGCGTGGGCGTATCGTCATTGTTCCGCCTCACGCATAATGTGTATGTTTCATACGTTTCATACATAGCGTACGTATAGTTAGCGTGTAAAATTGTGCGTACGTTTACGAATAATACAAGGCAAATCCAAGGAAATTTGGATTCGCTTTGCAGCTGAAAAATTCCAAGATTCCATACGAATCGACGAATCGCTTCCCCCATCTCTACTCATAACCTTCCACAATCACTATTCGCTGTTCCAGGGAGAACACCATCTCTCTGACACAATAGGCCACTTTTTTCAAACTTAATAATAAATCAGTCTTATTTGTCCATAGCAACCAATTAGAGCTCAGCTTTCAGTTCCTACAGGGCTCTGAAAAAATGAAAGCTGAGCTCTGATTGGTTGCTATGGAGAACAAAGATAGATTTACTATTAGGCAGCTTGATTTGAAGAGATTGGAGGTGGGCTACTTTTTCGTGTGCCACCCTGTATTTACCTATTCACACTGGATTGGTTCTACAAGTGTCTGTGCACAGATAGAGGCTTGAACTTAACTGACCAGTTAGCCGATCACTATTTGTTTGTAAAGTGGATCATTACAATAATAATTTCTTGAAATTGTTTTGGGTCTGATTCTAATAAATTGGTTGTCAGATAAATTCTGCCCAAAACTGAAAGTTCTCAGATTGCCCTGAAAAGTTGTGTATGACACTTCGAGGTGTTCTAGGACTGTATCCAACCCCTTGTAAGTTGATGCCAAGACCATATTAGTAATGTCAAAGAGACACATATTGCTATGGGTAAACGGCTAAGAGCTGCTGGTAGCAAACAACCTGTTTGATGACAAACTGCACTAACAAATTTTATTTTTAAATTAAAATGTGATCCACAAATTATTCCTTTTTGGAGGCAGGTGCCTTCTTCTATGTCTGCTGTCAAACAGGGTGGCCACCATTTTGAAATTTGGCTGAATCAAATCACAAAAGATTTGGATTAGGCTTGGGAAATTCGAGAGTGCTGGAATGTTCTTTATAGTATATTAAAAGCAGTAAAACAGGTGAAGTGAATAACATGGATTATCTCATTACAATCCACCTGCCAAGGAGTGGTATATATTAAGCACTAAATGAACATCCAGGTCTTAAAGATCATGTGTTTAAGGCAGGAAAAAATGGGAAAGCGGTAAGGATCTGAGCAATTTTGACAAAGGGCAGGTTGTGATGGCAAAATGACTGGAACAGAGTATCTCCTAAATTGCAGGATTAAAGTTTTTACTGCTAAGCAGTGGTTAGTACCTACTAAAATTACTATAAGAAAAGACTGGTTTACCAGAGAGAAGGGTCAAGAATGTCCAAGGCTCACTGATGTGTATGAAGAATAGAGTCTAGCCTGTCTGGTCCGATCCCACAGAAAAGCTACTGTAGCAGAAATGGCTGAAGCGCTTAGTGCATCAGAACTGGGCCATGAAGCAGTGGAATAATGTGGCCTGGTATGTTGAATCATGTTCTCTTTTTGATCATGTAGATGGCTGTGTGCGTGTGCATCACTTACCTTGGGAAGAGATGGCACCAAGATGAGAAGAAGACAGGCCAGTGGAGGCACTTTGATGCTTTCAGCAATGTTCTGCAGGGAAAATTTAGGGCCTGATATTCAAGTGAATGTGACATGTACCACCTACCTACACATTTTAAGCACAGTGATTCACTGGTTCACTGGTGCCTTGCAGCGCTGGGGTCCTAGGGAAACATCTGCTTGGATGCGTTTCCTCTGGGTACTCTGGTTTCCTCCAACACTCCAAAGACATATGGATAGGGAATTGATGATGTAGATGATGTAGACCAAGAACATTCCTTCATAGCAGTGGCATTCCCTAATGGCAGTAGTAGTGCACCTGCTACACTGCAATAACTAATCTAAAATGGTTTGAGGAACATGACAAGGTATTGACCTCAATTCAATTGAGCATTTTTGGAATGTTCTGGAAAAAAAAGTCCAGTCCATGGAGGCGGCATCAAATTTCTGAGTGAATTTCTGAATTTTGATTCTATAGAATCGAATTACTCCTCTGTAAAAAAAATTGAAGGATCTGGTGCTAACATCTTGGTGTCACATACCACAGAGTACTTTCAGAGATCTTGTACATTACATGAGTTAATGAGTTAAAGCTGTTTTGAGAGGGGCTACACAATATTTGTCAGGTGGCTTAAATGTTCTGCTGATTGACCTATGTTGGCATAAAGAAGGTAGATCTTTAATGTCCATCTATAGTAAACCCCATCTTCAGTAAGTTAATGGTGTATACATTCAGGCCTCTATGTGTTTTATGTCCTTATCTTTTTCTCTAATGTCACCTAAATGACAACTGTACAGTCATGTAGATACCCTTATCTAATATTGCAGGTTTTGTTTTCATTTGTTCATCCCTTTCAGTTGACCTTTTCTCACAATTGCCTCATAAATCCTGTCAAGTCTCCATCTACTCCTGCAACAATCCCACATTTCATTGGATCATTCTTGCTACCTAGGCAGTGCATAAATATATATTTCTTTGCATTGTAATATTAGCAGAAATCATCTTCTAGGTATATTTACTGCTTCTTGGCTGAAGCTAAAAGTGTCTCCCCGGTGCATGGTTTTGACTGTTGTGTGGGAGCAAACATACTTCGCCAACTGAAAACATTAATCAACACGTAACATGGATGTTTTCCAGGCTAAAAGCCTGTCGCTTCCTTAAGCTCATGCTGTAGGTTTAGAAATACGGTTGGCTTTGCATTCACCTCCTTCTTCTCCTCCTTTCAGTGCTTGATTAGTCACGGGATTACTAAAAAGTGACATCATAATTGTAGGTAGAAGACAGATCTCTATTTCAAATGCTTCTGAATGAAAATGCATGGCCTCTTGATAAATACATTAGACTTCAGAGTAAATACCCTCTGGATCTTTGGCAAAAAAGTGAAGTGTACCCTCATGAGATCACTGCTTTCTTCAGAGGGGAAAGTCACTTATCAGCAAAAACAAAAAAGAAATAGGATCTTCATTGTTACAGTGCAATCAAAAGTAAGCTTAGGCTACACGCCTGCATCTTGAGACTCACAAAAGAACACTTCTTGATATTCTAGGGTCATATTTACAAGACAGTCTGCTGCCATTTTATAACCTGTGGGTGCCTGGTGATGATGGACACCTTCTTGACCCTTTGATAGGATAGTCGGAATACATTCAGGTAATGATGGGATATTTTTTTTTCCGTGCAGACGTTTCTTGACATAGGATTATTTATTATAGTACTTTGTCTAAAGATGATAATAATAATGTTTGTTTTGTGCAAAGAAATAGATGTGATTAATGTTGAAATTACAATTTAAGGATAAGTGCACCTCCAGACTTGTCCTTAAGCAAAAAAAAAAAAAATTGTTTCTGGCGTCTATGAAGGTATACTGTGGATCCTAGTCTTGGAGTTCTTGTATCCATGCAAGAGGGACAGTAGGAAAAGTTCTTCAAAATACAGGTGTACAGATAGGCAGCAGAGGAACCAAAAGGTATATTGTGAACCCTAACTCTAACATCTTATCATAGTGCTATTTACTTGTGTCTTTCTAGGAAGCCCTCACTGATAACCTGGTAAGGCCAGGTGCACACTGACGTCAAAATCTTCTGGCAGGGAAACAGCCTGCTGGAGTTCATTGTATACGGCATAGCCAGATATTACCTTCTCCTGGTGGAGACCAATTACTATAATAGGACCCGGTGGGGATCTGACCTGTTTCCGACATTAGTGCTGGGACTTAGCTGGACAAAAACTGCTGCTCGCAGTGGCTTTTGTCCGGCCCATTCTGGCTATACCAGATACGATGAACTTCGGCAAGCTGTTCCTCTGCTGGAAGATTTTAACGCTAGTGTGAAACTAGCCTAATAGTACATAAGATTTAAAGGGGCTGTGCAGTGGGTTTATAATAATGACCTATCCGCGGGGCAGGGCATCAATATCCGATCGGTGGGGGTCCAACTCCATGGGGGTCATGGATCAGCTGTTTGAAGAGGAAAAAGTGCTTGTTTCCTTTTGAAGATTACGCAGTGCGTCATCTCGCTTGTAGAGGTGGTGCAGTGTAATTACAAGTGTTTGTCCCACTTAAATGGGATGAGCACTTGTAATTACACTCTGCCATCGCTGCAAGCAAGATGACACAGAGCGTAATCTTGAAAAGGAAGCAGCACTCACTTAAACAGTACCTCCTCTCAAACAGCGGATCCATGGGGATACCTGAAGTTGTACCCCTGACAATCTGATATTGGTGTCTTTATTATATAGCCTTTACACAACTCCTTTAAATCTTAGGTACTACTAGGCTAGTTGCACATTAGTGTTAACATTTTCCAGCAAAGGAACAGCCTGTCAGAGTTCACCAAATCCTGCGTAGCCAGAAACTCTATAGGTCATCAATATAAACCCATTGCACAACTCCTTTCTTAACCACTTGCCTACCGCCGCAAGACTTTATACGTATAAAATCGTCGGGTTACATCTGCTGGCGGCCCATACAGCTGCAGATCTCTGTGAATGCACTGTTGTGCTGTGGTCACAGGAAGAAGTGCCATGACCGGCTGGAGCTGTCTTTCAGTGATAGATGCTTGCAGCACCCTGCTACAAGCATCTATCTCACCGTAAAATGTAAAAGCTGACAGGGAGATCTTTTTCTTATATAAGAGCACCACCTGCAGGCTGTGAATTAACCTCTTCCTGCCTTGACTGTGGCAGGAAGGGGTTAATTCACTTAAAAAATAAATAAATAAAAAATAAATAATTAATAAAAAAATAACAAAAAGCTATATAGAAAATAAAAAAATTAATAGTTACTAATATTAGCAATAGTATAGCAGACTACGTTCACACCCATACAAACATCCCGCCCCTTTTCATTCATTAAAAAAGTTACATAAAAAATATATATTTATTATACTGTATATATATATTTATTAATTTTAGCAATAGTATAGTGGAATTAGTGTGTAAAATATACAGACATACACACACTTTTTGTTTTAAAAATCTAGGTATATATTAGCTATATTTTGTATAGCAAAGTTTTTTTCTGCCTAAAATACACAAATGGATAATTTTTTCATGTATGAAAAAAGTAAAAAAAAAACCTTAAAATGTCCAAATATCCCCAAGATGAATTCCTGAGGGGAACAACAAGAAAGTCCCTTTGAAGGGGCTTATAGTGGGCCCAGCCAGTAGATAAATTACATAAATAGCACCCATTTTCAGGGTACAAGCATACGGTAATGATTTCCTTAAATTAAAAAAAAAATATTATATCCATCATCTAATGGCAGAAAAGAAAGGTCTAAGGTGTCCCGTGAAAAATACATGTAGTCTGACTCAGAAATTAATCAGTTATTTGCAGTTAGATAGGGCCATTGCTATGCCTGAAAAAGTGGCCTGGTAAGGAAGGGGGATAAATACTCAGGTGATGAAGTGGTTAAATAAAAAAATACCATCATGACTTACAAACCAAAAAGACATGTGGCTGCATATTTTGTCACATACCCTTTTTCAAGTGTTCCCACTTTTTCTCTATATCCCACAATACGTAGATGACATAAGAAATAAGAAAAAAAATTTCCATTACAACGCCCTAACACAGTAGCACCAAACCTTTTCTTCCAAATCTGGTTATCTCGCGCCCCTCATCTTGGGATATCTAAAAAACAGAGAAAAGGTAAGGGAAGACACATCTGTAGTTCTCATAAGACTGGAGCTAAAAGGGGTTTATCTAACAACACAACTTTTCAATTTTAACTAAAGAGTAGCACACATATCCGTTTAACTGGAAAGTATTATAATAAAATTACTTCGTTCATGTTGTTATAAATCTATTCAGATTTTTATAAACATTTTATCATATGTGTATCTAATCTTCAAAATAAAAAAATAAATATAAAACAATAATGTAAAATATTTTAGTTTTCACAAATGTCACTTATGAGCTTAGCTGTATAGATGGGGTCAGTATGAACAGAGTCATCTCATTATCATTAGTAGATGGGCTATTTAATGACAGGACAATTTTACCGCTGGATGTCTTGATACTGCTGGATAGCAACACTAAACCATATAGACACACATCAGGCTTTGTATCCCTTCCAAAATACCCGCTATTTGTTCATCTTTATTCTGATAGAGATCCCATCGATAGACAACCGGATGTCAGCCATTTCATAAAAGTCTTTCCTACCACTTCTAAACTTTCCATTCGGCAAATTCAAGAACTAGAGCATATGACATGTTTAGACAAATAGTCTATGGTGGCCTTGTTTTTACAGTATCTTCCATCCATTCTACTGATTTTCATTTTTTATGGCCTAAACAGTGAATGAGTCACTGTGATGATAGACCTCTCTCCTCTTTTCATTCAGGTATATTTCAGCAAATGAAACATGGATTGTAATGTAGTTGACCTTAGCTCCTCATCCGTTCTTTTTCTTGTTTTATTGTAAGCTCTACGTGCAGATAAACATTTTTATTATCTGTTTTGCAGGGAGCACAGAATTACTGTGCAGAGACCTGGGTGTACGTAGAATTACTCTGACAATGTGTGACCAGAAGCTTACTGTTCAGTAGATGGATGTGCTGATTGCTTTACACTTTGAACACCAGATGGCTCCATAGTATGTAAATAAATTTCATTACCCATCCATTTTTTAACAGCATGTAAATGACAAATTTGCTTCCATTTTATGGTCTGTAAAATGAATATGCCATGTAATGGTGGAAACCACTTTAAGGGCTAAGCTTTTTTTCATATTTTTCATCTCATTCCTAAAGCCATGGCTATATCAGGACTTCATTATTGTCTGATAAGGTGTATCTTCCAGTGGAATCATTTTGGAAAACATAAAACTTACTGATTGACTTTTATTAACTCATCTGGGTGAAAAGGTTCAAAGCTCGGAGCCAGTACTTGGAGAGTTAGCTTTAGCCCACCACTATGGGTAATACAGTGTGAACTACAAACAAGTTAGCTTCACATTTTCATTGGCACTGTGTGAAGATCAGCTGACTTTGTTTATTCTCTCAGCGCTTTCTTTGCACCAGTGGTGTCTATAAATGCACAGTAGATGCCACAGCCAAAATTAGGTGTACTGTTATACCAATACTGACCAGTGCACACTGCATTCTGTCCTGGTATAGTGCACTGTTCGATTTTATTAGCCCTGGGTTAACTAATGGTGAGTGTTTGATTCTGTGCACATTCAGTACTATTCAACACGCTGAACACAAACTGTTTCTATGAGGTAGATTAAGGAGTATACCTTCCAATTCCTCCTCACCTCTTACCCTCATGGGCTCCTTTTATACACAACAAGGTGTTTTATATACCCCCAAGTTTACCTTCTGGTCCACAATAAAGAATCTTTGTTATTTTGGTCCTTTTTAACGTTCCTTACATATATTGGTTGTTAAGGTTCACAGTTCAACATAAACATCATGTTATCTTTGTTCTAATTATTCAGCATAAATATGGTGGTATCAGATATGTATAGTTCACTTGAAGGATATTTATGTTACTTTTGCACAATAAAACACTTAAAAAATAATTTATGTATGTCACCATATTCTGAGAGACAAAAAGGAGGGTCTACACTCCAGCTCTTTTTTTTTTTTAAAAGTCCTAGAAGTAATTTTTTTTACCGTTGTTTTACCCCCAGGTACCAAACAGCCACAGGGACAGCTGAACCAGTCCTTCAGTGCCAGGTTAAAGCATGCAACCTCTCCAACCCCATAACTATATCATTTGAGATATGGAGTTCGAGATTGAGATCAGCTCCAATCAAACTGTTAATCCTTTAGGCAAAGTTGCCTTTAAATGGGTTTGCCAGGAAAATAATTTTATGTAAAATCAGGATTGGCATGAGTTAATAAAAGAAAGCAATCATTAATTAAATGACCCCCCCTCCCATTGCAGTGGTTCCAATGCTGCTTTGACCCTGCAGCTTTCCACTTCCAGGGCTTGGACTACTCAACCAATCACTGATTACAGTGGTATCCTGGACAGTAATTGGTTGAGGGGGAAGATCGAGTTATTTCCTGTGTGTCAAGCCTGAGAGCAGGAAGTGGAGAGCAGTAGAGAGCAGAGCAGCATTATATCGGCTACGGTGGAAATAGTGAAATGAGTAGTGATTTTTTTTTAGTTCATTCAACCCTGATTTGATATAAACTGATTTCCCTGGAAAACCCTTAATTAACACCGCAGGTACATTCTCCTTGGAGAGTTCCTGTATGTGCAAGTATATCAAGGTCTACATGACTTATAGTCACTGCAGGGGTGGACTGGGAACGTATAGCAGCCCTGGAAAAAAAATCTCAAAGCGGCCCCATGTTGTAGGTGGGTCCAAACTGACAGAGGGCGGGGCAACACATGTAGGCAGGCACAATGGAAGTAGGTGGGGCCAGCAATACTGTAGTTCAGAACAAAATACTGCCCCAACAGAACCAAATACCACAGTGTAGCACAGAATACCGCCTCAACACAACCAAATTTACAATACAGCACAAAACACTGCCACCCACGCCACAGTATGAATATGTATCATCGTCCTGAGGATGGTAATACAGTTGAATTCAGGAAGGCACCTGCAGCTATATAAACACTGGCTGATCCTACATTGATTAATGCTTAGAGCATCAGATCGTTATCTACCTGGCTGGTGACTGTGAGGAGGCTTTGGGTGGCCTCCAGGGCATTTGGCCCATGAGAAAATTTCCCTTTAGGGCCTATGGCCAGTCCACCCCTGAGTCAGTGCTGTGCTTGATGTGACTGTATAGAACATTTTTTATACTTATCTTTTTTCCTAATGGACCCTCTTTAGGAGATACATCAGGTATTCAGTTGAGTTGGTTTTCAAGTATTATAGCGAATTCAACGGCAGAAATTCACTTTGCTAGGAATTACAGCACAATGGAAATGAATGGCCTCCGTACAACCGTACAATGTTTTCTTAGAGGCAGAAACGTTTCTTTAATTGTCGATTATATGCTAACACGCCATCCAAACAGCCAAGTCGTATGCATGTAATGTGCATTACTGCGGTTACAAAAACATTACTTTCAGATGCGGAGGGGGAGAAAAACACACACTGATACTCACATCCACATACAGTAATGCACTTGTTATATTCACAACCACAAATGCTGCCTGGCATAACAATGCTACACATGCTTTCTGATGAAAGAGTTAATACAGAAACATGCAGGCTTTGTTCTGTTGCATTCAGAATATTTTATCAGGACAATAACACGCTCCAGGGTGTGCATTAAGCTAAATCACCGCACTTTGCCTCATGCTTTACAATGCATCTATACCATGCTGAGCCGTAGCTTAATGTACACCCTGAAGTGTGCTATTGCTTACTTCCTAATAGTACTTGGTACATGGTTTACAATACTTAACATGAGCACATGAAGTTTCAAGCTGTAACACTCAGTAATTTTCTCTGACCCGCTTTGTATCTCTAGGTTGCATGAAAAAGGACATAAAAAAGATCAAGGACAATTACATACTAGAAAAACTCAAATCTCAAGGAAAGAGGGTTTTTTCCCAGAAATGAGTGCATTTAATTTTACCGTACAAAATAATACATTCAGACTGAGGGCTTAGCGCGCTTATCTGCGGGTACGTGGGCATTATTGTTCGAAGATACAGTTTTATGTAACACATTTTGAACCTTTGAGCAGGTTCTTGTTGTGTTCTTGAACTTCTTTTGCCAGAGAGGAGATAATGTATGTAACACGAACTATGACACGTGTTTATTTATAAAATAGTATACTATAGCATGATACAATCATATAAGCCATGGATAGCTTCTCTTTAAAAGTTACTTTGCTAAAAATAATTGTAATATTGTTGCAAAAAGTATTCCTCATAGCATGTTACCTGCTATAGATGCTGTTTATGGCAGTCTGTGCGAGATAAAGACTATGCCAGTCATTTCACTGGTTGCCCATACAGTATAGAATCCAATTTCAAACTGCTTGTCCTCACCCACAAAGCTCCCCACAGTGCTGCACCCCCTACATCTCCTCCCTCAGCTCTATGCTCTGCAAGCGATTTACGGCTGTCATCCACCATAATCCGAACCCCTCACTCCCGGCTCCAAGACTTCTCCCGAGCTGCACCAGTTCTCTGGAATGCTCTACCCCAAGAAATTAGGTTAAATTGCAATATACACAGTTTTAGGAGCTCCCTAAAAACACATCTTTTTAGGGTGGCCTATCACATCCCCTGTTCTAACTCCTCTCCATATATAGACCATCTATAATTTCCTGAATCTGATCCTCCAGCAAATTCTCCACCGCACCCAGAAGCACTTCATATATGACTGCTGACTGGCTCATGTGGCTTTATATCTAGTCCCCGATTTTCCCAACATGGCCGGACCATTGCACAAAACAAGCACTTTTACCTTTTGTGTCACCCCTATCTCCTCATAGATTGTAAGCTCTTGTGAGCAGGGCCCTCATTCCTCTTGTTGTAGTAATTGACTTGTCTGTTGCTATGTTATTTATGACTGTTTGTACATGAACCTGAACCCCTCAACTGTAAAGCACTGCGGAATATATTGGCGCCATATGAATAAAGATTATTATTATTATTATTCTAATAAATGATGTTAATAAATGCAAATTCATTTCGATGGACCATAGATATTCTCTTCAAACTCTTTAAAATGTCTTCTATTTGCTTTAACATTTAAAGTGTTTCCAGCAAACCAGTTCCCATGTAGATGCAGTGCAATCTGCAGTCAGCATGTCATCGAGCAGAAGGAACTGCTATATAGTATTTTAGGAAAAGAGTCAGTGGATGGTCCTACTCAGTAATTGTCAGCTACAGCTCTATGGCCATCAATCACTGACTAGGACCGCCCACTAGACTCCTAAGAATAGAAAGAGTGGTGATTTAAAGGGCAGATTATAATGTGTCATAAGATCAGATGCATTTAACAACATAACACAGTGTAAAGTTAAAAAGAAAGCAAAAAAAAAAAAAATCATACTTACCTGCTCCATTTGCTCGCAATGGGCCGGCCACTGCCATCTTGCTTGAAGATCTGGTGCGAAATCTGGAACAGCCCGAGATGAAGTCAACACGCCGTCCAGTGTGGTCATGTCACTGCGCACTGGATTTTGGCTGAGGTCTTCAAGCAAGAGGGCGGCAACTGGCCCATTGCGAGCAAATGAAGCAGGTGCAGAAAGTATGATTTTTTTTGTTTTTTGCACTCTTTCAGGTTAAATCCATTCACTACCATGAAGCACAAGGAAATTCGGCTTCGCAACAAATCGAATTTATCCTGAACTTAGTGGACTTTGATTCACTCAACACTACTTATAAAAGCCAGATCAATGGAGCATATAAATGGGTCTTAATAAGGACACCCAAAGCAAGATTGTTGAGCAGTGTCACCCTTTTCAGACTGGTCACTTTGCCATAGCGAAGGAAGCCAAGGGTAAGTCCACCTCAGGGGCATAGCTATAGGGGAAGCAGGGGAAGCGGCTGCTTTGGGGCCTGAACTCAGAAGGGGCTCACGAAAAAGGAGGACTAAAAAATTTTATTGTGACATTATACACAGATACACTGTAGGAAACGGACGGAGTGGTTGGTAGGCCTCATCCGAGAGATTGATCTTAACTAGGGGGTTTCCAAGTTTCAAAAATATGCTGTGGGGCCCAGTCATTTCTTGTTACACCAATAGTCCACCTAGGAAGTTTGTTTGGTTGTATATTGGTGTTGATAATGAGTTGGTGGGTTCTTCTTCAAGTGGTTGTCTGAGATTAAAAATCTCAGACATGCTGTCAAATAGACATTCTCCAATGTCATTCTTTGAGCAGCTGGACCAGTCCTCCTCCGCCACTGTTAATTTACAGATTGCAATTTGATTATAGTGGTCAACTGAACAGTGTACCAGTCTATTGCATTGAGCTCCTGAGGAGTAGATATAGAGGATTTGAGTGGTAGTGGCCCTGTTGAAGTATTGTGTCATGGTGAATAGCCTCAGGCCATTGCTCCATGGGGATCAGTGCAGTGGGAAGCTAGTATTGAAGAATAAGGCCAGAGTTAAACGTAACAAATTGGAACGTAGAACTTTAAATACATACAGTAACAGCAGGCTTTAAGTGCAAATCTTCTGTGGCACCAGTAAGGATATACAGGCAGGCTGTTTGGTGACAATTCAGCACTTAGGTGATACTGGCCTAGTGGTAAGAAGTTCACGCTGCTGTCTGGAGACTCAACATTTTACTTGAGAAAAGTTGGTTTAGGTTCTCTCTGGAGAATTTGTATCTGTATAAGGAGCAGGAGCTCTGCAGGTTGCTTCCTCTTCCTTCTGTCTCTGGGCAGGAACTCCACCCTTGGCAGGGAGCAGGACCAGTCTACTCCTATCAAGAGGGGAGGAACAGGGTGGTTAGCCCTGTTCCTTGCCAACCTTTTCCTAACATTCCTTGCTTGTAACTATAGTCAGAAGTAAACAATAAGATACATAATAATACAATGTACAAATTGTAGTACTCCCAGGTCTGGGGTATTACATTATTACAATTACGGAATATGGAACAAATACTATTGAGGAACATGGTTCAGGGTTACAATGTCAACCTGTGTAGTACATATAAGGCTCAATGATTTTTCAGGTTATTATAGGTGCACATATCTGAAAAAGTGGCTCAAGGGCTTTATAAGTATGGCACTCGGCCTATAACATTTTTTTGATTCCTCTTTACCAGAAAACTCACACAAATACATTTATAGATCCCCCCCAGGGTGTCTGAAAAGAACATTATGTCAGGAAATTGCTATATATGCAATTGTCTAATTTATTTTTTTTTAAGTGGCTCCAAATGGGGAACTTATTTCAATGCCACTTAGTACAGTTTCTTCACACGACACTCCAACCAAATGGTCGGCAAATCACCTCTGCAAATGAGGCAGTCATGATGATCTTACTCGCTGTACCTGAGCACCTCTGCTGTTCACGTAATTGGCAGTATAAAATGTGGGTTAGAGGAAAAAGCTTAAAAATCACACACTCATTATTTCTAGAGGTTTTAGTCTGACCCACAAGGTAGAGTACATTGCTACTTAGGCGAACAGCAGAGGCTTGCAGATACGGGGATTAATGATCTCTCTACCTGCATATTTCCAGTGTAATTTTCTCTTGCTGGGTTCCTTTTCTAACACTAGGTGAGAAAATTCAGTCCAGAAAAACACCTGGCCAGATTTCAACTGGTTATTTTTATTTTTAAAGGAGGAAAAGGTTAACCTTATTCTCCCCTCAAACACCCAACGCATTTGTAGGACTCATAGCAGTGCACCTATGATAATGTTGGATAATGAGGATTTTAAAAGGGTGGTCCCAAGATTTAAACTTCTCCCCTTTTCACGGTCTCTGATTGGAGGGTGTCTTAGCACTGCAACACCAAAAGTGACAGTTAGGAACAGTCTTCCCGGTTCTTGAAGATGTCTTGTGGGTTTCAGTATGCTTAATAAGTCATTAATCTCTGTCTCTATGATACCCTGTGTAAAATTGATATGCAATTAAGATGCCTTTGATATGGTTTAATCTCCCTGATAAGGGCAAGCCCACTTGGAGTCTGTCCCTTACAAACACTTAAAGAGGACCTCTCCCCACTCCTGATATGCCTTTTTTAAGTTTTAACAGCTTCATGTATTCCCCATGTAATAACAATTCTGGAACATCTATTGTTATGTCTCTATGTTGTGCCATTCCTTTATTATTTCTACTAGAAGTTATGAATGAATTACTAGCAGTCTGCAATATGGGTACAGAGAGGTGGTAACCGGTTGGGGGTGTGTAACGGCACAGTCTAAAAATGTAAGCACAGATTGGATAGAGTGAGTCTGTACAGCTACACACCCCCAACTGGTCACCTCCCCTCTGTACCCTAACTGCAGACTGCTAGAAATTTATTCATAACGTCTAGTAGAAGTAATAACAGAATGGCACAACATACATACATAAGAATAGATGTTCCAGAATTGTTATTACATGGGGGGTGCATGTAGTTATTAAAACAGACATGTCAGGAGTGGTGTAAGTTCCTCTTTAAGAATTTCCCTGTTTAGAGCTAAATAGTGCACTTATAAGGGATTCAGATCTTTTGTTTTTGGGTGTTATGTACAGCTCCCCACCATAGGATGGTGGAAGGAGCCTGAAATGAGGAAACAAGTTTGGTAATTACAGAGTTTTCACAAGAGGCTTAGTAATTACTGCCTCACATGTAGCATATGGCTTAAACTGTCTCTCAAAAAGGGCACAAACAAGGCAAATATACTCAACTGACCTGGGTCTATGCACAAGGCAAGAATGATGATGGCTTTATACTTTACAGGCCACAATAATTTTCCTTGTGGCACACTCCATACACTGTGTGCAGTGGCCTGGGAAAGGATAGGACAGAAGTGGCAGTGGTGGTGAGGATAGAAATAGAGAATAGAGTCCTCACTCTGGCGTTCCATGGTTATGCAGTCATAGGAGGGGCACATAATTTCTTCCTCTTAGGGAACTCCATTGTTTGGGGTCTGCTGCCTTGTTGTAGGTGGGGTGCCCTTGGTGTTGGTGGATTTTGGGGCACAAGGAAGGGACTTCTCAGAGTAGTGGGCAGGAGTGCTGATGTAACAAAGCACATTGTTGGTGTAAGGAAATGATGAAGCCATATTTGGGGGTAACAAGAATATTGTAATTTACTGAGGCAATTTAGGCAGATACTACACAAAGGTACTTGCAGTTCAGTCTTTGCAGGGTAAAACCACGTTTTACTAAAGCTGTATGGGGATATGGGTCGTAAAATAAGTTCCTCTCTTAGTCCCAGTTAATCCAAGCAAACTTCCCAATTCGTCCAAGGGGTGAAAAGTCTGTTTCACAATGAATTCTCAATATGGCAGTGCAGTGCCCAGCTGCGGGGTGTAGTCTTTAACAGATGGTCAATCTGTCTTAGGATGGAAGGGTACCAAAGGCTTTTCCCCAAACAAATGCAGTGAAGTCCACGTATATAAAATAATAAAAAAAAACCTTTAGTTCACATAGACCTTGGCACTGCAGGATCCAATCGAAGTAGGCCTCCTTCAAAGAAACAATTAAAAACAGGAAGATCCACACTGCTCAGTATGGTTCAAAGCAAACCCGGTGGGAGGTCAGAGGTAACGCTGGTGTTCATTCATATATGCCACAGATAATAACTGGTATCCACTTGTTGCCTCTTGGTAATCCTCAAATGTCCTTCCAACTCCTTTTAGAAACATATAATACAGGGCAGGATAGTGAAGTACAGTGAGACACCAAATATATGAAAAATATGAAATATGAAAACATTTAATATACTCACAAAATCACAGGATAAAAAAGCACAAAACAAACTGTATAAAGCTACACACTGCCCAAACCAGGTTTTGCGTTAAGCTTCCTCAAGTTTTGAAAAATTTGATTCGGCTGAGTCACTGAAGTTCGCCAAGAAATTTGTTCAGAATTAATTCTTTACGAATCACTATAAATCGGGTATACCCAGTCCACTCTGTCTAATCATATTCTTCCCACTTGGTGGCCCAATCTAAGCATGAAAGTTTCCCAACCGCCAACAGTAAATTTACGTCGGCATTTGGGCATTTAAAAATGGCACCCACTGGCGCATGCAACGGACACCATGGCTACCAGGTGTCTGCTGTTTTAAAGAGAAGACACCTGGCACTAATGTCCATGACCTGCAGTAATGTCGGTTGCGGACTTTTAAACCTTCAGATGCCATGGTCATCCAGGTGTGCTCCAGCTCCAACCCGGCGGGGATCAAGGGAGCCGGAGCACGTATGAAGCAGCCCTTCATCCTCCTGTGTGATGGTACCAGAGATGGTACACAGCATTGAGGCTGGAAAACCTTCCTCAAAGCAATAAAATTGAGGGATCCACAACAGGGATGACCATAATCCCATGGGGGATCCCTCCCTACTATGAACCTAGTGGTATTTTGCTTTTAAAATTATTAGGATTGAGACCAGATGGACAAACATGGTGGATGGATCAAACATGGCTACTGGATTAGCCATTAGTAGCGCATGACTGTTTGCTACGTCTCTCTCAGGATCTTTTTTTTGTAGGGCTGTGACATCATGGGGACACCAAATATATATGCTGCTACCGGCGTATTGGCTGGCTGCACGGCATTATGGGTCATATGGCATCCCTGGGCTTCTTACTTTCACTTTCTAACACGTGCAGCCACCATTTGTTACCTCGAAGCGTAAAGAAATTCGGATTAGTGACAAATTAATTTAGTCCAAAACTCTGGACTGAATTCCGTTTTGGATGTTTTAATTCGCTCAACACTACTTATCATCAATAATGTTTAATAGAATATCTCGTAGTTTTTGGCTCCAAGGTGAGCTCCAAATTATCTTCTGCTAGACCTTAGGGGCCTTGCTTCTGATGGGCCAGTCTGACCCTGGGTGCAGTTGACCTGTTCAATGTGCAGATGAGAGGAGTTCAGGGTATAGTCTTTGAGGAGAGCACATTGATTCCAGTTCTCATAGCATGGACTAAGCCTTAGGCTTCTGACCTGGCTTAGCACCTTTTGCAGCTGTCATTGCTGCTTGTGATTTGAAGGTCTTCATCTCCTTATTAGGAACTGTAGAAAATATGAGATATTAGTACACTCTCAGCTAGGAACAGCATAGCAAGGAAAAGCTACTTTAGACATTGCACCAAAAGAAACATTGTGCCTCTAAGAGTATATAGGAATCTGAGAAACCCTGTCCCAGCCCACCCACACTACTGCTTATGGAACTGCCTTGTTAGACTGGCAGAAAAACGTGAGTTATTTGTTCAACTTCATCTCAGTCTCTTGCCTATCAATTCACACACTAAAGCCAAGGACACCCCTCCTTGAACCAGCCAGAAGACTCTACACAGTGTGTGCACCAGGGGCAGGGGCGGATTGGCAATGCACCTTACCGGGGAAACTCCCGGTGGGCCGATTGCCTTTTAATAGGCAGGGGGCCGGCAGAACCCGATCTTCAGCAGCCGCTGCAATACACATCGCTGGCCGCTGGCCCTCCTGCTCTCAGGCATTATCATACACAGTGCATGATAATGACAGCAGAGGCTAGCATTGTGTATTACCACCTGCAATACACATTGCAGGCACTGGCCCTGCTGCGCTGACATTATCATACAATGTGTATGATAATGACCTCAGTGGCCGGCAATGTGCTAGAGCCTCAGCAGAACAAAATTACCTCCCCCTCCTGCCCTCACTGTACAGAGCTGCAGCCTCGGAGCTGGGAGGTCATGTGATGTGTGCCAGCCAATGACAGCCCTCCTCTCCCGACTCAATTTACTGCTCTTCAAACATGGAGACATCGCCCTCCCCCTGCTGTTACCAGGTATGCTGACACTACAGTACCTCCTTCTGCTTCATCAGTCTCTCAGCCTGGTCCCTCTGTGTGCCATGTCCTCACCAACTATATTGCAAGATTACCCCTAGTAGTAGATATGTACTGCAGTATATATATCTATTACTAAAGGTAGTCCTGCAGTGTATGTATATGTGTATATACAGTATACATACGTATAGATATGTACTGTAGTGTATATAGATATACACATATGTTAATATGGTATATGTTCTGCAGTGCATGTATATGTGTGTCTATATACAGTATACATATGTATAGATATGTACTGTAGTGTTTATAGATATATATATATATGGTATATGTACTGCAGTGTATGTATGTCTGTGTATACATACATATGTATAGATATTTACTGCAGTGTGTGTAAATATATATATACATAGTATATAGAAAGAAAAAGACTGCGGCACTTCCAACTGGTGAAAAAATGTGTAGTCTTTTATTCACCCATGCAACGTTTCAGTCCACTTACTGGGACCGTTCTCAAGCACGGTCCCAGCAAGTGGACTGAAACGCCGCATGGGTGAATAAAGGACTACACATTTTTTCACCAGTTGGAAGTGCCGTGGCCTTTTTTTTCCTACATATTGTGTGTGTGTGTGTGTATATATATATATATATATATATATATATATATATATATATTAGTCTATCTATCGGGTTAGTCCTGCAGTGTGTGTGTGTATGGACATATACATGTATGCATGTTACGCCAATGAAAAAAATGCAGTTTTCAAAAGGACAGTATTTGGATCCATAAACATAAAAAAGTAAACAAAATACAAAAACAAAATATGTTAAATATAAAAATACAAAGTCAAGTAACATCTAAGGGTTCATGTACACAAACGTATTTTCGTTTTGTGTCCTGTTTTTTTTTTGCACCCTGTGGAACCATTCACTTCAATGGGGCCACAAAAACAAAACAAAACTGAAATTACTCCATGTGCATTCCATGTCTGTATGTCCACAAGGGCGTTCTGCAAAAAATAGAACATGTCCTATCTTTGTCTGCACTACGGACAAGGATAGGACTGTGCAATTAGGGGCCGGATGATCCATTCCGCAAAATGTGGAACGCACACGGTTGGTATCCATGTTTTGAGGATCCGTCTGTGAGCTGAGTTAACATCACTTTTTTTTTTCCATTCTTCTGATGCAGTACTTTTTTTTTCTAAAATAATGGATCTCAGGCAGAAATGGATCAAAAGAATGCCAAATTTGCATAACTGATGTTCAGGATCTGTTTTATTTTTGTAGGATCCATTTATTTATTCATTTATTTTTCTGTTCGTTTGATGGATCAGAAAAACGAAAAATAATCGGTGATCTCATCTCAGCCTAATATGTAATCTGTTTAAGAATTTAGCATGAAAGTCTTCTACTCAGTAATATACAAGGATGTATTTGTAGCTGGCCTAACAGTTTGCTGACCTCGTCTACTTGATTTGGCCACGCCCTCTGCCAGTTTGGCTCCACCTTCAACATGGGGCCACTTTTACCTTTTTTCCAGGGCCACTTTGAGTTCCCAATCCGCCCCTGACCAGGGGAACTACTACTTCTATCATCCCAAGTGCGACCCCCTCATCACTGCACCAGCCGCAGGACTGAGGGAGATATGAAGCGTGCAGCAAGCCCATCCCCAGAGACTCTACTAGTTCCAAGGTCAGGATGCCAGGCGGTGGTATAGCTATGGGGGGTGTCATGGTGCTCCTACCTGGATCTGATGCTCCCCCTGAAGTCAGGCTGCTTAGCGGCTACACAGAAAGTGTAAAAAGTGTGAAAACTCGAACTGAGATTAAAAAAATGCATCTTACAAAAAACTGAAGTGGATTCCACAACAGTTTTTTTTTCTGCACAGAACTTTGTGTGAACCTAAGCCTAAAGGCAATTTTTGTCCAAGATCATTTATGGACTGTTGTTTGAACTGTTGTGAATTTTCGTGGTTCTTTAGCATTCTCATTAACTTAAAATAGTGATACCTGTGCTAAAATAATTGCTAAATAACACATATGCCGTAATCGGGTGATCAATCGAATTGCCAATGTAGTCAGCAGCCGCAAGAGGGTCGGCATTTTTACATGCGGTTGACCACACGTACAACAGGTGCCTCAGAAACCTATTTCCCCATTGAGTTCTATTGGAAAATAAAATTCTGCGATTCCCAACCATGTCACGACCGCATCATGACCATGCTGTGTGGTCATACCTTCACAGTGGTTGGAGACTGCTGATATGATTGAGGCTCCTCAACTTGACTTCATTGTGGCTCTCAAAAGACAGTTAACCAGCCCTGGTATATATGATCCTTGTATGATTGCCATGGTTATTGCCCCATACTATGTTGGGGTTGCTGAGTATGGAGTCTAAGGTACACACCCTGGGTGCCCAAACCTAAAACACCCTTGGGTGTGTTAAATAAGCATTGCTTCAATGAATTAACCACAATGAGGAAATGCTGCTTACATTTCATACAAGAATCCATTGTGTTTGTGGTTGTACACTCGCATATAAATAAAATAATGACAGTAAGTGTTCCTCTCAGGTACAAGCTTGTATCGCCACCTCAGGCAGGCCATAAATTCATTGCAATCGCTGTAATTTCCGTTGATTACCGCACCCAGCTGAAGGAAGAACAAAGTGAGGGGAGGCATGGTTTTGTTTCAGTAGCACAAAGTTTCTTGTAAGTCATTCCAAAGAACATTAGGTCACTGTCACATGTCTGCACCTAGCAGAGATAAGCGAGGCTGATGACTGAGATGATAAAGCGTTCTTCAGTCGGGAAAATTATTTATAGCATTTAGCTTTGTGTGTGTAGACTCTTAGAGATGACTATAGAAAAGACTACCTACCATGCTGAATGTACTGCTGTAAATACCAGGAGGACACTTTATACCAAGCCTATGGAGTGTTCTGCTCTGCCTGTTCATATGCATGGACAAATATAATTGATTCAGAGGTTAAAGTGAAACTGTAGGCAAATTTTTTTTTAAAAAAACAGCACTCTACTTTTGCCACTGTAGGCCATAACAACTACCACTGTGTGTGACTGGGCTTTATAGCAGGAGTTGTCAACACATCACCTCCTTCTCTGATATCTCTCAGTGCTCTGCACCTATTGGCTTAAAGGGGTTGTGTCACAAAATACATTCTACATTTTTCAAACCAGCACCTAGATCTGAATACTTTTGTAATTGCATGCAATTATTCAATAAATGTATCTGCATACCGCCACCTGCTGTTTGTTCTTTTCCTTATATTTTGCCCATCTCACTGAACTGGTCGCACATGCTCAGTTTAAATCTTCAACCGTCACCAGCCATATGTTCTGTTAGAAGCTGTGGTAGTTACAGGAAGAGCGGCAGCAAAAAGGACACATCCCCTGAGCTGCCAAGCTGAAGATAATCTAGCAGAGCAATTGGAGAAGTTGGAGAAGTGAATGTGGAGATCTCTGGACCCATGTGAGGTACAAGGATGGTTCTTGCTTTATTAGAAAGGGATCGTCATATATTATATGATGTCTGATTTTTATTTTAAAGAGTAAATTCACTTTTGGATAATTTTTGTGAACGTGTCCCTAATGCCCTAATAATAGTTTTTGAAATATAGTTTATTAACGTATTTCATATTTTTATTCCATTTTTGCCTCCGTAAAGCGCACGTTTCACTGTGTGCTTAAAAACCACTTCTCTGTACATCGCTCGTGTCAGCGGTGTACGGAGTATGGACTTTACATTTTATGAATGGGGCCGCAGCTTAGTGAGTGCCCCCCGGAGGTTTACTAATTCCTGGCATAGCATATGGTTACCCTGTAACCCTGTGCTATGCCAGGATTAGCTGAGTGGTCACTGTCCGCAACCACCGTGATCAACATCAACCCAGTGGTTAATATAATATCTGGGCCGTTGCCGACCTCTGAGGTGCTGTGGAAGCTGAAACTGGGGAAGCAAATGCGAGGCCTGTTTGCAGCCAGAGAGACTCCTCATGCACCAGTTATCATTTCTGGAGCCAGTGGACACTCATAACAGCAACTGAGCCTGCACTACCATCCATGGTCACCTGCTTTTCAAGTCTGCTGCCAGCTGTAAGTGCTAGCACTTAGAATAATTTAAGGATTACTTCATTGACTTGGGAGAAGAGGAGGAAGAGTTTCACTCACTTATCTGAGGTTCCCTGTCAAGCTGGAAGACCTTGGAGCCCAACAAGCTTCAGAAGGGTGAGAAACATGGGAATGTCCCCTGTTTATTTTTGTTATTGGGCCCTATATTTTTGCCACCCTCCTGTGTTTTAGGCAATATGGGACTCCCCTTTCATCTAAGTTGCACCCATAGTACCTTTCCCCTTCTTTTCTCAGTTTTGGTTCCATCTTGCCTGAGAAGAAGATGTGCAGTGTTCAAGGAGAATCACCCAAGGAAGAGACTGTCACATACCAGGGCTTCTTGTGCCCCTCACCTGTGCTTTCAGGACTCTTCTTCCAGAGCCACAAGTGGGGGATTCATTTTTGAAATGTTTCCTAGGTTGGTACCCACCTTCAGGTCTCAAAAGTACCTGAGACAAGGGAGCTTGGGTTCTGTGTTTCCGGAATTCTAGAGTACAGCCGCAGGCCCAAGGATTCTATTACTCCTCTGTAGATTCCAGGACTCTGGTACACAAGAGCCACACAACTGGGCATTATATTTGTTTTTAGGATAGCTAGCACCCCTCCTTGGCACCATCATGGATTGGGACCCCTCGTTTGCTATCATTAAGCCTTGGTTGTTATAATAGTTTGCTGACCCAATTTTGTATGTGCTAGAACTTATGTCCTTAAACTTGTCTCTTACTAGCAATGGAAGGGAGGATCTCAGTGTGAACAGTAGCCTTGGACATCTCATGTAAGACTACCAGACGAGACCACAAGCACAGCCAGAGAATGACCTGGCTTTCACCAAGGGAGTGTGTATTAACCCAGACCTGAAGGTACTACAAATTATATTGTTGTGCATAATGTAGTTTACTGCTTACTTGTGGCCATAGTTCCCAGCATACAATGGTGGGCAAAGGTTGTCAGGAACAGGATTTACCACCTTCTTTCTCTCCTCTTGGCAGGAGTGGTCTGGACCTGCTTCCTGCCAAGAGGGGAGTTCCTGTCCAGAGACAAAGAGGAGAGGAAGTAACCTGCAAAGCTCCTGCTCCTGTTACAGATCCTCCATAGTGATCACGTATTCTTCTGTCTGAAGTAAAATCTTGAGAAGCTCGACACCAGAGTGAACAGCTCTAACCAGCATCTACAGACACTGCTTTAAGGTGGGGGACTAAGCCTAAGAAATCCATCACCCAGAATGTTACAAGGCCAGTACAACCTCAGTACTTAACTACAGCCATCCAACCTGCCTCCAGATTCCTTGTTGGTGCTAGAGAGAACTGCCAGTGGAGATTGCTGCTATTGAATGTATTTGAAGTTCTACATTGCACTTAGTAAAAAAGACGTAGTTACGTTTAACTCTGGCCCTTCCTAATTTCTATAGTTCCACTGCGCTGATCCCCAGGGAGCAACGGCCTGAGGGACTACACCATGACACAACACTCCATCAGCGCCACTACCACTCCTATCCTCCTAAGGTGAAGGTTTTGGTAGGAGCCTCCATCATAGATCCTGGCAAAAACAGATATGAAACATAGCTGCAGTGGTATATTATCTGCCAGAATGCTGGTATTTATGTCAGAAACCCAACAGACCCCATTATAGTAAATGGGATCCGTTGGGCGTGTACAGCATGTTCAGTTAGTCTGGTATTCTGTCTCTATGCCAGAACAGAATAGCAGTATTTGAACCTAGCTTTAGTACAGTATATCAAAGTGTAACAGTTTTCCATTGAGCTCATTATGTAATCATCCAAGTTACATTTGTTTTGTAACACACTTCATAGATGGATGAATTTCTGATGGGAAATAGGTTTTCAGCACAAGAGATGAGCAAATATCCTGCTGTACAAAAATGCTGAGTGGACATCCGTAGGTCCAGTATGATAGACAGCTGGTACTTTACTCTATGAACAATGCTTCAGTGTTCAAATAGATTTTTTTCGTTGTGCTGGAATTTATGCTGAATTGGTTCCAATGGATTTGCTGAGTATATATCTTGCATGAATTTAATGTGGGTGATTGCATTTCATTTGTAACATGGTTCCAGCAGAAATCAAGTGTGACGTTAAACTATATTAGAAAGCAGATTATTACCAAAGCACAATGTAGGGCAGATTTCACAATTTCGTCTAATATTTAGACAGCGTAAACTAAGACTAGACAATCTTAAGATTTCAAAATATATCACAGTGAATGATGCTGATTAGGTTTCTTTTAGAGATGAGCAAACTTTTTAAAACTCCTTTTGTGTCTGATTTGTTGACTGACTGTGTTGATTTTTTTCAAAATACTTGATTCGTGTTCAAATCTATTCTACCCAAATTAAATATGCTCCAATTGGCTTGAAAATTGGAACATGACACTCTGAGGTCTCCTAGCACTCATTTTTTTATATCTTTTTGTTAACTTTTTTTAAATTAATTTTTGCTCTTTCTCCCCCTGTCCTTTTAAGCTCCTTAACGCAATGACAGCAATAGCAAATAATGTCATAATGACACTGACTAAAAATAGTTAAGGGTAAATGCAGTGGCCAGGTTTGGGGTGGCCCCAACGCCGTTGAGGCGTCACCATGTGTTGCTGCTTTCCAGAAGGTTAGATGTGGTGCAACCCAATGGGAAATAAGTCCAGAGAGTCAGGGTCTGCAGTAACCAGGGTGCCTCTTTACTGGAGGAATTCAGGCACAAAACAATACAGGTGAGGCATTGGGCTGGTTTCTCCAGTCTCCTCCCTGACAGAAGAAGAATTTGATGCTGAGGAAAGGCCTTAGCTAGCTGTCCCTCTCTCAGAAGGCTGGCATCCTGGTCAAGGGCCCACAGTCTGTAGCTCAGTAGTCCGGGTGGCTCCTTGGTCACAAGGCTAGTGACCAGTGGTCTGTGGCTCAGCGTCCCCGTCACAGCGTCTTCTTCTGGTCACTCATACAGGCTGGCATGAGTCTTCCTCTCCAAGCAAAGGTCCCTAACTGCAGCACCCTAGGGGCTCTGACTGCTCTCCTTATACACAGTTATAGCTAGACTAGAACCTTCTAGTGGGAGGGGTGGAGTGGAGAAACTCAGCACAAACAGATACATTGTAACACTTTCTGTCTCTCATTGACTTACATTAGAGCTTCAATGATGCTCAATGGCAATGACACAGCAGTTTTCCAGACAAAAGCAAGTTCAACAAAACAAAAACAAATCCTATTCATTTAGAATAGATTGGCTAATCTCTAATCTCTTTCCAAAAACATAAGAAAGCTGCATTTCTGATGCCACCAGATGGAAGGTAGCTATCCTATAAGTCAGTGTTCAACCTTGAGACATAACCTAGAAAAAAGCTATGCCAGTACCTCATCAGCAGACAGCTGTTTTGGGGTGATTTCTCCTCATTAGTGCAGAGAGAAATGGCTTAACTAATTTGCATACCTTTTTCCCAGAGGAGCATTGGCTGGCCTATAAGTCTACTTATGCCTACTAAAATCTACCATTAGGAAACATAGTACCCCCTCAATCCTAATGCTACATGATGCTGGATTTTAGTGCTTAGACTGTCTAGTTCATCTTTATACCACAAAAATTTTGGCACAGTTTTGGCGCACAGAGTGGCAAACATAAGCCTCTCTACCTTTTTGTACTAACATTTGCCAAGGTAGACGTGACAAAGTGCCTAAGAGCTTCAGTAAATACACATGCACCATACCTCTGCGTCCTGCACCTAAAACAAGAACGGAGTGGGGAAATGAATGGAGGGCGCACTGTGCATGTGCAGCCGCCCTTCATTCATTTCAATGGGGCCGCTGAAAATAGCCGAATGTTGGCTCGGCTATTTCCGTCAGCTCCATATAAATGAATGGGAGCAGGGTCTGTGCGTGTGCAGTGTGCGCCCCTTCACTTGTATGGGAGCAGCAGGGAGCAGCTCTTGGTGGTGGACGGACCCCGGGAAGCCTGGGGTACTCCAGCCACAGCTCTCCCGGCTCCATTCTCCTTGTAGGTGCTGGTTCCAGAGGTGGGACCCGCACCTATCAGACAATGGGGGCTTATCCTAGCAATATGCCCCCATTGTCTCAGATGGGAATACCCCTTTAATGTATATATACAACGCATTAGAGAAATAACTCAAAAGTCAAAGCAAATCACCTAAAATTCAATTTTGGTTGGATTCTGCCAAAATGTTTGACCAATTCTATTTGGTTCTGAATTGTTTTTACCCACATTGAAAGTATTCCAACTGGACTGAAAAGTTGTATATGACACTCCGAAGTCTTATAATTTTTCTCTCTTCTTTCCTCGCCTTTTAAAAATAAATATGTTATAAATATTTTTCCACTTCTCTCCCCAAAACGTAACTCAGATTTAATCACCCAAAGTTCAATTTGGATCTATCTTGAATTTTTTTTTACAAAATTTGTGTTGAATTCTATTCGTTTAGAATCAATTCGCTCAAGTAACAATTTTCTTTTTCTTTCTTTCCTGCACAAGCTAAATTTTAACAAGTGCAGCAAATACTACTGCATGATAAATCATATCATTTTAAGGCCGGAATAGCCTGCAATTAATAATGGAGCATGAGAATAAAAATCCAGCCTTGCTTTTTCTCTTTGTAAAGTGTTTTATGGCTCTCCACCACTTCTATTTCATGTAGGTTTCAGCCTTTAGATTTATGTATCAACACCTCTGCACCAAATTTTGTAAATATTCAATGGGGGCTTGGTCCTGTAACATAAACATGTCGTCCTATTGAGGCAGTGAGGAAAAGCAGACGCCCGTTTATTATGTGATATTCAGGAGGCTAAGGGGATGTTGATCTCCTGGTTGCAGGAATATCTTCTCTTGCAAGACAAATGAAATGTCATCGTGCTAAGGTGAATCATAATAAATGTTATGTCTTGGCCCACGCTGACAAATAAATCAAAGTTGTGTTGTGAGAAATATGGGTGACTTTTTTTCCAAGGAGGATTCAAGTAGCTGTATAAATTAAACAGTATTCGCTGACAGCCGGGGGCACTAAGTAAACCACTTGTTAGATAATCTCCATAGTTACTTAGAGTTGCTGCGTTGTCTAGGACAAAAATAATATTTTTAGTCTTGTCTTTTTTATGTGACAATGATGAACGTTTTACAGAAGGGGGAAGAAAATCTTGTCAGGTTTCTTTTTTTGTAGCTACATGATCCAATACTGTATATAATACACTTATGCGCAAAGACAAATTGAAAGTTGGAATACTAACAGACAATATAGAGCAGGACTGGAATTTTCGGACTCTAATTCAACTGGGGACATCCTTATGGAGCTTCTCCATGTTTCTCCATATTCTACATGTTTGAGTGTGCATTTTCAGGGAGGTAATTTTTGCTCCCACAGCCCCAAACAATATAGTGGTCAAAAAAGTTTGGACACATATTGGTTTCCTCTGCAAAATTCAAACACAGGTTTCATTGCCTAGCTGAGAAACTTGACAGGAACCTTCTTATGGACCAACTCTTCTATGTAGGGAAGAGGGGAACTTGAAGATAAAAATAAGAGCAGAAAAAGAGCTGCTGTGAGGTTGTCTTGCAGATGTTCGAAAACTGGGGGTAGGTAAAGAACCACAATGTTGTAGTGGACCAGTAGACCCCTGCTGAGGAATGTGCGGCACACATATGTTTCCTCACATGTTGGGCCTGCACCAATGTCCAACTTAAAATTTCTCCCTTGCAACACTCCCTCAAACTCACCAGGGTCCAAATGACTCCTCTGAGAGCTTAAAGTTCCAGGACCTATCTCTCGCTCTTACCATCCTTAAACTGTGGTAACCCAGGGCCCACTCCACCTCAGGCTTCATTCTTTTGCTCTCAGCCTACCAGCATGCCTACTTGGTGTCTAAGCCTAAGCCTCTACTTAGTTTCACAATAGGCCTCTATCATTCATATGTACTTTTTGTTCATATACTCACCAGACTTGTATTATTTGAGGCAGGTTCCTAGGGCCTATTGTCTCCTGACTGAACTGCACATATTCTGCAGGCACTCCATGTGGTCTCAGCCTAACACTGAATTCTTCTTGCTTGAAGCCCATAGCTACACCAGCCTATAGTGCCGGAAGTAAAATTGCAGGCATGCATGCCATCAGTGTGGAGTATAATAAGGGGCAAGGGTGCCACTTAAGTGCACCCCCTTGCAGGGTTACCATTGATGACCTCTAAATTGCTGGATTACTAGAAATCACCACTGGTAAAAATGTTTGCCACCAAATTACTGACTACATCATAATGGTTCTAGTCTGTGGATGGGTACAGAGTCACCACACCAGAAAAAGACCTCTGGATTCCCAGTCATGAGTATTGCACTTTTGGCTACTAGGTATAGATATAAACAGTTTAGCCACCAGAAACTTGATGAAGCATCACTGGGACTTCAATTAGTGCTAGGCAGTTTACTATTAGATGACTGATTGAATGCCACTGAATTTGGAAAAGTTAAAATAATATAATTATAATTTTTCCCTGTAATATAGCCTCTCAAAGTTTTTCCTTGGTTCTGTTCCTCCATGTTTCCAGTGTCAACTTAAATTGTGGAAGTGGGGCCTTCTCTTGGAAACATTGCACCTGCTGGGCCAACTCTACTGGTTTTTATACCTGAGATCTCATAGTAACCAACAGAGGTTACCATACTTTACAGAAAGCCTACAAAGACTTGCTGTGCCAATACATGACACGTACATTGTAAATATAGAACCTTTGAGCAGTCAGTTGTGAGACCGTGTTAGGGTCCGGCCAGGGGCAGACACAGACAGCAGAGGGCACCTGTGTAAAGATTGTGCCTGGGCCCCCCCCCACGCCAAATTTTCAACTTAACCTATTCCCTCCTAACATTACATACAGCAATACAAAAAATAGGGTGAGGCTACTTTCACACCTGAAGCACTACGATCCGGCCTGACACAAACCACAGCATGCAGAGGTTTGTGTCCCGCTGATTCTCTGTATTTTTGTCAGATTGTGGCCAGACCCCATTATAGTTAATGGGACCAGCAGGCATTCTGCATCCAGCAATGCCGGAGCCGGTGAATTCCAGCAGGCTGTTCTCTGCTAGAACAGCCTGCCAGAATACCTAACGCAGATGTGAAGGTAGCCTAATACAACGTCTCATACCTATTACATCCGGTGATGTTGTCTTCTTAGATGTAGACTTTCTCTGTCCTCATCTTCTTCTTTCAGACCAGACCGCCATGATGATTTCTTTCAGCCATCTCTTCTCTCTGTGGAGTTTCACAGACAGACATCTTAGTTTCCTACTTTTCCATCATCCTCTCACCTTCTAAACACACCATCCTGCCACCTCTAATACTGAGACCCTGTGCTCCCCAGTACTATACTGCAGAAACAGTCCCCCTGAAAATACTAGTACCACATAGATAGCGCCCTCATCAATAATTATTGGCACAGAGTGCCCTAAAAAATAACTGCACCCAGGAAACTGTGTCCCCGACACTAACAGTGTAAACATAAAGTCTGCCAAAAATAATGATACAACAAATACCCTGTTGTGTGGCAGTAAAAAATACCTCCTCTTAGTGCCCCCAGTGGAGCCAATGTCCCTATCGTGCCCTCATAATGTGTGCCAATGCCCCTATTGTGTGCCCAAAAAATCCTCTTAGTGCCCCCAATTAAGTTAAGGCCCCCATAGCGCCCCATAATTTGCACCAGTAAAGAATACTCTTTATAAAGTGCCCCCATAGTGCTCCTCCCCGTCCCTTGATGCCTGACATAATGTGCCAGTATAAAATGCCCCTATAGAGTGCCACAAGTAGATGCCCTGATAATGCTCCTCTCCCCCCTTCCCCATAGTGCCCCCATAATGTGTGCCAGTATAAAATGCCCCTATATAATGCCCTCCAGTAGATGCCCTCATAGTGCTCCTTTCCCTCCATGTGTGCCAGTATATAATGCCCCCTTGTAGATGCCCCCATAGTGCCAGTATATAATGCCCCCTTGTAGATGTCCCCATAGTGCTCCCTCCATCTGTGCCAGTATATAATGCTCCCTTGTAGATGCCCCCATAGTGGTCCCTCCATCTCTGCAAGTATTTAACGCCACCTTATAGATGCCCCCATAGTGCTCCTCTCCCCCGTGTGTGCCAGAATAATGTCCCCATAGTGCTTCTTTCCCCCATGTATGCCAGTAAATGCCCCCTAATAGATAAAAATGTCCCCTCCATACTGGGCAAAAGCGTAATTTTTAATTAAAAAAAAAAACAAAAAAAAACAGTTATACTTACCTCCATGGGCCTGTCAGCGATGCAATGCAGGCCTCTTCCAGCTTGTGTCCCGTGCTGTTCGGCTCAGGCGGCGCGATGACGTCATCGCGCCGACTGAGCCGGCCTCTGATAGGCTGCAGGCACTAGGCCTGCAGCCTATCAGAGGAGCAGGTAAGGGAAACGCCTCTCCCCTGCCCTGCAATCATCTGTATCGCTGTCCTGAGGACGGCGATACAGATGAATATGGAGATGAGCGCTTTCACAATGGAAGCGCTCATCTCCCACGGGCCCCCCTGCAGCCGAACTGGCTGCACATGCGTATGTCCGCCCCTGGGTACGGCCACATGGTCAGGTTTCTGCATGCAGTTTTGGAAGCAAAAATCAGGAGTGGATCATAAAAAGAGAGAGTATAAAGGGCAGATTTCTCCCTTTTTTAAAATTCACTCCTGGTTTTGGCTTCCAAAACTGTATCAGGAAACCTGACCATGTGGCCGTACCCTAAGAGGGGAACATGGCACATTGAAGAGATAGGCAGCAGGAGTTATCTAATACTCCTGTCATCTCTGTCTCTGGCTGCATGGCTTAGGGTTGGTTTCCTAACTCAATCAATCGAAAACTTATTTTCCTGATGCTGGCCCAAGGCCACATGCTATCTCAGTCTCTGCAAGCACCACAAATTAGAGCTGTCACCAATTTCCATAGTCCAGGGCACTGATAATAAGGCAGCAGGGGTAAGAGGAGGGGGTTCTGGCTTAATTTTCAGGTCTGCTTACTTCATTTGGAGGACTAATGAAAGGGGCAAGTAAACTGCTATTCTTGTGATACAAGGGCATTTATGTATAAGGTTCAGTGCATTTAGGGCATGGCCTATATAAACAGGTGGGGCGTATATCCATAAAAAGGTTGGGCTCGCCATTATTTCTTGTCTCAATTTACCAAGAAAAAATTTGAACAGCATGTTGATGACTAAAGCTCATTTGACAATGAAACTTCAAACTCTGATAACTGAATATTTCACAGCTTGAAAGCACCCTAAGGGGTATTTAAAGGGGTTGTCCAAGTTATGGAAAAAAATATATAGCACTGTAAATCTGATGGGCAGCAATATATAACTAAGCTCAGCAAGTTTTAGGCAAAAAAAATCTATATTTCCTCATTTCCCTGGTTCTCTTCTGGCCTTTGTTTACATGCAGTAATAACAATCTCTGCCCCTCCCCCCTCCCCCCTTCTCTGCAAAGGCAGTGAATATAAGTGCTGTGAGTACATGTCTGCCTGCTGGGATATTCAGCAGCATGTTGTTTGTGTAGGACTACAAGTCCCAGCTGTATAATGACACTGCTGATACACACAGAAAATTCTCCCTACCTGTTCTTGTACAATTCCTCTATAGCTCCTTGCCCAGCATTTGTCTCCTCTCACTGCTGCAGCTACTATTTGTTGTAAAGCCTTGAGCCCTCAGTGTGTTCTGGCTGAAGGGGTTAATGTTTTATCTGAAGGAATCCAGGGAGAGAGCAGATAGCAGGAGCCCGGCAAAGAAAGGGGGCGTGGCCAGTGACATTTCATGTACAGACTGTTATCTGAACTCTGAGGCTTGTACATGAAACATCACAGACCAGGGAGATAAGGTGACATCACAGGTCATGTGACCCTCAGTCAACTCTGAGAAACCAGCAGCTTTAGAAACACAAAGGGGGGAATTTATCATTAGGAGAATATTTGAAGTCAGTTTTGCTTGCATCTATGTTGGAGTACTTTGTGCCACATTTATCAAACATCACAGGTTGTTTGATAAATGTGGCTTGTCCTTAAACCTAACACTTCTGTCTAGAGAAGCTACTCCACTTTTCCTACTCCACCCTCCTCCTGGAGTGAGATTGCGACTATTTTGCGACTTTTTTTAAAAAGTCGCAATGATAAATCTGGAGTGAAACTCATTAACATGGCTAACCACACCCACTTTTCCACCCATATTACAAACTGGAGTGAGTGGTGTACACATGCAAAAAGTCGCAAAAAAATGCGCAAAAAAGTCGCAAAAGCCCTATCGTGCGACTTTTTGAAGACAGAATTCTGGAGTGAAGGTGTGATAAATCAGGGCCACAGTATATGGGAAAGTTGTTATACCTGACAAGTTAGAAACATATAAAGAACAAAAAAATAACTCGGACAACCCCTTTAATACAGATCATCCATCAGTGCATTCACACGGCTGTACTATGGCTCTATACAAGCTCTGAGATGCACAATACTATACTGTACTATACTGCCCTACTGTGTCTTCATATGTCTCGAATCCAACAAATTGCTTCTAAAGGAGAATATCAGAACCACCATTTGGCAGACAACACAGTGCCTGTGGCTTAGGGGTGGATTAGGAACTTAAAGTGGCCCAGGAAAAAAATACCTAAAAGTGGCCCCATATTGTAGGGTCTAAATTGACAGGAGGTGGCGCAACAAAAGTAGGGGGGGGGGGTCAGCAATACCATAGTGCAAAATACCACATACAACAGTGTACCACAATTTATTTCCCTAAAAGCTGTCCCTCTGAGTTGGCCTTCAATAGCAGCCATTTTCTCTCCTCCTCTTCCAGTTGTCTCTGATTAAGATATGGAGCAGGGGCTTAGGAGGTGAGATGAGGGACATAGTTAAATTCAGGAGGGCACGTCGCTAGCTGGGTATATGAATACCTGATTCTTACAGAGTTAGTTACCACTAAAAGCTTATTATTACCCAGCCAGAGATGGGGGCTTCAGCAACCCCTTGGGCATCGTCCCACCATGAAATTTCCCTGTAAGGTCTATGGCCAGTCCACCTGTGCTGTGGCTCCATGGTACAGGTCAATTGCGAATTGTTTTTCCATATGCATGTACATTTTACATAGTTACAGATGTTAAAAAAATTAGACACTGCACGGCATTTATCAAATTGGTGTAGAGTAAAACTGCACCCATATGGTAGGCAAGGCTTTTAGCAGAGCAGCGCTGGTACGACAGGAGTTCCAGCCTGTACATCTCTAACCCAGGCACCACAATGGAATCCATACACCCTTACATGTCATCGAGTGTACAGATTCCAAAGTACTATAGACATCTGAACTTCAGGTACCTATTGTATAAGCAAAACGTGAAAAAAAGTATATTAGAAATATTCATTTTACAGCATTTAGAATAATTTTTAATAGAGTTATTCCAAAGTTTAACAACACTTTAAAAACCTTATGTATCCTTTTGGAATCTATCCATCTATCGTACATGTCAGTGATGTATGGATTACAAAGACCTATTTTGTACACCATCAGAAGACTCAAGTACGCTTGCAACTTTTTTGCGACTTTTGCAAAAAGTTGCGATAATAAATCTGGCTAAAAATGTAGCTCCACCCTCAAAACACCATCCCTTAGTAAATGTAAACTAAAGGGTATAGTGCAATCTTCACTAAAAGCAGTGCAAATACATCATAAATTTGGCGCAAAACCAGCAATATTGCTCAATTCTTCTGGTCCACACCATTTTTTACAACACCTATTTGTTGCCTCAAAAAAATGTGCCAAAATATTCGATGCATTTTTTGGCACAGGGTGCTGCACCCCTTTACCATGAAGCCACCTCCCCATGCCTCTTTTTACAAGTTTTAAAAAGTATCCAAAATGTCTAAAACACATACCTATGTATAAAACATTTACGCCAGTTATTTTTTTATTTTTTTTTCTTTATAAATCTTTTATTAAATTTTACAAAAAAAAATTGTATAGTTTACAAAATTCTCCTTATGCACTACATATTCAATAAACCAACGCCAGTTATTTTTACAAATTGCATCACAAATCTCATTCATTTTGATAGTAAATCTCCACCTGTACGTCCAGTGGGGACTGGATAAAACAAATTCCTCTGGAAATATTTTACTACAGATATTTTTGCTATGCAGAATAATTATAACACATTTTATGCTGCTTGACATCCATGCATCGCAAATAAGTGCACATTTCCCAGAGAATAGAAGACCACATTTCTGCAATGAAAAATACAACCATCTCTGCTATTCCATTTATTTGTCACTTAGCATGTATATTACCGCAGCCAGACTTCGAGAGCCCCACTCAACATTTTATTTGTTTTTCTACAACTGGATGAGGTCATTGCACCCTGTGTCCCTCACCACAGTTATGATTTGCTCAGAAAAAAAGTCACATTTATGGTACGTCTGGGTCCTCTGGAGGTTTAAAGTCCAGTTTCTCTAAAGCAGCACTCTCCTGCAGGTGTTCAACTATACAGGTCATGTCATAGAGAAGAATCAAGCACTCAGTCAGCACAACAGTGGCTGGGTTCTCCAGTAACAGTTTGAAACTTCTTTTTATATGTATAGAACATGGTATAAAGCTTAGAAATCCCAAAGATTTCTTAAAGAAATGCAAACAATTTTGGAATCTGTTTAGAGATTTTTACAGATTATTATACACGACGTAAAAACACATTACAAAATAAATGACAAAATAATGCAACCCCACTGGTCTCCACTTCCTAGTCGAGACTAGTCGAAATGGTGAAAGATGTGCACAGCCAATCACTAGCCACAGTAATGACCCACCTCAGCTAGTAATTGGTTGAGCATTTCCTGCACATCAAGCAGTGACATGAAGTAGAGACAAGAGAGGGAGCATCAGAATTGCAGCAGTGGCAGAACAGAGAGGTTAGTATTGACTCTTTTTTTTAATCCATTCTGCCACATATAGAAAAGGTTTGATCTTGCCCAACAGCTCTTTTAATTTGTTGTAAGTCTTTACAAATGATCTATATGTTCTTTTATTTTAAATATACTGTAGATATTTATTTTTATTATTTCCCCAGGGGGCAATGGAGACATTTTCTTCACCCATAATTTTTAAACTGCATCGGGATGCAGCCAACAGGAGTCAGTTAACAGTTAAGCTGGTGTCATGAACCAGCGGGTGTGAACCCATTGTGCCTCCTGTCCTACCTCCTCTAAGGGCATTGTCTAAGTGAACCCCTCAATGTTCACAATACCCCTGATGGTGGGGATAGACTTTCCAAGGGGAACACAAGGTTGCTACCTCCTGAGGAGGATAGGCACACGAGGCAGCTGGTCCAGGCAGACCAGGAGGTACCTGCGAAGGTACCAGAGGTACAGCGGTGGTCAGAGGGCCGAGTTGTCACCAGGAGCAACAATGCAGGACCGAAGGATGAGGCAGAAGCGAAGTCAGACAGGCAAAGGGTCTGGGAAGGTGGCACAGGTACAGGTCAGGCAATCCGGGTTGGCAACAAGAAGGTCTAAGCAGGCAGGCAGGGATGAAGCAGATAGCGGAATCCGGGAACAGTAGCACAAGTCAGGAAAACAGGAACACAAGCAGAGATACCAGCAACCAAACAGGACACAAGGAACTTGACCCTGAGGCATCTGGGAAGAGGGCTGAGCCACTTATATTTGAGCAGGAGGGCTAGGGTTGGTAAACGAGGTCACATGATCCAACCCACATGATCCAACATGAGCCGGCCCAAGGGGAGTGAGGGATCCCTATTGCGATTCCTCGTGCTCATACAGAATCATGGTTTCTGAGCAGCAGATCGCTGTTTAGACAGCACAATCTGCTGCCCGGAAGCCATGATCGGGGGTGTCTGCATGAACAACAGGATCACCCGATCCTGCTCCAGTGCCCAGCATGAAAACGGAAATATTTAAAAATGTTTTTAAATAGGTTAGTATCATAAAATATACCAAAAAAACACCTCACATTTATATTTATATACTTGTAGTTGTCATGGTAGGGAACAGTGCCTCCTGACTGCCTCTACCTATTTGCATGATCCACCCTAAATGGCGGCCCGCAACTGGTCATCAGTCCTTTGCTATATAAGTGCAGGGTTTGAATAGAGATGGCAGGTACAAGGGAAACAAAATAACAGTCTCATGACTAGTGACAGAGACACACAGAAAATGGAAGCCAAATTCACAAATGTACCAAGCCAAGGTCAAAACCAGGAAAATCCAATCAGTACCAAATCAGAACCGGAAGATGGAAACCAGGAATGGCCATGGTTAATACCAAGATAGCATGTCATGTCCAGAAGAGGGTTAAGCAAGGTCAAAGTCAAGGTGCAGGCGTCATCCAGGCATCAGAAATTAGCAGTCTAATCTAAGAGCTAGTGAGGCACTAGTAATATACAGCACCATTCACAGGCAGCCTGTGGCCAGCAGGTTGCCTGCTTAAATAGGCCTTGCTTCTTGGTCACATGACGCATCTTCACACGCCTCCTTCACAGACAGACCTTACCGTCTCAGTGGCAATTGGATGCCAGTTGCTCTGCAGAGAACTGCGTCTGCTGGTGCCGGTATATAACCTGGGGTGCACCTAGCCTTTCTGCTGCAAAAACTAAAATAGCGAACCTCCTTTCCCAATGCTAATCTCTTAACCTAACCCCTCCCCTTCAGCCCATGGCCCTTCAGCTGCCCCTCTCTTGCCCCTACCTGGTGCTGCCTGAGGCGATTGCCTCACCTGGCCTCATTGGTGGTGCACCCCTGTATATAACAAGAGTTGCATATTGTAATTATACAACCAATTTTTTCCTGTACGTACGTCTACAAATAGCTACGAATAGCTGTCAGTATTAGGAGGGAATCGGTTCTGTATTAGGAAGCAAGACTGTAGCAGAGATAAGCGAATCTATTCGCCGCTTCGTAGATTCGATACAAATCTTCGCGATTTTCTACTCCGAAGTGAATCCGGATCTTTTTAGATTCGCTCCATTCGAATCTTAGAAGTTCTTAAACCTTTGTACGCAAACGCTACATACTTGTCTGATGAATTGTATGCTAATGCTACGTACAAGTTACTTTATACGCTGATGCATACAAATTCAGTTAATTAGCGAACTTTTACTGTATGTTCGTTATTTGTGCGGAAATGTTCGCGGTGAGAGCAGCAAAAAGCCCGGGAAGAAGCCAGTCACCTGACCTAGTGGGAAGGGCTTGCTCTGATTGGCCATAGGCTCCGAAAACCAGTGACATCAGTTGTGCTGCGACTGCTGAGACGAGCAGAAGCTTGTGAAAGTTGTGAAAGACAGAGAACTATTTTCTGGAAATTGTGGTGTTGTTCTGGGCATCCAATACACATATCAGGGCTAGTGTAGGGCCAGTGCAGGGCAAGTGCAGGGCTAGTAATATTAATCAAGGCAGGGAGAGAGACAGGGAGAGAGACAAAGATCTGCAGGGCCACAGTCAAGCGAAAATGTCTGGCACGGAAAAGCAAAATGGTTCCCCTTCCAGCCAGACCTCGAGCTCCAAAAAAAAGAAGGAAAAAGTGGCACAGGTTAGCAGTGGCAAAGAACATGTAGCCGCAGCTTCTACCAGTAGATACTGTTGTATCGCTGCACGGATCTCAGTAAGCCACTCTGGGCACTTGAACTTTAAATCGGACCATTTCCGGTGGATCTGGCCCGGGGTCCGCACAGTGTCAAAGTGATGGCGCAAGCCTTAGATCACCTTCTGCACTATCTCCTTCTTCTGCTGCTTTGGGTGTCGGTGTGTGCCATCGTAATCCTGCCAGTCCATCAGCTGGATCATGTATTTAAGCTCTCCAGAGCTAAATGCTGAAGAATGCCTGGATGCCATTTGTAAAACTTCGCTTTGCCTCTGAGGGGTGCATGCTACAGCCTAGTGTCGTGCGTGCCTGCGTATTACGTAATCGCTATACAATAGTACGCTGAGGATTCGTACGCAATTTGTACGCTCATGCGTACGTGTTCACTTAAGTAGCGTAGCTTTAACAACTGTATGTTCGTTATTAGTGCACGAATGTTCACAGAACACGACCAGAATAACGACTCATTTGTATGCAGCTTCGAACGAATAGCTTCGTATTAAGTACGAATCTTTTTAAAAATTCGACGAACATTCGGCCAAGCGAATTTTTGGAGATTCGCTCATCTCTACATATCATCAAAAACTGTCATAATTGTAGAAGCCTGGAATGTGCTTACTTTATCTGGGAAACCAGAGTGATTTATGAAACTGATTCACATGCTTTATATGGATCAATACAAACAGCACTGGAAGATAATGATGTCCTAGTATTATGTATGTATGGCATTGCTCACTTTCACTATAATTTTTTGTCCAGTATTTTAAGTCTTTAAGAATTTCAGAACATATGTGGTCTGTCCTGAGCTTCTTGTGTGTATAAGAAGGTCTTTAGGACTTTGCTCTCAGAGGACTAGACTTCCTTTCATGTTTTACTGTTGACTATGTAATCAATTGTACTTCAAAAACAAACACATTTTTCACGGTCTAATCCCTTAGACACATTTGCTTAGTGTGACCCATAAAACGGTCTCAGTGGATTGTGGAAGCATTTGTATTTTGGAGTCTGATGAGACGTGGAAGGATTTCCGCACTGGTTTGTACTGAAATATTAATATTACTAATGTAATAATCAAAAATATTGTTATTTGTACTCTTATAATGATACATAACAATGGAAAATTTCCACTGACGTTTGGAAATGATATTTGTATTAGCACCACATTCTAATGTCAGAGACATTGCTTATATCTTTCTACAGAAGGAATCACTCATTCTCCTGGATTAACCATGGATTGGCTGGGCGCATTGCTTCTTCCCTTTAGAGGTTCTTCAGGAAGCTGCAGTGTGTGTATCATACAGGATTGTTAAAGGGAATGTATCATCAGAAAATTACCTGCTGTTTAAATCACCTTTTTATGTTTAACATATTTTTGAATAATTTTGATGATGTTATTTTAAATTTTCCATGTCACTATTTATATTTATATATATTTAATATTTAAAGAGGCTCTGTCACTTGGTTGTAACCTATGTATATTTTTACATAGGTTACTAGGGCCAGTTTAGATAATCTTTCACATACCTGAATTGCAGAGTAGAGGGCAGTCGTTTTTGAGAAATTAAAAGTTTAAAAAATATGCTAATTAGGCTTCGGAGCACCAGAGGGCGGGCTCTATCCTCTGGAGCACTGCATCTTCACCGCCCTCCCAGGTCCGATGAACGCCCCCCTAGCCCTAATCCAACCCCTCACTTCCGGGTTTGGGAGAGTGACGGCGTGTGCGCAGAGGAATAGAAGCGCTTGCAGTGTTCGGCACTGCAAGTGCTATTGCGCATGCGCCGCCTAAGTACTACGGGGCAGGCGCGGGATTTCAGCACTAGACCGAACGGTCTAGCGCTGTCAATCAGGATAAGGAGGGGTTGGATTAGGGCCAGGGGGGCGTGCATCGGACCCGGGAGAGCGGTGAAGATGCAGTGCTCCAGAGGATAGAGCCCGCCTCCCCGGTGCTCCAAAGCCTAATTAGCATATTTTTTAAACTTTTAATTTCTCAAAAACAGCTGCCCTCTACTCTGCAATTCAGGTATGTGAAAGATTATCTAAACTGGCCCTAGTAACCTATGTAAAAATATACATAGGTTACAACCAAGTGATAGAGCCTCTTTAAACTAAAACAAAAAATTCTGCAGTTTCGCACTGGCCACTGTGTCTAATAAATGCAAATTAATTATTTACAAATCAAACAATGTTATTTTCTGTTTTGTTTTTTTCCCGATTCTGTCTCTCATAGTTGAAATGTACCTACAATTTTTAAAAATTACACACCTCTCCATTCTTTGTAGGTGGCAAAATCGCCTGTAAGTCAGGATCCACCATTCAAAATAGGCGATTGCCAGAGCTTATCTATTCCTTTCTTGTACAATGGCCTCTGCACAGGTCATAGAGTATGCTTAGAAAATGTTCCCATGTAAGTTAATAGAGTCCCCTGCTGCCCATTGTGTCTATGGACCATGGGGCTGCCTTTTTTTAGTGTTTTATAAATGCTGTTAAGAACAGCTCAGGCAAGATGGCCGCCCCCATAATAATGTTCAGTAAATAAAATTTAAAAATCTACAATCAGAAAGTAAAAACAGATTAGCAAAAAGATGTGTTACTATCTGGTTTTAACTGGCAGATAACATTTTTGATGACACATTTCCTTTAAGAACCTTCTGCAGAGGATGATAACACACATTCCAGATGCTGAAGAACACCACATAGCACTGCTCAGCAACAGCAGAACATCAAAACACGTACCTCAGATGCCATGGAACATGCTACACACCTCAGCTGCTGTAGTACATTATACAACATGGGGTGAATCAAAAGGGGCATAGATGCAAGTAATGAGAACATAGTCCTGCCACTTCACAAGATTAAAAAAAGAAGAAGGTTGAGACGAGATCTAGTAACTACGTCTAGAGGAAAGAAGGTTTTTACAAGTACATGCCAGAGAAGGTGTCATGGTTCAAGAGGAGCCTGGATCTACTTCTGGAGTGAAAAAATATAATATAGGTTTTAGTTAATAGATTTCTGGAAAAGGGTCGTTGATCCATGGACTTCTTCTGACTGTCTTATTGGAGTCGGAAAATAATTTTTTATCCAAAAATGAGGAAAATTGGCTTCCACCTCATGAGGGTTTTTTTGTCTTCCTCTCCTTTGTACAACAGGCTGAACTGCATAGACGGATGTATATTTTTTCAGGCTTACAAACTATGTTACTATTTTACTGGTTGGCCAGGCAAAGCTGCTGTAGCTGCCCCTACAGGGCAAATTTGATATTATATGGCTGCTACCACAAATCAATTGTTCATTCTGGCATATAGTGTGGGTTCTGTATGGGAGAATATGGATAGGGTTGTAATGATTAGAAAAAAACCTTAAACACATTCCTGCTGTACATGCCATAGCCACTGGCTTTTTTAGCTTTGGGACACCCTCTTGGGCTCTGAGAAGGTAAGGAGTGAAAAACGTAAATGCAAAAATGTGGAAATCACCATGTCAGGAAGGGGTCAAGATATTGTACCTTTGTGTTCTTTTCTAGCTGATAATAATTTATCCTGCCCTGATCAGGACGGATGAGTTGCCAGGTAAGTAATCTTTTTATAACCTAGGGACGGGTTCTATAGATGTACCTTCAATCTGTCTAAAAAGGATTCTGCTGAAATACTGAGCAATTTACACTCATACCAGTAGATCTTACAGACGTCATTCATTGGTCACTTTCCTTGTTACCACATTAGGACAATTTTTCTTGAGTGTCATGTTAGAAGGAATATGAATGAAGATTAGGGTTATACTGCTTATGACTGTTAGAGCCTTTATTTCATAACTGTGGTAGGATATTTGTTGTGTTTTTACATCATTTCATGCTATCATTAGCCCCCTTGACTCTTACTTTTAAGTGGTCCACATTCATCAGAGTAACATTGACAACAACGAGGTTGATGGATTGTACTTTCGTAGAAGAAGCAGTGATGCTGAGCATTAGAGATGAGCGAATCTATTCGTCGATTCATTGATTCGTATCGAATCTTGGAAATTTTTAGCTGCGCTTTGCTTCGGCTTTGTACGTATTTGCTAGTTGTCCTATAAATTATACGCTATTGCTACGTATAAGTTACTCTATATGCTGGTGCGTACCAATTCAATTCATTAGCGAAATTTTACTGTTAGTTCGTTTATCGTGCGCAAAAGCCCGGGAAGAAAGCGGTCACCTGACCTAGTGGGCAGGGCTTGCTCTGATTGGCTCAGGCTCAGTAAGCCAGTGACGCATCACTTCTGCTGCGACTGCTGAGACGAGCAGAAGCACTGTGTGTAAAGTTCTGAGACTCTGAGACCTGTTTTGTGAAAATTGGGATGTAATTGCTCTGGGAATCCATATTACAGATATCAGGGATACTGCAGAGCAAGTGCAGGGCCAGTTCAGGGCTAGTAATTAATCAGGCAGGGAGAGAGAGAGATAGGGAGAGACAGGGAGATACAGGGATAAAGATCAGCTGCAGGGCCACAGAGGGAATTGAAAAATGTCTTGAATGGATAAGCAAAAGGGGTCCAGTTACAGCCAGACCTCGAGCTCTAAAAATAAGGAGAAGGTGGCACAGGGCAGAAGTGCCAAAGGACCTGTAGCCGGAGCATCTACTAGTAGTATTCGCAATACTTGGCCGTTGTTCCACCAGGCTAACCCACCAAGGTGCAAAATTGTAGTGGAGGAGAAAGAGGATGAGGTAGTGGAGTGGATGGCACGCTCATCTCAGTCTCAGCCTGATGATCTGCTGTCATCTGCTGATACAGTATCCATATGAAGCCAGGGGTCAGACTCAGAGCGTTCCTATTCCTCTCCAGCAAAGCCCTTGATTTTCATAAGCAATTTGTACTCTTATGCGTACATGTTTAAAGAAGTTGCGTACCTTTTTACCTGAACGCTCATTATTAGTGCGCGAATGTTCGCTAAAAGCCATATAATTACGTATATTTTGTACGCAAATTCAACGAATCTATTCGTCGAATATACAAATCTTAGGAAAAGTTCGGCGAATGTTCGGCGAATAGAATTTTTCTATTCTTTCAAGCAACTCAGTTCCAGCCAGTGCTGGATGTCCCGTCCCTGCTGCCTCTGGTCCCTAATGGGCCAGAAGTGTGACATCTTATCTGTTGTCATGTGCATCTCTGCAGCCATTCAGTGGCCTCAGAGGTGAATGGCTGCAACAATGCACATGGTGATGGATGGGAAGTCACACTTCTCGTCCCCAGGGGACCAGAAACAGTGGGGTTGGTACTATTGGTTGTGGAACTGACCTGCTTGGAAGAAGGGTCTTTTTTTCTTTATTTCCATTCTAACCCTTAAAGGGGTTATCCCATGACTAATGTAAGAAATGAAAATTAGACATCATATAGCACAGGATGATCTCTTACTAACAAGCAAGAACCAGCCCTGTACCTCACATGGATCCAGAAATCTCCCTATTCATTGATCTGCTAGATTTATATCAAGCTGGAGTCTCAAGGGGAGTGTCTTTTCTGCTGAAGGTAAGGGGGTGTGTCTATGATCTCCCTATCACAGCTCAGGAGGCAGATGAAGGTTGAAACTGAGCATGTGCGGCCATCTCAAAGAGCAGGTCAAAGAAGTAAGAAAAAAACAAACAGCAGGTGGCGCTGTACAGATACATTATGCTAAATTTTTAACTACATGCCATTACAAAAGTATTCAGATCTAGGTGCTGGTTTGAAAATGTAGAATGTTTTTGTGGGACAACCCCTTTAATTAATTTAGACTTACGGGTCAGACAACCCCTTTAGCCACTTAATGAGGTCTACTTTTTGTAGTCTATTTTTAATACCATTCTTCAGGTTATTATGGTTGTGTGGCTACTTAACACACACAGTATACAAAGGTTTTCTGCTTTTGTCTTATATAGTACACTGCCAAAATAGATGTTTAAAATCCAAAAAATAATAAAGGTTTATTGAAGTAACATATCCGTTATACTGCCCTCCAGGGGTTTCTCCACTTTTTAACGGATATGTTATTTCAATAAACCTTTATTATTTTTTGGATTTTAAACATCTATTTTGGCGGTGTACTATTTTTGAAATATAGACATATACCCATTTTATCAAACTATTTCTCCATGATCATTTTGTCGAATATACTAAATAATCACATTTTATTTGTTGGGGGCATTTTTATTATTTTTTTAATTACATTTTTTATTACATAAGGGATTAGTACTTTCTTTATTTTGAACTTGTCCATTATACTAGCTCTTTCCCTATTGAAAATTATATATTATCTAAAAAAGAAAAGTCAAATAATAATTGGATATAGCTAGCTATATCAGATAGTAACATAAGAAATCAATAGACTCATAAGTACACATCCAATGCAGTCATCAATTATTGATCAATAATTGCTCTTTGATCAATGGAGCAATCTGAATATTAGTCAGATCCAAGTCCAGGAATAGTTAATGTGTCTAACCGCAGGCTCATGCAGTAATATAAAGTGCCTACAATTCCTGGGAGAAATATATATGGATGGTTCCTTCTTAGAGTACTTTTAAAAGCACAAGTCCTTAAATGATATAAATCAAAACCACACTTTTAATATGATATTCAATATGCCAGTGGCAATAGCAATGAGTTTCTAGGTCCTGAGGGCTGGTCTTTGACTGTCATCCGGAAACTTGGAAACCTGGTGACCTGATAGATTTTATGAGAGTTGTCTCATTTGGTGATGGACTGCAACAATTAGAGATGAGCGAATCATTCAAAATTTTATTCGCCAAACATTCGTCGAACTTTTCATAAGATTTGTGTGTTCTACGAATCTATTCGATGAATCTGCGTACAAATCATACGTTATTATGTGGCGTTTTGCAAACATTCGCGCACTAATAACGAACGTTCAGTTTTAAAAGGCAACTTCTTTGAACATTTACACATGAGCGTATAAATTGCGTACGAAAATGACGGGCTTTGCTGGAGCGGAATGGTGGAGCAGGAGGAATGCTCTGAGTCTGACCCCTGGCTACATATGGATACTGTATCAGCAGATGACAGCAGATCATCCGGCTGAGACTGAGATGAGCGTGCCATCCACTCCACTACCTCATCCACTTTCTCCTCCATTACAATTTTGCGCTTTGGTGGGTTAGCCTGGTGGAACACAGGCAAAGTATTGCGAATACTACAAGTAGAAGCTCCGGCTACAGGTCCTTTGGCACTGCTGCCCTGTGCCACCTTCTCCTTTTTTTAGAGCTCGAGGTCTGGCTGGAACTGGACCCCTTTTCCTTATCCATTCCAGACATTTTTCACTTGACTCTGTAACCCTGCAGCTGGTCTTTGTCTTTATCCCTGTCTCTCTCCCTGTCTCTCTCTCCCTGCCTGATTAATTACTAGCGCTGCACTGGCCCTGCACTTGCCCTGTAGTATCCCTAAAGTGTAATATGGATTCCTTGAACAATTACACCCCAATTTCAACAACACAGGTCTCAGTCTTTAGGAACATCACACACAGTGCTTCTGCTTGTCTCAGCAGTCGCAGCAGAAGTGATGCGTCACTGGCTGACCAAGCCTGAGCCAATCAGAGCAAGCCCTGCCCACTAGTTCAGGTGACTGCTTTCTTCCCGGCTTTTGCGCACGAATAACGAACTAGCAGAAAAAGTTTGCAAAGTAATTGAATTCATACGCAACAGCGTATAGAGTAACTTATACGTAGCATTAGCGTACAATTTTTCGGACAATTACGTAGCGAATGCGTAGAAAGCCTTAGGAACATTATCGAATCTTAACTGAGTGAATCTCCAAATATTCGGATTCGCTTTGCAGCTGCAAATTTCCAAGATTCGATACGAATCAACGAATCGGCGAATAGATTCGCTCATCTCTAGCAACAATCAAGAAAATCTTGGGATTGAAGGTTCCTCTGATCTCAGCTGTAGAGCAGAAGGCTGCTGTAAGAACAGGAACTATTAGTAAGTCATGGGCACTAGACCTAAGGTTCAGTAAGCGATGAGGTACAGTATCTACTGACCTTATATACACCCAAGTGAAGATTCAAACATTTTCTGTTGTTGTTCCTCAATGTAACTTGAGATTGTACAGTAGGAGTTTTCGCATTCCCATGAATGGTCCAGATGAAAAATATAAAACAAAACAAAACAGAAAAAATCAATTAGAGCTGGAAGAGAATTCATGTCCTTAGATTAATGAAATGGAAAATGCTTACTTTAATGAACCTATCTCAGTATTCCAGCAGCCTAATATTACATTTAGATGGTGAATTTGCCAAGATTATATGAGCTTTATGGCTTAAGGGAAATCCTACAGTGAAAACTACGAAAGGTGTTACCTGACATTCTGTAGACTCCAGACCAGGACCAGGATCACTAATGAGATGGTTGGTAACTATAGCTTACTCCTATTAGAAGAATGCCGTTTAGTAGTGAAATAAATTGTATGAAGGGTAATTTTGCCACGCTCTAGCGGGTAATGTACTGCTTTAAATAGCAAAATGCATGCATATTTAGAAAGGACTAAATGAAATCATCTTGCAATGACAGTTTTTAATATGTCTCCTTTTCGAAGAACCATTATAATATGTATGACAACTTAGAGCTGTCATTAGCTCAGCTGTCCAACCAATTTTTGGTGTAGAGAAAATGCACTAGCTTTATTCCAGAGGTCCATGTCCCAAAAATATCTTTACTACGCCAGCACTAATTGCTATTATACTGCCCCTTTTATTAACCCTTTCAGCCCCAGAGTTTTTTTTTCCGTTTTCGTTTTGCGCTCCCTGCCTTCACACAGCCATATTTTTTTATTTTTCTGTTCACATAGCTGTATGAGGGCTTGTTTTTTGCAGGACAAGTTGTACTTTTCAACGCCACCATTTAATATTGCATATAATGTAGTGGGAAGCGAGAAAAAAACTGGGTGAAATTGCAAAAATAAAGCAATTCCTCCACGGTTTTACGGGTTTTTTATTTACGACATTCAATGTGCATTAAAACTGACCAGTTACTTTCATTCTACAGATCAGTACGAATCCGGCGATATCTAATATGTATAGTTTTTCTTGCGTAAATAATTATAAAGTTGGAATTTCTTTTTATATATATAAATTATTTTTATATAATATAAAAATATATAATATTTTTTTTCGTTGCCATATTTTGACCCCTATAACTTTTTGGTATTTATGTGTAGGGAGCTGTATGGGGGCTCATTTTTGTGCGGGGCGATCTGAACTTTTCATTTATGCTATTCTGGGGTGTGTATGATTTTGATCTATGACTTGATCACCTTTTATTTAATTTTTTTTTAGAAAAAAAGCGTAAAAAAAACGGCAAATCGGCCATTTTGATGCTTTTTTCCGTTTCGCTGTTTTCTGTATGGGAAAAAAAAGTTTATTTTTTTATAATATGGATTTTTTGCACATGGCGATACCCATGATGTGTATTTTTTTTTTTTACTACTTTTATTTCTATTTTAAGAAAAGGTGGGTGATTTGAATTTTTATGTTTTTTTTGTCAACGATCGGCATTACTGATGGTCACGGACATCAGCCGCGGGTGACTGCTGTATGAATCAGCACTTCACCTGCGGCCATGACGCCCGCTCTGCTCAGGAGCGGGCTCCATCTTTAAACACGCGCCCAGCGCTGTACTATTTCGACGCTGGCCGCAAAGGGGTTAAAGAATGTAGCTTTTCATCATGAATAGGATCAGTGCAGTAACAGACTGCTTAAAGGGGTTATCCCATGACTAATGTAAAAAATGAAAATCAGACATCATATAGTACATGACAACCTCTTTCTAACAAAGCCAGAACCAGCCCTGTACCTCACAAGGATCCAGAGATCTCCACATTCATTGCTCTGCTAGATTTATATCAAGCTGACAGCTGAAGGGGGGTGTCTTTTCTTCTGCAGCTCAGGGGGCGTGTCCAGGCTCTCCTTATTACAGCTCAGGAGGCAGTTAAAGGATCATGTGTGGCCTTCTCAAAGAACAGGACAACAAAATAAAAATAAAAACAGCAGGTGGCACTATACAGATACATTTTATTGAATAACTTAGTAGCTATGCAAAATTTTTAATTGCATGCATTTAGAAAATAATTCAGATCCAGGTGCTGATTTGAAAACTGTAGAATATTTTTCGTGGGACAACCCCTTTAAGTTTGCCATCTAAAGCTTCCCATACACATTCCACAGCCATTCTTGGTGGGTGTGGCCAATGATACACTAAGGCTGACTATATACATAGTCAAGTCACATTATTATGACCACTTTTGACGTCGGCAGTAGGTAGCTCATGAAGGAAGTCACACGTCATGTTCTGGCTTGGTAGGTATATAAGGTGTGCGACAGGCCGTCTGCACACATCACTTTGTTGCTGTCATATGTAAAAGGGGTGATTTAACAGAGTTGCAAAAAAGGATGATTCTTGGTTTTCAGGCCAAGGGGGGCAGTATTTCTGAAACTGTGCAGGATGTGAACTGTTCACATGCTGCTGTAGTGAAAGTGTATCCCGAGTGGACAAATGGCACCATTGTGAATAAATAATGTGGAAAATGTGGAGCATCACATGCCATAGATGCAAGAGGTGAACATCGGCTACAAAGATGTGCAAAGGTGGACCAACACTGTACAGTAGAGCATCTCACCGCCAAAATGAACCAGGGGGCTACCAGATGTGTGTCTAAAACAACAGTTCAGTGAACCCTACTGTGTATGGGGCTCCGAAGCAGACAAATAGTCACTGTACCTCTGGTAGCAAAGTTGCATCTGCAGAAATGGCTTCAATTTTCGCAGCCGTTTCAGAATTGGACCTCCGCTGATTGGCAAGGGGCCTTTTCATATGGGTCATGTTTTCTGCTTCTTAGAATGGATGGACGTGGGCATGTCAGGCAAGAACATACACCCTGCAACCATTACTGGAGGAACACAAGCTGGTGGTGGCAGTGTTATGGCCTGGGGAATGTGATTGTTGCATTCTCTAAGCCCACTCATCCATGTTGAAGGCACTCTCAACCGATTTGGGTATGAATCCATCCTTGCAGATCATGTACCCCCATACATACTGATTATCTTCTCTGGGGTGGATGGGATCTTCCAGCAAGACAATGCGACATGTCACACAGATAGAAATGTCTCACATTGGTTGGAAGAATGTGAGCAAGACTTTCATGCACTACTCTGACCCCCTATTTTTCCAGACTTGAACCCAACTGAGCATCTGTGGGACCATCTTGATCATTGTGTTCACACTATGGATCCTCTCCCATGCACCCATCTGCAGCTGTGAGATGCACTGCAGACAGCATGGGTCCAGATACTTGTGACAACCTACCACGACCTTTCTGAGTCACTCCCAGCCTGTCTAGCTGCTGTCCATGGTGCACATGGCAGATACATGGATATTAGCTGGTTACTCTATATATTAGCTGGTGGTCATAATAGGGTAATAGTGACTTCCCTGTGTACACTAGATACAAGTATTCAGCTAACAGCTATATCTCCAATTCCCCCATACACATGTGTGCTCACTTCAGTTGAGAATGCATATGTTTTGAGTGGGTAAAGGCAAGTAAGTCTCTGCCAAACACCTCTACTTTGGCTTATCCAAGGACAAAATAATTGGGCATGTTAAAATCCAACAGTTATATTCTTATCTCGATTCTTATCAGCCATTGAGGAGAGTTGGGAGGTTTCCATACACATCAGATGCTCGGAAAAATCCACTTTAGTCAACACGTTTGGCCAATATACATCTGTACGGCGAGCTTAAGAGGTTCTGAAGACAAATCCCCAGGACTGTGACTGTGACGAGGGGACATCCTCTGCGTCTGGAGGAAAGAAGGTTTGTACACAAACATAGAAGGATTCTTTACGGTAAGAGCAGTGAGACTGTGGAACTCTCTGCCTGAGGAGGTGGTGATGGTAACTTTACTAAAAGAGTTCAAGAAGGGCCTGGATGTATTTCTGGAGTGTAATAATATTACAGGTTATAGTTACTAGAGATGGGTCGTTGATCCAGGGAGTTATTCTGATTGCCTGATTTGAGTCGGAAAGGAATTTCTTTCCCTAAAGTGGGGAAAATTGGCTTCTACCTCACAGGGGTTTTTTGCCTTCCTCTGGATCAACTTGTAGGATAACAGGCCGAACTGGATGGACAGATGTCTTTTTTCGGCCTTATAAACTATGTTACTATGTTACTAATACACTAGAGCTCTGTAAGCCTTTGTGTATTATGGAGAATAACCATGGACCGTTTCAGAAAGGGATTAAAACTCATAAATTTAGTGCTAATGTCTGGGGTACTGCATTTATATGCATCATTTGTGCTTTCCCTCTTTGGAATTTAGTAAAACATTTGCCAGGTTCACTTTCTCATGCATAGCACATAGGGGCTCCATCCAGGAGACATGCGCTTCCCAATAAAACTATTTTAATGTAAATTAGAGCTGCTGATTCCATAGGGCAAAATAAAAGTACAAATGTCTATGATATTAATGACCGCATAAATGGGTCATCGCTGGCCAACGCTCACTTACAGAATCCAAAAACAAATTCATTTTTTCTTTTACAGTGCTTTTATAATGTTTCCATAGCTTACTCAGCTATTGAAGGCCACCTATGCTATAAAATAATTCCAGTGCCGTAACCCTTATTATAACAAATTAATCAGAAATTCCAAATGAATGGTTCCCGATCTCTGAACAGAATGTAATAGTAGACAAAGGAATCCATATTAACATATACCACATTTTTCTAATTATTACTGCATTTATTTAACCCTATAAGGACAAGCCTATGTTGGCCTTTACTTTTGTCCACCTTTCTTTAATCCTTATCTCACTGGTTTACAGTCTGTATAGCTGCTGCTGCTGTGTTATGTACATGGATCTCTACCAGTTCCATATAGTAAAATACAATGCTGTTGTTAACCCTATGAGGTTTCCATATCTATGTATGCTGTAAAGGTTTTTAGACACAGTTCTTGTCCTGCTGTGACATGATGGACTTTTCATCAAATTTTATGTTATTTCATCATTTGCTGGATTTTCTGTTCCCCCATATGTAGGTTGTCTCATAGTCAGTCTTTGCATAGTGAATCCCTTACATCAAGTATCTGGTGAGCGGGAGGTAGATCTTCTTGTGTATAAAATGCTGTACAGACTCCTATTTTGTCCCTGAGCACTTAATACAGATTGAAATTTCCATTGACTTGCATTGTCTATGGTTCCATGAGAAACCTCTGTACAGGTATGGGCATTACTTGTCATCCCTAATCTATAGATGTATAACCAGGGTGGTAAAAAGTCCAAGATATGGCTAACAGCCAGATATGACACAAACATCGGCATGGTATGCCAGAAACTTTACGTATCATCTTAACTCGAGAGGCACAATTTGTTTCAACATTACACAGTCTCAACTCAATGCATGAAGGGTTGGGAGCCAGTCAACACAGTGGAATTACGTACCCAGTCCACCTCTTCTAACTGCATTCTGAGGTCCAACCGGCTCCCTCACTTATCCAGTTTGCACAACTTCCTATTCTTATCCAGTTTGGACAACTCTGATTTCTGTAGGGTGTTGTGCCTTTCCTGAGCACACAACTCCAACTTATTCCTCAGTTCACAACTGCACCACCCAGACTGACTGAATTATCTCTTGGTGAGAAAGCTAATTGACCTCACTAGGGCAATTCCCAGAGCCCACCCACCTACATCTCTCCATCAAATTCACAGAGATCCTGAAACAGGAACCCCCATCCCCCCTACCTAACTGAAACTTATTAACTAGAGATGTGTAGAATAGGGAAAGGCAGGGAAAGCTGTCAGCCAGGGAGTATGAAGTGAAGAGCTGAGGCTGGGTGTGCCTGGCAGTACATTCCAGCTGCAATTACTGCCTTATATCACAGCAACAGCTGCTGCAGAACATCAAAAGAAGGACCTTCAAGGACATTTCTTTTATTTTTTCCCCCATTTTAACATAAATACATTTTGTGTGTGTGTGGTGAGGAAATAAATTCAAAACTGTACAACACATGTTTTACCATCCAGATAGATATAGCATTTGAAATCTCAGTGAAAACACCTAAAATACTAGCCTGAACTCTGTGTCAAATTTAGAAAAATAACATAAGTGTGTCTTACAATACAGAGGGTAGTGGACAATTATACCTCTCAGTGATAATGTGAAATACTAGTCAGAAATCCGTGTTGATTCTTCTCCACACAGTTCAAGTTAAATTTTGTTTGTTAGTTTGGGAAAATATGATAATATCTGTGAGTGATAACATGAAATACTAGGTCAAAATCCAAGTAGATACACCTCCACACAGTAAACTTTTTTTGGTTGACGCTTTGGAAAATGGCATATATGCGTCAATACACAGGGTAGCAGATGATAATATCTCTGAGTGATAACATGAAATACTAGGCTAAATCCATGTAAGTGCATCTATACACAGTTACATTTTTTATTGGATGAAGTTTGGGAAAATTGCATATATATGTCTTACAATAAGCAGACAGACAGTATATCTGCAAGTGCCAATGAAGTGCCACACAACCAGCCACCATACCTCCTCAGCTGGTACCAGAGAAAAATTGCACTAAAGCCTGCTGCTACTGTATATATTTGAAGTTCTACATTGCACCTAGTAAAAAGGACTATGTTTTGTTTAACTCTGGCCTCATTCTTCAGTTCTATAACTTTCACTGCAACAGACGCCAGGGAGCTATGGCCTGAGGTAAGACACTGTGACACAACTACATTACCTCAGGGCCACTACCACTCCTATCCTCTACACCGACTCCCATGGGGGCTTGCTGCACTTGCAGCCACAGAATTGCCTTCCGCTACACCTCTTAATTTGTGACGTTCCAAATCGCCGGAATTCAACATTGCTGTGTCTGTATGAGCTGCGGAAAACCATGAACAATTTTGTCATGCACCAGACTTCCTCAACAGCAAGGAGCATGTATTGTTTCAAGGTCAGGCAGTGGCAGCTCATCCAAGTAGCCTATCTGGTGCTGAAGCCCTTGGAAGAGGCCACAAAGTTTGTCAGCAGGGACAACTGTGGCAAAAATAACGTCATCCCACTCATATTTATCCTACAACAGACGCTGACTCTCATGCAGCAGGGGACGACAAACAGCTAATTCATTTTGCTGCCCGTCCTGTAGCTGTTGGGGACCCAAAAACGAGAAACTGTCATGGAGGATGCAGAGCAAGAGGATGATAATGGCAACGGCAAGGACACCCAATCGTCTCAGTGGGGGGCAGAGCCAGAAAGAACTAGCCCCTTGGGCATGCTGACCTTCTTAAATGGCTACTTGTATTCTTGCTTGCTTACACAGTGACAGGTATATCATTGGCTTTTAGACCCCCGCTATCAAAGCAAAATGGGGGAATATTTTCCTCCTTCGCAAAGGGGGACAAATTATGTTATCACCAGGAAAAGCTGTGTACGCAGCCTGCCGCAGCTTTCGGTGAGCAAACGCCAGTCTCCAGAATGTCTAAAAGGGAGGCCTCTCCATCATGCCACTGCAGCCATCATGCCACTGCTGCGACCTGCCAACCATCATAGTCTGTACGGCTGCTGCTGCCTCCATCATACCACTGCCACCATCATGCCACTGCTGCGGCCTGCCTACTATCCTCCTCTTCCACACAGATGCTGCTGCTGCTGCTGCCTTAATCATGCCACTGCCATCTTTATGCAACTGCTGCTGCCTAACTACCATCATCTTCCTTAAGGCTGCTGCTGCTTCCACCATACCGCTGCCTGCCAACATTTACCACATATCTGCAGCTGCCACAGCTACCTCAGCTGCTGTTCCTCGCTGTCGATCCCCTACTGTCACCATTATAATGCTACCCAACTGCCACTACCACCTCTACTACTACCGCTATTAATACTACTACCCGTAGACTGCCGACCTACTGCCTTGTATGTTTCTATACTATGCTGCTTCTACTGCCGCTACTATTGCGGCCACGTGCATCTTATTACCCTACCCGTTCCACATCCACACTGTGCTGCTGCTCCCAATTAAAAGGGAGATTTTTTATAGGCTCATTCACAATGAGCCACTTTTTCTTCTGACAAGTAATACTTGTACGTGTTGTATGGACAGGCATTCTGACCCTGTCAAGGCATCAGTTTTGGAAGCTTTTTAAACATGCTATTTGTTAACGCTGTCAAATCTGCATTTACTTACAGCTATGTATGTCAGTGTCACTCAGACTTGATTTACTATTGCTGTCATTGCATTCAAGAGCTTGGGGAGGAGGAAGGGAAAAAGCAAAAATTTACAAAAAATGAATGAAAAGAGATTACATGTTTTGCTAAAAATTCTAAGTCCAAGGAGACTAGAGGGTGTTATATACCAATTTTCAGGGCAATTGGAGCCAATTTGGTTCGGCCCAAACTGATTCAGATGCCACAAAATTTTACTCTTCTGGCCACCTCAATTTAAATGGGTGATTGCAAATTGTCAAGTGAGAGTTTCAAAAATTGATGGAGTTGTTTTCTAAAAGATCTAGGTTCTTAGAAGAAGAAAAAACTGTGTGCAGCTTTTAACTGTGAGAATGAGGTTCATGAAACATGTATTGGTAAGGCTTCATTTACATGTAGGTATCCGTTTTGCGGACCGTAATCTGAAAATCTGCAAAATATGGATACGACTATGTGCATCCGACACTTTCCATTGGCCCTTTTAAAGAAATGTTTATTCTCATAAATAGGACATGGTCCATAATTTGCTGAATGGCCGCATGGATGTGGACAGCACATGGATGACATCCATGTGCTTTCAGCATTTTTTACAGCTCCACAGAAATTAATGGGTCAGAGTGTGATCCACAAAAAATGCTGATTGGACGCGGACCAAAAATATGGTTGCGTGAACTTAGAAAAATGCACATGACTGTATTTTGTAGTGTTTAGCGAATCAAGGCATCCAAAGCAGAATTCGCTCTGAAGTTTAGGAAAAATATGATATGCCAAGAAGCCAAATTTCCTCATGCTTCATGGCAATGAATCAGATTTTTTCTAAAATGACTGCTGCACTTGTTACAAAGTGAAAGTAAGAAGCCCAAGAATGCGATATAACCCATAATGCTGTGCTGCTAGCCAATCATCAGATAGCCATCCCCTGTGATGTCACAAACCTATAAAAAGCCTCATCCCGATTGTCGAAACCTTTTAATTGTAGAATACTGGATAGGGAGAGTGCAGGGACAGTATAGGGAGTTCATAGGGAGAGTTTTTAGACACTGTAGGGAGAGCCTAAGGAAAGCATAGGGAGACTGCAGGGACAGTGCAGGTTGAGTGTAATCACTGTATGCATCTTGTTCACCTGCTTCCACAATCCCACTTAATCTGTTAGTTTATATATAGAATTACTGTGCCTCAATATTAAAGGGCGGTCTAATACAGTGGGAAAAAAGTATTTTGTCAGCCACCAATTGTGCAAGTTCTCCCACTTAAAAAGATGAGAGAGGCTTGTAATTGACATCATAGTTATACCTCAACTATGAGAGACAAAATGAGAAAACAAATCCAGAAAATCACATTATCTGATTTTTAAAGAATAGTGTTGAACGAGCATGCTCGGATGCACTCGGTGTTCGGCCGCAAAGCTCGAGTCCCCTAGACCAGTGATTTTCAACCAGTGTGCCGCGGGGAAAGTTCCCCTTGTATTTAGAGACCCCCATCAGACCTCAGATCAGCCCACCCAGCCACATAAGATAAAAATAAAAAATCTTACTTACCTGTTCTGCGCTGCGGCTGCCCTCCGGTCCGCGCTCTGCTCTCTTCCCTGGCGGAGCGCACTATGCGTGCAGCGTCAGGTCATAGTGTGCGCGGGCCAGGGAAGAGAGCGGAGCGCGGACCGGAGAGCAGCCGCAGCGCAGAACAGGTAAGAAAGGTTTTTTTATTTTTATCTTATGTGGCTGGGTGGGCTGATCTGAGGTCTGATGGGGGCACAATACGCTGATCTGAGGTCTGATGGGGGCACAATATGCAGATCTGAGGTTTGATGGGGCACAATACGCTGATCTGAGGTCTGATGGGGGCACATTAAGCTGATCTGAGTTCTGATGGGGGCACAATACGCTGATCTGAGGTCTGATGGGGGCACAATATGCAGATCTGAGGTTTGATGGGGCGCAATACGCTGATCTGAGGTCTGATGGGGGGCACAATACGCTGATCTAAGGTCTGATGGGGCACAATACGCTGATCTGAGGTCTGATGGGGGCACATTAAGCTGATCTGAGGTCTGATGGGGGCACATTAAGCTGATCTGTGTTCTGATGGGGGCACAATACGCTGATCTTAGGTCTGATGGGGGCACAAAATGCAGATCTGAGGTTTGATGGGGCACAATACGCTGATCTGAGGTCTGATGGGGGCACAAAATGCAGATCTGAGGTTTGATGGGGCACAATACGCTGATCTGAGGTCTGATGGGGGGCACAATACGCTGATCTGAGGTCTGATGGGGGCACAGTAGGCTGATCTGAGGTCTGATGGGGGCACAGTAGGCTGATCTGAGGTCTGATGGGGGCACAATATGCAGATCTGAGGTTTGATGGGGCACAATACGCTGATCTGAGGTCTGATGGGGGGCACAATACGCTGATCTGAGGTCTGATGGGGGCACAGTAGGCTGATCTGAGGTCTGATGGGGGCACAATATGCAGATCTGAGGTTTGATGGGGCACAATACGCTGATCTGAGGTCTGATGGGGGGCACAATACGCTGATCTGAGGTCTGATGGGGGGCACAATACGCTGATCTGAGGTCTGATGGGGCACAATACGCTGATCTAAGGTCTGATGGGGCACAATACGCTGATCTGAGGTTTGATGGGGGCACATTAAGCTGATCTGAGGTCTGATGGGGGCACATTAAGCTGATCTGAGTTCTGATGGGGGCACAATACGCTGATCTTAGGTCTGATGGGGGCACAAAATGCAGATCTGAGGTTTGATGGGGCACAATACGCTGATCTGAGGTCTGATGGGGGCACAAAATGCAGATCTGAGGTTTGATGGGGCACAATACGCTGATCTGAGGTCTGATGGGGGGCACAATACGCTGATCTGAGGTCTGATGGGGGCACAGTAGGCTGATCTGAGGTCTGATGGGGGCACAATATGCAGATCTGAGGTTTGATGGGGCACAATACGCTGATCTGAGGTCTGATGGGGGGCACAATACGCTGATCTGAGGTCTGATGGGGGGCACAATACGCTGATCTGAGGTCTGATGGGGCACAATACGCTGATCTAGGGTCTGATGGGGCACAATACGCTGATCTGAGGTCTGATGGGGGCACATTAAGCTGATCTGAGGTCTGATGGTGGCACATTAAGCTGATCTGAGTTCTGATGGGGGCACAATACGCTGATCTTAGGTCTGATGGGGGCACAAAATGCAGATCTGAGGTTTGATGGGGCACAATACGCTGATCTGAGGTCTGATGGGGGCACAAAATGCAGATCTGAGGTTTGATGGGGCACAATACGCTGATCTGAGGTCTGATGGGGGGCACAATACGCTGATCTGAGGTCTGATGGGGGCACAGTAGGCTGATCTGAGGTCTGATGGGGGCACAATATGCAGATCTGAGGTTTGATGGGGCACAATACGCTGATCTGAGGTCTGATGGGGGGCACAATACGCTGATCTGAGGTCTGATGGGGGCACAGTAGGCTGATCTGAGGTCTGATGGGGGCACAATATGCAGATCTGAGGTTTGATGGGGCACAATACGCTGATCTGAGGTATGATGGGGGCACAATACGCTGATCTGAGGTCTGATGGGGGGCACAATACGCTGATCTGAGGTCTGATGGGGCACTATACGCTGATCTAAGGTCTGATGGGGCACAATACGCTGATCTGAGGTCTGATGGGGGCACATTAAGCTGATCTGAGGTGCTCCCATTTTCAACCACATATCTATGTGAGCTGGGCTTCTCAAGCTTGACTGCGATAAAAACTAAAAACAGGGAGAGACTGAGAACTGTTGAGGAAGAGCTTCGTGTGTGTCTTTCCACCATTCCTGCCAGGATATCCCTTTTGTGTTAATCGAAACAGGCCCAGGTTTCACACTGAGTGAGTATAAATACATTTAGAATCTATATTATTAACTATATGTATAATATGTACTGTTTTAGTGTCATTTTGTGCCATTTTGGTTGGTGGTGTGCCCCGGGATTTTTTAAGTGTAAAAAGTGTGCCGCGGCTCAAAAAAGGTTGAAAATCACTGCCCTAGACGGATCCGTCATGACCCCAATGCAAGTCAACAGGAGACTGGCTGGGCCGCTCCAGTACCTTGAAATGCTTCTTACAAAGCCACTCCTTCATTGCCCTGGTGGTGTGTTTAGGATCATTGTCATGCTGAAAGACCCAGCCATGTTTCATCTTCAGTGCCCTTGCTGATAAAAGGAGGTTTGCACTCAAAATCTCACGATACATGGCCCCATTCATTCTTTCATGTACACGGATCAGTCGTCCTGGTCCCTTTGTAGAGAAACAGCCCCAAAGCATGATGTTGCCACCCTCATGCTTCACAGTAGGTATGGTGTTCTTTGGATGCAACTCAGCATTCTCTCTCCTCCAAACATGACGAGTTGTGTTTCTACCAAACAGTTCTACTTTGGTTTCATCTGACCATATGACATTCTCCCAATACTCTTCTGGAACATCCAAATGCTCTCTAGCAAACTTCAGATGGGCCCGGATATGTACTGGCTTATGCAGGGGTACACATCTGGCACTGCAGGATCTGAGTCCCTGGCAACATAGTGTGTTACTGACGGTAGCCTTTGTTACATTGGTCCCAGCTTTCTGCAGGTCATTCACTAGGTTACCCCGTGTGGTTCTGGGATTTTTGCTCACAGTTCTTATGATCATTTTGACCCCACGGGGTGAGATCTTGCGTGGAGCCCCTGATCAAGGGAGATTATCAGTGGTCTTGTCTGTCTTCCATTTTCTAATTATTGCTCCCACAGTTGGTTTATTCACACCAAGCTGCTTGCCTATTGCAGATTTAGTCTTCCCAGTCTGGTGCAGGTCTACAATTTTGTTTCTGGTGTCCTTTGACAGCTCACCATAGTGGAGTTTGGAGGCTGTGTGACAGGTGTCTTTTATACTGATAACAAGTTCAAACAGGTGCTACAGGTAATGAGGAGATACAGGTAATGAGGACAGAGGAGCCTCTAAAAGAAGAAGGAGTTTCAGGTCTGTGAGAAATATTGCTTGTTTGTAGGTGACCAAATACTTATTTTCCACCATAATTTGCAAAAACATTCTTTATAAACCAGACAATGTGATTTTCTGGATTTGTTTTCTCATTTTGTCTCTCATAGTTGAGATCTACCTATGATGTCAATTACAGGCCTCTCTCATCTTTTTAGGTGGGAGAACTTGCACAATTGGTGGCTGACTAAATACTTTTTTCTCCACTGTATATCACCGTCTGCATCTTGCTGAACTGCTGATACATTTGCAGTTAATCTCTTCTAGGATTAAACCTAGAGATGAGCGAATCATCCAAAATTCACTTCGCCAAATATTCGTCGAACTTTTCATAAGATTCGTATATTCTACTAATCTATTCCGCAAATCTGCGTACAAATCATACGCTATTATGTGGTGTTTTGCAAACATTCGGGCACTAATAATGAACGATCAGTTTTAAAAGGTATGCAACTTCTGTGAACACGTACGAATGAGCGTAAAAATTGCGTACGAAAATGACGGGCTTTGCTGGAACGGAATGGTGGAGCAGGAGGAACGCTCTGAGTCTGACCCCTGGCTACATATGGATACTGTATCAGCAGATGACAGCAGATCATCTGACGGTGACTGAGATGAGCGTGCTATCCACTCCACTACCTCATCCACTTTCTCCTCCACTACAATTTTGCGCCTTGGTGGGTTAGCCTGGTGGAACACTGGCCAAGTATTGCGAATTCTACAAGTAGAAGCTCCGGCTACAGGTCCTTTAGCACTGCTGCCCTGTGCCACCTTCTCCTTTTTTTTAGAGCTCGAGGTCTGGCTGGAACTGGACACCTTTTGCTTATCCATTCCAGACATTTTTCACTTGACTGTGGCCCTGCAGCTGGTCTTTGTCTCTCTCTCTCTGTCTCTCTTCCTGTCTCTCTCCCTGCCTGATTAATTACTAGCCCTGCACTTGCCCTGCACTTCCCCTGCACTTGCCCTGCAGTATCCCTGATATGTGTAATATGCATTCCCAGAACAATTAGACCCCAATTTTAACAAAACAGGTCTCAGTCTCTCAGAACTACACACACAGTGCTTCTGCTCGTCTCAACTGATACGTCACTGGCTTACCGAGACTGAGCCAATCAGAGAAAGCCCTGCCCACTAGGTCAGGTGATCGCTTTCTTCTCGGGCTTTTGCCGAACGAATAACGAACAGTAAAAGTTCGCTAATTAATTGAATTCGTACGCAACAGCGTCTATAGTAACTTATACGTAGCATTAGCGTACAATTTGTCGGACAAGTATGTAGCGAATGCGTAGAAAGCCTTAAGAACATTTTCAAATCTAACGGGGCGAATCTCAAAAAAATCGGATTTGCTTCGCAGCGTAAAATTTCCAAGATTCGTATCGAATCTACGAAGCGGCAAATAGATTTGCTCATCTCTAATTACACCCTACAGTTCTAAAGGAGCTCAGTTCAGTTATTGCTTTGCCTCTGTTCATAGTATTTATAAATTCTTTAATGACAGGCATTGTACCAAGAGACTGGCGCAAGACGAAGGTGGTGCCCATTTTCAAGAAGGGTGCTCGGTCTTCACCAGGAAATTATAGACCAGTAAGCTTAACATCCATAGTGGTAAAAATGTTTGAGGGCCTTCTACGGGACTACATACAGGAGGTGAGGAGGTGAGTAGAAGCCTGGACAGTGGAAAGGCTGTCGAAATTGTGTTTTTGGACTTTGCAAAGGTGTTTGATACTGTCCCTCATGGACGACTAATGGGTAAATTAAGGTCTATTGGTTTAGAAAATATAATTTGTAAATGGATTGAAAATTGGCTTCATGATCGTGTCCAGAGAGTTGTGGTCAATGATTCCTACTCTGAATGGTCCCCGGTTATAAGTGGTGTTCCCCAAGGTTCTGTGCTGGGTCCGCTATTATTTAATTTATTCATTAATGAAATAGAGTATGGGATTAATAGTGCTGTTTCTATTTTTGCAGATGACACCAAACTTTGTAATACAGTCCAGTCTATGGAAGATGTTAATAAGTTACAAGCTGACTTGGACAAACTTACTGTTTGGGCCTCCACTTGGCAAATGAGGTTCAATATAGATAAATGTAAAGTTATGCACTTGGGGCAAATAATCTGCATGCAGCATATGTTCTAGGAGTAAAACTGGGAGAGTCACTTGTTGAGAAGGATCTGGGTGTATTAGTAGATCATAGACTAAATAACAGCATGCAATGTCAGTCAGCTGCCTCTAAGGCTAACAGAATTTTGTCTTGTATTAAAAGAGGTATGGACTCGCGGGACAGGGATGTAATATTGCCACTATACAAAGCGTTGGTGCGGCCTCAACTGGAATACGCAGTTCAGTTCTGGGCACCAGTCCATAAAAAGGATGCCCTGGAGTTAGAAAAAGTTCAGAGGAGAGTGACTAAACTCATAAAAGGCCTGTAAGATCTTAGTTATGAGCAAAGATTAAATGAACTGAATTTGTTTAGCCTTGAAAAAAGACATCTAAGGGGGGACATGATTAATCTGTACAAATATATAAATGGACCATACAAAAAATATCAAGGAGAGCTATTTTGTGTTAAATCCTCTCAAAAAACAAGGGGCCACTCCTTACGACTAGAGAAAAAAAGATTCGGTCATAAAAGGTGACAAGCATTCTTTACAGTAAGGTCTGTGAATCTCTGGAATAGCCGCAGGAGCTGGTCACAGCAAATACAGTAGATGGCTTCAAAAAGGGTTTAGATGACTTTTTAATTCAAAATAAAATTGAGGCTTATGACAATGTATAGAAATCTTGTTCTACGCACCCTTTCCCTTGGCCCAACCCCTTTTTAAAAGGAAGATGGACATTGATCCAGGGATCGATATAGCAGGATTACAGGTTGGTCTTGATGGACTTTTTCCAACCTTAACAACTATGTAACTATGTAACTATATATAGAATTATTGTGCCTCAGTATTAACCCCTTCCCGACCGCCGCCGTACATGTACGGCGCGCGGGCGGTGCGGGGACATGACGCCCGCTCGCGGGTGCGGCGGGCGTCATGGCCGGCAAGTCTCTGCTGTTTCTAACAGCAGAGACTTGCCGCATCTTACCTCCGTCTGCGGAGACTTCTTGGGCCTTACTGATGCCGTGATCACACGTGATCACGGCATCAGGATGCGTCTGAACCCGGAAGCCCACGCTTCCGGGTGGTGTACAGACGCCCCGATTGGCCAATCGGGGTGTCTGTACACCATATGAAAACTGTAATCCTCGCTGGTGAGGATTACAGTTTTCAAACTGCAATTCTTATTCTGGCCACTAGATGGCAGGCCAGGATAAGAAATGAGCAATTCATGGTTTTAACTGCATCTAGTAAATCCATGATTGCTCATAAAGAAAAAAAACAAAACACAATAGATCAGATGATATTTGAGCTTTAAAATAATCACAGAAAAATTAAAAAAAAATGTTAAAAAATATATAAAAAATAAAAAAGATATAAAAGTTCAAATCACCCCCCTTTCCGTATAAGTAAAAAATAAATACCTAAATAACAATAAATATAGACATCATGGGTATCACCGTGACCGAAAACGCCCGTACTTTTAAAATATAAAAAAAAAATTTCAATACGGCGAATTGTGTGGCGGAAAAAAGCGTCCAAATGGCGATTCGCAGTTTTTTGTCCCTTTTTTTTTCTAAAAAAAATTAAATAAAAAGTGATCAAAAAGTCATACACACCCCAGAATGGTATCAATAAAAACTTCAGACCGCCCCGCAAAAAATGAGCCCCCATACAGCTCTGTACACATAAATACCAAAAAGTTATAGGGGTCAAGATATGACAAGGAAAAAAAAAAAAAAAAAAGGGCAACTTTCTAATTATTTTATCACCATCTAAACGCAGGAAAAACTATACATATTAGGTATTGCCGGATTCGTACTGACCAGTAGAATGAAAGTAACCGGTCAGTTTTAATGCACATCGAACGCTGTAAATAAGAAACCCGTAGAACTGTAGCGGAATAGCGGTTTTCTTGCAATTTCACCCCATTTGGAATTTTTTTCCCGCTTCCCACTACACCATATGTAATATTAAATGGTGGCGTTGGAAAGTACAACTTGTCCCGCAAAAAACAAGCCCTCATACAGCTATGTGAACAGAAAAATAAAACAGTTATGGCTGTTTGAAGGCAGGGAGCGCAAAACGAAAATGCAGAACCGAAAAAACCTCCGGTCGTGAAAGGGTTAAAGGGTGGTCTAATATATCACCTTCTGCATCTTGTATACTTCTTTCTTTTCAATTTTATACCAGAAATATGGAAATTATTCTTTTTTAATGTTTACAGTGTTAAAAAATCATTTCTGTTCTTTCATTATTTTTCCATTTGATAGAACAAATTTAATGTGAACATTTTTATATTTATTCTCAGTCTGTTTTTGAAAGTTCATTATTGCTTGTATTGTTTTCAGAGCATATAGTATGGGGCCATCTTTCTTTTTGCATTTTCGTTTTTTCCTCAAAACATTCCAATAGCCATAACTTTTTCAATTTTCCATTCATATAGCCATATGATGGCTTATTCTTTTGGGGATAAATTGTACTATTTAAGAGCACCATTCAATTTATTATGTCTGTTAAAATGTCATAATTTCCTTATTCTGTGGGTCAGTATTAGTGTTCAGCGAGCATGCTCGCCCGAGCACTATATTCGCTCGAGCATCGGTATGCTTGGCATATCAGCTGAAGACCGCGTGTGCTCGAGTGCAATGCTCGAGTCTCCTCCCCGCACGTTTGTTTGCTGTTACGCAGCGAATAAACTTGCTGGTGAGTACTGGCATTCACTGTAATGCCGTAGCCATGATTTGTACTCTAATGCTACGCATTGTACGCTAATGCGTACGAATTTGTATGCTAATGCTATGCATTATACGCTAATGCGTACAAATTTGTATGCTAATGCTACGCATTGTGCGCTAATGCGTACGAATTCAGTTAATTAGCGTACTTTTACGAGTGAAAGAGGAGTCACGATTCTGACCTTTTCCTATGAACCAGACACCTTCCCCATGCTGTTTCCTAACCATTTCTGTGGTGTTTCCACCATTTTCTCACGTTTCCCTATCAACCAGACACCCTCCCCTCTGCAGAGCAGGGGGTTCCTGGTCTTCTTCCATTATACTCGGGTGCTCGGCCTAGTGTTCGGGCAGAGCACCCGAGCACCCGAACATCGGGGTGCTCGATCATCACTAGTCAGTATGAATATGGCAATACCAAACTTGAATATTTTTTATCTCCTACTTAAAAAATAAAAAAGCTTTGAAAAAATAAAAAAAATTCTTTCTATCACCATTGTTTTTCATAGGACGAAATTTAGATTTTATTGGTACTATTTTTGTGGTATGTATGACTTTTTGATCACTGTTTTTCAATTTTTTTGGGGGGGGACTGACAATTTTTTTTCCATTGCGGCAATAAGTGCAAATGAAATTTTTATTAATATTTTAATAATTCATACATTTTTGAACGATAATATATACCTAATATATATTTTTTTGTTTATATATTTTTATATGTAAAGGGGTTGATTTAAACTTCACATTTTTTTGTTACTTTTACAGTGACAACTTTTAACCTCCTTAGGGGGCTAGAACCTGGGATCTTTTGATCCCTTGTCCTATTCACCTTAATTGCCGTTTCCCTTCATTGTGGCCAGGTGTCTTCTGTATGATACAGCCGGCACGGTGTATGATACAGGCTAAGTGCAGCAGCCCACTCCATACATTCCCTCAGCCTTGTGAGTTTTTCCAAACTTCACTTATCACTAGTATTTTGTATTCTCGTCCTATCCGCATTTTTTGCCGATTGCACATGGACCCATTTATTTCTATGGGTCTGCAAAAAACAAATAGCACACAGATGTCTTCCATATGCTGACCACATCCGTGTGTCCATTCCGCATATTATAGAACATGTCCTATTCTTGTGAGTATTGCAGATTATAATAATCATTTCTAGTAAGCTGAAGTGAGAAAAATGCAGATTGCACACAGAAGGTGTCCATATCTTACGGCTCCGTGGTTTGCAGAGTGCAATACAGACATGATCGTGTACATGAGGTCTTTAAACATCCACTTTACAGAGATGTAAGTCAAGTCCATCCCTAACCCAGCCTGAAATTCTTGACTTCATGAGGACCAATGACACGCTATGGATCGTTTTTAATTTTTTTAAAAATACTCAACAACTCCAACCATATTTCCAAACCCCCTATTCACCTTGTGGAGACTGCCAACAAAGCAACCCTTATAGATGAGACAATGCTTCCTTGGAAAAAGGGTAAAAAAATTATCATCCAAGCTACTTCTTTAGTAGCATCTATTCGAGGTAGCTACCCTAGGAACATTTAACAGGTGTTGCAATATTACTATAAGTCTTCTCCATAGCAAAATGGGGTTCTTGCCCCTTGTGAGAATACTGGTTAGCTAGGTGAGGGGCCTTTTAAATAGGTCCATGGGTACTCTGCTCTGCAGTGATGAGAGGCAAGAACTCCAAAACGGCCTTCTGCAGGGTATTTTTGCTATGGGAAAGATTCCGTTTTTTATGAGTTCCTTATGGGAAAGACTCTGATTTTATCCAACGTCAAGATGCAAAGCCTGTTAGAGGTTTGAACAATGACTGCATGGTAGCTACCTCCAAACGGTGTTATTAAAGAGGCAGCTTTATTCTTCTTGGCTGAGAGCTAATTTACATGCCCTTTTTCCAAGGAAGCATTGCCTACGCCAACTGGCAGTCTCCAGAAGTCAAAATAGTGCCCCCCCAAACCTACATTAAAAGGCCTCTCACCTAGCCAACCAATACTCTGCACTGATGAGGGGCAGGGACCCCAAAACTGCTGTCTACAGATGGGTGACTTCCTTAGGCCCCACAACTAATTTTTTGTGTCGTATCCGATCTACATTTTTTGAGGATTGGATGCGAACCCATTCATTTCAATGGGTCCACAAAAAACTTTGTACTGTCCGCATCCTTATGTCTGTTTTGTGGGCTTGCAAAAAGGACAGAACATGTCCTTTTCTTGTCCATTTTGTGGACAAGATATTGCAGACTAAGGATACCGGGTCCGCAATATATGGGAATCAGCTGTGTGTCCTCCGTATCACTGATGCAATCCCTTTGACTTCACAGTTCACAAGATACACAGCGGAGGCATGGATCGGAAGCCGACGGAAGCACACGTGGGATTTCGGTCCGTGCCTCCACACCGCAAAAAAATTGAATATGTACTATTTTTTGCGGTGTGGAAAGTATCTTGTGAATCGCAGACCCATTCAAGTAAATGGGTCCGCATCCGCAAATGGCCGGACACTCGGCTGGTACCCATGCATTGTTGACAGCTATTTGCGGGGCATGGGGCATGCACGCTCGTGTGCATGAGTCCTTATAGGAACAGTTCTGGCTTGGCCTACTGCATATCCTAAGTCATGTTGCAAAGCTTGTTCAAGACTTCAGTTACCTCCAATATGTGACACTAAAGAGGCAGATTTCTTCCTCTCGGATGAGAGCTAATTTACATACATATAAGAAGGAAAGATACAGTGCTTCAACTGCAATACAATCTCCCTCTGATTGTACAATTCTATTTTGTTTTGTTTTTAATTTAGGTGAACAGTCATTTTAAAAGTATTTCCCAGAGGAAAGAGGCCAACTTCCCTAATTCCGGACTATCCTCTATTTATCACTTTTGTTAGTTTTCTTACAATGGTTCTCTATTTGGCTATCTGGGTCTCTTGACAACTAACATGATACATCTTCACTTTCCAATATAAGATGAATAGGTAGCGTTTCAACTTGACAACACTATTTCACAATACAGACAGTGTTTCCTTCACTCTCGACCAGATGCATTCCCCAAAAGAAGCCATATATACATATATCTCATAGACGTAGCTATACTAGGATGCCTCGATTCGTCATTACATTGTGTCATTTGGCAGAAGCCGATGAGACGCAGGGCGCTGTTTATCTGCTTTTTGTGTATACAACTGACACGGTTGTTAATATAACTGTGAACGGCCATCATTCTGAGGTTACTGATTACTGGCTTAGGTAAGTAATCAGTAACAGATTAATGATTATACTTCCTTGAAGGCAAACTTTTCACAATTCTTTATCAATTGCTAAAAAAAAAAAGACTCGCTTCCTGCAAAAATGTAAACAAGAGCGCCGACGTGTGAAGCATCCTAAAAAAAATATATTAGTAACAAAGCATTCTAGAAAAAAGAGAATTCCTCACAGAAACATTTTACTTTTCACATTCCATCGTTGGAAAAATGCATAAAAATTGTAATAAAGAAAATCCCATATGTTATCAATCTGATTTTCTGTTGAAAAATGTTAAAAAAGGGAAAGGCTATATAAAATGAATGTAAGGAAAGGAACACTTAAAAGAAAATGTACATTTCTCAACATTGCAAAAAAATAAATGAATGACGCTAAAATTAACATTTTGATTTAATAATCCATAGATTCATACATATTTCTACAATGTTTATTTTTTCAGTTACTAAAGAGTCCCCGTCAGATGGATTAACCCTATTAAACCACCCATACTGCTGGACGGGCTGACCCTCCTGATAAAGACATATATTTCTTCCCCCTATCTGTTGCTGTGTTTAGGAGAAATAAAGTTTGTAACATTCAAATTAGGGTTTAACCCAAGCGATATAGCGATTTTCCATTTTTGTGTTTTTTACTCCCTGCCTTCCCAGAGCCGTAACTTTTTTAAGATTCACATAGCCATGTAAGGGGTTGTTTTTTGCAGGGCAAATTGCGCTTTCTAATGGCACTATATCATATTGCATCCAAGGTAGTGGGATTCTATGAAAAAATTCCCGAATGGGAAAAATCCTCAATTCAGCTACAGTTTTACGGCTTTTTGTTTTTATGGTGTTTGCTTTGTGGTAAAACTGACCACTCTTCATTTTCCACTCCAGGTCAGTACAATTACAACAATACCACATTTGTATAGTTTTTATTGGCTTTTAGCTCCTTCTGGCTTTTGGGTATAACTATATGTCTAGATTGCAAGATAGTTTCCACAATTTGGCGTAGTTATGTCCGAACTCTTACCGGAGGCTGACTATAAAGTGTCACAGACCCAGACTCTCCATTCTCCCCAACAAAGGAGACACGGGAGAAGCCGGCTAAGGACCAATCAAAAGAGTCCTAGGTTAGCGATTGTTCTGAGCATGTATGCTGTTTGCAGGCTCTAATCTCCACAGATCCTTTCCATGGAGATCAGAGCCTGCAATAAGGTAATGCTCTAACTCCCCTGTGTCCCCCTTCCCACCGCACTTCCGTCATCAGCATCGGGTGTCAGCTGTAATATACAGCTGCCACTCTGCTGAAATGGCAGAGATCAGTGCTGGCACAAAATTGGTCCTTAAAAAAGCCTTCTAATGTTCTAAAAAAATCTAAAGACATTTACAAAATGATGGCAACATAAAGTAGATATATGGTGAATGTTAATTAATAATTACTTTATGGGGTATCACTACCTGTCTTAAAAGCACAGAAATTCAAATTTAGAAAGTTGCTAATTTTTCGAAATTTTTAGTAAATTTTGGATTTATTTCGTATACATAAAGGTAAAAAATATCAACTCAGATTCACCAATAACATGAAGTACAATGTGTCACGAGAAAGCGTTTTTAGAATGGCTTGGACAAGTAAAAGCGTTCCAAAGTTATTACCACATAAAGTGACACGTGTCAGATTTGATGCTGGAAGGGGTTAATATTAAAATAAATACATTAAACTTTGGGAAAAAAATATTGTTTTATCGCCATATTCTGACTGCAATAACTGTTTTATATTTATGTCTATGGGCTCTTTTTTATGGGGTGATCTGTACTGCATTATTTTGGGGTGTATATGACTTTTTGATCACTCATTTTTTGGGGGGACATGAAGTGATGAAAAGATGGTGAATTGGCAATCTTGATTTATTTTTCTGTCACGCCATTTGCCGTATAGGATAAATATTTTAATAGTACAGGCATTTTTAGATGCATTGTTTATTTGTATTTCAATTTTGGGGAAAGGCAATTGATTTGAACTTTTATTTTTTTAAGTTTTTGTATTTTTATAAACTTTTTTTTATTTTTTACTTTTTTTAAGTCAAACTAGTCGACTATAACAAGCAATCATTAGATTACTCTTTGTATTCCGTAATGGGTTTTTCTCCATTACAGAATACAGCATTCAATATATTCCAATGCAGTGCTGCAACCTGCAGGCCTCTATTGGAATATACCAGTGATAGACATTGGAGCCTTAAGCCGGCTGTGGCCTGATCTCAGACCTCAGAGAGGGAAGCTGTTACCGGTGCAGTAGCCTGCTCAGATACCATGGACACTTTTTGACCAGGACATCAAAGGGTTTAAAGGGAGTCTGTCACCTCATTTTCACCTATATAACTAACAACACTGCCCCACAGAAGATTGCAGACACATCCCAGACATACCTGTGTGCACTGTGTGTCTGTATTACATGTCACATCCCAGACATACCTGTGTGCACTGTGTGTCTGTATTCCATCTCAAGAAAAAGCACTTTTATTCTGCAGGAAAACAGCTCCCAAGTGCCCAGCTGAAAGTGAAACTAAAAACAGCTTTCTCTCCTGACTCGATTTCTAACATCTATATCTTCTGATATACTGGAATAATTTTGGTATAATTTTAAAGCGTGGAATGTCAGCTTTCAAAAAAGGTCAGAACCAATCCCAAGATATGAACAGCTAAAGCAGCCCTCCCCTCTTCAGTCTGGTTTGCAGCAGCAGCAGAGCCGGGCGCTTGGGAGCTGTTTTCCTACAGAATCAAAGTGCTTTTTCTGAACATGTAATACACACACACAGTGCACACAGGTATGTCTGGGATCTGTCTGCAATCTTCTGTGGGGCACTGCTCTTAGTTATATAGGTGAAAATGAGGTGACAGACTCCCTTTAAATGTGTGGGATCAGTGTTATCGTCAATTGTAGGCATTAGCCTCAGGTCTCAGCTATGGTGCCCACTATGCTAGCAAACAGGTGCCTTATTTAAAGATCGGACTTCTGACATATATATGTACAGTGGATGTACTAAAGAGGTTAAGAGCACCAAAGGGCAGATCTTAGCCACTCAGTGCACCTTAGCTTCTCTGGTCAGCTTCTATGGAGCGGTGGTAAAACATGCGCACTGCCAATGCATTCAGACTCCATAGGATAGATAGCTGAGTCCTGTACTCTGTTATCTTCCATAGACCTTGACTTTAGCAGCAATGTATATGGGGTACCCCACCATTAAGATAACCGATTCTGTGGATAGATGATAAGTTGTCATTCTGGGACAACTCCTTTAAGTATTATAAAGTGATGCTTTATAGGGCAGATTGGAAACTTAAAATGGACCTGGAAAACCCCTAAATGTGGTCCCAATTTGTAGGCAAGTCCAAATTGACAGAAATGTAGGCAGGGACAACAGAAATAGGTGGGGCCAGTAATACCATAGTGCAGCACAAAATACCACCCCAACAGAGCCAAATAACACAGTGCTGCATAAAATATTGCCCTGTCACCATACTGAGGAAGGTGATACATTTGAATTCAGGGGTGCACCTGTGGCCACTGGCTAGGTACATAAATACCTGATGCTCTGAGCATTAATTCATGCTGAGAGCATCAGATCATTATGTATCTGGCCAGCGGCCTGATGAGGGCTCGAGCAGTCCCCTGTGCATCGGTCCACTGGGAGATTTCCCTGTAGGGTATAAGGCCAGTCCATGCCTGGTTCCCAGGAGTCACATTTATCATCTATCTACGTATAGAACAGGTGGTAAATGTTAGATCTATGGTATGTGGGTGAAACTAGACTAGAGTGGGGATCGTTCTCCCTTCTAATAAGGTTGGCCACTATTAGGAGAAGATGTCTGGATTAGTGGCAGGATGGTCTGCGGCTGCCTCCCTATACTTCTATAGGAAAACAATTTTGGTGAGATTCCTGGAGTTTGAACCACAATGCAGGTAATGTTCTCCTGGCAATCACCAATGAGTTCCCATGTATAAGAGTGCTCCAGGCGCAGCCGTAGTAGCGAGTGGACAGAGCATGAGCGCACAGAGATGGACAGCATCAGAGAAGTCAATGGTGCAGGAGACTGTGTTAGTCTTATACTGCCATCTCTCAGTGCTGCACCTGGGCTTTGTCAGTAACTTTTCTTTGAAACTCATTCTCACCAGCCTTCTGCTTGACTTGCATAGGCAAAAATGTGCTTTGACTGCTGCCAATTTCCTATTCCCTGCTGACAACTGAGTGCCAGTCCAGGTTTGAGTTGAACAAATTAATTATTTGAGACTGGTTGCTAGAAACACACTGCCAAGCAACCAGAGTCCTTGAAGTAGGGTTGTCAGGTGTTCTGTCACTGCAAACTTGACCAAACCTGTTGTTAAAATATAAATTTGAATCATTCATTTAAAAATACACCTAACAAAAGCCAAACATCTTCAAAGCAGATTTCTGTTATCTCTGACACCAGGGATTCAACACAGTCTGTTCACAGTTAGCAGACTAAGGCTACATTCACACGAACGTTGTGTTTTGCGGATCCGCAAAACACGGATACCAGGGTATCTGGTTTCTCGGGGAAAATAATTTTGATCATGATGACACCACCAATGGCAAATGTAGAGTGTTGCTGGGTCTGCTTGCCCTATATCAGTGATGGCTAACCTCCAGCACTCCAGCTGTGGAGAAACTACGACTCCCAGCATGCTCCATTCATTTCTATGGAGTTCTCAGAACAGCCAAGCAAGGGGGAATCTTGGGAGTCGTAGTTTTACCAAAACTGGAGTGCGGGGGTTACCCATCACAGCCCTATATATTCTATGAAGTTAGGATCTGATGCATAGGAGGCAGCTATGTAGTAAGTCAATGAAGACAGATACATCTTTGTCAAGACAGTTGGAGGTAGAGGGTAATAACTGGAATTTGTAGGCAGCAAAATTAAAAAGCTCAGTATGTTTTTATGATGTGTTTTCCAGGGCCAGAAATTGCATCTTTTCTAATATATTAAATATTAAATTTGATCCCGAGCATTTACAATCTCCTCCTATTCTCTTACCTATGAATGCTGCTTTTGTTTTGATATTATATAATATAGAAATAGGCTTCTCACCCAACGACACACACTTAAAAATTATTACATTATAGGTGCTCGGAACAATTTGAAATAATTATGTAATCAACACGTGTAGTAAAATACAGTCCTGTAACACAGTCCAGCAGTTGTTAAAATGAGTCTTGTGAAGGCACACGTTTTCTGTGTGTTAGGTGTACGGTCCTGGAGAGTGTTCTCTTTAATATGAATATTACCGAAATTTATGGTGGATTTCCTTTTCTTCTATATTCGGAACTTGCAGGGATTTTTATTAGTGGAAAACCAGCACAAATTCTAAATTTATTAAAGAAAAAAAATGCATGCATTATCCAAAAGTTTTTACCTATTGCTTTATTTAACCCTTCGAGGACATGGAGATTTTCTTTTTTTTCTTTTTGTTTGCTACTCTCTGCCTACCTAGAGCAATATTTCCAATTTTTTTTTTAATTTTTTGAACTGTATAGTATATTGGCTTGTTTTATGAGGGACAAGTTGTATTTTCTAATGGCACCATTTAATATTGCATACAAGGTAGTGGGAAGCTGGAAAAAAACACAAGTGTGCCATAGGTTTATGGGTTTCTTTTTTACGGACTCCACTGTGCGGTAAAACTGACCTGTTCCCTTCATTCTCTGGGTAAGTATGGTTACAGTGATACCACATTAATCTAATATTTCTTATGTTTTAATAATGAAAAATTTTTGTTTTTTCTTTGCATCGCCATATTCTGATCCCTATAACTTTTTTATATTTCCATCTATAGAGCCATTTTTGAGTGTGAGTGTTCTGAGTACCTTTTCTTCTTCTTTTGCACGAAAAAAAGGGCAAAACGGGCATTTAAATTTTTTTTTCCATTATAGCACTCACCGTATGGGGTAAATACATTTATAGTTTAATAGTCATTAGATTGCTTTTGCTACACTCTAATATGATTTAATACATTAGTGCATGAGAAATTCAGTATACTCCAATGCAGTACTGCCACTTGCCGGCCAACATTGAAATATGGAAAAGATGAAGGAGGATCCAGCATAAAATAACTTTTTAACAGCTATTATTTCGTCTGGGAGCTGGACAACCTATACATGCAACATTGAAATAAGCCTATGATAGGCCTGGCAGCCTCGGATAGGCTCCAGCCTATTACCAGCAATGAACAGCTTCCATGATCTCAGCACAGAGAAGCCCTTTGGTTCCCGGGAGCACAGGGTTCCAGGTGAAAGCAACCTCAGATGCTATGGTCACAATTGACCACATCATCTGAGTGCTTAAATGTCTGCTATTGGTATCATCACCAAGCTCAGGTTTTCTGCTGTGAGAAACAATGCCGCCAGCTCCTCTTAAGAGTGGGCACTATCTTTAAAGAGATGAAACTCGCCATGCGGCAGATGTCATCAAGGGATTCATTATGTTTATTTTTGAAACAAAATATTTACAATCTAATTTCTAATATACTGAAGTGTTGTGAGTTATGGAACAGAACATACCTAAAAAGGACCTATCGCTCTCTCCTTAAAGGGGTTATCCCATCATTAAAGGGAACCTGTCCCATTGAACATATTGTTTGAGCAGAAGGCAGCATGTTATACAGCTGTTGAGGCTGAGCAGATTGATATGTAGTTTTATGAGAAAATATTTAGTAAAACTCAGAATTTATAAAGAGAATAGGTGGCTCACTTCATCTAGAGATTGATAGGTGGGTGCTAAAGTCTAAAGCCTGTATTATACTGGCAAATTTTCTGTCAGATGATCACTAACGAGTGTTCATAGTAATGCATAGTAAAACTGTTGCCCAGTACCCGATGAACAAGCAAGCGTTTGACTGATTTGAGTGCCATGCATTACCGATCCCTGGCATGTAGTTAGTTCGCTGACCGAACCCCCCCGCAGTTACTCCTCCACACGTGCCAGCATTCATCAGCTGAGCTGCATTGCTGCGTGTGCGGCAGGCCATCTGGGTGACCACAACTTTGTATCTCTTCATGCTGACGTCCTGAGTCAGCTAGGAGCTGCCAGCAGTGTAATGGTGGGTTATAGAAGGGATCTAACACAACTATCCACCATCCATTAATCTATACATCTATCCTAATCAGTATATCAATATACACTACTCACAAAAAGTTAGGCATAGCATCCCACTCTTATTGAAGGGTGGCCTTCAGGTCATTGAGGTTCTGGGGTACAGAGTTACAAGCCACTACTCACTGATCTCAAAGGTTTCCAATGGGATTCAGGTCTTGAGAAAGTGCAAGCCACTCCATTTGAGGTCCCCCAGTCTCCCGCAGCCGTTTCCTAATTATGTGACCTCGATGAGCTGGCACATTGTCCTCCATGAAGATGAAATTAGGCCTGTGTTGTTCATGAAGAGGCACAATGACTCGATAAATGGTGTTATTCAAATAGCATGGGCTTGTCACTGTACTATTCACAAAGTGTATGGCCGTTCTGTATTGAATAGAGGTTGTATGGAAAGACCACGGCACTCAAGTTGTTAGTGAAACTTCGTTAGTATTTATTTATCCATCCATAAGTTACAATGAATAGCCATGGGCCAACGTTTCGGTCTGTAACCCAGACCTTGTTCACGGCCTAATATAAGGTAAGTATGAAAAATGGGTAAGAATAACATACATGATATACATAGATGTGCACACAGTACGTATTAATCCATATGTAAGTATGCTGTAGAGTACATCCAAAGTAAAAAATCCCCATGAGACATAGGGTGTAGAGGGCCCCTGTAATCCGAATAAGGTAGAAGCATTAAGGGCAATGTTATATATAGATATCATTGGTACAAACTTGAGAATAATATCATTGGAGGACTGCATAAAAAGATCCATTATTGTATTAAAATAGATATCCCTGACCTCCATATTGAAATCCTCTGGGATAATGTTCAGTCACATTATATATATCCTCATAAAGGCATAGCACCATGGTGCATAGAGATTAATAAATATATATCCCCGATTTATATATATCTGAGGGGCATAGGTATATATAATGTATATATTACATTGGTGGTCAGCGGGAGGAAGATACATCAATATGGTATTGGTGGTCAGTGGAGGGCTTACCTGCACGGCGTCCAGCGTCCAGATTGCATGGAGGATGCTGGCGTCAGTGCAGGAAGCCAGCCCTATAAAGCGCGCGCCGCCCGACGTCATCTATGGGCGGCGCATGCGCAGTGCAGCCTCTGAAACCCGAATGGAAGTGGGCGGATATAGAGTATAGGAGCCGACATGTAGGAAGAACAATGACTGAAAACACAGCGCGAGGAAAGCGCTAGAGAGAGGGAGAGGGAGGGGACATGCTAATTATGACAAATAAGGTAGTAGGGTTATATTAAAAATTAGAAAAGATGGGCAAATGGAAGGAAAAAATTATTATCGATCCATGCATTATTTAAAGACAACATGCAGCATGCAGGAGTTAAATGAGAGTCAGGCAAAAGAAGTAAGAGTACATTCAGGGTATTTGTATTCACATACATGGTTTAGTATCCATGTGTATATATATATCTACCTGGACGAAAATTGATTAATTTTGTCTGGAAAAAATAAAAAACAGGTTATTCATATGTAGATAATCAAGTAATACAAAAGTCAAATTCCCTATTGAGTCCTTTTGGTGACAGGGTGCCTAACTCCGAAATCCAGAATGCCTCACGCTCTTTTAGACGTGCTATCCTGTTGCCGCCTCTTCTTGCTGCTTGGATCTGTTCCAACACTTGATATTTGAGCTGACTTATCTGGTGGCCTACTGTAATAAAGTGGTGGGGGATCGGTAGTTCTGTTCTTTTACATCTAATATCCGATTTATGCTTCGATATGCGGTCTCGCACATTCTGGGTGGTCTCACCCACATATGCGAGACCGCACGGACATCGGATAAGATAGACCACAAAGGATGTGGCACAGGTGAAAAAGGCTCTAGCATGGTAAATCTTCCCTGAATGTGGATGCACAATTCTATTCCCTCGTATAACGTTAGAGCATTGGGTGCAATTTAGGCAAGGATATGTACCTGTTTTTTTCGGGGCCAGAGTGCTCTGTTTCAGAGAGGGACGTAATGGGCCTATGTCTGCTCGTACCAATCTGTCGTTCAGGTTTTGTGGCCTTTTATAGCATAAACGGACCGGATTTTGAAATTCTGGAACTTCAGGATATGATTGTTTAAGTAGTGGCCAGTGTTTATTGATAATTGTACATAATTTTGGTATAATTGGGTGGTAGGTTACGACAAAGGGTAGACGTGAAGTAGTATTATCCCTAGGACTAGTTGTAGTGGATGGTAATTGTGCCCTGTTGAGGAGAGAGGCCAGGTATCCTCTATTGTAGAATTTTTGGGTCATTTCCGTGAGGCGTTGTGTACGTTGATTGGGGTCGGAGACTATTCTGGATATGCGAGTGTATTGTGATTTGGGAAGTGAGTTCTTTGTGTTGCGTGGATGGCAACTGGAGAAAAGCAAAAGAGTATTACGGTCTGTCTCTTTCGTGTAGAGGTCTGTGGCTAAAGTCCCTTGTGGAGTTTTGTACACTAGGGTGTCAAGAAAGCTGATGGTATGGAAGTCAGTATGTGCAGTGAATTTGAGATCAGGGTTGATATTATTGATCTGTTCATAAAATATATCAAAGGTATTTTTATCGCCATTCCAAATACAGAAGATGTCATCAATATATCGATGCCAAGTCATAGCGTGAGTTCGAAAGAGGTCATTGGTATAGATGTGGTCAACTTCAAATTTGTCCATAAATGCGTTAGCATATGGGGGGGGCCACATTGGCCCCCATTGCAGTCCCTTTCTTCTGAACAAAAAAATCATCTCCAAACATAAAATAATTTCTCGTTAGTACAAGCTGTAAAAGCTCAACGCAAAATTTGCAAGCTTTATCTGATAAATCAGATTTCGAAAGTAAGGCAGTGGTAGCTTCTATGCCCTTAGCGTGGGAGATGGATGTATAGAGGCTACTGACATCCAATGTAACTAGTTGGCTGTTTGGAGGGATGTCTGTAAATGCTGAAATAATCTGTAAGAAATGGGATGTGTCTAGAAGGAAGGAGCGAGTTTGCTTGATCAATGGGGTCAGCACTTTTTCCAAAAGGATAGATAGTGGAGAGAGTAGAGAATCAGTAGAGGCTACAATAGGTCTGCCTGGAGGTTCTGTGGGATGTTTATGGATTTTTGGTAGTATGTAGAAAACGGGGATAATCGGATTTTCGTTATGTAAGTATGTATATGTAGTTTTATCTATCGTGCCTAATTGTAAGTGGTAGTCCAAGAGTAAGTTTATGTCTTGTTGGAGTTGAAAAGTGGGATTAGAATTGACGAGTTGGTATGTTGTAGTGTCAGATAACTGTCGTGTAATTTCTTTTATGTATGCTGTAGTGTCCATGACTACTATGGCTCCCCCCTTGTCTGCTGGTTTTATAATGATTGTTTTATCTGTTTGTAGGGATTTGAGGGCCAATTGTTCATCACTGGTAAGATTAGATGGGGTATGCAGGTCGCCTCTTCTGAGGGCCTGTGTGTTTTGTTTAATTTCCCTGTCTATGATATTTATATAGGCCTCTATCCCATGATAATATATTGAATAGACACACCTGCCCACACTGTAACACCACCACCACCACCAAAGGCTCGTCTGGTGACAACAGTGGCTGATGCATAGCGCTCACCTTGACGCCTCTAACATCAATGGCAGCCATAATTTTGGGTCAGCGTGACTCGACTTTCACCAGTGAACAGCACTGAAGCCCACTGGTCCCTCGTCAAACGTAGATGCTGCCTGGCCCATTCAATAAGATGATGCCTGTGCCTGGTGGTGTGGTCAGGTACCCTTTCAGGTCATCTAGCATGCAGAACATGCTGATATAAACAGTTTTGAATGGTCTGACGTGATACTTGGGTACCTCTCATCACCCTTAAATGTGCCTAGAGTTGTTTGACATTCATCATCCAGTACCGCAGGGCATTGTTCACGATAAAGCGGTCATCAGTGTGGGATGTGGCCAAAGGACGTCCACTTCTATGCATTTCTGTGACTCTTCCAGTCTCTCTGTATCTCTTTTGCAATCTGCTGATGACACTCTGTGACAATCTAAGCTCAGTGGCCACTTCCGTCTGAGAACATCCTGCTTGAAACCTTGCAATGGCGAGCTCTGTTGATCAATTGTTAGGTGTTGTCTTGGTCTCATGATGTCAAAATGTGAATAGCATGATGAGGAGGACTGTTTAAATACAAATTGTAATTGAACCAGGAAATTTATTGAACGATTCATGGATCAAACACCTGTTGTGAATTTTGCTGTTAAGCTCCTTGTTAGAGAACAGCAAGTTGTGCCAAAATTACTGAAACACTGAACAGTTGGACATGTGCATTCAAAAGTTTAGAGAAGGTCAAATTAAGTTCACCTGTAAAGGTTAGAGTTCATTTTAGGTTCATCCTGAAATTTCACCCACAATCCATATAATCCCTAACTTTTTGTGAGTAGTGTATGTTTGCATATACTAATATTCCATAATCTGGATTAATATTTTTAATTTTGGGTTTTATTAATTGGACGTTGTGTTTTTTTTTCTTTTTGTATTTTTATTATGTTATGGATTTGTGGCAATAGGTAGCTGGACCGATTTGGCACTGGACCAACTATCTATAAAAAAGTAATTTTTTTATAACTATTGCTTTTTCATTGTTGCCAAAGTGTGGGCATGCTTGTCTATATTTAAAAAACTTTATTGAATTATATTCCTGCTCATTCTGGGCTTTGAAGTCCAGGAGACGGTCCGATCAATGATTACCTCTTACCCTTACCTCTATGAGCCCAGAATGACGGCATCACAGAATGGCTACCTTAAAACATAACCTTTATTATATTTCAAATAGAATAGAATATGGAAAATATTATATATGTATATATATATATATATATATATATATATATATATATATATATTTATATATATACAGTGCCTTGCGAAAGCATTCGGCCCCCTGGAACTTTTCAACCTTTTGCCACATTTCAGGCTTCAAACAAAAAGATATGACATTTTAAATTTTTGGTGAAGAATCAACAACAAGTGGGTCACAATTGTGAAGTGGAACGGAATTTATTGGATCATTCAAACTTTTTTGTAATAATAAAACTGAAAAGTTGGGCGTGCAAAATTATTCGGCCCATTTACTTTCAGTTCAGAAAACTCACTCCAGAAGTTCATTGAGAATCTCTGAATGATCCAATGTTGTCCTAAATGACTGATGAAGATAAATAGAATCCACTTGTGTATAATCAAGTCTCCGTATAAATGCACCTGCTCTGTGATAGTCTCAGGGTTCTGTTTAAAGCACAGAGAGCATCATGAAGACCAAGGAACACACCAGGCAGGTCCGTGATACTGTTGTGGAGAAGTTAAAAGCTGGATTTGGATACCAAAAGATTTCCCAAGCTTTAAACATCCCAAGGAGCACTGTGCAAGCGATCATATTGAAATGGAAGGAGTATCAGACCACTGCAAGTCTACCAAGACCCGGCCGTCCCTCTAAACTTTCATCTCAAACGAGGAGAAGACTGATCAGAGATGCAGCCAAGAGGCCGATGATTACTCTGGATGAACTGCAGAGATCTACAGCTGAGGTGGGAGAGTCTGTCCATAGGACAACAATCAGTCGAACACTTCACAAATCTGGCCTTTATGGAAGAGTGGCAAGAAGAAAGCCATTTCTCAAAGATATCCATAAAAAGTCTCGTTTACAGTTTGCCACAAGCCACCTGGGAGACACACCAAACATGTGGAAGAAGGTGCTCTGGTCATATGAAACCAAAATTGAACTTTTTGGAAACAATGCAAAACAATATGTTATGGCATAAAAGCAGAAGATGGTTAAAATTGATGGGAAGATGGATGGAGCCAAATACAGGACCATTCTGGATGAAAGTCTTGAAAGGATATGATGGGCACACTCCTCATCTGTTGTAGATGAATAGATAAGTTGGCTTAAATGTAAGTATTTTAGCTCTGAGTGTATTGGAATAACAGTGGTCTATTATATTCCTGCCCCATAGGCTGATTTTAATTAGTGTAACTATAAAGCCGAGTGGACTCGGCATGCATGCTTGGTACCTGCATCCCTGTATTAGTGGAGGCCTTTGAAGCACTATAAATGGCAAAAGGCAGAAGGGACCCAGCATGCATGTGGAACACCCCCTGATTATACGGAAGCCAAGATTGGCACATAACAGGTAGGAAATAGTGTTAGGTTCCCGTTCTACAGAGATCACCTTGACGATTTGGTGGACGGGCTCAGATAATTTTGTACAAAATATATTTGCCAAGAATCTCTAATTTACCAAACAAGCATAGCATTAGCTCCAGAATATTTCATATCTCTATGGCATTTTGTGCTTTATCTGGTTAGCAGTGTGCCGTTGCATTGTATGTATTTTCCTTTCCTTGTGCAATCAGCCATAGCAACGTGCACCTGCACACTGGGATGTGCTGACTGAAATCCCCTTTTTTTCTAAAAAAAATCTGAATCTCATGATAAGAGGGGAGATTTCTTACAGTAATGAATAGTGATGAATGAGCATGCTCAGCTGAACTTGCTGTTTGGCCGAGCATGCTGGCGCTCGGGTCCACTCGGTGTTCGGTTATTCAGTGTAATGCCAGTATCCATCTTAGCTACTGGCATTACACTGATTGGCTGGCCAGGAAGTGTCATCTGGTGCTATATAGCACCCGTTGACGCCTTCCCGGCCAGTTTTAGTCAGGGAGAGCTGCCACAAGGAGGGACAGATAGTGTAGGGACAGAAATGTCTAGGCAGGGATAGATTTGGGGCTTTTGAAATTTCTGCCCGTTTAGAACTCAGCAGCGATGTAGGAGCAGTCCATTACACACAGGGGACGAAACCTCCACAGCAGCAATGTCTGCCTGTACTCACCGCAAGTCAGGAGCGGTAAATGCCCCTATGTGACGCCTGGGCACAGCACTCACCGTTTTTTTGGGGGCTTTTTTTTTCTATTTGGGGGACCTTTTTAAACCAGGCCCCTGCCTGGTTTAGTCCCATTGACTTACATTATGCTCGGGTGCTCGGCCGAGCACTCGAGCACCCCCTAGTGCTCAGCCAGAGCACCCGAGCATACGAGCACCCAGGTGCTCGCTCAACACTAGTAATGAAGTTATCCAACAACCATCCAGTAAGATGATAAAATTGCCGTGATGTAATGGGTTGAAGGCACACTACTATGTCTAGGTCAGGGAAAGGGGCTGCAACAATGGAAACCCTGATCATCTGTTGAAGACTTGTCACATGTTGAGATCTAAATGTAGCATTTTATCTTCTAATCTCTTCTGAGCAGCATCCAGTTGATCCTCGATGCATGTCCTGCTGTTACAACACCTGGTGCTTGTTTTTTCTGCATTTTTGCTTCATATCTAGTGCTGTAAATGTTCTTCTCTTGATAGTAAGCGATTGGTAGACTGAAATGGAAAGACAAAACAAAGGCTTGACATTAAGTATATCACCTCATATGTTTTTTCTGAAAAAAAAAGAGATTTTTCAGATATTTTGTTCCTGTGTCTAACAGCAACCCAATCCTATCTCTCAACTGAAAAAAGTACAGGTAAATTGGGCAATCCATTGAGTATACCTGGTGCATTAAGGAAGGGAAATACCCAAAAAGGCACAGTGTGTTCTCAAAAAGGGGATATTACTATGAAATGTTCCTTGAAAGACCTGGCCTTTGCATAAATGATTGCTTCATAGGCTTATTAATTTTATCCTTTATGCACCTTGTCATTTTACCATCTTACACTACCCTACACTGCGATATACTCAGCACAGCTTTACATATTCACTTTTCATCAACTACTGCACAATCATTTCTGAAAAACAGCTCTGTGGTCAGATGGTCACTACACCCCTTGAAAGGTCACTTGAGAGGTGTAGTTTTCAAAACGGGGTCACTTCCTGTAAAATGTTTTCATACACCTCAATTGTGCCCTCAATTATCAAAAGGCATCTCAGCTCTGAGACAGCAAAGCAACCCCAAAAACCGACGATCCAACATGCTTCTCAGTTAGGATGATATTTTGGTGTTTCTCTGAATGTAGAGTTGTTCATTTGTGCTAAAAAGTTCCACTTTTATCTCATTTGCCCATGATACAGGTTGCAAAGATTTTTTTAGACAGCAGTGGCACCCTTTGTGTCCTTCCATGTCTTTTGTTCTTACTCTTAGGTTCTTTCTCACATCTTTCAGGTTTATCCATGTTTTCTTGGAATTATCTTAACAGGATGCCCCCTCCTAGGGAAAATAGTAACAGTTTTGATTTTTTTTTACATTTGTGCATAATTTACCTAATGAATGCCTTTGCAGCCTTTACTAACTTCACATCTTGTGAGGTCTTCTGACAGTTGTTTGCATTGAGGCACAATTCTTACGACCCAATCTTTCTTGAGAAAAGATTGCCAGTAGAGATGAGCGAACGTGCTCGTAACAAGCACTGTACCGCTCGGCTCCCCTGCGCTCGCATGGGCGCAGACAGCCGCTTCCGTCCTCCTCACCTGATGGAAGCGGCTGCCTGCGCCCATGCGAGCGCAGGGGAGCCGAGTGGTACAGTGCTCGTTACGAGCACGTTCGCTCATCTCTAATTGCCAGTAACCAGGATTTGTGTGCTTTTGTTTAATGGGCAAAACCCTTGTGAAACCCACACTTCAATCTCACTTCCTTCACTGAAAAACCCTTTTTGCCAGTTAGCTCTTGGAGGTCATTAACCCAGAGGTTCACTTACTGTTGCATGTTATTCATTTGATTAAATTGTGTTTGTCTATAATTGTGACTTGGATCAGACCACCATAAATGGTGAACCCGGAAGTGATGAATGGATGGGTCTTTCTTTCTTTCTTTCTTTCTTTCTTTCTTTTCTCTCTTTCTCTCTCTCTCTTTCTTTTCTTTCTTTCTTTTCTCTCTCTTTTCTCTCTTTCTCTCTCTTTCTTTTCTCTCTTTCTTTTCTCTCTCTTTCTTTTCTTTCTTTTCTCTCTCTCTTTCTTTTCTTTTCTCTCTCTTTCTTTTCTTTCTTTTTTCTCTCTCTTTCTTTTCTCTCTCTTTCTTTTCTCTCTTTCTCTTTCTTTTTTTCTCTTCTTTTCTCTCTTTCTTTTCTCTCTCTCTCTCTTTCTTTCTCTTCTTTCTTTCTCTCTTTCTTTCTCTTTCTTTTCTCTCTTTCTTTCTTTTCTCTCTTACTTTTCTCTCTTTCTCTCTCTTTCTTTCTTTTCTCTCTTTCTCTCCCTTTCTTTCTCTTTCTTTCTCTTTCTCTCTTTCTCTCTCTTTATCTTTCTTTCTTTCTTTCTTTCTTTCTTTCTTTCCTCCCATTTCCTTACTTAGCGTTTCATCTCTTCACAGTGAAGATCTAGACTGTGGCATGCATAATGGTGACTAATGTTTTTAGATTTTTCACTGAATTATTATGGTGACTATTTTTTTACCCTTTGTGTATATCTATCTATAATACATGCCCCATATGTTCTTATTTAATGACAGTATTCATTTTGAATTTCTCATCTAGTAAGGCAAAATATTTAGCAAACAGCTGTACTACTATTATCCAGGTTGATACTCACTAGCTGTCATTAAAAATAAAACACTCATTATGCCACAATTATCATTAGCTAGCAAAACAATAACCTTTTACGTGTTAAAGTGGTCTGTCTGCTCGGAATAATAGGCAGCTTTCAGCTTTATTCATTTAATATGCAGTATTTAAACACAATTTAATGCACTCTCCATTTTCAATTTAACATGCAAAAGGCAAAGTGCATCATAACAGGATGTAACTAGGTATTAATCAAATTAGCACAACACTTCAAAGGCTCCATGGTTTCTCTCAGCTCATAGTTAAGAAGCATGTAATGACAGGAGGAATCAGTGCAACTTAACGGTTTTGCCAACAGAACGAATTGTCTTCACTGCTAAGTAATGCTTTGTTTTGCTTGGCTGAAACAATTGTTTAGTAAGTTGCTAATTAGTTATAATGGCATTCTTATTATCAGGTGCTGTCAGCCCGTAAAAATGACATCAGTGCCAAAAAGGAACAACTGATATGTTTCATGAGTATAAATGAACCTTGGCACCTTAATATCTGCGTTTACTACCTTCAAATAAATGTATATTGATCTGTTTAAAGGGGTTCTCTGGGACATATTAAAGAGCTATGCTCAGGATACAGTAGATCATTAGTAGGTGATTGGTGGGACCCCTGCTGATCAGCTCTATGAAAAGGCCACAGCACTTTTGTAGAACTTAGGCCTCTTCCTAGGCCATGTGACATCACGGTCATAGGTCACATGGCCTAGGCGCAGCTCAGTACCATTCAAGTAAATGAGGCTGAGCTGCAATACCAAGCACAGCCTCTACAGTATAGACTGTACGGCACTGTGCTTGGTAAGCTACGAGGAGGCTGCGGTGAATCGGCAGGGGCCCCAAGAGTCAGGGCCCCTATATTAATGATCTAACCTCAAAATAGATCATTGTATGCTGATCCGAGTTCGGTTGAATTGGGATGGTAAAATTAGGCTGAATAACTTTATAAGAAATGTAAGCCAAATTATCAGGTAAAAAGTACAGAGCTTTATATGAAGGTTTTGAATGGTGTCCTGGTTCAGCACTTTTCATGTCTATGGGGGCTTGATCCCCCCTCCATCCCTACATTTTGAATGGACCATCAACATTCATGATTGACCACCACTCCATTCAAGCTCCTGCTTGCCATAGTAATGTACAGTAGTGTGGAGGAACAGGGTACACAGTGTTTGGTGGGAGTCCCAGCATTCGAGTCCCTGTTGATCATACATTTACACCTCTAATGGGAAAAGGCAAAAAAAGTATTCTCAGGGAAAATAAAAGCTTTACTTGGTCATGAAACTCATCAACCTAACAGTTGATGGTACAGCTGGATTTTTTGGTAAAGCTATAGCATTCCCTCTACATATTTGACGTGACACATTTACAGAACCTTTTATACTCTTGTCTGTAAGTCCAATTGCAAAGTTCAGGTTCTGGCCACCCTACACACAATTTGGGAAGTCATTAGACGCAACACTTAGAATAAAGTTGCCTATGGCATCTACTAAAGAGCATCTGGAAGATGTCAAATGTTCATGGATGTTCTAGTAGCAAATTCATGTTAAAAGAGTTATCTTCTTAGATTACTCAAAATCTGAATAGATTATTTTGTGATCTATTCCTAAAAATGTATATATTAGCTAAAGTCAAAAGCCATTTTCATTGAAGCTGTTGTCTCTAGAGTACTGAAGATGTCCTCTAAAATAATGGTGACTAACTCATTTTAATAGATACTGTGTAATGCCTTCTTTTCCATACACTTACATGTTCCTGACTAGTATGATGTTATATTTTGCCATTCTTTTGTATGCCCGAACATCCAACCCCCAAAAAAGCTAGGAAAGCTAGGAAAGCAAGGAATGACCTCAAGTAAAACTAACATTTCAACCTTGTACATCTATGATGATTAGGTTAGCTGGGGTCAAACCTAGCATACAATGAATGTTATTTTTTTTTTATTTGTGGTCTCAATTCTCCCTAAATTAAAGGGGTTGTCTCACTTTAGCAAATGACATTTATCATGTTAGAAAGTTAATACAAGGCACTTACTAATATATTGTGAATGTCCTTATTGCCTCATTTGATGGCTTGATTCATTTTTCCATCATATTATAAACTGCTTGTTTCCAGGGGCCACAGCCACCGCTGTAGTGAAGATACAAGGTTGTCGGGATCAGAGTTGCTGTACATGCGTTCCTATGCATGCTCCCACTGTCACAGCAACCAGAGAGGCTGCCACTTTTTCCTGTAGTGTGCAAGCATGGCCTCACCTGCTGGATTACATGGTGGTCATAACCCCGGGATATGAGCAGTTTATAAAGTTTCTAAAATGAATCAAGCCAGCAAAGGAGGAAAATCACAAAATGGGAAGCACGGTGGCTCAGTGGTTAGCGCTCGTACCTTGTAGTGTTAGGGTCCTAGGTTTGAATCTGACCAAGGACATAGTGTTTCTATGTTCTCACCGTGTTTGTGTGGGTTTCCTCCAAGTACTCTAGTTTCTTCCCACACTCCAAAGATATACTTATAGGGAACTTAGACTGTGAACCCCATTGGGGGCAGTGTGATGCCTAATTTATTAAGATGCTTCTTTCAGTGCAATCATTTTTGGTTCCATTATTTTCATTGTCCCATTCGCTCATCTCTAATGCTGATTCTTGTAGACCAACTTTTCCCAAATCACAGCTTTAACAGCAAATTGAATTGGTTCCTTAGAACCAGGGTACATTTCTCAGAAATTGATCACTGTTACTTTGTCAGCATTTTCACACTATTTACTGAGAAGTTCATTTAGAGGTGACAATCAATGTGCCTGCACTTCTTGTTGTTGCTATCGCAAAAATGGCCACCACGACAATACAGAAATATACCAAAAGAAACAGAACTATGAAACTTTAACTATTACTCTAAATGTACTGAAATGTGTAGTTGTTTGACATCTTAGGTGGAAATTGTCTTTAAAAGGGTTATCTCATGGAAGTTTAAATATGGACATTATAGAGAGGGCCTCCTGCTTGGACCTCCTTCTGTTAGCCATGTGAAGAGCCAATAACATGCAGAATCTTTTGTTCATAGACAGCCATTTATTAGAATGGCCGCCTGTAATACTAGATATGTCCTCTGATACGGCAGTCACAGGGGCAGGGGCGGACTGGGAACTTAAAGTGGCCCTGCAAAAAATTCTAAAAATGTCCCCGTTTGGTAGTCAGGTCCAAATTAATGGAAGGCAGGGCCAGCAATACTATATTGTGGCACATTATACTATCTTAACAGACCAAAATACTACAGTCCAGCACAAAATATATACCAAAAAAACTTCCACTGGCCAGCCATGAGGAGGGTCCAGGTGGCCCCCTGGGCATCAGCCCTCAGGGAAATTTCCCTGTAAGGTCTATGGCCAATCTGCCCCTGCACAGATAAACACTGTGGTCTCTGGAAAAGGACCTGCAATAGACTGTGAGAAGACAGTGATTAGATGTAAGCTCCCATAAGATTTTCCCACCATAAGAGCTAGTAACAAAATGGCTTTAAAGTCAACAGAGCTTAACTTTGCAAATTCCCCAACCTTCCCCTATTAAAATCCAAACAGATCACAGGAGGAAGTCAATTTGAATTGACAATTCAAACAGCTAAATCTGGTCATGAGCACCATATATACCACCAGGGCCTGACCTTCTTATTAGTATAGCGTTTCTTGATGGCAGCCATCTTTGTGTTAGCTACCAGATAAACAGGACCATTAGAATCGTACCATAATAAACTTTAGACACTATTTAAAATGTCTTTGTTTTGGTTCTCCACATTTTCAGCACAGGTTGACCAAAGTGGAGCTTTAGTGTAACTTCTCGGTATACTATTACAACAGATAAATGGATTCACAATTCACTTTGCAAAGAACTCAGGTCTCCTGTGTCTAAGTGTAATAATATTTAAGATTCCTAATGATAAGAACAATTTAGCAAAAGCTTTTATATTGCTAATTTCCGTTAATTTTTGAGAACATTTTTTTTCCATCCCTACGGAATTTCTGACACTTTATGATGAATGCTAATGAACAGATAACTACCAGTATAATTGTGTTCGGTAGTAAAAAGGGCAGTTGAATGGAATCTGGTTCTCGTTGATGCTGAGGCTCTTTAGCCAATTAACTGAAGGGCAAGATTAAAAATGTAGTGCAAAGTGGTAATATTTAATATACGTGTACTTCACAGATGAAAGCTGGCTGAATATCTTAGCATGGGGGCATTTAAAAGGTCAGCAACCAGAAATCACCCAGCTGCTTGATCTACAGCAGTGGGTCCCATTTTAAGTCCTCAAGGGCTCTTAACAGCTCAGGGGTTTTGGATATTTCTGATTGAGCACAGGTGGTAAAGTCAAATTGACATTGATTGAACCATCTGTAATTATATATGGATATGCTTAAAATCTAGACTGTGAGATCTAAGTTATATCGTACATATGAGACATATGAATGTAAAATACTATTAAAAATCTAGATAATAATAGTAATTCAATTTTTGATAATATTGGAATTATTATTAATATTGAGATGCTATTGCATATATTCTATCTCAAATGTAAATCACAACACAAGACAAGCCTGTCTTTGTCTACTATCTATCTATCTATCTATCTATCTATCTATCTATCATAATATTTTCTATGTTTTTAAACAAACTCTTTTACAACGACAGAATATTGTGTATGTAGATAGATAGATAGGAGCCAAAAAGCTTCACTGATGACCTATCCTCTGCATAGGGAGGTGGTGGTTACGTATTATGGCAACCTCCTTTTGAGTTGGTTGTAAATCTTTTTAAAGAGTCTGTTATATGGTAGAGATATAACATATTTCATAAAGAATACCCTTCTTTATTTATTTTTGGTGTGTCCACTTTTTTGCCTACCATCTTTTTCTTTTTGCCTACCATCTTTTTTACTTTGTTAATTGCTAGGTACGGCAGTGTAGCATCCAATCTTTGTTTCATCATTTAGATTGTGCACCCACTATCTGGTTTTGCTATCCTCTGCATAGGTTATCAATAGGGATGAGCGAACCTGTGGAAGTTCGGGTTCGCTGGGTTCGGCCGAACTTTAAGTCAAAGTTCGGGACCCGAACTTGACCCAAACCCCGAACCCGGTCCCCATTAAAGTCAATAGGGATCCGAAATTCACTTTATTATTGTCTGTTATTACATGGTTATAACGGAAAGTAATAGCATTCTTAAGACAGAATGTTAAATAAAATGGCCATTGAGGGGTTAAAATAATAATTTAAAAAACTCACCTCATCCACTTGATTGCGCAACTGGTATCCTCTTCTTTCTGCAGGACCTGCAATAGGACCTACGATGATGTCACCATGCTCACCACGTGGGGTAACGCCATCGCAGGTCTACGTTATAATGGAAAATAATAAAATCACCTGAACACCGAACCCGAACTTCAGTGAAAAAGTCCGGGTTCGGGTCCGGGTACCCAAAATTGCAAAGTTCGGTACAAACCCGAACTTTACAGTTCGGGTTTGCTCATCCATAGTTATCAGTATTCGATCGGTGGGGGTCCAACACCTGGGATTCTGCCGATCAGCTGTTTGAGAAGGCACTGGTGTTCACATTAGCGCTACGGCCTTCTCCTTGCTCACCAGTGGCGTACATAGAGAAGTATGGGCCCCAAAGCAAGGATCAAACCAGGCCCCCACATAGGACAGAAGGGTTGCTGCCTAAACCCCTTTCAATGACCCTTGGGCCGTTTTCCCTTTGCCTCATTTGCTAAAAGTTGTTCCTTTAGAGGGTAGAGTCCTGACCAAGCTTTCACCCCGAGTAGAATAGAAAATAATCCCAACTAAGACTGGGTCCCCTTTTGCCCTGGGCCCCATAGCAGTCGCATGCTCTGCCACTTACGCCTGTCAGTATTGGGTCTGTGACATCACCGCAGTGTGGCAGACCGCGACTGCAGTACCATCGGTCCCAGCTCTTGCCTACCTCGCAGAAGGAACAAGCACCAGTCAGCATATCGCTGCATCCGCCCTCACAGCCAGGTCTCCACTTGTGTGCTATAGCGCAAGCACGTGCACCTGTCTCTTTGTTATTGATGCCTCCTGATTACTGTCTCCACCCGGAGGCGGGGTTACTGGTATTTAGGGCAGCTTCACTGACCATGAAGTGCCCAAGCGTGGTTGTCATACCTGTTAACCTCTGCTGAAGCTTCCTGCTGCTCTGATCTGCTGAGTACTGGACTTTGCCAATTTACCCTGACCATTCCTGCCTGTCTACAATTCTGCCTGCTACCTGGGTTACCTGGAATACTGATCCCTGCATTGCCTGACTACTATTCTGCCTGCTACTTGGATTACCTGGACTATTGACCCCTGCATTGCCTGACTACAACGCTGCTTGCTGTCACCAGTAAGTTTGCCTGGACTTCTGACCTTGCACTGCCTGACTACGAGCCCGCCTGAACCTGTATACCATATTACTCTGAACTCTGTTTTGCCTTTGTTTCAAGTGACTTTTGTTTACCTTCTGCCAGTAAAGATCATCCGTTTCGTTACTCTGCCTCTGTTGGAGTTTGTACACACTCCTGCAGTTAGCTGCTTTCAGGGTGGCTGGTTTAAACACCAGTGTCCTGACTCTGGGAGTCAGCAGTCAGCAATATTGGGCTAATTCCTAGTCAACTATCAGCTGACCCAGAGGATCCACATCCTCTGGTCGTGATAACGCCCCTGCTGCTCATCAAGCACAGCACTGTACATTGTATAGCGACTGTGCTTGGTAATGCAGATCAGCCCGATTGACTTCAAGGAGGTTGAGCTGCACCTAGGCCAATAAACATGAGATTACATGGCCTAGGGAAAGCTGTGAGAAAGCTGTAGGTCGACTACAAATGCCAGTGCCTTCTCAGACAGGTGATTGGCAGGGGTCCCTGGTGTCGGACCCCCAGAGATCAGATACTGTCGACCTATCCAGATCATAGGTCATTAGTAAAATATCTCAGAAAACCCCTTTAAGGAATTCCATTTATCTGTGTAGGATTTAAATTGATACAAAAAAATATCCATTTTTTTTTGGCATCAGTTGACATCCACTGCATTGGGTTTCATTTTAGAAAAAATATGTAAAAAAAAACAAGCAAACAGATCTATCGTCAGTCACAGCACTTTTAAAATGTATGCATTTAAACTTTTATAGCAGTCAGTAGGACTAGCCATAAAAGTATGATTAGATATAGGGGTTATAACTGATGAGTAGCGAACTTCTGTTTTCAAGTTCGGCATACAGGGTTCGGGTTATCTAACAATTCTGTTATGGATTCTGCTACCACAGACCATAAAACATTTTAATTCTGTATGGAGACTGCATTAAAATCGAAGTGTTTGACAGAATCAACTTCGAATCTAAGATCCGAAGCTTGATTTGCTCAATATTAATACTTAGTTATTCTCCACAAAGCAGTTTTTCTCAACCCCACTACCCTAGTGGAAAGCCCTAACTATTTTTTGCCACTCCAGATTAGTCCCTACTAACTTGGTGTAGGGGAAGTACAACATTCAATTATTCTTGTCCAGAGCTCTATTCTCACTCATATTTGTTGACTGCTTTGCCGGAAATATTTCAAGGGCATCTGTCAGCAGATTTGTACCTATGAAGCTGGCGGACCTGCTACATGTGCGCTTGGTAGCTGAAGGCATCTGTGTTGGTCCCATGTTCATATGTGCCCGCATTGCTGAGAAAAATGATGTTTTGATATATGTAAATGAGCTTCTAGGAGCCACAGGGGAGTTGCCATTACAAATAGAGGCCGTACTCTCTCTACAACTGCCACGCCCTCTGACCGGGGTAGGTGTGATGATGCTTTCACTGCCTGGGCCTGTCCAGCAAAGTACAGAGGGCGTGGCAGTTGCAGACAGAATAGAGCCTCTAGGTGTAATGACAACGCCCCCTTTGCCCCTAGAATCTCATTTGCATATAGTAAAACAACATCAGCAATACGGGCACATATGAACATGGGACCAACACAGATGCCTTCAGCTGTCAAGCGCACATGCAACAGGTCAGCCAGTTTCAGGGGCACACCCACAGAGGGGTTGGGTCCATTGGGTACGGACCCCCTCTAGAAGCAGTCTGAGATACAGGAAGTGTGGGGTGGTGTTGGTGGCAGCAGGGCCATTGAAAATGAGCACTTCCATTGTGGAAGCGCTCATCTCTCTACATGCATCTATCACAGTTCACTGCTGCAGTGGGGTATGTGAGCAGTGTCTCTCTTCCCAGTTTCTCTGGTAAGCTGTGGGCACTAGACCTGAAGCCTATCTGAGGTCATCGCAGGTGATGCAATGATGGCATCATCACCATGCTGCCTGAGCCGGGCAGCATACAGCGCAGGACACAGGCCAGAAGAGGCTTGCACCACATCACTGCCAGAAACATAAAGGTTAGTATTCGTTTTTTTTATTTGACAAAATGCTGTAGGGCGATCACTATGGGGGCATTTACTGGGCACATTATATAGGGGCATTTTATACTGGCACATTATCGGGGGCACTATGGGAAAGGAGCAAGAGGGGCACTATGGGGGCATTTTCTGGGGGCATTATATAGGGGTATTTTACATTGGGACACATTATGGAGAACTATGGGGACATTAGCTCAACTGGGGACACTAAGAGTTGGTATTTGTTTTTACTGGCACACAAAATGGGGACATTTTGTACTACTTCACGTATTAAGGTTTTTTTTGTACTGGTGCTCATTATAAAGGGACATTTTTGTACTGACACACATTAGGGGGCATTTTTCTACTGTCACATTATATGGAGAATTATTACTACTGCAGGGAATTATGGTGAGCTTTATTACTACTGGGCGACTATGGAGAACATGATTATGATGATCTGCTAAGAAAGCACAGGTACCAGGCCCTTTGTCTTCCTGCTATTACCAAAATCCATCTTGGTAAACATCTCTGTGGAAACCTGAGATTCTCTAGAAATAAGAATCACTAAGCTAGCATATAAACAAAATTGTATTAACTGGAATTCCTTATTAACTATCAGCATTTTATCTTTTCTGATGAGAAGTCATAAACTTACAAAGTTGCAAAATGGATTGTCATCAAATATTCAAAATTTTCCTTTGTGATACTACATCGCTACATGTTCTTTGTCAGACATTTTTGACCTGATCTTAATGAGGATTTCTATGTGTCTTTTTATTGCCAGGATAGGATGGTCATTTTGTTTACAGGAAGAACTGGGCTAAATTGACCAGTAAATGTCTGACATAAATGATAAAGAGTAGGCTCTTCCACGCTAAGGCTACTTTCACACTAGCGTTAGCACGGATCCGGCACCTAAAGGGTGCCGACGGATCCGTGCTAACGCTATACATGTGTGGAGCCGGAGCAGCGCTCCGGCCCCACACATGACACACATTAAAACAACACACAGACATACATACAAACAAACATACAGACATACATACATACTCACATACTCCCGGGACGCCGGCAGAACGTCTTCACGCGCCTCCTGCGCGCAGTGATGACGATTCCCCACAGCGCCCTCTGCTGGGCGCAGTGGGGAAATGTCATCGCAGCGCGCAGGAGGCGCGTGAAGACGTTCTGCCGGCGTCCCGGGAGTATGTGAGTATGTATGTATGTATGTTTGTATGTATGTCTGTATGTTTGTTTGTATGTCTGTGTGTATGTATGCATGTCTGTGTGTATGTATGCCGGATCCGGAATGACCCCCCATTGGAAATCAATGGAGGACAGATCCGGATTACTGGTGTGTCCACACCAAACGGATCCGTCCCCATTGACTTGCATTGGGGGTCATTCCGGATCCGTCTTGGTGCGGATGCCTGGACCGGAGAGCAAACCGCAGCATGCTGCGGTTTGTCCTCCGGTCTGAAGACGGAACGGAATGCTTTCAGGAGCATTCCGTTGTCTTCAGTTCAGTTTTGTCCCCATTGACAATGAATGGGGACAAAACTGAAGCGTTTTTTTCCGGTATTGAGCCCCTATAACGGAACTCAATACCGGAATTTAAAAACGCTAGTGTGAAAGTAGCCTAAAGCTCAGTTTATTGATTTTGTGATTGCCCTAGTAGAACACACTGGGCTTATTGGTCATGCACATCCCTCTACACCCCCCTCCCTATTCCAACAGGACTATTAGAAATTGACCTTCTGGATAATATCATAAATAACTTCTAATGCAAAATGTAGTCGTTGACTAGGTGAAGAAAATGAGATGCCTGCTCTGAGCCATTTGGAAAGTATTGTTATTCATACAAGATAATGAAGTTATGACTTGAGGAGTGAATTATGAATCAAATATTTGTCTAATGACTGACAATGGAGGTTGTTTATGACCAGGGGTGACTAAAAGGATGAGCTGGTGGTATCTTCATGGTGTTATCTTAGATTGCTAATCAATATTTATGCATTGTATTGGAGTTTGAGTGAAAATGGCTGTGTACATTTACACCGACAATGATGGCTGACCTTTTTAGTGCTTCTAGTTGCAAATTGTAGGTCTTTACTGTCACTCCTAATTTCCCAGCTACAACAGCAGAACACTCATTTTTGTTAGTCATTAACCAACTAATATTTCCAGTAAACTGATAGGAAATTAAAGTGATTTTCCAAAGCTTAAACTTTGTTGGCCTGTCCTTAGGGTTATAGGAAAAGTTCCTACCGAGTACCATAGCCAAGCCCCACCAACTGACCTGTTGCATGTGCACTTGGCAGCTGAAGACATCTGTGTTGGTCCCATGTTCATATGTGCCCGCATTGCTGAGAAAAATGATGTTTTAATATATGCAAATGAGCCTCTAGGAGCAACGGGGGCGTTGCTGTTACACCTAGAGGCTCAGCTCTCTCTGCAACTGCCGCACCCTCTGCAGTTTGATTGACAGGGCCAGGTGTGATGATGTTTTCCCTGCCTGGCCCTGTCAACCATATTGAAGGTCTTACTGTCACTCCTAATTTTCCAGCTACAATAGCAGAACATTCATTTTTGTAAATCATGAACCAACTAATACTTCCAGTAGCAAATCTTAAATGAAAGGGAGCTTAAACTTTGTTGGCCTGTCCTTACTGGACTGGAACCTACCTGGTACCATCGGCAAGCCCCATCGACTTGAAGGGAGATGCTGTGCCTGGCAGAGCCTCATGTACGGATGGCGCACTGTGCATCACTTTGATTCTTATGACAGGGATTCCTGATCAAAGACTGCTGGTCTATGCAAACCTAGCACATTATAAATATTAGCTATGGAGGTACTAAAATGTTGTATCTTTTTTTACAGTGTTCACCGATTTCACAGTTTTAAAGAGGAACAGAAAATGGGTGGCTATGAAGAAGATTATGTGACATTTCCTATCTAATCAGATAAGAACATAAGGGATTAGGTGATTGCTGATGTCTCAGTAGCACTGAGGGACTGATAGTACCTATTAAATGTATATATAATGCCTATATTTTCAAAATTAAAGCCGGACTATGACCCTTTTTATGGTTACCATTGGAATTTGTGTTGTACCCATTTAGTCTTGGCATAGTGTTAACAGTGACTATCACTGTAACCTTGCAGCGCTTGGCTTCGTATGCAACACATGGATGACTATTTCACTCGGAGACCGTTCATGGGATAAAGCTGTTGGGTCTAACTAAGTGCAGTATAAATGTGATCATCAGTACATAGCAGGCCACTTCCTTGCTGAATTAAATGTCTAAAGGCCCTTTTACAAGGACAAAGGATCGGGTCAATTTGGAAATAAGTTCTCATTAATTTGCCCATGCCGCTGATTACCATTGCTTGTTCATCAGTTGACTATGTCTTTTATATAGCACATACAATTCTACAGTCATGGCCAAAAGTTTTGAGAATGATACAAATATTAATTTTTACAAAGTCTACTGCTTCAGTTTTTATAATGGCAATTTACATATACGCCACAATGTTATAAAGAGTGATCAGCTTAACAGCAATTACTTGCAAAGTCAATATTTGCCTAGAAAATGAACTTTATCCCCCAAAACACATTTCAACATCATTGCAGCCCTGCCTTAAAAGGACCAGCTAACATCGTTTCAGTGATTGCTCCATTAATACAGGTGTGGGTGTTGATGAGGGCAGGGCTGGAGATCAATCTGTCATGATTAAGTAAGAATGACACCACTGGGCACTTTAAAAGGAGGCTGGTGCTTGGCATCATTGTTTCTCTTCTGTTAACCATGGTTATCTCTAAAGAAACACGTGCAGTCATCATTGCACTGCACAAAAATGGCCTAACAGGGAAGAGTATCGCAGCTAGAAAGATTGCACCTCAGTCAACAATCTATCGCATCATCAAGAACTTCAAGGAGAGAGGTTCCATTGTTGCCAAAAAGGCTCCAGGGCGCCCAAGAAAGACCAGCAAGCGCCAGGACCGTCTCTTAAAAGTGTTTCAGCTGCGGGATTGGGCTACCAGCAGTGCAGAGCTTGCTCAGGAATGGCAGCAGGCAGGTGTGAGTGCATCTGCACGCACTGTGAGGCGGAGACCCTTGGAGCAAGGCCTGGTCTCAAGGAGTGCAGCAAAGAAGCCACTTCTCTCCAAAAAAAACATCAGGGATAGACTGATATTCTGCAAAAGGTACAGGGAGTGGACTGCTGAGGACTGGGGTAAAGTCATTTTCTCTGATGAATCCCCTTTTCGACTGTTTGGGATATCTGAAAAAAGCTTATTCGGAGAAGACGAGGTGAGCGCTACCATCAGTCTTGTCTCATGCCAACTGTAAAGCATCCTGAAACCATTCATGTGTGGGGTTGCTTCTCAGCCAAGGGAATCAACTCTCTCACAGTCTTGCCTAAAAACACAGCCATGAATAAAGAATGGTACCAGAATGTCCTCCGAGAGCAACTTCTCCCAACTGTCCAAGAGCAGTTTGGCGATCAACAATGCATTTTCCAGCATGATGGAGCACCTTGCCATAAAGCAAAGGTGATAACTAAATGGCTCAGGGAACAAAACATAGAGATTTTGGGTCCATGGCCTGGAAACTCCCCAGATCTTAATCCCATTGAGAACTTGTGGTCAATCATCAAGAGACGGGACAAACAAAAACCTACAAATTCTGACAAAATGCAAGCATTGATTGTTCAAGAATGGACTGCTATCAGTCAGGATTTGGTCCAGAAGTTGATTGAGAGCATGCCAGGGAGAATTGCAGAGGTCCTGAAGAAGAAGGGTCAACACTGCAAATATTGACTTGCTGCAACTTAACTCATTTAACTGTCAATATAAGCTTTTGTTACTCATAATATGATTGCAATTATATTTCTGTATGTGATCAAAACATCTGACAAACACACATAAAAACCAGAGGGCAGCAGATCATGTGAAAATATAATATTTGTGTCATTCTCAAAACTTTTGGCCATGACTGTAATTCATCAGCAACATTGCCCTATGTAATCAGCGATTGGCTGCTAACGAAGGAGGAAACTATGGGGCTGACCGCTCATAGTAACAATCAATCAGCTCCACACAGACCCGATTATTGCTTCATGCATATGTAGCTAGAGACAAGGCATTGTACATTCTAGATAATTGCCCACTTTCTGATCTGTGTGAAAGGGCTAGAAATTAGCAAAGTATTCAAAAATTCGATTTGGCTCCTTTGTCAAATTTCGTCAAGGATCGCTTTCCATTGTTTGGAGTGGGTGCAATGACGGGGAGTGGTGATTGTGCCGTCCCCGTTATTTAACGCCTCAGATGCTGCATTCAACATTTATTGCGGCATCTAAGAGTCACATTCAGCATATCAGAGGGTTGATCAGGGGTTAAAACAAAAAATATGTACACTCACCTCATCCATTTGATCGTGGGGAGGACATCGCGGACACCTTGATTGAATAAAATGCTGGGTGGGCGTGGTAATGCTACATGTCACCGTGCGAGAATTGGCACATTTTCTTAAATCAAGATGGGTGTGATGGCCTCTTCGCGCTCAAATGGATAAGGTATGTTTTTTTTTTACAGCCATTTCAGGAAAAATTTATTCATTGCCATGAAGCGCCAGAAAATTCTGCTTTGCGTTGAATCAAATATTTCCTGAAATTCATATTGAATTCTACTTCATTAACTTTGATTCCCTCAACACTAAAAAGTACTCGCAAATACTTGCTTTCACTGAGCCATTCCATACCCTGCTATGTACTAATGATGGGCAAAATACAGTGCCGTCTACAGATGGAACTCTAGTGTGGCTGATATGAGGTAAATTACACAATTTTTTACATGGACCATTGCCTGAACATAAGTCTCGATGAACTGCTGAGTTTCTTCAATAAGAGCCAATCCCCTACCTCTGCATATAAGGCATCTCATTAAGCCAGTCAGTAACCTGCCCTGTACCAATGAGGGTCAAGAACCTTGAAACATCTGTCTATAGATAGGACTTTAATTTGGCTAATATCAGCAAATTTGCTTACATTTCTTTATTAATCCAAGGCTACCAGTTGTGAGTACTGAAATATTTACATTAATTTACATTAATTCTACGGATAGGATGATCTGTTGGGGTCTGAGCCTCAGGAGCTCCTCCAATCAGGAGAGCACAGGGGGCAGCCAGCCCTTTATTGTACTGTCATTGTGTCATTCACTTGAATGGGCAAAACAGTAGTATCTTAAACAGCCACCTGATGAAGCCACTCTAAAGATTATCTAGAAAATATCCTAGAAAACCTCCTTAGGCTTTATGCACACAGCCATGCCTGTATTATGGTCTACAAAGAACAGATCTGCAAAGTACAGATGCCTTCTGTCCGCATTGTGTTTTTCTCAATTCCGTCAGTAGAAAGGACCAATTTTGTCCATGATACAGACCACAAAAGGACATGTTCTATAATTTACGGAACGGCTACACGGATCAGCAAAATATATACAGATGTGTGCATGGCCCGATAGAAATGAATACATCAATGTGCTATCCACAAAAAACTGCAGATAGCATACGGATGAAAAATACAGCTATGTACATGAAGTCGAAATCTGTATTAATTGAATTAGGGAAAGAAAAATTGGAAAAAAAACCCAAATTAAGTCATTGGTAGTCCGTTTCATTATCTCACAGTACTCACGTGATGGTCTGCTGCTGTTGACATACAACAGCTTGTAATAAAGGCAAAGGTTTATACAGAAGCAAGAACACAGAAATCATACAGCTGTCGGGGAAATCCTCCATACCCTGTAATGAAGCTGCTCACGACTGCCATTACTTAACAACACGAGTTTACATTTGCTTGGAAACCTCCTGACTCACTAGAACCATGAATGAAAGACATTTTTGCATAAAATTTTGTTTGTTGTTTCTTTCCTTTTACTTTATTATCTTGTCATGTACTGCAAAATCTGGTGTGGACTGGCCCACACGAGGACTGCAGGAAACTCCGGTTTGTCCAAGTTTTGATACAATAAGGAACCAATAAAATTAAACAAAGACAACTCAAGGATCTGACAGCTCAAAGGATCTGACCAGTCCAATTAAAAAAACATGCTCCGGTCCAAGGTGTTGCTCTGTTCTCGGCCAGTTTGGGTGCCCGCTGGAGCGGAGGTGACTTAATCTTGTGACCGCTGCAGCCAATTGCTAGCCATTCTAGGACGTGATCTTTGAGGTCAGCAACTGGCTGCAGCGGTCACAGTACAGTACCACTTCCACTCTGGCAGGGACCCAAAGCAGCCACAAAAAAAGGGCAACATGGAAACAGCGGGACTGTGGGCAGGTGTTTTTTCTTTAATGTGACACAGACTGCTACTCCACTGTACATAGAATGATCGCTTACAGTAGCCAAGTTGGGGGTGATAGCCCTCATGGTGGCAGTCCTCACTGTGGTGCTCCTTGGTTTGGGGCCTCCTGCTGGCTGGTAGGTGGGGTGCCCTTGGTGTCAGTGGTTTTGAGGTGCAAGGCAGATCTCTCCCTTGATGTACTCCTGCAGTTTTACCACTTCTTGGTCTGTACAGATAACTTTACTGTAGTTATCTCCTTATCATTTCAAGCAGGTTTAGAGTGACAGATATCATCTCCATGTATAGATAACTCAGGATCATCTATTCACAATAGGTTATTGTCAAAGCTTTGCTTTTAAAATGACCTCTGCACAGGTCACAGAGCATGCCTAGAAAACTCTCCTATAGAAGTCAATGAGGTCCCCTCCTGTCCACTGTTTTTATGGCCCATATGGCTGCCAAAAGGAATTCTTTAAATGCTTTCTAAATGCTATTAAGTGCAGCTCCGGCAAGATGGCCGCCCCCATAATCATGTTCAAAATGAAAAAATCTGCAATCAGAAAATAAAAATAGATTAGAAAAAAAGGATATGTTTTGCTATCTGGTTTTAACTGGCAGGAAAAAAAATTGGTGACACATTCCCTTTAAGTCCATAAAGTTTTCCAAAGAGCCATAGGTATGAGTCAAAGGGTTTAAAGGCATAACTCTACAGCACTACTTAAACATTACGGAGGACTTTAGGAAGAAAGTTCAGCTCTGGGCACCATACTTGAATGGTGCATGAAATCACACAGGGCTTTGAGGTAGAAAATCCTCCTCTGAGTACAGTTCTTGAATGTTGCTAACCCAGGGTCTATCTTAACCTGAGAAAAAGAGGGAGATGCACATGTTGGATCAGGGAGATTAACATGAGGTGGAGCCCATTCATGGGAGGCTTTTGAGTAGCCAACAACAAATATACAAATAAGAGGCCAGTTTCCCCCTGTGCTCTTTGGCTCCAATTTTGCTAGTATCAATCTAAACCTGAGTGAGCCTCTCAGATGCAGGGTCTTTAGCAAGTTTCTTCTCTAATAACTCTGTCAGATCCTGGGCATCATTACAGTGTGGTTCCAAAGGACTTCATTGCAAGCAGATGAGTATCCGGCTGTGGCTCGGGAGTGTACAGGGAGGTGTCTGCAGTAGCACCGTTCCCCAGACTATTGACATGTGACGCCTGTGGCTGTGGATTGGCAATGGGCTTGAATGCTTCTATAGTGGCCATTACAGGCAGTGGTATGTTGGCGATTGTCTTCTTCATGACTGTTGTGGCCAGGGGGCGGACACAGACAGCAGAGGGCCCCTGTGCAAGGAATGTGTCTGGGCCCCCCCCGCCTTTCCCAAACCAAATTCTCAACCTAACCTAAGGTGTCCTAACATTACATACAGCAATACAAAACACACAGGGTAAGGCTACTTTCACACATGCAGCGCTACGCTCCAGCCACCTGATTTGGCAGAGAATGCAAGAAATTGGCCGGACACAAACTCAGGCATGCAGCAGTTTGTGTTCCGCTGATTCTCGGCATTTTTGCCAGATTGTGGCCAGATCTCTGCCTGACCCCATTATAGTTAATGGGGCCGGCGGGCATTCTGCATCCAGCAGTGCCGGATCCAGTGAATTCCAGAAGGCTGTTCTCTGCTGGACCTGCCTGCCAGAATCACTAACTCAAATGTGAAAGTAGCCTAATACAGCACCACATACCTCTTACATCCAGTGACGTCTTCTTAGATGTAGACGTTCTCTTTCCTCATCTCCTCCTTTCAGACCAGACCGCCATGATGATTTCTTCCAGCCATCTCTTCTCTTCTCTTGTGGAGTTTGACAAATACACATTTTAGTTTCCTACTTTTCCATCATTCTCCTACCTTCCTGAATCCTGCCACCCCCAATACTGTGCCCGCTGTGCTCCCCAAAACTATACTGCAGAAACAGTCCCCCTCAAATACTACCGCCCTCAGTAATTATTGGCACACAGTACCCTAAAAAATAACTGCACCCAGGAAATAGTGTCCCTGACAATAAATTATAACCAAAATGTTCCCCAAAAATAACTATGATAAGCTGATACTGTGCCCCCCACCGTAATAGTGGTCCCCAAAGTCCCACCAATAGAAATAATTAGTGCCCCCGGCCAGCCAATGTCCCCATAGTGCCCTCATAATGTGTGCCAATGCCCCCTACTATGTGCCCAAAAAACCCTCTTAGTGCCCCTATACAATAGTGCTCCCCCCCTTCTCCACAGTGCCCCCCATGTCTGCCAGTATATAAGATAGGGCCCCCATAGTGATCCTCCTCCTCCATAGTGCCAGTATATATATATATATATATATATATATATAGGGCCCCCCATAGTGGTCCTCCCCCTCCACCATAGTGGTGTACAGAGTGCCCCTCATAGTGCTCCTCCTCCTCCTCCATAGTGCCCCCCATGTGAGCCAGTATATATGATAGGGCCCCCATAGTGCCAGTATATATATATAGGGCCCCCCATAGTGCTCCTCTTAGATAGTGCCCCCATAGTGCTCTTCCTCCATAGTGTCCCCATAGTGCTACTCCTTCATAGTGGCCCCCCATAGTGCTCCTCCTCCATAGTGCCCCCATTGTGCTTCTCTTCCATAGTGCCCCCATTGTACTCCTCCTCCATTGTGCCCCCATTGTTCTCCTCCTCCATAGTGCCCTCCATAGGGCCCCCATTGTGCTCCTTCTCCATAGTGGCCCTCATAGTGTTCCTCCTCCATAGTGCCCCTCCTCCATAGTGGCCCCCATAGTGTTCCTCCTTCATAGTGCCCCCATTGTGCTCCCCCTCCATAGTGCCCCCATTGTGCTCCTCCTCCATAGTGCCCTCCATAGTGCTCCTCCTCCATAGTGCCCCCATTGTGCTCCTCCTCCATAGTGCTCCCATTGTGCTCCTCCTCCATAGTGGCCCCCATAGTGCTCCTCCTCCATAGTGTTCCTCCTCCATAGTGCCCTCCATCGTGCCCCCATTGTGCTCCTCCTCCATAGTGCCCTCCATAGTGCTCCTCCTCCATAGTGCCCCCATTGTGCTCCCCCTCCGTAGTGCCCCCTCCATAGTGCCCCCATAGTGCTCCCCTTCCATAGTGCCCCATAATGCTCCTCCTCCATAGTGGCCCCCATAGTGTTCCTCCTCCATAGTGCCCCCATTGTGCTCCTCCTCCATAGTGCCCTCCATAGTGCCCCCATTGTGCTCCCCCTCCTTAGTGCTCCCATAGTGCTCCTCCTCCATAGCAGCCCCCAAAGTGTTCCTCCTCCATAGTGCCCTTCATAGTGCCCCCATTGTGCTCCTCCTCCTTAGTGCTCCTCCTCCATAGTGCCCCCATTGTGCTCCCCCTCCATAGTGCCCCCATAGTGCTCCTCCTCCATAGTGGCCCCCATAGTGTTCCTCCTCCATAGTGCCCCCATTGTGCTCCTCCTCCATAGTGCCCTCATAGTGCTCCTCCTCCATAGTGCCCTCCATAGTGGCCCCCATAGTGCTCCTCCCCCATAGTGCCCCCACTGTGTGCCAGCTTAAATGAAAAAAATTAACACTTATACTTACCTCCTTGCCTCTGTCAGTGACGCGATGCAGGCCTCTTCCAGCCTGTGTCCCGTGCTGTACAGCTCAGGCGGCGCGATGACGTCATTGCGCTGCCTGTGCCGGCCTCTGATAGGCTACAGGCCTAGTGCCTGCAGCCTATCAGAGGAACAGGGAAGGGAGACGCCTCTCCCTCCCTTGCCCCGCATTATCCATCTGTATCCTAAGGACGGCGATACAGATGAATATAGAGATGAGCGCTTCCAAAATGGAAGCACTCATCTGTCCCTGCCGCCAGCAAGAAAGGGCCCCCCTCTGGCCCTGGGCCCCTGTGCAGCCGGTTCGGCGGTATGTCCGCCCCTGGTTGTGGCTGTGGCTAGTTGGCTTCAGGTTTTGTGTTGGGATTGCTCACTTTCCTCCTGGACCTGCTTAGCTTCTCTGGCTTTCCAGGGTAGCTTATTGCTATTCTTTGGATCTATCATGGAATTAGATTACATCAGTCTCACTATCTGTGACATACTGCAGAAGCAAGGTACAGCAGGACCTATGCCCACTGTTTTACAGGCTTTTATTGGGCATAATCCCAACACAGTAGAAGAGGGGCTGATCTCATAGAAATCGGGTCACCACTGGTGAAGTGTGTTGGTCACGGGCCTGGGCCGTCAGCAGCAGGTGATTGCGGTTTCTGGTGAAACCTGTTGTGGCTGTCACCAGCTTCTGTGAGATAAAATGTGCACCTGAGGTTGCAGATGTAGGCCCACAGCTATAGCTGTAGTTATTGCCACTGCAGTCGGAATCTTGTAGGCCTCCAGATGGACCTACTAGACCTAGGGGTTCTTCCAAGGCAGAGGAAGGCCGAAAGCTATATACAGTTCCCATATTTCAGCCCTAACACGGAGGACCAGATGCATTGGACACACATGCAGAATTTCCGCCTCAGTGTACTCCACCGTCTTGGGAACAGTCTTTTCAGTATTCTCTGCTCCCCTCTTTTTATGTCTTCCAATAATTCTGTCTTCCCAGGTAGCAACTCTTGAGGTAATCCAGTTGGCATCGCTCTGGTCACTTTGGTACCTATGATGGTCACAGCATTGACCACAAGTGTGGATAGTTTGTTACGGCTGGTCTCTGGGATGTCATCAAGGCAGAAAAGGTTCTGCATTGCCTCCTTCAGCTGTCCCTTGAGGTGGTAGTGGTCAGGTGTGATGCATTTTTGCTACTTGCAGTACGAATTAGGTGGGCAGAATAGTCTGCAGCAAAAGGTTTCCACCCATGACTTTCCACAGGCTCTTCTTTCAGTCTCTTACAGTTTTATAGTTCAAATGAGACAGTAGCACACTTTAGTTCCATGTTGCTATAGGTTACACATGATACAAAAATGCAGGTCCCTTTAAGAAGTGTCCTTGTTGCAATGCTTCTAGAATGGTTATATTGCGCTCTGGTAGTTTCAGATAAGCTAATACTGTTGCTTTCCAGGTGGTACTTACTTCCTCTGAGTTTTGGACTTCTCTAGTTGTTGGCTTCAGACCCTGGGGACAAAGCAGTGGGTAAATGCAGGTTCCACATGGAGCTTCAAGATGATGGCACCATCAGAATCTGTTCAGGAAAAAACTGATGGTTTTACACGCAAGTTAAATCCATTTTCTGCGATTGCGTTCAGTGTGTGCATCTTTTCTGCCTGGATTGTATCCGGATTGCATGCATTTTCCACAGGCATGAAGAAAAACTGAAAATTAACATCTACATCTCCTGCCAACTGTCAATGGAAGACGCATCCGGATGCCTTCCTTTTTTCATGTAAGTTCCATTCACTTCTTTGGAGCCAGAGCTGTGTGAAAAACGCACAATATAGAACATGCTGTGATTTCCTGAATGCAGAGATGATGCTTTAAAAATGTGCACAGACCCATTGAGATGAATGGGACAGGATTCAGTCTGGATGCAATGCATTTGCTACAGGTATCGCATGGAAAACTCGTGTGAAATAATCCTAAGACCCTAAACTCACTGTATTGTGTGTCCAATTACTGTGTTTATCCAGCGGTGCAATCTCCATGCACTCAGCATCTTTTACCTCCAGGTCATGAACAAGTTCCAGAGAGTGGACCGAAACGTGGGCTGAGTTTTTGCTTAAAGAATAACTCCCGCAAAAAAATTTATTCCATGTCCTGCTAGAAATGTACATGAGGTAATCTGTAGTGAATGTCATTTTCTTACCAGTAGCTGAATGTTTGAGTTATATCATCCTGAAGTTTCTTATTTGTGTCATGTGACTAGGAATTAGACCCACCAACTCACAAAGCACCTTATGTGTGGACAGGAAGTCTAATTTTCTATGCATTCCTATGGGAGCCTCACTTTCAGTCTCATAGGAATGAATAGAGAAGTGACTGGCTTGCTGTCCTGGGTCAGTTGGAGGTCAGGGAGTTGGTTACATGACCCAGCTACAATAAGAAGAAAGTGGAAACTGTCAATTTCAGCATCTGATAAGAAAATGACATTCACTACAGATTATATCATGCACCTTTCTAACAGGTCAGAGAATAAAAATTTTTGCGGGAGTTCTTCTTTAATTGCTGGATGGATAAATAAAGGAACCTCAAAAAGTTCTACATGTACTTCTGTGGGCAGTGGCTATTTGAGCAATTATTCATGGAAATTTCTCTACCAGAGAACACCAGGTTTGCTAAGTCTGTATGCCAACCAGAACATTCATAAGTGGCTGAGCTCATCATGCTGTCTCTGTTTGGGACCTTACATAGTGCCTAACAGACAAGTCCATATCCTCCCTCCTGATAGGCTGTGATGCTGACTGCAAGGAATTATGGGCATGGACTTACCTCTTCATATTTCCCACCCTGTTTCCCAAACTAGTAATTTGATATGCAAAATGGAGTTTTGCTCAATTCATCTGATTTGGAATAGCCATGGTTTAGAAGTAGAATTTTGCGGAATTTTGTAACAAATTTGATATATTTAGAATCAATTTACTCATCTGTAATACAGGGGGGCATATGGAGGTTGCTCTTTATTTTTCAAGGCTACCAGAGCCAGCCTTGGGAATGTGCATTGGCAGCTTCTGATTAAAGGATAACCACAGAAGGTCTATAACTTTAGGCTTGGTACCTTTGGGTTCTCTGGGAGCCCCTCTGGGACCTGCTCCTACTTCAAGAATAGGCAGCTGCCATGAAAGTAGAGCTCTCTGAGGCTCTCACTATTCACTGCTATGGGACTCCTGATAATAGCCAAGCCACGTGTTGTAAGTGTTATCATAAATGTTAGAAAGAGTGTAACTTGCTTAAAGGGGCTCTAGATTCTAGTCCTTCTGTTTTTAATCAACATTTTTTTTTAAATGTACGTAGTGATATAAAATCTTCTGTTTTTATAAGAAAGTATGCTGTGAGAGAAGGTGGACACGATTCTTTATATCTGACAGTCATTACGTGTCCTCAGAGATACATGCTTTACCTTTACCTCTAACCTTCTTCCCAGTCATCTTTTTTGAAACACAGGGGAATGCAAAATTGCAGAAATAGCGGGAAAAAAAACTGTTAACTTTAAAAGCTGCATCTGCAAAGAGGAGTCGTGGTAGGCCCAATGTCAAGAAACAAGAATAGATGAACATATGACACAAACTCTATTCAGTAAAAAACTTCACAAAACCATCTCATTGCAAAATTCTTGTATCGAAAGCAATTATACCATGGTTCAAGGGAACCAAAATCTGGGCAAGCATGATTGTTTGACTCACAGCTAATTCTCCCTACTCCACCATACACATGTATGCTGCATGCTTCCCTTTGAATGTGTATGGGGGAGTAGGTAGAATTAGTTTTCAGTCAAACATATAAGAACAAAAAATTGAGAAAAAAATTTCTAATTCAACATGCCTGATGCCTTGTAGAGATAAATTTGGGAGACACCCATATACATAAGGTAGTTCACCGGTCTTACCAAAATCAGCAGGTTTAGTTGACTTTGATTTATACTGTATGTATGTTTACCTTAAAGGGATTGTCCAGGATTTTTTTTTTATTTCCCCACAGCCAAAAGCCCTTGAGGAAAAATCCACACGTGGTAGGTTCAAGTCTAATGTGTATGACCACTTTAATTCACTACAGAAATTAAATTGTGTTATGGTCACATAATTCTCCACACTCTCTAAGTCATATGGAGTCACATTGCTCACAGAAGTGTATTTGGCTCTAAGGTACTAATGTCATACTGTGGCATACGGAAATTTATACAGAATGTAATCATAGCATGCTCCATCAGAGGCCTTATTAACTTCTAGTAGAGAATAACCTCGCAATATGGCACAGTTTGAACAGTACATAACAGAATACCCAACCACAAGTACTTCCCTTAGTACAGCCTCTGTGCAGACAGTTCTGCCAATGTAAGAGGGCAAATTTTGTTAACTATAAAACCTAGAGATGAGTGAATAAAGTCTGAAATTAGAGTAAAATTTAAAAAAAATTCTGATACTGACAAAGCAAAATTTTGTGTGAGAGAAAGAGAGAGAGTTTTTTCCAAGCAATTAGAGCACTTTTGATTCAGGTAGCATTTCTTCAGACATGAATTGTATCGGATGGGCAATTCGACCATTTCAGACCGGAATTAAATTTTAAGAAATGTGCCCAATCCTATCAAAATTCTATTCTGTTGAATTCTGGCCAAGCTCTCGGTGTTGGACAGATGGGCATGGCACCATACACCTGCGCCACGCATTCTTTAATCTTTTAACAAACGTACCATGGAAAGAGGCAACTGGTTCATGGGACAACGTGTACGGTACATTGAGCCAGTTCGGGCTCTGGAGCACAGATGATCATCCTCTTAACATGTACAATTTGCAATTTTGATGAAATGCCTTCCCCTTGTGCCTGCGTAACATAAATAATTCATAAGACGATCACTCCATCTTTCATGCTACATGTAAGAACATTACACATCTGGCCCACTTCCATGGGCATCAACAATACACAGGCCTTTACAGTGAAGGAGTCATACCATGGTTAATGAATTGATCTGCAAAATTCTGACTTGTCATCATCGGTGGCAGAATTGCTTAGACTCACTGGAATTTGCTTTGATGCAACCGTTCTACATAAATGATATGCATGGTCGTTTGATTGGCTTTGGTCTGTCTGCCAACTGGCTTCTTCTGAAATCTGAGAGGATCATTATTACCAAAAACATCTTGCATGCACTATATTAATGTTATATTGTACTGTAATGACATCTTTCAGCTGTTTTTCCAAAGCTCTATAGAGCTTTCGAACGTTATCCATAAAAAAATAAAACTACATAGTGGTACAACCATATTATTTCAGAAAAACTGTATAGAATGTATATAAACTATAATTATATTCATATCAGTAAAGGCTCATGCACAGAAACATATTTTTGGTCCGCATCTGATCCTCATTTTTTGCGGTTCAGATTTGGACTCTTTCACTATAGATGTCCGGATGTCCGTTCTGTGGCCCCGCAAAAAAATAAAACATGTCCTTATCCATATTTCTTTTATTGTCTGTTTTATGGACAAGGATAGGACAAATCTAGAGAGGGCAGCACATTCCGTTCTGCAAAATACATAACACAGGCCGTGTTTTGCAGATTGGCAATTTGCGGACCACAAAAATGGCAATAGTCGTGTGCATGAGCCCTTACTGTGTAGAATCATCTAATGTCCTTATCTGTGTATGATAATTGTAGAATGGAGAGCATGGCTACTTTAGGCCCCTTTCACACGATCGAGTTTTCTGGCGGGTGCAATGCGTGACGTGAACGCATAGCACCTGCACTGAATTCTGACCCATTCATATCAATGGGTCTGTGTCTATGAGCGTTTTTTTCACGCATCACTTCTGCGTTGCGTGAAAAACACAGCATGTTCTATATTCTGCGTTTTTCATGCAGCCCTGGCCCCATAGAAGTGAATGGGGCTTCAGTGAAAAACGCATTGCATCCTGAAGCAAGTGCGGATGCAATGCGTTTTTCACTGATGGTTGCTAAGAGAAGTTGTTTGTAGACCTTCAGTTTTTTATCAAGCGCGTGAAAAATACATCAAAACATATTGCACCCGCGTGGAAAAAACTGAACAACCGAATGCAATCTCAGGCAAAACTGACTGAACTTGCTCACAAAATGGTGCAAGTTTTCCTGAACGCACCCTGAACACATCCGGAGCCAATCTGTATTGTTCATGTGAAAGAGGCCTAAATGTTTTAGTAAGGGATACTAACGTATGTTTTCATTATTTAAAGTGAATTGCCTATCCTTAGGATAAGCCACCAATATCTGATTGGTACCGGTTGGACTTTCAGTACCCCTGCCACTAGCTGTCTGAAGAGGTGGCAACACTCAAGTGAACACTACAGCCTCTTCATGCTTTACTTCATTTTGGACAGACTACATGCTCCCGATCGCTTATTGAAGTTTTGTCCCTATCACTTGAATGGTATAAAGGTGCAATACACAGTACAGCCTAAGGGCTCATGCACATGACCGTATGTATTTTGCCATCCGCAAAAACGGATCCACAAAAAATACAGATGATGTCCGTGTGCATTCCGTATTTTGCGAAATGGAACAGCTGGCCCCTAATAGCACAGTCCTATCCTTGTCCGTAATGTGGACAATAATAGGACATGTTCTATTTTTTTGCAGAACGTTATTGTGAACATATGGAAATGGAATGCATACAGAGTAACTTCTGTTTTTTTTTTGCGGACACATTCAAATGAATCGTTCCGCATACGGCCTGCAAAAAAACGGAACGGGAATGGAAAGTAAATACATTTGTGTGCATGAGCCCTAACTGCTAAGGAGAATCGTGGTCAGGAACCCAATTTTCCATGTAGGGGTATATGGATGGGGTTAAAAAACAGTAAACTGAACCTATAAATTTCATGTCTGTGTTTTTTCACAATTATTGTATTTTTTTTCAAATTTCAAAACAAGATATATATATTTTCAACTCTAGAAAATAAAAATTGTATAGCTTGCTTTTCCCCAGTGCTTTTATCCTATGCAAACTCTAATATTTGAGCTCAAGAATGTAAGAACACCAATTGTCCTATTACATATTATACATGGTAATACTGTTTACCGTTGATATTGCATTTTGCCTCGCTGCTGGTAGGTTAATTGTATGTTTTTGTAACCTCCAAGGAATTATTTCCGCTAAAAAAAAGTATAACAAGATGTGACATCCATTCGCTGCTAATCAGTGTTCAAGAGCAACATCTACATGTATCTCACCATTTTCCCATGACACTGACCGAATTGTGAGGAGAAAAAAAGTGCAGGATATGCTTAAATTTTTATAGAAAAAAGGTAGAAGTTTGCGGAAAAAGCTTTCACGTAAACTAAAAAGAAAAAAATAACCAAATGATACACTTAGAGTAAATCTTTGCATTGAGAGACAGGAGGTCTCATGTGATTTGAATGCCAACCACAAGAGACTACCAGACTAGCTGCTTTCAGCTAAATGTACTCTCATATTAATATTTTAAAATGCCATAATGTCTCTCTGAAATTCTCTGAGGACCGATGCATCAATTTGCAAGGTCTTCGCTCCAAGAAAGAGAGGCAGGCATAATCTTCCATTAGAAAAAATAGTTCATTATGTCTGGCTTCTCGTGAGCACATAAACGGTGTCCCTCGCAATCTTAAGTTGCAAATCCTCACTTTAATGTGAAGAAAAACACCGTGCCCTGGAGCTTTATTGTCCTACTGTTCATTAGTACAAAAAGGTTTGTTGTGGTATGAAATCCTAAGCGTGTAGTAGTAATCAATCAGCTTTCAAACATCTTTCCTCTGAGCTAGAACCATTGCAAATAAATCAATTAAACAGAAGTTTCTGTATCCATCCTGCCGAAAATGCTGGGGAATAGCCATACATCTTGGGGTAAAGCTAAGGCCGTCATTGGGGGGGCACTGTAAAATCATGTTTTATGGCTGTTCTGTAGATTTACTTTGGTTTGGAAAATAATATTGTGAGCTTATATTAGTATATTATTATATGTAAATATGATTAAAGCTACTTTCACACTAGTGTTAATATTTTCCGGTATTGAGATCCGTCATAGGGTCTCAATACCGGGGAAAAAAAAAACGCTTCTGTTTTGTCCCCATTCATTGTCAATGGGGACAAAATGTAAATGAACAGAACGGAGTGCTCCAAAATGCATTCTGTTGCCTTCTCATACCGGAGAGTAAACTGCAACATTCTGCGGTTTGCTTTCCGTTCTGCGGTTTTGCTTTCTGTTCCGTCGTTTTCTCTGACATAATAGGAAACGGATCCATCCCCATTGACTTTTAATTGAGTTCATGGCGGATCCGTCTTGGCTATGTTAAAAATAATAAAACCGGATCCGTTCATAACAGATGCAGATGGTTGTACAGTGATCCCTCAAGATACAATGGCCTCAGGATACAATATTTTCAACATACAATGGTCTTTTCTGACCCATCGTGAGTTGAAACTAAACTCAACATACAATGCCTCAGACTTAGATCCAGCCAATGAAGGCCACTTCTCTAGTAAGATACCTGTATTAGTTTGTAGTTAGCAGCTATTCTTCACTGTTATATGTAAGGACATGTTTTACCTGTCTTAGTTATCTGCTTATTATTCTTAAATCATCATTTTCTCTTATCTTGGATGACATTTTTGGGCTTTGGAACCAATTACTCAAGTAACAATGGTTTTAACATACAATGGTCATCCTGGAACCAATTAATATTGTCACTTGAGGGACGACTGTATTATCAGTAACGGAAGAGTTTTTGCTGAACCCTGCCGGATCCAGCAAAAACGCTAGTGTGAAAGTAGCCTTGTGTGTTTGCTGCATGATTTATGCCAATGATATGATCGGACTACTATGAGTAGTAATTATAATAAAATTGGTAAAAACTAGCATCGGGGTTTTAATATTAAATTAGGCTAATTTCACATATGGGCCCACATTATGGTATTCTGTTCTCACATGGGTACAGAATACTGGAATCCCCAGATCCAGCATATGGACATCACCAGCACCCGAAGGATCCGATTTCATAATTCTGCTAGACAAAATACCACCACAGGAAGCGGTAGTTTATACTTTTTTTTGCTGGAATCTGTGATGGAGGCTCCTGCCAGAACCTCCACTGGAGATGTGAGCTTAACCTTAGCAATGATAGCTTCGACTGGTCCATTTTCAAGTGGATCCCAACAAGACCATATGGAGCCATTAACTAGTAGAAGGTGGAAAAAGACCCATCAACTTCAACTAAAGATCAGCAAATTTTTCTTCATTGGCTTTTGTAACATGATTTATAATTGGGATAATTGGATGCAGTTCCTTTATAGCAAGGGTGCACAATCTGGAGCTTGCAGACCCACATTCTGTGGCCCCTGACCTGCTGGGCAGAAACACAGCTGAAACACAGTGATCCATACTTGCCAACTGTCCAGAGACAGTCCCAGCAAATTTATGCTGTCCTGGGCTGAAAATGCTAACAAAAACACCACCATAAGTGGGTGTTTACGGGCAGATCCAGGGTGTTCCCAAGGGCAGGGCTTATATGCCCCGATTTAACCAACTGAAATGTTGGTAGTATGCTGATGAGCTGTGTTTCTGATTGGAGCGCTGCACAGCACTGGATTAAATGTCCTGGTCCTGCACTCTAGCAGGAGTAGGTTGTGTCCCACTCTGTCAGTGACAGTGGACTGGAGGAGAAGACAGAAGCCATTTATTATGGCTTTATTATGGCTTCTGCCTTCTCCTTAACATAGCACTCAATAAGGAGAGGCTATGCAGCTTCCTCTATTGTCCCTGGCAATCATATGGTGTCTCAGAGACATAGCAAAGCAGAGCTGCAGGGTCTTAGCAGACACTGATCAGCTCTGTCTCTGTACAACGTCCCCTCTGGGTTCTGTTTTTCCATGTAACTGGTGCTCCTTCAGATGTTGCAGTTACAGTGGAAATAGTGCAAAATACAAAGGGCAAAATATATTAATAAAAAGTAAAAAATGATAAAAAGGTAGTGTACCCCAGGTCTTTTAATAACCCTTTGGCGACATATTATTTGGCCCACACCAACCAAATCAGTCACCAGTATCACCATAGTCACGTAAAACTATACATATTATATATCAAAATGACCAACTTAAAATAGAGAACTCATTTTAATTTTTTTTTCAGTTTTGCATATTTAAAAAGAAGGAGCTATACTTTTTGAAAATGTTTTGCACAGTTTTCTCCAAATAAAACTAAAAGAGAAAAAAATGATTAAAATTTATATTAAAACTAGTGATGAGCGAGCATGCTCGGCCAAATATGCTATTCGAGTCATTAGTGTGCGGGGAGGTACTGGCATTCACTGTAATGCCGTAGCCATCTTGGCTACTGGCATTACAGTGATTGGCTGGCCGGGAATGCGATGACATGTGACCGGCTCAGACCGAGTCAGCGAGAGCTGCTGCAAGGAGGGACAGATAGTGTAGGGAGAGAAATTGGCTAGACAGGGCTAGATTTTCAGTTGAAAAGACCCAAAAGCCCTTTGAAGGGATACTGTGATATCTGGCTACAATATTTTTTTTGGGGGGGTTAAAAATTGCGCAAGGTGGCCTGACCATAACGCCACCTGCGCAGCTGGTGAATTCTAATACTTTCTGTATCCTATATACCTGACAATCATTGCTATTTTTTCTGTCGCTAATCAAGCCGACAGTACCTCATCTGCGTCTGCTGTGTAACGTTTGCGCTAGGAGGCACAGATAGTGTAGGGATACAATTTGGCTAGGCAGGGCTAGTTGTTCTGTTAAAAAGACACAAAAGTCTATTGTTATACCTTGCTGCAATTTATTTTTTTCTGTTGGGGCCAAAAGAACACAAGTTTGCCTGACCTTAACACCACCTGTGCAGCTTGTGCATTAGAACGTTGCTGTATCCTATATAGCTGACATACGGTGTCATTTTTTCTGCCGTTAATCAAGGCGACATTACCTGCGCTGTGTCTGCTGTATAAAGTTTGCGCAAGAAGGGACAGATAGTGTAGGGAGAGAAATTGGCTAGGCAGGGCTAGTTGTTCTGTTGAAAAGCCCTTTTAAGGGATATTATATCTGGCTGCAATATATTATTTTTGTGGTGGGTTAAAAATTGCGCAAGGTTGCCTTAACACCACCTTTGCAGCGTCTGCTGTCTAACATTTGTATATCCCAAATACCTGAAATCCGGTGTATTTTTTTCTGCCGCTATTCAAGGCTACATTACTAATGTCGCCGTGATTAGCGGCAGAAAAAAACGCAATAAATGTCAGATATATAGGAGAAACAAATATTGTACTGCACATGTAATGTCGCCGTGATTAGCGGCAGAAAAAAACGCAACAAATGTCAGGTATATAGGAGAAACAAACATTGTACTGCACATGTAATGTCGCCGTGATTAGCGGCAGAAAAAAACGCAACAAATGTCAGATATATAGGAGAAACAAACATTGTACTGCACATGCTGCACAGCTGGTGTTAAGACAAATTTTGACCAACAAGAATAAAAATATTGCAGCCAGATATAACAGTAGTCCTTAAAAGGACTTTTGGATCTTTTCTACACAACAACTAGCCCTGCCTAGCCAAATCCTATCCCTACACTATCTGTGCCTCCTTGCGCAAACATTATACATTATATAAATAACGGCAGAAAATATTTCTAAATATTTCTGACATTCGGTGAGCTCGCTCAGCTTGCCACTTTGCCATGTTGGGCCAGTGATTTCATCGTCTACCACCTCCTCTTCCACTTCTTCACTCTGGTCCTACTCCTGACAAGTTGACGTCCAGTGCTGCTGACACTCAAAAACATTAGGGGCGAGTGCCTGCTGCTGATCTGACCGTGTAAAACAATAGGGGTGAGGGCCTGCTGCTACTTGCGCTTTATATACAAGTAAATATATGTTTCCTAACAATATTTCCTCTAAAATCGATGTTATATTTGGTTTTGGGGGGTATTCTTGTCATTCCGTAAAAGTGGCATAATACTCGGACAACATCGTTAATAGCACCGACTTTGGAGTCCAAGATGCATCCAGACATCCTCCCCATGCTGTTCCCAAACCATTTCAGTGGTGTTTCCACCATTTTCTCAACTTTCCCTATGAACCAGGAAGCCCCCGCCTAGCAGTGTAAAAATATAAACAAAAAAGGCCTTGCCCTGCCCTTTGACTCTGAACCTGGACAACCCCTTTAACCAATGAGTGTTTTCCCTAGTAAGGAAAAGTGATTACTGTGTGCTGCATGTCTCCTGTCACACAGATATAACCTATAACTGAGGGACAGGAGGCTGCAATAATCGCCGTCCTCTGCAGGAAAGCGCTCATTTATGAATAGGAGGCTGGATGGCAGTGAAGGAAATGTCGCCACTTAATCCCTTATTACACTGCATGATTTTCGGGTTATTTACTGGGATCAAGTGTTCATAAAAATGCTAATTTCTAATTACTGGCCTGTATAAGGGCTCGTGCTAAGTGCCCATTCTGCGGACCACAAATGGGTCCATGATCTGCAACATACGGCCAAAGATAGAACTTCATCTATCTTTTTACAGTGCGGAGGCACGGATCAGAAGCCCACAAAGTGCTTCATAGGGCTTACGACCGTTCATTTACGGTCCAAAATTACGAGCATGATCAAGTACGCTCGTGGGCATGAGCCCTAAGGGTGCTGCCAATCAGCTGATAAATGAACAATCTCTCGGTTGCTGGCTGATTTGTATCTTTTATCAGAATGTAAGATATACGATTATCACCAGCATGTCTCTTTGTATGAACAAGGATGTGCTGCCAATAATCAATAGAACTGAATGATGGAGCAATGACTGTGATAGCAATCTTTCCTCCCCATTAACTTTGCAATGGCCTGTCTAATAGGCCAATGTAATCGAGTGCCTATCAAAAAAATTTTTTTTGTTATTTTTTGGTTGCTTTACCTTCAAAAAAATTGAATTACAAGTGACCAAAAAAATCACATCTAGAAATAAAAACTACAGATCGCCCCATAAAAAGGAGCCCTCACACAGCTCTGTAGACAGAAATATAACAAAATTATTGTCAGAATATAGCAATGGAAATAAATTGCTTTCAAAGTGTTTGTTTAAATAAATAAATTAAAACATAAGAAAAACATATAAATATGGTATTCTGTATCGTACTGACCTGCAGAAAACAGGAAACATGTTGAGGATCATTCATGAACTGATATACAACGCTTTACTAAATCAGCAAGCCCGTCTCATTCATCTTTTTCTACGCCAGTTTTTGGTGTAGAAAATGGCTTAAATCTACATCAGCAAGGGAGCTGGTGTAGATTTAAGTCTTCCGCATGGCTTAATGGAGAAAGCACCAAAGTTATACTTTAGCGCTTCCTCGAGCAGCACAGTCGTGGAAAACGCCAGTCTTAATAAATAAGCTCCATTGTGTTTACCACACGGTAAAATCCATAAAAACTCAGAAAGCAATGGTGGAATTGTGTTTTTTTTTGTTTACTCCCACCCCATTCAGCTTCCCATTGCATTGTATGGAATATTAAAGAGGACCTTTCATGGGTCCAGACATTGTTAAGTAAGTAGCAGGTTATGTAGGGCATCTAGCATGGATGTAAGCGATCTTACTATTTTTTCTGGGCACCGCTCCGTTCGCCTGCTGTGCCCTTGTAAAATTCTCCAGCGTGCTATGCTAATGCATAGCATCGGAACAGGGAGGAGGAGACGCCAGGGTTTCTCAATGGGCGTCTCTTTCTCCCTGGCTGTAGAGCTGTCCAATCGCTTTGGAGAGCATCACAGCCAGGGAGAAGGTGAGCTTTTTTTTCTCCCTGGCTGTGACGCTCTCCACTGCATTTGGACAGCGCTACAGCTAGGGAGAAGGAGACACCCATTGAGAAACCCTGGCGTCTCCTCCTCCCTGTTCCAATGCTATGCATTAGCATAGCACGCGGGAGATTTTTACAGGGGCACAGCGGGCGCCCAGAAAAAATTGTAAGATCGCTTACATCCATGCTAGATGCCCTACATAACCTGCTGCTTACTTAACAATGTCTGGGCCCATGAAAGGTCCTCTTTAAGTGGTTCCACTAGAAAGTACTTTTCCACAAAAAACAAGCCCTTATAAGGGTTCATGCACACGAACAGTCAGTGTGCAGTCAGTGCCCGTGCTGTGGACCGTAATTTGCAGTCCACAATGCATGGGCACTGACAGTGGGGCCGCCGGATTCGGATCACAGACCCATTCATTTGAAGTGTGCTTGCGCTACTATTTTGCGGTGCAGAGGCATGGCTAGAAACACCACGGAAGCACGCGGTAGTGCTTCCGTGATGTTCCTATCTGTGCCTCCGCTCCGCATCTCCCGGATTGCGGACCCATTGAAGTGAATGGGTTCGTGATTCATGATGCGGGCTGCACACGGCCGGTGCCCGTGTATAGCGGACCCAGCATATGCGGGCCGCAATACAGGCACGGGCCAGCATCGGTCGTGTGCATGAGCCCTAAGAGTGATAAATCTGTCTAGAAATGTAGCTACTCCCACAAAACACATGCACACTCCTTAATAAATACAAAATATTGGGACTGTTAAAAACCTTTCTTAAATTTTTAAAGTATACTCTACTAAGAAATCAGATATGAACACTTTTCTGGTGCGAAAACTGTCATACATTACCAGGGGCGGACTGGGAACATAAAGTGGCCCTGGAAAAAATACTAAAAGTGTTTTGTAGTTGGGTCCAAATTAGAAGGCAGGCCAAGCAATACCATATTGTGGCACATTATACCACCCCAACAGACCCAAATATCCCAGTCCATCACAAAATACTGCCAGCAGCACAAATTACATCCCCAAAAACTTCCAATGGCTGGCCATGAGGAGGGCCCAGGTGGCCCTCTGGGCATCGGCCCACCGGGAGATTTCCCTGTAAGGTTTATGGCCAATCCGCCCTTGTACATTACCCCTACAGTTGATACTACTGATTAGTTGTCTTACTTTTGGTGCAGAATTCTGGCCCAATTCTGATGTATGATGTTGCATTTTAAGTCCCAACCCTTTTTATACTAAGCCAACCTACTAGGACAACCTGAAAAAAGTACAAAAAAATAATAATTGGAATAGTACTAAACATTTTTATTTTTACTTAAAGGGGATGGCCACTTTCTGGTTACGGTGAATCAATGTGTTTGTGAGATGACTATATGATACTTACTAATATAGCCTTTGTTCAAATTATGTGGCATTTTTTATACTTCATAAGCCGTGTCCACTTGTTTGTCAAGTCTTCTGTCCACACAGAAGTCTTGTCCATGAGATGGCCTCTGATAGAGGGTTATGTGTCTCCTTCATTCAAATACACTGCACCTGCCATCTGCAATTGTTTTGTTGGGAGTTTAGTGCAGGTGCAATGTGTTTGAATAGAGGAGACATCACAAAGAGGTGATCTGCCTGGTCACATGACCCTCCATCAGCAGCCATTTTAAGGACAGGACTTCTGTGTGGACAGAACAAAACATGTGATAAACAAGGAAGCATACCTTATGAAATATAGAAAATGGCACAGAATTTCAGCAAAGGCTATATTAGTAAGTGCCATATAGTCATGTTACATACACACTGGTCAACAATAGCCAAAAAGTGGCCAACCCCTTTAAATAAAATGCATGCCTTCTGAATGTGGAAAAGGGAGTAAAACCACTGCCAGACACCTCTGAGAACAAAGAATTGGGCTTGTTCTCAGTTATAATTAAACTGATGGACCACGCTCGTTCCTGACCCTCCCACTAACACCCTGCCCTTTTTGAAAAGTGGTGAAACGCTCAGAAAAAATCACAGACATAATCTCAGACTTTGTAATTCCACAATAGTCGTGTAAAAATATTAACAAATCCCCCTCTATGTTTTTTGTCTATTTGTAATATATTAAGATGTTTCTGTTGGATTTACATTAAAAAATCATTGGGTTGTCCTAAGTGGACCTTCTTTGAATAAAACCTTCCCAAGTATCATGTAATAGACACGGGTCGGAGATCTCTAACGTTATGTGATCAATTGTCACCAGCAGCAGTTCCATGTGGCCATTCAGTTGATTGGGCGATCATGTATGGAATACATCGTTGAATTGAATTGAGTTGAGTCACATTGGAAGGTTTTACCCTTTGGTTCATAAAGGAGATCTCAACCAAAGAACACCATGTATGACATGATAACCTAATGATAGATAGGACAACATTTTCATAAGGTATCGGCTCAAGATTCATCTACTACTTCTCAAAGAGATTCACAAAGTAGCTAACAACTTAAAATTATTGGCTCAAAATGTATTCTGTTTCAAAATATTTTTTCCCCTAAATGGTAATATTTTTTCCTGTCTAGTCTTCCCAAGAGTATCTGGCAGAGCCCCATCGATGCTTAAAGGTTTGACATCAGTGAAGAGGTCTAGACTTTCTTCTCCTTCTGTATGGCATTACCACTCATCAAATCCACAAAGGCAAAAAATAGATTTGCAGGTTGGCAGGTCTCATAATAATACCATCTTCAAGGAGTTGTCCTTGTAGACACAATAATCGTGTAATGAATGGTACAATGCAACCGGCTAAACATTTTCTTTTTATTAAGCAGATGGTACTTTTAAGTGAATAAACCCCCTCTTTCTACGCCTTGATACCCTGTCAGTTCTATATGCTTGTTACTCTCTGATAAGGGTGCGCATAAAACCCCTAATGGGCATAAAACACCTGCTCTGGATGGAGATAAACAAAACAGGTTGGAAATAGGAAAGATAATACACTTATGATCTTGTTAGAGCGACTGATGAGCACTTTTTATCTGAAAGCAAGGAAGGACTCAACAGATGCATCAGTCTATGTAGACGCTAGAAGCTTTTAATGGTCACTCATGAAAGGACCCAATTACTTAGGGAATCGTTCTTGTAAATATATTTAGTACACCTGGGTGGATTCACAGGAGCATGCCCATTCTTTTGGCAGCCACTTCATACATGTTTTGTTTGACCATTTGGATTGTAAGACTATTTCTGAGATTTAGTCCTTCTTAAAGAGGTTGTGCCACTTCAGAAAGAGGCATTTATCAGGTAAAAAATGTTATTACAAGGCAGTTACTAACAGGGGAGCACCCAGGAATTTTTTATAGGGGGGTCCGAAAAGTAAAAAATACGGCGCGGATAGCTCGTTGTGCCGATTTTTTCCCCCGCCCATTTCCTAAAGCTCCTCCCAGAAGAGAAAATGTGGCGTTCGCGCGCAGTGCAAAACAATAGGCCCCGTCCATTATTATAAGCCCCTCCTAAATATAATAGGCCACTCCCAACAAACACTGTACAGCTGAAATTATATCGTTGAGGCCCGACTCCACACATCATACGGAGAGGGGAGTTCGTGTACTGGCTGCACTGCCTGCTTCACATTATATAATAAACAACAGCAGGCTACATACAGCCAGAAAGCTCCTCCGCTCTTCTTCTTCCCCAGATCCTGCTCAAGGCCTCTGATTCCCCCCCACCATTTGCCACCCGCCCGTGGCCTGCTGCCCCCCTTGGTTATCCTCACCCAGCTTTAGCGTTACCACCGCCCACAATAAGAACCAGGGCCGCGCCGCCTGTGGCGATTGGCGGTGCGGCCCTGAGGCATAAAAAAAAGAAAAAAAAGTTAGTGAATGGTTCTATGGGGGGGTCTAGACCCGCTGGACCCCCCCTGTCGGTGCGCCTCTGGATACTAATGTATTGTTATTATCCACATTGCTTCCTTTGCTGGCTGGATTCATTTTTCCATCACATTATACACTGATCGTTTCCATGGTTACGACCACCCTGCAATCCAGTGGCCGTGCTTGCACGCTATAGGAGACAGTGCTGACCTATCTGCTGGTCTAGGTGCCTTTTCCTATAGTGGGCAAACTCTCTGTGGTTGTGGGCTGGGGTTTCCCCGCATTGAGATCCATATTCCTATATATGGGTTAAAACAAGAGTACCCAGTAATCCCGTAAACGCAACTCCAGGTTTGCAAGCCAAGTCCATTGCAACAAAGTGAGTCCACACCAACTTAGAATATTGTGACAGTGCCTCCAACTCTGATGCAGAGCCATGTGGTTTCATAGTTACAAGGTTAAAACCATGTGTAGTCTGTCCTGCAGTCAAACTCCCTTACATCAGTCCCCTACATCATGCTTACATACTGTACTTCAGAGCTGGCCTCAGGTGTGTGTGACTTGTGTGGCATTGTCTTTCATTCCTCAAGAAGGCACTTGACGGTCCCTTCTCTGGGGAACCCAGTCACTGGCCCTAATCACCTTGGGTCAATTCACTCTACTGACCCACTAGGACCAAGATATAAATGAGCAACCATCTCAGTGCTACACTGCAATGTGGCTCCTTGTTGTGACACAGGTGGTGCAATGACATCATTGGGCCACCTGCAATGTTCCACAGATGCTGCCCTGGTCTGGAGAGGCCAAGACTACATCACTGATCGCTGCATAACTTAATGGGATTGGAAAAAGTGAGTAGTATACAGGGGCAAAGGACATGGGAGAACAGAGACCATGAGGGCACAGAACATAAAGACACACTGCATATGGCATAGAGCATGGGGGCAGAAGATGGGAGCACAGAGCATAAGTGCACAAAGCCAGGGGGCACAGAGCATGGGGCACAGAGCATGTGACACAGAACAGAACATGGAGGCATAGAACATGGGGGCACAGAACATGGGTACACAGACCATGGGGGCACAGCGTATTGGGGGACAGAACATGAGGTCACAAAGCATGGTATCACAGAGCTTGGGGTCACAGAGCTTGTGGGCTAAGAACATGGGGGCACAGAACATGGGGACCAGAGCAAGGGAGCACAGAGCATGGGGGCACAGAACAAAACATGTGGTAGAAAGAATGGGGGTGCAGAACAGAACATGGAGACACAGAGCATGGGGGCACAGAACATGGTGACGCTGAACATGGGAGCACAGAGCATGGAGGATGGGGGCACAGAACATGGAGGCACAGAGAATGGGGGTACAGAACATGGGGACACAGAAAATGAAGGCACAGAGCAGGGGGGAACAGAGCATAGGGGCTCAGAAAATGGGGGAACAGAGCAGACATATAATATGGGGGAACAGAGCATGGGGCAGTACAGAGAATGGGACATAGGGTATGTAGCACTGAAGATGCAGAAAATTTGTTACTTTTTTCTTCTCATTAATGCAAAATTCACAAAATGTTCTCCCAAAGTGCATCAGTCACTTAGCCATCCACGGAGCCATCCACTATTGTCCTCTGTTTTCAGGGGTGCTAGAGGTGGATAAGAATATAGAAGACACTACTGTCAATTTTTCGAGATACTCCATCCCCGTTCTCCCTCCTGGCATTTTTGAATAGATTTGAAAACAGGGACATGGGTACCTGTGACTATGGATCACTGAGTGGCTAGCGATATAATGCGGCTACTGATTGTTTTATGTATATGAATGCACTATATAATGGGGTACAGAGCATGTGTCACAACATTTAGGGGCAATATATATGGGTCATTATTTTCAGGGGGTAAAAATATGTGACGGGCTGGCATTTTTTCACGGGTACAGTATAAGTTGCCATTATATTTATGTACAGCATGTGGCACTAAGAGGAGCTTCTGTTAGTTAATAGGGTGTGGAAGTGTTGGTAAAGTAAGAAACTGAAGACATCTGGACTACAAACTCTGCAGAGATGAGTCATGGCCTGGAGAACCCAGCTATGGTTGTCTGAACTATGTTATGAGCTTGGTTTTGGTGCTGTATTTATGTAATGATCTTGGTTCTGGTGCTGAATTCAGGTAATGAGCTTGGTTCTGGTGCTGTAATTAGGTAATGTAGCTTGGTTCTGGCTATGCATTTATGTAATGAGCTTGGTTATGGTGCTTTATTTATGTAATGAGCTTGGTTCTGGTGCTGTATTTATTAAATTAGTTTAGTTCTGGTGATATATTCATGTAATAAGTTTGGTTCTGGTGCTGTATTTATGTAATGAGCTTGGTTCTGGCTCTGTATTTATGCAATTAGCTTGGTTCTGGTGCTTTATTTATGTAATGAGCTAGGTTCTGGTGCTGTATTTATGTAATAAGCTTGGTTTTGGTGCATTTATGTAATGAGCTTGGTTCTGGTGATGTATTTATGTAATGAGCTTAGTTACATACCTCCCAACTTTTGAAAATTGCAAAGAGGGACAATGTGTGTGGTGCAAATCATGGCAGTTTTTTCATACTAGGCCACCCCTCTAAATCCACCCAAAGCATAATTACTGGAGCCCCTGTGGCAATTTTTTTCTTGCTTTTCAATGTCCATATAAATATTAGAACATAAATTATCAAATTATAGATATTTTCAGGTACAAATTGCACCAAATAATGAAGTTCTGGTCGAATATACAGGTAGAAACCATACAAACACTTTAGTAAGGGGCAATTTAGTAAATTTATTGATGCACATTTATGCATTAATTCCCTAGGTCAAAAAGAGGGACATTTAAGGATCAAAGAGGGACAAAGGGACTTGGGTCAAAAAGAGGGACTGTCCCTCCAAAAGAGGGACCTTCGGGAGGTATGTAGTTATGGTGTTGCATTTATGTAATGAGCTTGGTTCTGGTGCTGTATTTATGTAATGAGCTTGGTTATGGTGTTGTATTTATGTAATGAGCTTGGTTCTGGTGCTGTATTTATGTAATGAGCTTGGTTATGGTGTTGTATTTATGTAATGAGCTTGGTTCTGGTGATGCATTCATGTAATGTAGCTTGGTTCTAGTGCTGTAGTTATGTAATTAGCTTGGTTCTGGTGTTGTATTTATTTGATGTAGCTTGTTTCTAGTGCTGTAGTTATGTAATTAGCTTGGTTCTGGTGCTGTATTTATGTAATGAGCTTGGTTATGGTGTTGTATTTATGTAATGAGCTTGGTTCTGGTGCTGTATTTATGTAATGAGCTTGGTTATGGTGTTGTATTTATGTAATGAGCTTGGTTCTGGTGATGCATTCATGTAATGTAGCTTGGTTCTAGTGCTGTAGTTATGTAATTAGCTTGGTTCTGGTGTTGTATTTATTTCATGTAGCTTGGTTCTAGTGCTGTAGTTATGTAATTAGCTTGGTTCTGGTGTTGTATTTATTTCATGTAGCTTGGTTCTAGTGCTGTAGTTATGTAATTAGCTTGGTTCTGGTTTTGTATCTATTTGATGTAGCTTGGTTCTGGTGCTGTAGTTATGTAATTAGTTTGGTTATGGTGTTGCATTTAATTGATGTAGCTTGGTTCTGGTGCTGCATTTAATTGATGTAGCTTGGTTCTGGTGTAGTATTTATTTGATGTAGCTTGGTTATGGTGTTGTATTTAATTGATGTAGCTTGGTTCTGGTGTAGTATTTATTTGATGTAGCTTGGTTCTGGTGCTGCATTTATTTGATGTAGCTTGGTTCTGGTGCTGCATTTATTTGATGTGGCTTGGTTCTGGTGCTGCCTGTGCTCAGCTATTTTCAGAAATCACAGAGCAGTGAATGGAGGGGTGGCACACAGTTATTTCTGTCCATCTGTTTGACTGGATTTTGAGCTGATGGATTTTTCTATATCTTAGCTATGCACTCTTCCTCACTAACAAGATTTATGGGCCACAATAACAGTAGAGCAGAGGTAAAAAGGTCTGAATATAGACTGACATAAACTATACCTTGCTTTACACAGGAAAAGAGAAAAAAACTATAAAGGGTTTGTTCGCCACCGGCAGAATAACTTTTTTAGAACAACTGCAAGAAAAAATGGGGTCAGTCAGCACATCCCAATGCACAGGTGCACGCTGTCATGGCTAGAAACACAAAGAAAAAAACACAATGCAACAGCATTCTGCAAACCAAATAACGTACAATAATGCCATAGTTATAGAAAATATTCTGGTGCTAATGCTATGCTTATTTTGTAATACATTTTGGCAAATACATTTTGTACAAAATTAGTTGCCGGTAGATGGCAAAACACACGGATGACATCATCTATGTGTTTCCCACATCTGTATGTCAGTTCCAAAAAAGATAGAACATGTCCTATTCTGATCTTCAAAATGCAGACTTTGAACCCATAGAAGCCAATGGCTCTGCGAAAAACTGCAGATCGAGCACGGACAATATACTTATTTAGCAGATGCACATCTTGCAGACTGCAAAAAAGATACGGTCATGTGCATGAGGCCTAATCCTATCTTTTGTGGTCCTGCCTGCTGAAGGGTTTATTTTGGCCTATCATGTGTGATGTTCAGTGTGATATGACCATGATCACCCCAGGGAAAGCGGAGCGTGTGATGGTCACATGTCCCACGCCGACCGCACTCTCCTGACCTGCAGCACAGTAATGTATGATACAGCCGGTCTCTATCTGACCCAGAGATATGTACACCTGAGGAGGTGAGTGCACAACAACTGCTCCGTGGTCAGATACAGACTGGTTGTATCATACAGGCACTACAGGTCAGGGAAGCCACAGTCGTCCTGCAAAATGTGTGACGACACCTGGACCATGACATGAATTCCTGGGCCGATCACAGTCATTTGCATGAGCCCTATCACTCACACTGAGCCCCCATAAAAGTGTCATCCACAGCACCACATAACAGTGACATTCACAGCGCCCCCATAAAACTGACATTCACAGCACCCCCATAACAGTGACCTTCACAGTGCCCCCATAACAGTGACCTCCACAGTGCCCCCATAAAACTGACATTCACAGCTCCCCCATAACACTGACATCCACAGTGTCCCCATAGCAGTGACATCCACAGAGCCCCCATTGCAATCCACAGTGCTCCCAGTGCCACCAAATGCCATCCATTGCCCCCATTGCCATCCACAATGCCTCCAAATGCCATCCAGTGCCATCTAGTGCCCTTAGTGCCAACCACAGTGCCTCCAAATGCCACCAACAGTGCTCCCAAATACCATTCATTGCCTCCATTGCCATCCACAGTGCCCCCAAATGACATCCAGTGCTGCCAGTGCCATCCACTGTCCTTGGTGTCATCCAGAGTGCCTCCAAATGCCATCCAGTTCCTCCATTGCTATCCACAGTGCCCCCAAATGTCATCCAGTGCTCTCAGTGAAATCTAGTGCCCCCAGTGCCATCTAGTGCCCTTAGTGCCAACCACAGTGCCTCCAAATGCCACCAACAGTGCTCCCAAATACCATTCATTGCCTCCATTGCCATCCACAGTGCCTCCAAATGCCATCCAGTGCTGCCAGTGCCATCCACTGTCCTTGGTGTCATCCAGAGTGCCTCCAAATGCCATCCAGTTCCTCCATTGCTATCCACAGTGCCCCCAAATGTCATCCAGTGCCCCAATTGTCATCCTGTGCCCCCATTAGCACCCACAATGCCCTCAAATGCCATTAAGTGCCACCAAATGCCATCCAGGGCCCCTAGTGCTATACACAGTGTCCCCATTGCTATCCACAGCATAGCAATCGGCCTCTGTGGCTCACATCGCGTTGTGTATAAGTCAGTACAGGCTTCACACAGAAGCCTGTACACTCAGAAGACAGATGGCAGTCCCCGCACACGCACAGTAGTGTGCAGGCATCAGGATCAGGGATGACAGGCCGGAGGCGGTGATTTCAGTGATGACACCCCATCTCCTGATTCTGAGAGGAAGCGAAGAAAACGGTGCTGTAGCGAATAGCTTAAAGGGGTTCTCCAAGTTAAATTTATTGATGACCTATGGCCGATCTGATATTGATAACCTATCCTGAGGATAGGCCATCAATAAATTTAACTTGGGGAACCCCTTTAAAACCCGACAGAAACGGTCAGGTGACCATTGTGGCAATGCTGCTGCTGCTGAGGGTTAGTATGACTGTCCTAATCCTCTCTCCACAGGTTAGATTTGCCCTAATTTTTTTAGGTAGGACTGGAGAACATCTTTAATGAAATGCCAAGAAATGCCCACTCAGCCAATCACTGCCTTGTGTCGGCATCCTTAACATGCTGGCAGATTAGACATCATGGTCAGTGGGACAGGCTCCAAAGGTTTAGAATAAAGGAGTTGGCCAGGACTAACATAACATAATTTAACATAAGAAATATAATACTATAACATAATAGACAGGCTGTGACTCTTACTGGGGCATTGCTGCCCTCTCAATATTATGGAGACACAGTAACTTTTACATATATGTAGCTACTAGAGTTGAGCGAACGTGCTTGTAACGAGCACTGTAGCGCTCGGATCCCCTGCACTCCGCTGCGCAGGCATTCGGATCCGTCCTCACCTGCCTGTAAGGCAATGGGGGTGGATCCGTTTGGTATCACACACTAGTGTGTGACACCAAACAGATCCGTCCTCCTCACCCGACTGAAAGTCAGTGGGGACGGATCCGTTTGGTATGACACGCTGGTGTGTCATACCAAACGGATCCGTCCCCATTGACTTACAGTCAGGTGAGGACAGATCCAGATGCCTGCAGGCATTCCAGCGCAGGGGAGCCGAGCGCTACAGTACTCATTACGAGCACATTCGCTCAACTCTAGTAGCTACACCTGCTGAACCCCAGGATCTGGAAACCAACCAATCAAGCACTGACAAGCCCTTCTAAGCATAGTCCAGGAAACCACCTTAAATAGGACCTTTCACCTCTCCTGACATGTCTTTTTTAATAGCGTCATGCATTCCACATGTACTAACAATTCTGGAATATATATTCTTATGTCTGTATGTTGTACAGTTCCTTTATTATTTCTACTAGAAGTTATGAATGAATTGCTAGCAGTCTGCAGTAAGGGTACAGAGTGGAGGTAACCAGTTGGGGGTGTGTACCTGCACAGTCTGAAAATGGCAGCACTGATTGGACAGAGTGAGTCTGTGCAGGTACACCCCCCAATTGGTTACCTCCCCCTGTTCCCTTACTGAAGGCTAATAGCAATTCATTCATAACTTCTAGTAGATATAATAAAGGAATGGCACAACATAGAGCCATAAGAATAGATGCTCCAGAATTGTTATTACATGGGGAATACATGAAGATATTAATACAGGCATGTCAGGAGAGGTGACAAGTCCTCTTTAAAGAGCATCTGTCATCTTGACTCTCTGCTCTGAGCACTCCCCTTGAAAGACAGGGCTAGGTATCTCATCAAGGCCTGTATTCTTGTGCCTTGGCTCAGTGATTTGCTTGCCTAGTGTATCTTCTGCTGCTTCCCAAGCTAGATAAGATATCTAGCCCTGTCAATCAAAGAGCAGCAGGGAGTGCCCAGCTTAGAGGTATGTTACAAAAGCAGTGCTCCAAGGACTCCGCCTGGCCCCCTTGGTTGCTGAACCTGCTCATTTGCATATTACTAAAAATGCTGATATTTCCCCAAATCTATCGTTTTAATCAGCATGACCAACCCTACCAGGCAGTACGTCTTGTTTAATAGGGTTGATCATTTTGACAGATGCTCTTAAAAGGAGATGTCCAGTATTTTAATATTGATGGGCTTTCCCTGAGAGATAGGTCATCAATATATCATTGGTTGGTGTCCAATAACCACGTCTTCTCCGAACAGCTGTCCAGAAGTTGCTCTGGCACCGGAACTACAAAGCTCCAGCTGTGGTGAAACTACGACTCCCAGCATGTTCTGTTCATTTCCGTGGAGTTCTGAGAACAGCCAAGCAAGTATACATCTTGGGAGTTGTAGTTTTACCACAGCTGGAGTGCCAGAGGTTAGCCATCACTGATCTATAGTATAGTGAACAGAGATGATTCCATTAAGGGTTCATGCACACGAACATATTTTCATTCCGTGTCTTTTCTGTTTTTTTTTTAAGACCATATGCGGAACCATTAATTTCAATGGGGCCGCAAAAAAACGGACAACAGTAGGAGACAATAATAGGACATGTTCTATTTCTCGGTGGAACGAACATACGGAAATAGAATGCACACGGAGTAACTTGGTTTTTTTTGTGGAACCATTGAAATGAAGTGTTCCATATGTGGTCTTCAAAAAAAATGGAAGTTACTCCGCATGCATTCTGTTTCTGTATGTCTGTTCCGCAAAAAAATAGAACATGTCCTATTATTGTCCGCATTGCGGACAAGGATAGTACTGCTGTTCCGTTCCGCAAAATACGGAATGCACACGGACGTCATCCGTTTTTTTGAGGACTGCAAAATACAAATGGTCGGGTGCATGAATAACCAGATTTACATAATGAATTCTGTCCCAAAGAGTAACAACATTCTGCCTGCCAGACGCCCAGCGCACAATGATTCTTTGAAGGCATTGTACTACGTTTGTAGAAGACGTCCCTTCCCAGGTAACATGACTTGTATGGAGGTAAGTGCCATAATAGGAATGTAAATGTAACAAGTCATTCTGTCAGATTGTACAAGAATGTGCACACAGCTTTTCACCGAGCAACCTCAGATTACTAATACATAAAGAATGACTGGAAAGAGGTTACAGGCCTACAAAAGAGAAGAGTCGGCATTCAGATATTTGTTTTCTCGCTTTATTCAATGTATACAGTGGGTAAAATACAGAACGTCACTGCCAAGGACAGTGGAGACAAAGATGGACGGTAGCATGTTACTGGAATTGTATTTACATGATACAATATATAAAATACATTGGCGGATAGAAAGATAGGTAGATAGGTGGATAGGTAGATAGGTAGATAATAGATAGATAGATATATAGATAGATATATAGATAGATAGATAGATAGATAGAATATAGATAGAAAGATAATATATAGATTGATGAGAGATAGATAATAGCTGATAGATACAAAGATAGTTACATACAAAGATAGATAGATAGATAGATAGATAGATAGATAGATAGATAGATAGATAGATAGATAGACAGATGATAGATGATTGATAGATAGATAGATAGATAGATAGATAGATAGATAGATAGATTATATATAGATGATAGACAGATAGATAGACAGATAGATAATAGATAGATAGATAGATAGACAGATAAATAGATAGATAGATAGATAGATACAGAAAGAAAGAAAAATATAAACAATGCAACAGCACTCGGCAAACACAAATAAAGTACAAAAATGCTATAATAATAGAAAGTATTCTGCTGCTAACGCTATGCTTATTTAGTAAATTTGAGATTCTTGGCGAACATATTTTGTACAAAATTATTTGAGCCCGTCTGCCAAAAGTCAAGGCGATCTCTATAAGATGGGAACCTAACACTAAATACTACCTGTTATGTGCCACAAAGCCCTCCATTAAATCCAGGGTACCAACATGCATGCTGAGCCCACCCTATACCTCTCCTGGTGCCAGATGGCTTCCAATGAATGCAGGGAGAGCAGGTGATAGATAGATAGATAGATAGATAGATAGATAGATAGATAGATAGATAGATAGATAATATATGATAGATAGATAGATAGATAGATAGATAGATAGATAGATAGATAGATAGATAGATAGATAGATAGATTATAGGAAGACAGAATATAGATACAGATATAAATTAGATAGATAGATAAATAGATACATATAGATTAGATAGATAGATAGATAGATAGATAGATAGATAGATAGATAGATAGATATGGTAGGCTATATAGACAATGATCCATTTTGTGTTTTTTATCTTAGCTGAATTCCTTTATTTTACTTTACAAAAAAAAAATAATTGACCCTCTTCTGGTGTGAAGCGGGCATTATAGCCATTACCTTTCTGTGACTTTTATACGGTTACAGTCATGTCCAATTTTGTAATTTGCTGTTAACAGTAAAATAACAATCCCACCAGATCTGTATTGATTCTGTTCAGTTATTGCTTTACGACATTTGATTTCTTTTTGTTCTTTCGGGGATGTCATATTTCGGCTTTGGGCAGCTGTTTGGATGTTTGTGTAGCCGGTGACTGAATACCTCATTAGAAGTATGTGGTTAACAGAAGAGAAACTGATTTACATGTTCATGTTACTGACTTGTTCAGCTCTCTCCCTGCTGTCCTCTACAGCTTAATCACACACACTCCCGCCCCATTGCTTTACCAGAGGGGAAGTGATGGACGTCCCTTGACTCTCGTCATGACCCCCTGATAATCCTGTTTCACACACAGGCTCCCTGCTGTATAAAATACAAAAGCTGCCAGTGTAGTTCTTTACCTCTAGTCGATATTCTGACAGACTTGATCTAGCAAATTAGTATGCTGCGGTAGGGGCATGACAAAAGACCCTTTTGACACACTCTGAATCAATACAAAAGCCAATGGAGCGCCATTTCACTGCAGTTCTGTTATTCTCCCCTCTTGCTGACCCATCTCTATTTTTTCATTTATTTGACCTTGTGGCAGTAAAAATAGATTAACAGGATAATGAAAGAAAAGAGAAGCTCTAATAAATAAAGCAGCCAAATAAAATGTATTAAATTATATCAATATATAAAATATTTTTTCCATTTTTTATGTTATTATTATTGTATTACTTTCTATATTTTTATTTCAGTCCTATTCATTTCTTCAGTCCCTGTCCCTATTGGGGCTCACAATCTAAATTCCAAATGAACCAATTGTTCTATAGTATAAATGGCAGAATTATTGTTAGATATTACCAAGATTAAAGGTCCATGGAGCCAATTACTGCTATGACCCTCGAAATCTTACGATAATCTAACGAAAATTCCTGGGATTCTGAATTTTGGGGTCTCTATCTGTTTAGAGGTCACATGGGCAAGATGGACAATCACAGGCTGGTGAAGTGACCAGCGGAGTTACATATAGGTGACATTATTACCAGGGGCTATAACTGGATGGCCCACTCACCTGACGTGTCATCTCAGTCAAACATGATCAATAGAGGTGAGCAAAGTTTAGAAAAATTCGATTCGGCAACTTGACAAGAAATTTGATTCGTTAAGAATTAATTCGTCACAAATTGCCATGTTAAAACCCCATTCAGCCAATCAATGGGACCAGTCACTTAGACTGAAGTGCACCCTTCTAACAGGCGTTGAAAATGGTAATACGCTAGTGCAATATGGCCTTTTAAAAGAAAAAAACCTCATCCACTTGCTCGCGGCATCACGCTCAGTGCAGGTCCTTTAGCAGAAATGTTTCAATCAAGAGAGCAGCGGACTGCTTCTGCGCGAGCAAGTGGATGAGGTGAGTATTTTTTTTGACAACTCCAGCCACTATTTTAGCAAAAATGATTAGTTACACGAAGCGCAAGGAAATTTGGCTTCATTTAGAATCAAATTTTTCCTAAAATTTTGACATGAATTAAAGGTGTTCCAATAGCATTGAAAAGTCATATATGACACTCTGAGATCTGGTAGGACTGTATTGAACTCCTTTCAAGCTTTTTAATGGCAAGACATCATTAGTAATGTCAAAGTGACAATGACATATATGACTATGGGCAGTAGCGTATATAGAGAAGTAAGGGCCCCACAGCAAGGTTCAAACTAGGTCCCCCACACAGGACAGAAGGGTTTCTGCCTAAACCCCTTTCAATGACCCTTGGGCCATTTTCCCACTGCCTCATTTGCTAAAACTTGTTCCTTTAGAAGGTAGAGTCCTGACCAAGTTTTCACCTTCAGTAGAAGAGGAGATAATCCCAACTAAGACTGGGCCCCCTCTTGCCCTGGGCCCCGTAGCAGTCGCATGGTCTGCTGCTGTGGTAGTTACGCCCCTGACTATGGGTAGAAGGATGGCAGCTGGTGGTAACAAATAACCTGTTTAATAACACGCTGCACTTTTTAATACTTTTTAAAATTGAAAAAAAGTCCAAAATGTATTCATTTTAAGGACAGATGCCTTGAGCTTGTTTGAAACGTTGAAATAGTTTTTTTGTTTTTTTGTTTTAAATTATCAGTTGGACAGAATCCACTACCACATACTGAAAATGTGAGTTAGACCAATATGGCAGGTATAGTAGTCTGATCTACTTAATTATTTTAAGAAACTTTAAAGTATTTTACAGTGACTCAAAAAAAAAGTCAAGCAGTACACTACTTTGTTATTGGTTGTATTTCATGTTATGTGCCTGGTTCACCAGCAGGTAGTGGCGTATATGACAGAGAGCTCTTTAGATAGAATGGAACTTACCATTTTATTCTCTCCCTTTTGGGCAAAAGTGGGCCAGTCCCATTTCCTACCAAGGGAAGGGCTGCAGGAAGATTTTAGTCAGTCTTAGTCATTCTAGTATTGGATGCAGATGTGTGAAGATGTAGCAGCGAGGGAAAGCAGCTCATAGAGCACCATGACTCTTTATCGATTTATAGACAGAATATTGCGAGTGGGTCAACAGCCAAAAGGACCCCACTCCAGAGGTACCAGAACAGCCCTAAAGTCCAGCTGCCAGACTAAAGCCAAGTTTAGCACAGCAGAGAGAAAGAGAGAGATAAAGAAGAATACTCAAGTTCGCCTGCCATTTTATGCCAAAACCTGCTGGAACCAAGAGAAAGCCTTCCTTCTTTCCCTGTCTTCCCTCCTTCCTGCCTTCCCTCCTTCCTTCTTTCTCTGTCTTCCCTTCTTCCTGCCTTCCCTCCCTCCTTCTTTCTTTCCCTGTCTTCCCTCCTTCCTTCCCCTCTTCCTTGCTTCTCTCCAGCAGCTACTGATGTGATTAAACCTCCAATATAGGAACGCATTGGTATTCTCTATGACATATCTTACATGATTATAGTCACAATGATGTGCGGGTCACATTAACGTCATCCAACTTTGATGTAGGCACCATGTGATACCCCACATGAACACTGACGAGTTTGGTGGGGCAATCACATGACTACTTCTACTCAGACATGCGCAGTGTGATAACCAAAACGCTACGGATGTCATGTTCACACTCATATGTACTGGACTTATACTTGTCAGTGTCTTAATATTCCTTGTCTGTTTTTAATTTTGCACAACTGGTTTGCATCTATTTTCTAGTCATTCTATCTATCTGTCTATCTATCTATCAATCAAACTTTAGCAAAAATTTGATTCAGCTGCTTCGCTGAATCTTACAAAAAAATTTGCTTTATGACGAATTACTTCAGCATGAAGCACATTTTTTTGCAAGTAGCGGGTGCAATGACAGGGAGCTGCGACAGCTCCACTCCCCATCATTGTACCCCTCATATACCACGTTCACACGTAATTGCGGCATCTGAGAGTAATAATACAGTTTAAAATTAACAAGAAAAAAAAGAAATCATACTTACCGCCTCCATTTGCTCGCGATGGGCTGACTGCCGCCACCTTTCCTAAAGATCTTATGCAAAATCTTGCGTGACCTGAGATGATGTCACCATGTATGGATTTCACAAGATATTCAATCAAGACGGCCTGTTGTGAGCAAAGGGAGGAGGTAAGTATGGTTGTTTACACTAGGAAATTCGGCTTCTTGTCGAATCAAATTTATCCAGAAATTCGGGTCGAATTCCACTTCAATTCCAATTTGATTCGCTTATCTCTATATCTAGCCATCTATCATCTTCCATTACTTTACTGTATGTGTGTACACATTTCTGTATAACGTAGCAATTTGGAGCTTTGTTACCTCTATATTTATTTCTGTAAAGAATGGGTAACGTGGCCACTGAGCTGCATTTATGCTGGAAAGTGTCCAGATCCCTGTCTGATACCATTGTAGTCAATGGGGACCCGGCGGTACCTGGCATAATTCATAATTTCAAAATGCTGATGTGACCGTGGCATCAGTTGGCAGGACTAGTTGTAATTGAAGTTCGGCAGTAGCTGGCAGGGGCGTAGCTATAGGGGGTGCAGAGGTAGCAGTCGCTACCGGGCCCAGGAGCCTGAGGGGCCCCAAAGACCCTTGTGCCGCTTAAGAAGACACTGGTATTATAGAAAGTGCATGCTGGTCAAGTTACACTTATGGCTGGAGGGAAGGGGTTAGGTCACAAATTTGGCTTGGGGGGGGGCAGCGTTTAAATTTTTGCCTCATGCAGCCTGAAGGCTATGTTCTTCCCTTCCCCTGACCACAAAGCACTGAGGAAAGGGGGGCCCAAGCTGAAATCTTGCACCAGGGCCCTTGAGCCTTTAGCTACATCCCTGGTAGCTGGAGTACAGTCCATTCCAACTCAATTTGCTTTAACTTACTCATAACATAGTGTATTTTCTAAATGTACTGTTTGCTCTCATTGCCCCGTTTCATCCCCCCCTTCTTTTATTATTATTTTACATTTTCATTTAATGAAGTATCAAAAAATGTGCCCTAAACCTTGACCTACATAATTCTACCGCCAAACGCTATGAGATTCAGCGACTTCATCTTATCACATCTTCCTCTAACTGTATCACATTCCATCTCACCCCCATTCTTCTAGACGCTGTGCTATATTATACGATTTCTGTATGAAGTTTGAACATAATAAGGATGTTGTCAAAATGTATACATTTCTAACGAAAAATGATATGAATACATGCCATTTACCTGCACAAAGACTAGAGGATTCTCTCTCTACTCCCCTTGAATGTGGATATAAACAATCTAAGCTCAGGTGTCCTTGACAAATGAGGCGAACGAACATGAAAAGGTGCCGTACACTGGGATAAGAGCTCAAACTTTCAAAACCAAAGTGAATGTCCTTGAATGTTTCCAGTATTTTCAGATCTAGATGCCGCTTGTGTTTCCTTGAACTGCCTTTGTCATGCCTGCAACCCAAGTCACAACTGTTGCAGTCTTTTCCCCAGACAGATACCGGAGACGAGATCTCAGTCTTATCCGACTTAAATTGCGGACAGTCATTGCTTAATATTTCACATTACACTTCAATTAAAAGGGAACCATCAGTGGAACCATCAGACATTTGCACCTTCACTAAAATGCATTTATGCAGTCATTGTAATTCCATTGTTGACTTGCGGCCATCACTTTGTGAAGGGAAATATCTTATCCTGTAGAATCAGCATATTGAGTGTGATAACACCTCCGCTGAACCAGAACACATCGCCTCGGCTCCTTCTCCTGTGAGGGGTAAAACACTTTTCAGCACAATCTCGAAAATGTCTCCACTTTACCTTCTCATTTCACATTCTATTGACAAATTTCGGAAAGTTACTTTCTTAGGTTTTCAAAAATTCAAATGACTGGGATTGTCTGGAATGTAAACGGCTGGAGGAGACTTTAATGCAATATTTCATAGGTCGTCTTACTGTTGATGCACAAACACAGAACAAAAAAATGTTTGTTCCCGTTAGTCAGAGCACTGGGGGGTCATTTAAAACCCACAGTCTTAGTAAAAAAAAAAAAAAATAGAAATTTTCAAAAATGTAGTGCAAAATGCCATTTGTGACTTTTTTGTAGTCTAGAAAACCAGCAGGGGTGCACCACCAATCACCAGTCGATCGCCTCAAGCAGCACCAGATAGGGATAAGAGGAGGGGGGGGGGCATTTTAGTTTTCGCCTCAGGCAGCAAAAAGGCTAGGTGCACCCCTGGAAACTGGTATAAAATTTTTGTAGATGACCCCCACTGTACTGGGTAACTGGCACCTTTACTCGACTTGTGATATATTTGGCTTGCTGAACAATTAGTGTTTTTAATGTAATTCGTCCTGCACTGATTAAAATCTACACAGGACCACTAAACGCTACCTGTTCAGCCGCCACCCTGTACTAGTTGTCCATCCACTATAGAATACAATTTAAAGGGGGTTGTCCCACAAAATTTATTCTATATTTTTCAAGCCAACACCTGGATCTAAATACTCTTGTAATTACATGTATTAAAAAAATGTATTCTAACCACTGAGTTATTCAATGGCCTCTGTCTGTATTGCGCCACCTGCTGTTTGCTCTTTTTCTAATTTCTCTGTCCTGCTCACTGAGACAGAAGCACATGCTCAGTTCTATCCTTCAGCTGCAATAGAAAGGACATGCCTCCTGAGAAAGGACACGTCCCCTAACCTGACAGCTTGAAATAGATCTAGCAGAACAATTGGGCAATGAATGGGGAGATCTGTGGATCCATGTGAGGTACAGGGCTGGGTCTAGCTTTGTTAGAAAGAGATTGTCATGTACTAGATTATGTATCAGTTTCCTTTTTAACATTATTAATGGGATGTCTCACGTATAGCCACAAAGCCCTGAAGTGCTGCATCAACCTATGTCTCCTCCCTCATTTCTGTCTACCTTCTGTGTTTTTTTGCCAATTACTTAAAGAGGTTCTCTGAGATTTTGCTATTAATGGTCTATCCTCAGGATAAGTCATGAATATCTGATCGGTGGGGGTCTGACACCCGGTACCCCTGCTGATCAGCTGTTTGAAGAGGCCGTACATTGCATAATGGCTGTCCTTGGTATTTCAGCTCAGGTTCTGGGACAGAGTTGTGTGTAGGCCATGTGATCAAATAACTTGATATCACTGGCCTAGGAAGAGGTGGTGGTGCTCTTCAAATAGCTGATATGGGGGTTCCTGGAGTCAGACCCCCACCAATCATATATTGATAACCTATCATGAGGACAGGCCATCAATATCAAAATCTCAGACAACCCCTTTAAGAATAACATCCTCCATAATTCAAACCTCCCACTCTTGACTTCTCTTGAGCTGTGTCAGATCTTTGGAATGCATTATCCCTTTAATTGTTGATTAGTTTGTTACTATGCAATGTCCAGATCTGCCTGTACATTTAACTCTCTGATTTGTACAATGGTATGGATAAATTGACTCTATATAAATAATTATAATTACCAGTATTAATATTATTATTTGTACTATAATGTAGCTCTGACTCCTATGCATAGAAATAGAATTAAAAGATACAATTCTGGCCAAATAATTGTATTGTAAGGGTATATTTAAATTTGAAAGATTTGAGAATGAATAAGCTTACAGAGGCTACGTGAATAATTATATTTACTAAGTGAATAAATATATACAATATAAAACAAAGAAATCACATACAGAATAATAAAGAGTAAATGAACATCACTAACCTAAATGGGGTGGAGACTCCGTTGATCATGCTAAAACCCAGGCTTTCTACCCCATTATAACAGGTGACCAACACCCCAGTGTCTACGAAAGAAACAGGGCAAGTCATACTCACATCCTACCTAGATGGAGGCCTGGTGGAGTCTCCTGAGACAAGGTGGGTAGCAGAGTTTTAACCTGCTAGCCCCTCCTCCAGTGTGCATCATGCATGTCTCTGAGAATACTCAGGGAAGTGGTCTTATCAGAACAATGGGGGATGGGTACTATCTCTAACCCACTTCATTACAAGGGAAACGTATAAACTATTAAAGGGGAAAACCAATCAGTTACTTAAAAATACCCTTACAATACAATAATGCATCTTTTTAAAGGTTGATATACAGTAGTATAGTAACATATATCTATATAACTTGAATTTTACTATTTAAAAATAATATTTTTTAATGAAAAAAGTTTCTTTTTTTAAACTTGATGTAGTTTTTCTTTGAGATTACAAGCTGCAATCTTTTGATTTAAAGTACATAGTATTCCAAAGCATTATAGACTGCTAGTGTAACCGACTAGCAAACTATTAGGCTATGTCTCTAGCATCATCTAATAGAGCCCTTGGCCGCCATTATTAAGCAATCCCTACCCCCTCACAATGACATCATGGGGTGTTGATGGACTGACAGAGGTAGCCCCTTCCATCTGTCAACCTCCTTACATGCTGTGGTCCTATATGCCACTGCATCTAAGGGGTTAACTAAGTCTTTAGGTACACCCATGCTGCTCACTCCCTGTCACTTTAAAACAAAAGGGGATCCCCAACCCCACTATGCTGGGGTGAAGAAGCAGACCCCTATCCGTGTCTGTAAATGACTGCCTGGGAGAGTGGAGTGGAGGATGGTAACAGTAGATTTGAGGGTGGTAGTAGTATTCACAATGGCAATTCCCCCAATCTGGCTCTCTCTAAGGCCCTCGGGGCACACCCTGGTCTTGGGACTCCTGCTTGGTGGTGATTGGGGTGCCCTTGATGTTAAGTGCTTTGGCAGGGTGCAAGGAGTGTGGACTAAGTTGCTGACAGATGATGGAGGAGTCAGTAACCAGACTAGTAGATATAAATAAGTCTCCCTTTACTAAAGTGAAGAATAGCAGTAGTAGTACATCCAACTCTATCATAATGTTCAAAGCAGATCACAATGCAATTCCTCCCCAGTAGCAATGTATGGATAGCAGCAGTGATGGGGGTTGTGGTACTCCTTCTCTCTATCTTTCTAGAACCTTAGGCTAGCAGTGAGGTTCTTAGTAGATGAGGGGTACAGAATTAAGACACGGTTGGACAAACCGTTTCAAAGCATGGAAAGGTGCATTAGCAATGTTCCTTCTCATAGCAACAAAGTCTCTCTGCCATAAACGACCACAGTATTTTGCAGAATGGCTCCTGTGCATGGCCTTGTAGATTCTGGACCTTCGAATTTTTTTCCATTCTCTCTCTCTCTCTCTCTCTCTCTGGATCACTTTAATGAAGCAATTGCTCTTTAGGTGTAGAAATATAATAAGTAAGGATCCTCTGAGCTCAGGTTCTATCTCTGAGGAGTAAGCACATGTAGATCCTGTCTGTTCCTTAGCTAGACTGTCATTCTCAGAGGGTGGACCAGGTCAATCTCCTATCAGCCTAAAGGGATTGAGTCAAGATGTTAACCCTGACTTACCCATACAATGCTGTTGAGTATGGAAATATAGAAAATCAGAACCTTTTACTTAACAATTTAACATTACAACAATTAACCTTTTGCAGTGACCCTATTGTGGGGTACTACATGTCCTATTGTAAAGTGGTACATTGGACATGACAAGGCAGTGCTGCACCAGGAAGAGAATACATTATTTCATATTGTGTTTTCCCTGCATATACAGTACGTAGCTGTTTCAGTATTGAAAATTCTATCCAAAACTCTAGAATGGATCAGTTTTACTTCATCCCAATAGGCAATATGTTATCTACGAGTAAAAAAAACATATAATAAGAAGATACTGCAATGTTAGGCAGATGCTAAAGAGGACCTGTTGACTATGAAATTGGGTTTTATAAATACTTGTATTCTCCATAAAATGACAATTTTGGAGCATCTTTTCTTAGAACTCTGCTTTGTACTAGTCCTCTGTTTTCTTGAAAAATTCTAAATATATTGACAACTGGGCGTTACCAAGTCAATAAGGTGTGCCCCAACATAGTCTGATACTGTTATCACTAATTGGACAGTTGTAAAATGTGTAAGGAGATTCCTTAAAAAAGGTATGTGGCATGTACCTCCAATTGTCTGACTATTCGGGCAGGATCGCCATGTATAACCTCATGCCGACTCATAGATGAAAAAGAGCAGATAAATAGTCTAACAAGTTGGTGAAGTCTGGAGGTTTCCAGTGAAAAATAGCCAATTACCTGGCGTACAATCCCTGTAATTGCTCAGCACATTCTAGTCTGTTTGGCTCATGTTTATATAACCTGTTTTATCATAAAGGCACAACGTTTTCTGTTTATATTCCACAACTTTTGGGGGGTTCAGGGGTTAATTTTAAGTGCATTAAAGCCTCAGGTTTGTCAGGAAGGTATGCAGATTATATCCATCAGACATCGTCTCCAGTAAGAGCAATTAGTGATGAAGCACACGGGCTGCTCACCGCTGCACCAGACTTTAGTACATATATAGTTGTATACTAAGCCTTAATTATTAGCCTGTTTATTGTACTGACTGCATAGTTACTATTTGTTATGTCACATACTCTTCAGATATAGGAGCAGTGCAGTAGAACTAGCTATGTAAATAGATACAGAGGACCCGCCCTGTTCTGTATGAATTCTTTACATAGAGTATCTATCTATCTATCTATCTATCTATCTATCTATCTATCTATCTATCTATCTATCAATTCAATAAAGCTTTATTGGCATGTCCAAGTAAAACATTTAGCATTGCCAAAGCAAAAAGAAATAATAGGTATTGTGGAGGGGGGTTTGATATCTATCTATCATCTATCTAATAAAAATGAAATTTTGGCACTCTCAGGGAAGTTCACCAATTGCATTTGTGATTAAAGAACACTACTACTGAATAACCCTGGGAGCGCCATTGAATTTCTTTTTTATTATTATGGAAGCTTCATCATGTCTGCAGCCACTGGTACACCATCTCTGCTTGAATTCAGCAGTGCTACTCTTAATTATTCTTTTGGAGGATATCTATCTATCTATCCATCCCATATCTATCTATCTATCTATCTATCTATCTATCTATCTATCTATCCATTATCTATCTATCTATCTATCCATCCCATATCTATCTATCTATCTATCTATCTATCTATCTATCTATCTATCTATCTATCTATCTATCCATCCCATATCTATCTATCTATCTATCTATCTATCTATTATCTATCCTATCTATCTATCTATCTATCTATCCTTCTATCTATCTATTGTCTATCTATCTATCTATCTATCTATTATCTATCTTTCTATCTATCTATCTATTATCTATCCTTCTATCTATCTATTATCTATCCTTCTATCTATCTATTATCTATCTATCTATCTATCTATCTATCTATCTATCTATCCATCCCATATCTATCTATCTATCTATCTATCTATCTATCTATCTATCTATCTATTATCTATCTATTATCTATCCTTCTATCTATCTATTATCTATCCTTCTATCTATCTATTATCTATCCTTCTATCTATCTATCTATCTATCTATCTATCTATCTATCTATTATCTATCCTTCTATCTATCTATTATCTATCCTTCTATCTATCTATTGTCTATCTATCTATCCATCCCATATCTATCTATCTATCTATCTATCTATCTATCCATCCCATATCTATCTATCTATCTATCTATCTATCTATCTATCCATCCCATATCTATCTATCTATCTATCTATCTATCTATCCATCCATCTTTGCCACATTCCTTTTTTGCATTGTTATTCATTCTATACTTGTTGCCTTTTAGTCCTGAAGAGGTAAATGAATTTGACCCTATTTGTGGAGGGTTTGTATCTTAAATTAAAAAACATATCTCAAGAGACTATAAATCCCCCTGTCCTGAGCCATCCATCCTCGCACATAAAACGTTACATGTGTCAATGAGGGCAGCTTATAAAGTTGATGTTTAATTACTTCTCTTTGTTCTCCACTCCACAACACAATTATTTGCTTTTCATGAGTAAAGCTAATCCTTCATGGTCTAAATTACCCTAATATTCAATGTTCAGTCCCTGCCTCGCTCCCAGTGGGAGGTTGTATGGTAGCATCTGTGCCAGCATATGTTAGGCAGCACTGAGAGGGGTCACTAACTCAATTTGTCAGAGCCTATCCTATCACCAAATAGACAGCCCCAACACATATTCCACAAAATACTCTTCTGCCTTTGCCAATAAACTTGCCTCACTGCTACGTTATTTGTAGGTTCTGATCCTCTTATGGCATTTCATCGCCTAAAGATTTTCACAGAGAAAATGTGTTATTTCACATGTAGCATGTTTTCTGTATGAAGTCTCTTCTTTTTGTCTCCTAGCATGCCAGAATAATCAGTCACAGTTCCCTTTTTTTTGCATCTGTGTAGCTTAATAAAGAATCAATATAACTTCAGCCCCCAAAGGAATGGGTCTGCCCTCTGCACAATATAGTCCATGGTTCAGCTGACACTGAGAGAGTATCATGAAAGGAAAATGTACACAGGCATTTATGTCAGCTGTCTTGCTACTGATTAGACCCAAGGAAATATTTGATTACGAGGAGCGAGGAGGAGTCCGTGGATCTATTTCTCACAAATACAATTTGCCATCTGTTGTGAGCTGGTGACAAGAAATGAAGTCCACAATGGAAGGACTCCTATAGAGCACAATATTCTATGCCTTATGAATGCAGATATAGTCACATAGTTACATAGTTAATACGGTTTAAAAAATACATAAGTCCATCAAGTTCAACCAAGTAACCTATAAACAAGAGCGTTCGTTGGACAGTAGATATAAAAAGCACAGTATAAGGGTTGTATGAGGCTTAAAGGGTTTTACCGAATCTAGATGAGTCATCAGTATCTGATCGCTGGTGGTCCGGCATCTGGGATCCCGGCTGATCAGTTTTTTAAGAAGCCACCAGCATTCACCGTGGCGCCATGGCCTTCTTGCAGCTTTCCCTAAGCAATGTGACGTCACATTTATTGCTCACATGTCCTAGGCGCCGCTCAGCTCCATTAAAGTGAACGAGGCTGAGCTGTAATACCAAACACAGCCACTATCCAATGGATGGCCCTGTGCTTGGTGAGCAGAGAGATGGATGTGGCACTACTGCAAGTGCCGGTGCCTTCTCAAACAACAGATCGGCAGAGGTCAACAGGAGTTGGACCACCACAGATCAGGTACTGATGACCTATCCAGAAGATAGGTGATCAGTTCCAAAATCTCAGGAAACCCTTTTAAAAAGACCATACTATAAATTTGTAAGTTACAGTGGCTTTAAAAATTAGTCTACAACTGAAAACAGTTTCAACCAAATCATGAAACAATCTTTGGTTAGACAATCATCCTTGGAAAAGAAGTCAGTTGTATTTGAAATTTTCATCTGATTAGTTTGAGGACGTTCTTGGATGAAAAACCTTTCTTGGAAAGAATGTTCCTAGAAAGATCTTTTGCCCGTCACTCGCTTTCATTGAACATCTACGGACAGTTTGAACAACTTCAAAGGCCCTCCGACATATAACTGCATTGTTGGCCTAACTCGCAAAGAACAGCAGGTTCCAACTGTTTAATATGTGTGGGTAGCTCCCAACTCTTTCCGACAGATGATGTCGGGGAAGAGAAAAATCAGGAGAAATTAATGCTTTCACCCAATCCTTTTGCTTCCAAACAGTGGCTTGTTGGGAGGACCAAGCATCCAAAAATTAAGCATTGACAGTAGAGATAAGTAAAGTTTTGAAAAATTTGTTACCACGAAGCTTGAGGAAATTCAGATTCATGGTGAATCTAATTTTTCCTAAACTTTGGATCGAATTCCACTTCAGATGCTTCAATTTGCTCAACACTACTTGACAGGGTCAGTATGCCTGCCCATACGGCACACACAAGTATTAATTGTCAGAAGAAAAAGTGACTTGTTGTGAACAAGACTATGAAAATTCTCCCTTTTAATTGGGAGAAGCAGCAGCGCAGTGTGGATGTGGAAAGGGTAGAGTACTAGAGACACATGGCCGCAATAGTAGCAGCAGCTGAAGCAACATAGCATGGAACAGACAAGGTATTAGATCAATTGTCTATGAGTAGTATTAGTAATAGTGGTGGTTGTGGTAGTAGTGGCAGATTTGCAGCGTTAATAGTGGTGGCAGTAGGGAATAGCGAGGAGCAGCAACTGAGGCGGTAGAGGCAGCAACAGTGATATGGTACATGTAGGCAGACAGGCAGAAGCATCATAGAGGCAGCAGCAACCCTATGAACAATATATTTTTTCTGATGACACAGTCCCTTTAAAGAAAATATGTCACCACCCATCTGAGGGCAGCATAGGGTAGTGAAAGACACAGATTCCAGTAATGCATGTCTTATATCTGTACATTAAGTAGTTATTAAGAGTAGCAGCGCTGGTAGAAGCTATGAAGAATCAGTCAGGAGATATGGGTATAGCGCCACCTACCACATCCCTCCTGCCAGTGACTGACACTGTTCTCTGGATGCGCAATAATAATAGAAAGAATGGTGTCACTCATTGGCAGGAGTGTGGGAATGGGTGGAGCTATAGCTGATGAATCTCAGAGCTGCCATTCTTAAAGGGTAAATTTCCTAGAAGCTAATGTACATAAGTATGAGAGGCATCGCTGGAATCATGGTGTCTGTCAGTATATTACACTGCCCTCAGAGAAGAGTTGACAGATTCCCTTTAAAAGTCTCCATTGTGCCTCCTGGGATTGTATGAATAAAGGACAACTAGGTGTGACTCCTTTCCTCATTCAACTCCAAGAGGTGCAAATTTGTGATTTTCATGTTCTGTAGAGCAGTGTTCCTCAGCTTCAGTCCTCAGGGCCCACCTGCCGGTCAGGTTTTCAGGATTTTCTTAGTATTAAGCAGGTGATTTAATTAGTGTCTTACCACTGGTATTCATTCTGTGGGATATTCCCAAATCCTGACCGGCAGGTGGGGCCTGAGGACTGGAGTTGGAGAACCCTGCTCTGGAGGTATACAGCACATGTTGCCCATAGGTTCCAAGGCTAAAAAAATATCCAGTGTCTACATCTTCTTGAGGGTGGCCCATTGTATAATATACTTAAAAAGTGGGTTTTATGCAGGGGATGGTCTTAAACTAGTAACCGCCCCCTTGTACACGCCCCTGCTTAACTGTAATGCATGTGTGTTAGAGCCCTTATAAGACATGGCTTCTCAACTGATCAAATCAAAGGAGATGAAAAACCAAACCTAATTATGCAGAGTCGGAATCCGTGTTCTGACATCATTGCTCATTGGTTATAAGGTTGAGCATCCCTATATTTTATTATAGTTTTATGTCTCAGAATATTGCCCATCTTCCTTAAGTAATGGCTCCGCACATGGCCTTAGAAGCCAAACCTTATTTTTAAAACATCACATAATCAAAATGGCATTCACTGCTGTATATAACTCCATTAAGAGCAGACAAGAACCTCTTATTACTATTTATGTTGCTGGCTGTAGCCTTTATATCTGAATGGATGTTGTGGGCATTATTTAAGATTGTATTTTACATGCTTTTAACTAAAATGCTAAGTAAACTGTCAGCACTGTATAAAAATAAATTACAGCTACAAATAAAAATATTCACTTCTGCTTCCAGGCTGTCAGTGTCCTAATGCTAAATGTTACTTTTCATCTGTAAGTTATCAAATGTTACTCTTTAGCAAATGCGTGGCCAATTACACAAAGCTGCTCGATAAAAGTATGTTAATCCAGTGCAGTATCTCAATTGGTACAAATACGGCATATTATCCCCAAATAAGTAGGCTTTAAAATGTCATGGAATACTGTGATTTATCTCTTGTCCTCTCACGTTCATCAAAGTTTCTTTTTAACCAACACAAAATGTTACATCCTCTATGCTATTACTTAGAAATGAGTAAATCAATGCTAAAATGTTAAAATTCTAACTGAATTTTTCAAAAATTTCTTATTCGCATGAACTTGAATTTTGTGTGATTCAATTTGGGAAAATCAGAGAGGGAGACTTTTCCAGGCAGTTGAGGTACTTTCAGTTTGGTCAGATTTATTCTGACCCAAATAGAACTACTATCTACTACATTATCTGTACTCAGAGAGTTATCACTGTGTTATCTGTGGGGTTACATAGGACTGCAGGTGACATCTACTACATTATCTATACTCAGAGGGTCATTACTGTGTTATCTGTGGTGTTACACAGGACTGCAGGTGACATCTACTACATTATCTGTACTCAGAGTTATCACTGTGTTATCTGTGGTGTTACTAAGGACTACAGGTGACGTCTACTACATTATCTGTACTCAGAGAGTTATCACTGTGTTATCTGTGGTGTTACATAGGACTGCAGGTGACATCTACTACATTATCTATACTCAGAGGGTCATTACTGTGTTATCTGTGGTGTTACACAGGACTGCAGGGCACATCTACTACATTATCTGTACTCAGAGATTTATCACTGTGTTATCTGTGGTGTTACTAAGGACTACAGGTGACGTCTACTACATTATCTGTACTCAGAGAGTTATTGCTGTGTTATTGGTGGTGTTACATAGGACTGTAGGTAATATCTACTACATTATCTATACGCAAAGAGTTATCACTGCGTTATCGATGGTGTTACATAGGACTGCAGGTCACATCTACTACATGATCTGTACTCAAAGAATTATCACTGTGTTATCAGTAGTGTTACATAGGACTGCAGGTGACATCTACTACATTATCTGTACTCAGAGAGTTATTGCTGTGTTATCGGTGGTGTTACATAGGACTGTAGGTAATATCTACTACATTATCTGTACTCAGAGAGTTATCACTGTGTTATCTGTGGTGTTACATAGGACTGCAGGTGACATCTACTACATTATCTATACTCAGAGGGTCATTACTGTGTTATCTGTGGTGTTACACAGGACTGCAGGTGACATCTACTACATTATCTGTACTCAGAGTTATCACTGTGTTATCTGTGGTGTTACTAAGGACTACAGGTGACGTCTACTACATTATCTGTACTCAGAGAGTTATCACTGTGTTATCCTCGGTGTTACATAGGACTGCAGGTGACATCTACTACATTATCTATACTCAGAGGGTCATTACTGTGTTATCTGTGGTGTTACACAGGACTGCAGGGCACATCTACTACATTATCTGTACTCAGAGAGTTATCACTGTGTTATCTGTGGTGTTACTAAGGACTACAGGTGACGTCTATTACATTATCTGTACTCAGAGAGTTATTGCTGTGTTATTGGTGGTGTTACATAGGACTGTAGGTAATATCTACTACATTATCTATACGCAAAGAGTTATCACTGCGTTATCGATGGTGTTACATAGGACTGCAGGTCACATCTACTACATGATCTGTACTCAAAGAATTATCACTGTGTTATCAGTAGTGTTACATAGGACTGCAGGTAATATCTACTACATTATCTGTACTCAGAGAGTTATCACTGTGTTATCTGTGGTGTTACATAGGACTGCAGGTGACATCTACTACATTATCTATACTCAGAGGGTCATTACTGTGTTATCTGTGGTGTTTACACAGGACTGCAGGTGACATCTACTACATTATCTGTACTCAGAGTTATCACTGTGTTATCTGTGGTGTTACTAAGGACTACAGGTGACGTCTACTACATTATCTGTACTCAGAGAGTTATCACTGTGTTATCTGTGGTGTTACATAGGACTGCAGGTGACATCTACTACATTATCTATACTCAGAGGGTCATTACTGTGTTATCTGTGGTGTTACACAGGACTGCAGGGCACATCTACTACATTATCTGTACTCAGAGAGTTATCACTGTGTTATCTGTGGTGTTACTAAGGACTACAGGTGACGTCTACTACATTATCTGTACTCAGAGAGTTATTGCTGTGTTATTGGTGGTGTTACATAGGACTGTAGGTAATATCTACTACATTATCTATACGCAAAGAGTTATCACTGCGTTATCGATGGTGTTACATAGGACTGCAGGTCACATCTACTACATGATCTGTACTCAAAGAATTATCACTGTGTTATCAGTAGTGTTACATAGGACTGCAGGTGACATCTACTACATTATCTGTACTCAGAGAGTTATTGCTGTGTTATCGGTGGTGTTACATAGGACTGTAGGTAATATCTACTACATTATCTGTACTCAAAGAGTTATCACTGTGTTATCGATGGTGTTACATAGGACTGCAGGTAGCATCTACTACATTATCTATACTCAGAGAGTCATTACTGTGTTATCTGTGGTGTTACATAGGACTGCAGGTAACATCTACTACATTATCTGCACTCAGAGAGTTATTGCTGTGTTATATACTGTTATATACTGTAATATGGGTGTAGAAGAGAAATAACACTATTTTTGCACATTATATAACCTATAGTATATGCATTTGAGCAGTTTTTCTTTCATTCTATTTTTTTTCTGAGTTAGTGGATGAAAACTAGCTGTTTTCATGTCTACACTTACACAGAACATAGAAAAACAGGGAATCCTGCTTTCTACTTCTCTGAAGAAAAACTTCAGAAACAACAGCAGTAATGGAGGTCCTAATTCAACAGAAACAAGCAGTTTAGATGTGAATCCAGCAGAGAAGTTAGACAGTAAACCACTTATAGCCAATAGCAGTCTGTTTGACAGTTATTCTGTCTATCTGCAGTAGCCTTTTCCTCCTCTGCCCCCTCTCCTTTCCATAGACTTCTATCTAACCTAATCCTTCAGTGAGCAGGCAGCCCCTCTTCACTGAAGAAATATCAATGAATTCAGAATTCTGCTGGGTTTACATGTCCTGATTGTCGGGCAGATTATCGGGGATGACCGTCCCCATGAATGCTCTTTCCCTACAATCTGCCCATCTAACGGTGCAAAACTGTTGTTCATCCAAGCAAGTAAATTATCATTTTTGGGTAGCACATTGTGCTGTCTAAACAGCCCTGCAATCTGCGACTTTTCCCCGTACATTCCAGGTCTAAAAACTTGGGATGGGAAGGGGACGGACCAGTAGGCCCTTCTCATTTACCATTTTCTACCCTTGTTTTAGGCATAGAAAATGGTCTAAATGTAAGACAATGATGAAGCCAGTGCAGAGCCTTATTAAAGAGGTTTTCCAGGAATTAAAAAAATAAAAATACTTAAAGGGGTTGTCCGGGTTCACAGATGAACCTGGACATACCCCTAATTTCACCCAGGCAGCCCGCCTGACTAGGGCATCGGAGCATCTCATGCTCCGATGCCCTCCCTTGCCCTGTGCTGGATCGCGCAGGGCAAGGGTGTTTTGTTTACATTATACACACTGCCGGGCAGAGGCTTCTGGCCGGCAGTGTGTTCGGTGATGTCACCGGCTGTAATGGGCCGGCTTTAGCGCTGCCCTAGCCATTTTACTGGCTAGGGCCGCGCTAAAGCCCACCCATCAGCGCCAGTGACGTCACCGGCTCACTGCTGGGCGGAAGCCTCTGCCCGGCAGAGCCCGGTTCGTCAACGGAACCAGGCTAAATGCCTTTGCGCTGCGCTAATTAGCGCAGGGCAAAGGAGGGAATCGGAGCATGAGATGCTCCGATGCCCTAGTCAGGCGGGCTGCCTGATGAAAGTAAGGGTAGGTCCGGGTTCAGCTCTGAACCCGGACAAGCCCTTTAAATATTATTTTATAATAAATATAATCACAACTACCTTTCATTACTTATATTTGCTTCTTTTGTCTAGGGAGCAATCATTACGAGAAATAAATTGGCCGCCCTGACAAACAGAACACAGAGGAGGATGAGGCAGCTCTTTACCTCAGTGTTGTGAAGTAACTTGTCCTGCTGTGTGATTAGGACAGGTTTCGTGTGAACTAATAGGACAGCTGCCATTTTGTTTCTTATGATGATTGCTCTCCAAACAAAATAAGCCATTATAACTAATGAAAGGTATTTGGGAATATATTTATAATAAAGTAATATTTAAGTATTTTCATTTTCTTAATTCCCAGAGAACCCCTTTAAGACTGGCGTCTAAAACGGTCCTAATAAATGTGCCCTTTAACCTTTATAGTCTTGAGGAAAGTACTGAGAGGAGGGACATGATCAAACTCTTCACATGTATTAACTAACTTTGGGAAGGGAAGTGTTTTTTTTACAAGAAACTGAACACTAGAACAAAGGGGACATAATTGGGAATCATTTGGGGGAGAAGATTGGAAGAAGTGAAATCTTATTTTACTCACAGAATATTTGTAATGTTAAATACCTTTGCATCAAAAATGATAAAAGTATATGAGATGCTTGTACATGTGGATAGAAAATCAGCAATAAGTGAATATACCAGTAGAAACAGATATCTATCTTGAGAGAAAAATAAAAATGTCTCAATGGACCATGTGGTACTTTTCGGCCATCATTCTTTTATGTTTCTTAGGCAACATTCATCTAAATAATAAAAGGAAATTCAGCTTAATGAAACTATGGTTTACCCACCAAGTCTATTTTTGTACACGGGCCTTTATTAAGCATGTTACTCACTACTAAGATGTCAAAAAAAAGAAAACTAAGCATATGACACATATTATATGCAATATGGAATAACATGATGTATCATTTTCATACTCTGATGATCCTATCTTACATATTCTTACCAATGTTGTGACTGCTCCTTAATCTAAAGCAATTTTCATGAAAGGTTTTATGATTCTTCAAAGTAATGCCTCAAAATTACGCACATAAGAAATTGGGTATTTTCTTCAATTTTCTAAAATTGCTCAGTCATTTACTAATGGGGTAAACAAAAAACATCTCCTAAATGTATAAACACTGTACATAAGGCAAATGTAGTAACAGCCAAAGAGCTTGACCAGAACAATCTGATCTCAACTACCCGTGGCTTTCATCAACTTTTTTCCATTAAGGTTCTGTAATATAATTATGTTATTTTTCCCAACCATGGGGAGTAGACTCCTTATCTAATACTAGGTCCCATTACGCCATAGATATTATTAGCTGTAGCTGATAAGATAATTGTCTATTTGCCAGTGCTGAATTATATATCCATTTGTTCAATATGCACTTTCTAGCTAGAAGCAAAATGATGTTGATTAATTGTTGGTCCCCTGAAGGTTTTCTCCAGTGGAGAGACATTACTTCAAACACCAAAGGTCTGATTTCACATGAAGACCTTCAATTTTATCGTGAAAATCACAAGAACTTACGATCTCCCCACACTGACAAACAGAATGAAATTCCCACCATGTTCTCTACATGTGGGGTCTCCACTAATTGTTTCTTTCTTGAACCTACTTACCAGTCAAGGTGAAAAGAATAGCCGGTTGATTAGCTACAATTTCATTTTATGAAAACTGATAATTGGATCAGGAATTAAGAATATATATATATATATATATATATATATATATATATATTTTTTTTTTTTTTCCTTACATTTACAGACTATGTCTACTATTTGAATATACCATTACTTTTATTATTGTTACTTTTTCCTCAAGTGCTTGCGAAGAGGGATCAGCAAATCACTTTGCCTTTGCTGGGGTATTAAAGGGGTGGGGTTGAGACTTTTTAACTGATGATACATAGGTCATCAGTATCTGATCAGTAGAGGTTGTGCAGGATGACCACAAATAATTCTGAATTGTTTGGAAATTTGTAAGGAATTTGATTCGTGAAAAACAGATTCACTTATCTGTAGGGACAAACCTACCTACAACTCTGTCATGTCACTTGTCATAAAGTTAGAATTTTTTAGCATTAAAGAGACACTAGTATTAGAAAGGAATTACTACACATTACGTGACTTCAAAAATTATATTTGTAAAACCATCCACCCATTTTTTATATAAAATCATATTCACCTTTAGTCTGTTAATATGTGATTGATGGAAGTGTGCCAAGATGTGGTATATGACCCCTTGATCCTGCTATGGGTAAAGGGTGAAGTGTTGACAACTAGTCAGCTGGGCTTTTTTCCTTGCATGGCTTTCCAAATGGCTTTAAAGACCATAATAGTTCATTATTTGTACATTAAATGTCCCTTCCTACTGAAGCAAGAGCATCATATTATACAATTCTCAAAACTCAGATTGCAACACCAAAAAAGACAAGCCGTAAGGTTATGCAAAACGAGGAAGTGGCAGGTGTAGTTAAGATCTGCAGATGGTCAAATTTTCAATTTGTGGCATGTGGGAGGGACATAAAGGCCAGATGGAAAAAAAAGTTTTTGAGCCTTAAGAAACCTCAAAAATCAGGTCAATTCATGTGGGATAATAGTGCAATGCCTTCAGTTCATTGATGCGCCAAGTATCGCTACTTGTCCCAAACTGAGAGGGACAGGTTCCTGGAACTTAGAGACCGTGGTTTATCAGTTTGGTAGATCGCTACTTGGCCAAGATGTCAGCACTGTTCAGCGTTGCGGCTCCTGGTGGTTGGGAGAAGAATGATGAACTGGAATGACAGCAAGACATGCACATAGGCAAACCTTTGCATAGGTATGAATAGAAGAATGGAGCATAGGGATCCATTCTGTACTGAAAGTGAAATTGGACGTCACATGTCATGCCTAGGGCGGCAAACAGTGTCTACACAAATCATCAGAAGACATTATCATGGCATTAGATAGAAGTCCAGCTATAGGTGTGCCATTGACCTCACAACACCACTCTCAAAGGCTATCATGGCGCACAGCAAGATTGCAATGGAGGCTAGAATGGAGGTTTTTCCTCTTCAGTGATGAGTCCCTCTTTTGTCTTAGATGTAATGATAGCTGGTAACTGTTTTGGAGATCACCTGGACAAAATCATAAAGAGGCCTTCACAAGGGAACATCACACCAGTCCTACTCCCTGGATTTTGGTGTGGGGTGGTATAATGGACAGTAGTCTGGCCCCTATAGTCTTCATTTCAGGCACATTAAGAGCTCAGTGTTACATTGATTTGGATGAGGAACTAGTTCTATGGCAATTTCGTCAAAGTGTCCTAGGAGCTATTTTTCAACAGGACAACACCAGGGCACATGTTGCTCGCAGCATTGTGAGCAGCCTGCATCCTGCATAGCCTAAACATGCAACCATGGCCTGCAGTGTCTCTGGAATTGTCTCCCATTAAGTATATTTGGGACATTATTGATCAGCTTTTGCAAACGGAGCTGCCAGCAGCGGATCTTGATGATTGGCGTGCTCAAGTGCATTCAGCGTGGCAGAATATTTCTCAGACAACCATTAATAACCTCATTGATAGCAAGGTGTGTAAGTGTATGTATTTCTGTGCGTGACACTCATACTCAATGCTGAATAAATCAAGATATTTTTAACATATTGCTTCCATTTTTTTATCATTTGCATATCCTGAATAACATGATTGCCTATTAGTCCTGTGATTTCCATAATTCAGTGACTTTTTCCTTTTTGGTGTTGCAATTTCAATATTGAGAAGTATAAAATCCCACTGTGTCACTGGAAAATTCACCAGTCACTGCTATATTTTTAAAATCCTAGTGAGGCAAATTGTGATGGGAAAAGTTGTAGCATGAAACCTTTTGAGCTGATTTTTTTCCTTCTCTCTTGTCAGCACATTGTCAAATTAACTTAGACATTTGAAACAGAATTATACCCTGGCTAGCGGATACAGTATTGTGTAAGATTACTATGGTCTTCAACTATGCATGAAACTCGTTTGATGGCACATAATGTTCCGAGACTTTTGAAACGTCAAAAATAGCTATTCTTCCCACCTCCCCTTACACATACATATTTGGCTTGGCTAAGTGTGCATGTTTGCTGAATTTGGGGGGGCTGTAACCATGTCCTGAAGATAAAAGGATTAGACATGTTGAGATCCAACAGCCTTGACCAAACACCTTCCCTCCAACCAGAGGTGTAACTTGATCACCATGGACTTTCTATAATATCAGTGTCTTCTTATTCAGCACAAGGGTCTTTGGGACCCCTCAGGCTCCTGGGCCGAGTAGCGACTGCTACCTCTGCACCCCCTAGCGCTACACCCCTGATTTAGAGATATGCTTTACAGCAGCCATCATAGGACATAAATACAATGGACTGCCATCTGCACAGAGGTCAAGAAGGAGTAGGTAAGCTGTGATATCACCTATTGTGAATGGTGGATCCTGTGTTATATATACAGAGGTGATAGCTGCCATAGTAAGTCTGCCTGTGATAATGAGATGACTACTGAAAAGTGATCTGAACAGACCAAGAAGTGGTGCCTATTATTAGGATTCATGGCCAGTGCAAAAACTGCAGGATTTTACAATATTTTAACTATAGATATTGATATGGAAAATTAAATATAACATCACAAAAAATATTTAAAAAGATGTTAACAAAATAAATAGATCATTTTCTGACACACAAAAAACACACTGCAGATTTGTTTTTAATTAAAACAGGTGAAAATGTATCCTTTTTTGGGTTGCAGATGTCTTCTCTGTATTCCTATTTGTAAAATGGTGACTGCCATTTTGAATGAACCAAAAAAATGAAAGTCTGTGTTTGGATCCTGCTTTTTGTACTTCAAATCTTAACTTCAAATCTACCTTCATGTGCTCCTTTTGATATGTTTTCCCAGTTGATCAACTGGTTCCAAACCACAGCTCTTACTAAAGCGTCTATTCTGAACATGGGATCCAACCAGTTAAGTCCAAACTCTGGGCCTATTGCTGGGCTCCGTGGGCTCCAATGATTCCTGAAACTCTGCACCTTACTTTAAACAGCAGACCTGTTGCTGTTATAAATCTCCACTTTAACAGTACACCTGGCTAAAAATGACAATTGGAAATATTTTCCAGAGATTCATTGCCATACTACTATGGTACTCTGGTGACTCTTTTGGCAAAAAACACAAGAACATCCTGCATGATATGATAGTAAAGTGTGGGGATGTACAAGGCTACATTTATAAAGTCACAGAAAATAATGCACTATAAAAATAGATGCAAACATAACAGGTGTGAATGCGCTTCTATCCCAAAAGTAGCATTCATGTGCACTATTGCCCCACCTATCTAAGAAGCGACCTTGATTAGGTGGTTCATATAGCTTTGCGTGCTCCTCCTCTCATTGGTTGCTGATGCACACAGAGGTAACTAGGAGCAGCACACTATATGTGCAGAGTCTGCACTCCTAAACAAAGATGCACAACTTCATAGGTAGGTTTAGCCTGAACTGAGACCACTGTGGCGCTGGCAGTGTCGGACTGGCCCACCAGAGGACCGGAGGATCCTCCGGTAGGCCCCAAGCCACCCAGCCACTTAAAAAAAGCATACTTACCTGTCCTGCCGCGCTGCCGCTGTCCTCGGCTCCCATGCTCCACTGTCTTCCCTTCCGGCGCGCACTATGACCTGACGCAGCATCAGGTCATAGTGCGCGCAGGTAGGGAAGACAGTGGAGCGCGGAACCTGATGGCAGCGGCAGCGCGGCAGGACAGGTAAGTATGCTTTTTTTAAGTGACTGGGTGGGCTGATCTGAGGTCTGAGGGGGGGGGAGACCCTGATCTGAGGTCTGATGGGGCACAAGACGCTGACCTGAGGTCTGATGGGGGCACAAGACGCTGACCTGAGGTCTGATGGGGGCACAAGACGCCGGCCTGAGGTCTGATGGGGCACAAGACGCCGACCTGAGGTCTGATGGGGCACAAGACGCCAACCTGAGGTCTGATGGGGGCACAAGACGCCGACCTTGAGGTCTGATGGGGGCACAAGACACCGACCTGAGGTCTGATGGGGCACAAGACGCTGATCTGAGGTCTGATGGGGGCACAAGACGCCGACCTGAGGTCTGATGGGGGCACGAGACGCCGACCTGAGGTCTGATGGGGGCACGAGACGCCGACCTGAGGTCTGATGGGGGCACGAGATGCCGACCTGAGGTCTGATGGGGGCACGAGACGCCGATCCCTGTACTGTGACATCACTGTGTTTATTATCCCTGTACGGTGACATCACTGTGTTTATTATCTCTGTACTGTGACATCACTGTGTTTATTATCTCTGTACAGTGACATCACTGTGTTTATTATCTCTGTACTGTGACATCACTGTGTTTATTATCTCTGTACTGTGACATCACAGTGTTTATTATCCCTGTACAGTGACATCACTGTGTTTATTATCCCTGTACAGTGACATCGCTGTTTGTATTATCCCAGTGCAGGAAGAGGTAAGTGGTCTGTGTTTGTGTGTTTGTTTTCTATTTTTCAGGGTCGTGAATGCAGAGGACTACGTCGGATTCGGTGGACTACGCCGGACCAGCTTTTTTTTTTTTTTAATAACCCGGCCAATAACCGTATCCCTTCCCACCCTGGTAGTGCCAGGCTGCCGCTGCTGGTTGTATCTGGCTGGTGAAGGAAAAAGGGGGGGAACCCACGCCATTTTAAAAAAAATTATTTCATTATTTTTTCAGGGATAATAAATACAGTGATGTCACTGTACAGGGATAATAAACACAGTGATGTCACAGTACAGGGATAATAAACACAGTGATGTCACAGTACAGAGGTAATAAACACAGTGATGTCACTGTACAGGGATAATAAACACAGTGATGTCACAGTACAGAGATAATAAACACAGTGATGTCACAGTACAGAGATAATAAACACAGTGATGTCACAGTACAGGGATAATAAACACAGTGATGTCACAGTACTGGGATAATACACACAGTGATGTCACTGTACAGGGATAATAAACACAGTGATGTCACCGTACAGGGATAATAAACACAGTGATGTCACAGTACAGAAATAATAAACACAGTGATGTCACTGTACAGGGATAATAAACACAGTGATGTCACTGTACAGGGATAACAAACACAGATATTTCTTTATGGTGGGCCCCAAGAATTATTTCCTCTGGTGGGCCCTAGGTACTCCACTCCGACCCTGGGTGCGGGGCATATATGACTTTATAAATGTAGCCTTGCACATCATATCATATTGTGCAGGATGTTTTTGTATCTTTTTTCCGTGACTTTTGTTTGATATGTCTTGAAGGAGTGGCACCTTCAGGAGTGAATGCCCTTCTACCCCAGGAGTAGCATTCATGTGCACATTTGCCCCACCTATCTAAGAGGCGACCTTGATTAAGGTGGTACATTTAGGTGTGCATGCTCCTCCTCTCATTGGTTGCTGATGCACACAGAGGTAACAAGGTGCAGCACACTATATGTGCAGGATCTGCGCACCTAACCATAGATGCACAACCGCATAAGTAGGTTTAACATAGGACCTGCCTGAACTTAGACCACCGTGGCGCTGGGTAGATGTATTTTGGGCACAGATGTATTTTGATCAAAATGTATTGGCTAAGAGTCTCAGATTTTATCATTAGAGTGAGGGCTTAGTCCATATGTTATGTTTTCATCTATTTTTATAGTGCATTATTTTCTGTGACTTTTTCAAAAAACACAAGACCCCCATCACATGCTGCTTGACACCACCATGCTCCTAATTACCCAGAAGATGAGATCCTGTTGACCCAATTCCACCAGGATCTTAAAATAGTAATAAGAAACACCTAAAATTCCTCTCTTTTTCTAGGGCTGAATAAGCAGCCTCTATGAAACATACGCCCTTGATATTGCAACTCTGATTTTTTTTTAAATAATGCCACCTGAATACAGTTTTTTTCTTTTCATCTCCAAGTTATTTATATAAGTAGCCACTGCTGATGACTCAACATCTGTCATCTTTTTAGCTGTAGCTCTATGGCACTTTAGAAGAGGACTTTAAATACAAGACTTATCATAAATTATGGTTATTATCGCCTTTTATTTTTAAAACCATATTCAGGATCTCTCTATGAAGGGAGAAATATGCAAAACTGTACATTTAAAGAACAAATAAACCTGCTATTGAACATCAAGACTAAAGAATATGTGCAGTTACAATAAATCATATGTCTGAAATAACTAAAGTGTTTGTAGTTTATATTTAACTAAATCTGTCCAGCACGATCTCCGTTCTATCGTTTCACTTGAAGTTGACATGTCTATAATAGTGCAATTGAAAATAAAAAAAATTCAGGTCTACAGATGAGCGAATCATTTTATTTGCCGAACATTAGTCGAACTTTTCATAAGATTTGTACATTCTACGAATCTATTTGACGAATCTGCGTACAAATCATACATTATTATGTGGCATTTTGCGAACATTCACGCACTAATAACGAACGTTCAGGTAAAAAGGTACGCAACCTCTTTGAACACGTACGCATGAGCGTACAAATTGCGTACGAAAATGACGGGGTTTGCTGGAGAGGAATGGTGGAGCAGGAGGAACGCTCTAAGTCTGACCCCTGGCTACATATGGATACTGTATCAGCAGATGACAGCAGATCATCCGGCTGAGACTGAGATGAGTGTGCCATCCACTCCACTACCTCACCCACTTTCTCCTTCACTACAATTTTGCGCCTCAGTGGGTTAGCCCGGTGGAACACCGACCAAGTATTGCGAATACCACAAGTAGAAGCTCCGGCTACAGGTCCTTTAGCACTGCTGCCCTGTGCCACCTTCTCCTTTTTTTAGAGCTCGGGGTCTGGCTGGAACTGGATACCTTTTGCTTATCCATTCCAGACATTTTTCACTTGACTCTGTAGCCCTGCAGCTGGTCTTTGTCTTTGTCCCTGTCTCTCTCCCTATCTCTCTCCCTGTCTCTCTCTCCCTGCCTGATTAATTATTAGCCCTGCACTGGCCATGCACTTGCCCTGCAGTATCCCTGCAGTATCCCTGATGTGTAATATGGATTCCCTGAACAATTGCACCCCAGTTTCAACAACACAGGTCTCAGTCTCTCAAAACTTCACACACAGTGCTTCTGCTCGTCTCAGCAGGCGCAGCAGAAGTGATGCATCACTGGCTTACCGAACCTGAGCCAATCAGAGCAAGTCCTGCCCACTAGGTCAGGTGACCGCTTTCTTCCCGGGCTTTTGCACACAAATAACGAACTAACAGTAAAAGTTTGCTAAGTAATTGAATTTATATGCAACAGCGTATAGAGTAACTTATACGTAGCATTAGCGTACAATTTATCGGACAAGTACGTAGTGAATGCGTAGAAAGCCTTAGGAACATTTTAGAATCTTAACGGATCGAAGCTCCATATATTCAGATTCGCTTCGCAGCTGAAAATTTCCAAGATTCGATATGAATAAATGAATCGGCGAATAGATTCGCTCATCTCTAGTCAGGACCAGGTTTTCAAATACGTTATAATGCCCTCAGATGGAAGGATCAATTTTTATTTAATCAGTTAGTGACCACCCATATACTGTATTTTTCACACTATAAGATGCACTGGCCCATAAGACGCAACTAGGCTTTAGAAGAGGACAATAAGAAAAAAATATTTTTCATTACACCTCAGGTCAGACCACCAATTAGACCCCCCAATGTTAATCAGACCTCAGCTGATGGCCCCAATCAGATCCCCAATGTTAATAAGACCCTAATAAGACCTCAGATCAGACCCCAATCAGACCTCAGCTCAGACCCCAATGTAAATGACCCTCAATCAGACCACAGATAAGAGCCACATGCTTCTCATGAGCCCCCATATGTCTCTCATTAGCCTCCATTATCGGCCCTTATGGCTCTCATTAGCCCCCTTAATCAGCCCTTATGCCTCTCATCAGCCCCCATAATAAGCCCTTATGCCTCTCATCACCCCCATTGCCTCAGATCAGCCCCCAGCCTCACGCCAGATAAAATAAATAGACCACTTACCTCTCCTGTCCCGGATGCCGCTGCTCCTCACCGCCCAGGCTCTATCTTCATCCTGCCTCCAGCTGTGCTGTGAACTGGCGCTGACGGCGTGAGGGCGCTCTGTGACCAGCCCTGCACAGCCCTGCACAGCTGACATCAGAGGACCAGGAGGCGGTGAGTACAGAGCCTTCACCGCTTCCTGGTCCTCAGGTACTAATGAGCACTACTCTGTAATGGAAGCGCTCATTAGTATTCGCCCCATAAGACGCTTTTTGGGGAAAAATGCTTTTTGGGGGAAAAATGTGCCTTATGGGGCGAAAAATATGGTAACTATTTACAGTGGGTCTTAGGCTAGGCCGCAGACTTTTTATAACTGCCTAATCTAAGCGCTTCATGGGTCTCCTATGCAGTGTTTTAGAGGGAGGGGGCTTCCTTTCTTAGGTATCGATGCCCAGCGAATGAATTCAAAGGGTGCCGATGTCTCCACACTGTAGCCAAGGGCTTAATTGATAGTGCCTGTCAGTACCGTACTGACAGTATAATACACTGTACTACATAAGCAGTACAATGTACTATAAGAGGTCAAAAGATTGCCTGTGAAAGTCCACTTGTGGGACTAGTAAATGGTTAAAATAAAAGTTAGAGTTTTATTAAATAAAAAAATCCCCAAGTTAAAAAGAAAAAAAAAAACTTTTCCCACTGAAAAAATTCAATTCAAGAAATTGCCAAAAGAAAAAACTTCTACATATTTGGTATTGTTGCATCTCTAATGACCAGCACTTAACAACTATCACATAATTTATCTCACATGGTAAATAGTGATGATCGGGTGCACTGGCTGAATACTAGGTGTTGCTCAAGTGCTCGGCCGAGCACCCGAGTATAATGGAAGTCAATGGGAGAAGACCAGGCACCCCCTGCTCAGATGAGGGGAGGGTGTCTGGTCCATAGGGAAACGTCAGAAAAAGGTGAAAACACCACAGAAATGGTTAGGGAACAGCATGGAGAGGATGTCTGGATGCATCTTGGACACCGAAGTCACTGCTATTAAAGATGATGGCCGACTTTTACGCCACTTTTACGGAATGACACAATTACCCCCCAAAAACCCAAGATAACATCGAATTTACAGGAAATATTGTTAGGAAACATAGATTTACTTGTATGTTAAGCGCAAGTGCTGCCAAAAATTACACAGATGAGGCACTCCCATACAACAGGTATATCATATAAAGGAGGGCCTCATTCACATTGAGGCATAATTGTGGGACTCCGACACTCATAAAGCTTATGCACTAAGGGAAAGGGCTGCCAAAAATTACAAGGATCAGGCACTCCAATACACCCTTTATTACACATAAAGTAGGGCATCAGACACACCCGTGAAAAATTATCATTGATGGCCTGCTGCTGACACTCAAAAACAATAGGGGTGATATTCTGCTGCTGCGCAGACCGTCCCAAAAATTTAAGAGTGACATTCTGCTCCTGAGCTGACCGAAAAAAAAAATTTAAGGGACACATGCTGCTGCCACCACACCGCTAAGAGTCACTGACGTCTGTTTCTTTTTTCGCTATCCGCCGCGGGAGGCCGGTGCCCCCCCAGCGGCGTGTGCCGCATCGGCCGTTCCACTCTCGCTTTCCACGGTAATTCCAGGTCCAATAGCGTTTATCTAAGTTGCTGCACTTAAAAAGCTCGAAGTTGCAGGGCCTGCTGGTGAGCTAAGTGTGTAAAACATTATGGTTGAGTGCCTGCTGGTGAGCTGACAGGCCAAAAAATTATGTTGCAGGCCCAGGTGGTGAGCTGACCAGCTAAAAAATTTGAGTGCAGGCCCAGCTGGTGAGCTAAGCGTGTAAAACATTATGGTTGAGTGCCTGCTGGTGAGCTGACAGGCCAAAAAATTATGTTGCAGGTCCAGCTGGTGAGCTGACCGGCTAAAAAATTCAGGTGCAGGCCCAGCTGGTGGACTTCGAGGGCAGCCTAATAAGCTGTTTCATATGATGGAGGAAGAGAAGGAAGAGGACGAGAAGAGGAAGGGGTACATGATAATACAGTGTATTCAATACACCCTAAAAGCCAGATTTAAGGTTCCTTCATGTTAAGCCGCTTTCCTCTGGTGGAGTACAGAAGTCAGGGGCAATCCAGGCCTTGTTCATTTTGATAAGCGTCAACCTGTCAGCATTGTCAGTTGACAGGCGGATGCGCTTATCGGTAATTATGCCCCCAGCGGCACTAAATATCTGCTCAGACAAAACGCTGGCGGCAGGGCAGGCCAGCACCTCCAAGGCGTAGAGTGCCAGTTCGTGCCACGTGTCCAGCTTAGACACCCAATAATTATACGGCACAGAGGGATTGCTGAGGACGTTGACACGGTCAGCTACGTACTCCTTTACCATGTTCCAAAACTTTTCCCTCCTTGTCACACTAGGCCGCTCATCAGGGTGAGGGTGCTGGCGGGGTGTCATAAAACTGTCCCAGGCCTTGGAGAGTGTCGCCTTGCCTTTGCTGGAACTGCTGTGTGTTCCCCTAGTCTCCCCTCCTTGGGTGGCCAAGGAACTTTGTACTCTGCCGCTAGCGTTGTCATATGGAAATTTGTGGAGCAATTTTTCGACAAGGGCTTTCTGGTATTGCACCATTTTACTTGTCCTCTCCACCACAGGAATGAAAGATGGGAAGTTCTCTTTGTAGCGGGGGTCACCTTTTCCAAACGCAGAGTATCGGCCTTTATTGTGAGCAGCAAGCTTTTTAGTAGACACAGAAGTTGGATGGTTACGCTGATAATGGCATTATCGCTGCTCACCATCTGTGTAGATTCATCAAAGTTGCGTAACACCTCCCAGAGGTCAGACATCAATGCCCACTCGTCGCTTGTGAAGTGCGAAAGCTGACTAGAAAGGCGCCGACCTTGTTGTAGCTGGTATTCTTTTACTGCTCTCTGCTGCTCACAAAGCCTGCTCAACATGTGTAAGGTGGAATTCCATCACTTGCTCAGGTCTCACAGCAGTCGGTGATCCGGCAACCGCAAGCGCTGCTGCAGCGTTGCCAGACCGGCTAAAGCTGTCGGTGACTTGCGGAAATGGGCACACAGGCGACGCACTTTCACCAGTAGCTGAGACAAATTGGGGTAGGTTTTCAGAAACCGCTGAACCACTAAGTTGAATACATGGGACAGCATGGTATGTGTGGGAGGTTGGCCAGCTACAAAGCCGCTACCAAGTTGCGGCCTTTATCAGATACAACTATGCCTGGCTGTAGGTTGACTGGCGAGAGCCAAAGCTCAGCCTGTTCCCTTATGCCATGCCACAGCACTGCGGCGGTGTGCTGTTTGTCACCCAGGCAAATAAGCTTCAGCACAGCCTGTTGCCACTTACCGACTGCTGTGCTACACTGCTTCCAGCTACTGACAGAAGTCTGAGTGGTGCTGCAAGATGGCAATTCTGCATGGGAAGAAGTGGAGGAGGAGGTGGAGGAAGAGAAGGAGGGGTTGCAGCCGCTACTATAGGTGGCAGCGGAAATCCAGATGGAAGTAGAGCCCGCAATCCTCGGTGTGGGTAGCACCTGGGCCATCCCAGGGGACGACTCGCTCCCAGCCTCCACAATGTTCACCTAGTGTGCCGTCAGGGAAATGTAGCATCCCTGGCCACAAGCGCTTGTCCATGTGTCAGTTGTTAAGTGGACCTTGCCAGTAACTGCGTTGGTCAGGGCCCGGGTTATGTTTCTGGACACATGCTGGTGTAAGGCAGGGACGGCACACTGCGAAAAATAGTGGCGGCTGGGGACTGCGTAACGGGGGACAGCCGCCGCCATCAGGCTGCAAAAGGCCTCGGTGTCCACAAGCCTAAACGGCAACATTTCCAGGGCCAGCAACTTGGAAAGTTCAGCGGTTAGAGTGATGGCCTATGGGTGGGTGGCAGGGTATTTGTGCTTGGGTTCAAATGCCTGCGGTACGGACATTTGAACTTTGCGCTGGGACATTGAAGTGGACGTGCTGGCTGATGTTACCTGCGAAGGTCCAGGTGCAGGGCGGGAGGCATCTGGGCCTGCGTCTTGGACAGCAGGTAACAGAGGGGAAGAGGAGGCAGTGATGTGACCTGCAGACACAGATCGTGGACCCAGGCGTTCAGCCCACCTTAGGGTGCTTTGCTGACATGCGTCGGATCATGCTGGTGGTGGTCAGGTTGCTGGTGTTTACGCCCCTGCTCATCTTGGTACCGCACAGGTTACAAATTACAATCCGATTATCGTCGGTTACTGGGTTTTTTTTGCCACCCAAAAAAAAAAAAAAAGACGTATTTCACAATGGACTTTTAAACAATGATACTAACCCTGCCTATAGAAAGTCTATCAATACGCAAATGTTATACAGCAAGATGCAAAAGAAGTACTGTGGGCTTAACAGCAGAAATTATAGCAAAGTATGTCAGGTATATAGAATACAGAGAGTATCCTACAGCATGCAGCAGCAGCACATGTGTCATTAATGGAAGGCCATCTAGTGCTATTTTCACCACCTTTAAAGTCCTCAAATATCAGTAAATAAAGGTTTGTGCCAGATATAATAGCTCTTAAAAGGGCTTTTGGGTCTTTTCTGAGCGATTTCTATCCCTGCCTAGCGTGCTTCTCTCCCTACAGTGTATGTCCCTCCTTGCTGCAGCTCTCCCTGTCTAACACTGGCCGGGTCACATGCCACCGAGTGCTTTATAGCACCCGATGACGTGTTCCCGGCCAGCCAATCAGTGTAATGCCAGTAGCTAACATGGCTACTGACATTACACTGAATACCATACCTCCCCGCACGCTAATTGGCTAATTAATTATTTTGCTGATCAGTGATCATATGAAGCTGCTGTAATAAACTGCTGCTGATTTGACATGGTTGGAAAGAAGTTGTTGTCATCCACATTTCAGACAGACTCAAGTTACATAATAGTCAATGACGCTTTTGTTATTATTTTTTTAACTATTCGATACCATAATAGATCTGATGATGTCAGCTTTATCCCTTTAATTTAATTTCATGGCTGTCTATCATCTATCTATTTATTATCTATTAATCTATCTATCTATCTTTTTATCTGTCTATCTATTTAACTATTAGAGATGAGCGAGCATGCTTGTCCGAGCTTGGTGCTTGTTCGAGTATTAGGGTACTCGTAAGTGCTCGCTGCTCGGACGAGTATCTCGCCATGCTCGAGGAAATGGCATCTCCCGCATTTTGAATTTTTGGCGCCTATAAACTCAGCCAATCACAAGCCAGGAGATTCTACGGTACACCCAGCATCACGTGGGGCCCTTACATGTCGATAGCAGGGGTTGGCTGGCCTGATCAGGTGACCCTGGAATATACTAGTGACTGGCCGCGGTGCTCGGCTCAGATGCCGTCTGGATGTCGTTAGGGATAGAGCTGCTGCGTTTCAGGGAGAGTGTTAGGGCCTGGATTTAGTTCTCTGTTAGGCAGGAGTGATCTCAAAAGAACCCAACGGCCCTTCTAAGGGCTACAAGACATTTTTTTTGTCTCCTGGCTGGGCTGGCTGGCACTTTTTTTTTTTAATTGTTTTATCTCAGTGATACAAATCCATTTCATACAGCTGTGTGGAACCATTCTGTGTGTCACAGTTCAGCTGTCCAGTCACCACAAACCACAATCCGTATTTTCTGTCCAGGTGACCCATACTGTACGTCACGTAATCAAATACGGTCATTTGCTCTCACTGATACAGCTACATTAGAAAAATCTCAGTGCAACATTTTTCTGGGTTGCACTTAATATAGCCACAGTCAGCAGGGGCTGAGTTTTCTCTCTGATATATTCTGCACGTCACGTTAAAAAAAACAAAACAAACAAAAAAAAAATAGTTTTTTTGTTGTTTTATTTCAGTGATACAAATCCATTTCATACAGCTGTGTGGAACCATTCTGTGTGTCACAGTTCAGCTGGCCAGTCACCACAAACCACAATCCGTATTTCCTGTCCAGGTGACCCATTCTGTACGTCACGTAATTAAAAAAGGTCTTTTGCTCTCACTTATACAGCTACATTAGAAAAATCTCTATGTGACATTTGTCTGGGTTGCACTTAAGCAGACCAAGTCTGCCTAATCTAATAGTTTCAGTGTAATTGCTCCATACTGCACGGTACGTAATAACATACGTAATTTTGCTCTAACTTATCCACTTATATATTAACTTGTTCAGATTGAACAAGTTTGTGGGTTTCAGTACAGCAGACCCATTTTTTTTTTTATATATAATACACTTATATACAGAAAATGTTGAACCCCAGGGCTAAGGGTCGAGGACGAGGGCGTGGGCGTGGGCATTCAATTACTGCAGGGGGCAGAGGCCGTGGTCCTGTACAGGGTAAGACAGTACCTGCTGATGAGGGAGCAGGGGAACGCCACAGAGCTACACTCCCTAGCTTCATGTCTCAACTTACAGGGACACGTGGTAGAGGACTGTTGAAACCACAACAGTGCGAACAGGTCATGTCGTGGATTGCGGACAATGCTTCAAGTAATTTGCCCATCAGTCAGTCTTCCACGCAGTCCACCCACGTTACCCAAGGGAGCATTCCTCTGGCTCCTCCACCTCAACCTCCTTCCCCCCAGTCTGCCCCCTCCCAGGAAAATTTGGAATGCGATCCGGCATACTCTGAGGAACTGTCTACTGGACCCTTCCCAGAGTCACAAACCACTTCTCAGGTTGCTGGTTGCTGCTGACTTCTTTCCCGATGCCCAAGTTTTCCAACTGTCGCAGTCTGTGGGTGATAATGATGACATTGTTGACTTAGTGGAGGAAGTGTGTAAAGAGGTGTCGGACGATGAGGAGACATGGTTGTCAGACAGTGGTGAAGTTGTTGTCAGAGCAGGAAGTCCGAGGGGGGAGCAGACTGAGGAATCGGAGGATGACGAGGTGACTGACCCAAGCTGGGTTGATAAGCCGAGTGAAGACAGTGCTTCTGAGGCGTAGGCGAGTGCTCCACCAGAACAGGTTGGAAGAGGCAGTGGTGTGGTCAGAGGGAGAAGCAGGGCCAGAGCTGGTGCATCAGCAGCAACTGTTTCACGTAGTGAAGCTCTCGTGGTGAGGCCTAGATGTTCGCAAGTCTGGAGGTTCTTTAAAGAAATTGAGGATGACCGACGGACTGTGGTGTGCAAACTGTGCCACACCAGGATCAGCAGGGGTGCCACCACTACTAGCCTAACCACCACCAGCATACGCAGGCATATGAGTGCTAAACACCCCACTCAATGGAACCAAGGCCGTTCACCTCCTGCGGGTCCCACCACTGCTCCTTCCCCTGTGTCAGTCGCTGCCTCTGCTAGTCAACCCGCTGCCCAGGACCCCGGCACGAGCGCGTCACGCCGGAAAACCACACCTTTGCCTACACGATCCTCCACAGCGTCCACCAATGTGTCCCTGTGCAGCGTTCAGCTGTCTTTACAGCAGACGCTGGAGCGCAAGAGGAAATACAGTTCCACTCACCTACATGCCCAAGCCCTCAACGTCCACATCTCCAAATTGCTGAGCCTGGAGATGCTGCCCTATAGGCTGGTAGAGACCAAGGCCTTTCGCAATCTCATGGCGGTGGCTGCCCCTCGGTATTCGGTCCCCAGCCGCCACTATTTTTCCCGATGTGCCGTCCCAGCCCTACACCAGCACGTGTCACAGAACATCATCCGTGCTCTGACCAACGCTGTTTCTGAGAAGGTCCACCTAACCACGGACACGTGGACAAGTGCTGCCGGGCAGGGACACTATATATCACTGACGGCACATTGGGTTAACTTGGTGGAGGCTGGGACCGAGTCTGACCCTGAGGCCGCTCATGTACTGCCCACACCGAGGATTGCGGGGCCTACCTCGGTCACGGTCTCTCAGACGTACTATGCCTCCTCCTCAGACTCCTCCTCCTCCGAATTACCATCCGAGGGCACGGCGCCTTCAGTCGGTAGCTCTAGGCGCAGCAGCAGTGCCGTGGCTAAGCGCCAGCAGGCGGTGCTCAAACTGCTGAGCTTAGATGACAAAAGGCACACCACCCAAGAACTATTACAGGGCATCACGGCGCAGACCGATCTGTGGCTGGCACCGCTGAACCTCAAGCCAGGCATGGTTGTGTGTGACAACGGGCTTAACCTGGTGGCGGCTCTGCAACTTGGCAGACTGACACATGTGCCATGCCTGGCCCACGTGTTCAATCTCATAGTTCAGCGGTTCCTCAAGACATACCCCAATCTGTCTGATTTGCTCACCAAGGTGCGCAGCATCTGTGCGCATTTCCGCAAGTCAACCACAGATGCTGCCACTCTCAGGGCAGCGCATCGCCGCCTACAACTGCTCGCTCACCGACTGTTGTGCGATGTGCCCACAAGATGGAATTCGACATTAAACATGTTATCCAGAGTTTACCAGCAGCACAGAGCGATTGTAGACTGCCAGATGTCAACTTCCACCAGAACTGGTAGTCAGGTCAGTCAGATTCCTCAAGTCTACAATGAGGAGTGGACGTGGATGCCTGATATCTGCCAGGTGTTGAGCAACTTTGAGGAGTCAACACAGATGGTCAGCGGCGATGCCGCCATTATCAGCCTCACCTTCCCCCTGCTTTGCCTGTTGAAAAACTCACTGCTCAGCATCAAGTCGGATGCTTTGCGCTTGTCACAAGAGACAGTGGAGGAAGATACGTCGCTTGATAGCCAGAGCACCCTCCGGTCTGTTTCTCAGCGCGTATCGGAGGAGGGGGTGAGGATGAGGAGGAAGAGGAGGAGAATGTCGGCGAGACAGAAGAGGGTAACAGTGCTCAGTCCTTAACTCTTGAGCGTGTATGGGCTGAAGAGGAGGACTTGGAGGAGGAGGAGGAGGAGGAAATGGAGAGTCAGGCCAGTGAGGAGAGGGAATTCTTGCATGTTTGGACTCTGGCGCACATGGTAGACTTCATGTTAGGCTGCCTATCCCGTGACCCTCGTGATCGTGAAGCATTTTTTCAAACATCGATTACTGGGTGTTCACTCTCCTGGACCCACGGTACAAGCAGAACCTTTCCACTCTCATCCCTGTAGAGAAAAGGAGTATGAGAGTGAATCAATATCAACAGGCCCTGGTGCACAAGCTGAAACAATCCTTCCCATCTGACGCCGCTAGTGGCAGAAGGCGTGGTTCTGTGGGCCAAGTAGCGGGGGAGAGGAGGTGAGCAGGCAGCTTGTCCAGCACTGGCAGGGGAAAGCTCTCCAAGGCCTTTGCCAGTTTTATATCACCCCAGCAAGACACTGTCACCTGTCCCCAGTCTAGGCAGAGTAGGGGTGAGCTTTACAGAAAGATGGTGAGGGAACACCTAGCTGACCATACCAACGTCTGGACCGATCACTCTGCTCCACACAACTACTGGGTTTCAAAGCTGGACACGTGGCCTGAACTGGCGCTGTACGCTTTGGAGGTGCTGGCCTACCCTGCCGCTAGCGTGTTGTCAGAGCGGGTATTCAGTGCAGCTGGTGGCGTCATCACCGATAAGCGTACACGCCTGTCAACTGACAGCGCTGACAGGCTGACGCTTATTAAAATGAACAAAGCCTGGATTTCACCGGAATTCAAATTTCCTCCGGTGGAAAGCAGCTAAAGATTAACATTACTTATGTATCTGATTCCTCTTCTCTACTCCTCCTACTCCTCCTCCTCCTTGTCGTCTTTGCCTAAAGCTGACCCAAAAAACGCAATTTTTTAGAGGGCCAACTGGCACTCTTTTACCACAATTTTTCCGAAGGGCCCCCTACAGGCCCTCTCTCCAAACAATTTTTCCAGAGGTCTACCTACAGGCCCTCTCTCTAAACAATTTTTCCGAAGGGCCCCCTACAGGCCCTCTCTCCAAACAATTTTTCCAGAGGTCCACTTACAGGCCCTCTCTCTAAACAATTTTTCCGAAGGGCCCCCTACAGGCACTCTCTCCAAACAATTTTTCCAGAGGTCCACCTACAGGCCCTCTCTCTAAACAATTTTTCCAGAGGTCCACCTACAGGCCCTCTCTCTAAACAATTTTTCTGGAGGGCCCCCTACAGGCCCTCTCTCCAAACAATTTTTCCGGAGGTCCACCTACAGGCCCTCTCTCTAAACAATTTTTCCGGAGGGCCCCCTACAGGCACTCTCTCCAAACAATTTTTCCAGAGGTCCACCTACAGGCCCTCTCTCCAAACAATTTTTCCGCAGTGTCAACTACAGACAGTGTAAAACAATGTTTCAGGAGCATCAAACAGACAGTCCAAAACTATTTTTCAGGAGCCGCAAGTACCGACATTTAAAAAAAATTTTTTTTGCTGAGGGTCGACTTTATGTACTCCAAAAAGAAAAAAATTTTTGGAGGCTCAACAAAAGCCATTTCACTGCATTCTCAGTTGGACAAAGTCATTGGTGGTGTAACAGCCATGCTGTGTCAGGCTAAATTTTTGGGTGCTTCACCAGCTACCGCATACTAACTCAGTCACTCTGTTGTCACCGCCGCCATATAGGGCCACGAAAAATGTTTATGTGGTTCGCCTGCTCCCGCAGTGTCACTCACTCACTCTGTTGTCACCGCCATGCTGCGTCAGGCTAAATTTTTGGGTGGCTCACCTGCTACCTCATCTAACTTGGTCACTTGTTGGTGTCACCGCCATGCTGTGTCAGGCTTATGCCTGCATCGTGTGGCTGGGGTAGGAGAGCAGTGCCAGCATGGGCATGGGTGATGGACCTTCGTTGCACCTAGTTGGGTGCTTCCCTAACATGTGATGGGCATGTGCTTCGCCTTTCTTGGTCTGGGTGAGCACAATTGCCATGAGGGTAACCATCAGGCTGTTGCAGGAGAATTTGGGTTAATGGTGGGATTAGGCAGCCTCAGAAGCATCCATGCATGCTTCCCCTGCTGTTTCCTGTCCATTTCCGTGGTGTTTCCATCATTTTCTGAGGTTTCCAGGTTTTTACCCAGCCTTCCCTAGGCAGAGCCTTGGTCCCCTGCAAAACTGCTTGAGTCTCCCATTGACTTCAATGGGGTTCGTTAGTCGAAACGAGCACCCAAGCATCGGGAAAAGTTCGTCTCGAATAACGAGCACCCGAGCATTTTAGTGCTCGCTCATCTCTACTATCTATCTATCTATCTATCTATCTATTTATTTATTATCTATCTATCTATCTATCTATCTATCTATCTATCTATCTATCTATCTATCCTATTGATCTTTGTATCTATCCTATTGATCTATCTATCTATCTATCTATCTATCTATCTATCTATCTATCTATCTATCTATCTATTATTTTACTGGCATATCTCTCTATCTATCTCTCTATTCATCCATCTATTGGTCCATCTCTCTATCTGTCTATCTATTATCTATCTATCTGTCTATCTATCATCTATCTATCTAGCTAGCTATACATCTATCTATCTATCTATCTATCTATCTATCTATCTATCTATCTATCTGTCCTAGTTTTTATGTATTTATTTTACTGAGCTCACAATCTAAGTACTATCTATATCTTCTTATAGTATATCATAGATACGTAGATATGTGTATATGATATAGTTAGATATATATTTACATACTTTTACATTACTCTATGATATAATATACATACATATCTACCTATATATACATTACCTTATATTAAAAGTTAATGTCAAGTTGAAGCGAAGTCCTCAGCTTTCACCTCCACTGTCCCTTTTCCTCTCTCACCATTGTATTGGCTCTCACTATGTCATATAAACACCTCCAAGCCATTGATTCTAATATGCAAGAGAATGGGGTAAAACAAAGAGGCTTTATCAAGCGACCGGCAACCGGCACAAGCCGCATGACAAAGCCGGCTCATCTTAGGTGCCATTGTTTCAAGCCCAGTTATTCTTCAATTCATATTTGTGCAATGCCCTGGAAGAAATTAGGTTGCCATAAAGTCCATCTTAGCCCCTCGCAACATCCAGCAATGAATATCACGCTCAGCAGGACACAGTGGCACCTGGCTGCCCAGACACAGTGCAACATAAAGCCATCTGGGGCTAATTACAACAAGGTATTCTTTATAGACCAGATGGGACCAACGAACAGAAGCCCCTTCCCCTCCCAGTCATTTACAACATAATTCCTTTCAATGATATACTTAATCCTTCCACCAGCTCTGCTTTTCACACTGTTTCTTTATGTTAATTCAGCTGAGAGGCAGAGAATAGGCTGGGCTGGCGGTAGGACGGACAAGACACAACCATCTATCCTTCCCTTAAGGGACTAATGGAAATCATTTATCCTGAAAGTGTTTCCACCGCATCGGATACAGTAACATTTTTCTTTAAACGCTGAAAATGTTCCTAAAGAAGGGTTAATATACGCCAGCAGCTGAGGGCCGTGCAGCCACCTGTTAGATGGGAGGTTTCCTAATATGTCTCGGTCGCATTTAACCAGTCAAAGGGACCTCTTTTTTTTATTGCCATGCAGCCTCCCTGCATTCACAGACCTCAAGTCGTGGCCCCTGCTTTGTCATGGTGTGTGCCACACAGAATTTAATTGAATTACGTTGTAAGCCTATCCAGTTTGAATCGCTGCACTTTTGCTTTTGTGTCATTTGTCTTGCACCTTGTAAAGGGTTTGAACTGTGAAGAGCAGGAAGAGACACTAAGTGTCAACCTGCCCGTGTTAGGTGGCTTGACGTTGACTTTGCAGGTGGGCAATGGCACTTGGAAAGAGGTTTTTTTTTCCCTTACATAGAAAACAAGGACACAATGGAAAAAAAAGGATTTACTGTAAAGTAAAATGGTAACGTCATTGTAAAAGTGCCCGTCCGGTAATGAATTGGAGAGGATTGAAGTAGCAAATGCGGATTTCATTTTAATTAGAGCCTAATGAAAAGCATACTGTGTCCAGTTACTGCACCACATCGAAATGATTGGTACTATTTTTAGGATATAAATGTTTTATAGTCCGTGTTTTACCTTTAATTCTTTCGGGTTTGAAGATTTTTTGATGGCCATAAACGCTCATTTTTTTTCTTTTCGATTGATTAGAGTGAAAAAGAAAAATACATAAAAAGAACGATCTTATTATGAAACAATAATCTTTGTTATAACAGTTAATTCCCCCAATATTATGTATTTAATTTCCGATGACCTAGTGCAGCCAAAATGTAAAAAATTAGGTAAAACATTTTCAAAAATCATTGAATGTGTATGAATTTCATATATAAAGCTGAGTGTATGTGTGTGTGTGTGTGTATGTCCGCTAAAGGAATCCGCACTGTCGCATTTGCAATCACGAAATTTGGCACACAGGTAAATCAGGTGTCTGGGAGGGTTTTAGATCAGGTCTAAGCTCTCTAGCACATATCATTCCTTAGATATTCTCAAAAAATGGAAATATGGCACATCACATGGCCTACATTAGCCAATAGAAGCCTGCAGGTGTTTCTCTTCATATCCCAACTGCCATACACATGGTCACATGTCCCTTTAAAGGGGCAGGGCACTATGGATGACACTGTTAAAGGAGCGGAGTGTTGCGCAGATCACAGTTAAGGGGGTAGGTAGGCTGGCCATTCAGGCCACACTCAAAAGATGGACTTAAAAATTGCACCCCCAGTTCCTGCTAAGCCACGCCCTGACTTGGACCACGCCTCCTCCCACTCCGCAGCCGACAGGGATTTTAAAAAATGAAGGTAAAAATCAACTTCTGTCAGCTGCAGGAGTGGGAGGGAGGGTGACTTTCTTCCTGCAGCTCACGCTCAGACTGCACAGTGCTGCTGTCTTAGAGTGAGCGGTTCAAAAGGACATCCCTGTGTCCCTCCAGGCCCTGCACCGGATGGTGGACAGGGAATCTCAAAGCTGGACTGTCCGGAGTAAAACCGGACCTCTGGCCACCCTAGGGGCAGGCTGCTTTGGAGGTCACAGTTATGGGGACAATCCGCTATGGAGGTCAGTGTAAAAGGGAAGATTGCTTTAGAGGCCACTGTTAAGGGCATGGGATGTTGTGGAAATCACTGTTAAGGGCATGGGATGTTGTGGAAATCACTGTTAAGGAGACGGGGTACTGTGGAGGTCACTAATAAAGGGACAACCACTGTTGAGGTCACTGTTAAAGGAGTGGGCTGCTATGGAGGTCACTGTTAAGGGGGCAGGATGCTGTGGGGGTCAGTGCTAAGGGGTGGGTGCTGTAGAGGTCACTGTTAAGGGGGCAGGCCCCTGTGGAGGTCACTGTCAAGGGGGTGGGGTGCTGTGGAACTCACTGTTAAAGGGCCAGGCCGTGTGAAGGTTAAAGTTAAGGGGGTGGGCTGCTGTGGAGGTCCCATTTTAAGGAGACGGGGCACTGTGGGGTTGGTCAGTGTTAAGGGGTTGGGGGCTGTGAAGGTCACTGTTAAGGGGGCGGGGTTCTGTAAATGTCACTGTTATAGTGGATACTGTTGATATCTTTTAACGAAACACACAAACATTAAATGAAATAGATGAAATATACCTGTGCGAAGCCGGGTCCTTCAGCTAGTTTTTAATAAACATAAGTATATTGATTTTAAAATTCAGGAATTTGTCTAAATTTTCTGAAAAGTGAGACAGATTGACTTCTTCAGGCAATTGGGGCACTTGCGTTTCAGGTGGATGTTATTCAGACCCCATATGAATCGGACGGCTGATTTGCCTGATTTGAACCTGAATCCAAAACTAATAAATCCATTCATCATTGAAGAGAGTGTCCTTTAAATTTGACACATTTTGACCACTCATTCCCAGTGCTTTCTATCAACAGGAGATTATGCCCATTTTTAATTTTCATACTTGGCAAGTGAGGAGAAAATTCACAAAAAAATTGTGCATATTTGATGCACATTACCATGCGACTTTTCGAAAATGTGGGCCAATGTCTGTGTTCCTTGGCCCGAGCTACTCTCTTCTTTTTCTTCTTCAGTCACGGGTTCCTTGCACCAATTCTACCATGAATGACTGATTCCCAGATTCTCCACCAAACAGTGGACGTTGAGATGTTTCTGCTGATTGAACTGAGTGAAGCTTTTACATGGGCTCTAGTCTGATGTACTGTTCAGCCTCATCTGAGGCTGGTGGCTGACTTTTTGGAGGTTATTCTACTTAGTCCCTAGCCTTAATTTTGGAAAGTAAATGTAAAGGCTAAAGGCTTGATTATTCTTAACCCCTTTCACCTGTATTCATTTTGCAGCTTAGTGACCAAGAATTTTTTTTTCATTTTTTCATCGTCGTATTCCAAGAGCTATAATTTTTTATATTTCCGTTGATCTAGCTATATGAGGGCTTGATTTTTGCAAGGACAAGTTGTAGTTTTTAATAGCACCACTTTGGGTGTACACGTAATTTATGGGTTAACTTTTATTAACTGTTTCGGGGGGAGGGGGTAGACTGTAAAAAAATAGCATTTTTTTTTGTATTTTTATTTTGTAAAGCGATGTTCACTGTGTGGCATAAATAATATCATAACTTTATTCTCTGGGCCAGTACAATTACAGCTGTAAAAATATTGATTTTTTTTTTAAAGTTTTACTACTGTTTCACAATAAAGAACCTTTAAAAAAAAGAAAATGTTTTTCCATCGTGACATCCCAAGACGCATAACTTTTTTATTTTTATGGAGCTCTGTGGAGGCTTCAGTTTTGCAGGGCAATTTTTAGTTTTCATTGTTACCCTTCTGGGGTCCATAACATTTTTTATCACTTTTATTCAAATTTTGTTAGCATTCATTAAAGGGGTTGTGTCACTTCAGTAAGTGGCATTTATCATGTAGAGAAAGTTAATACAAGACACTTTCTAATTTATTGTTATTATACATATTGCTTCCTTTGCTGGCTGAATTCATTTTTCCATCACTGCTCATTTTCATGGTTACGACCACCCTGCAATCCATCAGTGGTGGACATGCAGGAAAAAGTTCTGACCTTTCTGGTAGCCAAGACCGCAGGAGCGCACATAGGTGATCCAGCAGCAGTGGCCATGCTTGCACACTGTAGGAAAAAGCGTCAGCCTCTCTGGTGGGCGGGACCATGGGAGCACTCATAGGCTGATGCTTTTTCCGATATTGTGCAAGCACGACCACCACTGATGGATTGCAGGATGGTCTGTAACCATCGAAATGAGCTGTGTATAATGTGATAGAAAAATGAATCCAGCCAGCAAAGGAAGCAATATGGATAATAACAATACATTAGAAAGTGGCTGATATTAACTTTCTCTACATGATAAATGCCACTTACTGAAGTGAGACAACCCCTTCAAATATCCTGTTTTATGATCAAAAACCTGACATTTTAGAAGATGCTTACATAACTATTTTTAGGGTCCATGCCACTGCATACATGACTTCTATGGGTTTATTAAATTGGCAGTGCCAATGTGGCATGTTGAATTTAAAAGCATTATGTATTTGGTCTCAGGGAAGATAAAGTACCCCCAGAGGAGTTTGGCAGCAACATAATCGTGTCACCTGACACATTGGGTTGAGCTGAACATGCCTGATATGGAGAGATCAGAAGGAAAAGAGTTGAGAGTCAAGAGTTGGGCACCTTTATACCTTTATATCTCATCACTATCCAAGAAATGTGTCATGCTATTACCATTGTCAACAGCTTGGTGAAATAGGCAGTGGGTGTGGACCGACTGTACCAACTAATTAGTTTGACTTTGGGCTAGTCCTAAGGAGTATTATCCTGCTTGTCCCCTGGTTTTACCTTTTAACTCCTATACAGGGATCTGGACTTTGCTGCAGGGGAACCACCATGCTGCTACCTCTTGTAATAGTCAGTAGTGCAGGGGTCAGAGACACTAGTGCAAGGCACAAAGGGATCACGTAATGCTCACAGCCAGTAAACAGACAGAGGTCAAGGCAGGCAGAGTTTGTGCAATTCTGTGAAACTAATCCAAAGTCAGGGCAGGCAGCAAAATGTCAATATGGTAGAAAGGCGAAGGTCAGAGCAGGCAGCGGAGTATCATAGTTGGTTAACAGGCAGACATATAGTACAAAGGCAGAATGCAACACCCCCACTGATAAACTAGCAAGCTAGGAACCGAAGCTCAGTTCCCTTCCCACTGAGGAAGGTGCCCTGTATGCCATGATTAGAGATGAGCGAATCTTCCAAGATTCGCTTTGGCAAATATTCTGCGAAGTTTTAAAAAGATTTGCCTCGGATAAGATTCGATTCAAGTTGCATTAAAAAAAAATTGTGTTCTGCAAACATTCCCGCAAATACGTACGCATGAGTGTGCAAAGTGCGTATGAAGCTTTAGCGTATTATTGTCTAGGCCCGCAAAAATAACGAACATACAGTAAAAGTACGCTATTTAACTGAATACGTACGCATTAGCGTACAAATGATATAATGCGGACGTAGCGTAAGCGTACAAAGATTTAAGAAAAATCTTCCGAAGCGAATCTGAAAAGATTTGGATTTGCTTCGGTGTAGAAAAAAAAAACGAAGATTCGTATCGAATCTACGAAGCGGCGAATAGATTAGCTCATCTCTAGCCATTTGTACGCATTAGTGTACATTCTCAATAAATATGCGTATATTTTGCGTCGCCGTTATTTTAACCAGATTCGTTACGAACTTTCTCAAAATTCGGTTCGGTGACGAACCGAACTTTTGGGAAGGTTCGTAACGAATCTGGTTCGTTACGGTTCGGTTCGCTCATCCCTAGTTATCATGCTAACACCTAGATTCCCAAACCTTTGCAAGACTGATTAAAGGGATTTTACTTTGTGTAGAGACTAGAGACTATAGAAACCATAGGCTTTTTATCGGCCCAAAAAAATCAATATATTGTGACATCTGTTTTTTTATTTTTTACTTTCCTCAGGTTTCTACTGATTATTTTTCAAAAGATCTAATCCGCTGGAAGAAAGTAAACCAAATCATAAATATCTGACTTTGTTCCTTTTGTTGTAGCTATCACGGCTATGAGACATTTCCTGATTTTTCTTATTGTTATTGCTGAGATTGTGACCTAAACAGCTTTAACAAGCTCTGATTAGTCTTCGGGGTTGCTCCATGAGAAGCTGCTATAACAATGTTATCTACAAGCTCTAGTGCAATCAGCTACTCATCATTGACCTCTATTATATTTCTGCTAGATCAATGGAATCAATGGCCTCATAGGGCCCAGAAAAAAGTACTCCTATCTGGCTGTATTGTGTTTGAATAGGAAATATTACCTGTTACTAGGAATGTTATGTAAAAAAGACCCTAATTTGAAAATATTTTGAAACTGCATGGTAACAAACTCTAATCTGTTCACACTGTAAGAACTCCAATCGTATTTTATTTTTTTTACAGTGAGATGAAAATGAAATTTAAAAAATATAGTATACAGATGTTTGTTTGCCAGATATTTCAATATTGTGCAATGTACATTTTGTTAAATTGTTGGTTTAGTTATTAATTTATCATTATTTTTAGGCATCATTTATATAATGGAAAATACATACAATGCAATGACACACTGCCAACCAGATAAAGCACAAAATGCCATAGTGATATGAGGTATTCTGAAGCTAATGCTATGCCTATTTAGTAAATTAGAGATTCTTGGCAAATATATTTTGTACAAAATTATCTGAGCCCGTCCACCAAATCGTCAAAGTGATCTCTGTAGGACAGGAACCTAACACTATTTTTTACCTGTTATGTGCCAACCTTGGCTTCCGTATAATCAGGGGGTGTTGGTTCCACATGCATGCTGGATCCACTCTGCCTTTTGCCATTTCTGGTGCTTCAAAGGCCTCCACTAATTCAGGGATGCAGGTACCAACGTGCATGCCGCGTCCACTCGGCTTTATAGTTACACTAATTAAAATCAGCCTATGGGGCACACAGGCTAGTCAGGAGTGCATGACCAAATGGAGTAGCCACACCTCCAGTACAAACTTACAAAGAAAAAAAGGGGGGATTTCAGTCAGCACATCCCAGTGCGTAGGTGCACGTTGCTATGGCTAAATGCACAAGGAAAGGAAAATACATACAATGCAACGGCACACTGCCAACCAGATAAAGCACAAAATGCCATAGTGATCTGAGGTATTCTGAAGCTAATGCTATGCTTATTTAGTAATTAGAGATTCTTGGCAAATATTCTTGGGATGTGCTGACTGAAATCCCCCTTTTTTTCTTTGTAAGTTTGTACTGGAGGTGTGGCTACTCCATTTGGTCATGAACTCCTGACTAGCCTGTCTGCCCCATAGGCTGATTTTAATTAGTGTAACTATAAAGCCAAGTGGACTCGGCATGCTTGTTGGTACCTGCATCCCTGAATTAGTGGAGGCCTTTGAAGCACCAGAAATGGCAAAAGGCAGAGTGGATCCAGCATGCATGTGGAACCAACACCCCCTGATTATACGGAAGCCAAGGTTGGCACATAACAGGTAGGAAATAGTGTTAAGTTCCCGTCCTACAGAGATCACCTTGACGATTTGGTGGACGGGCTCAGATAATTTTGTACAAAATATATTTGCCAAGAATCTCTAATTTACTAAATAAGCATAGCATTAGCTTCAGAATACCTAATATCACTATGGCATTTTGTGCTTTATCTGGTTGTCATTTATATAATGTTTGGGACACACAGTTGAAGATGCTTCATAACTTTTTTTGCTTAAATAAGTAGCATATATGATAATATATACCTTTGTTATGTATCTTTTCAAGGTAAAGTGTAATATTTTTCATTTTCTAGCCTTTTGTATTTTCCTTTTTCCTGTCTCTAGATTCTCTGTAAATGTTCAGAAACCCCCTCAGTCTTCAAAATATCTATATAGCTTAAAACAGCTAATAGAAAAAAGGGAGGAGGGGGATGAAGCTGCACACAGTAAAGCTCTGATATCACTACAGGAATAGCTTGCTTACTCAGCAGGAACGAGCAGAGAAATATGCATTTCCTAAAACTAGTGGTGACCCAACTGTAAAAAAAAATGCCATTTACACACATCAGTTCTGGTTGCATCGAATCTAATATCTGTTATGGGAAGTGGGTGTGGAACCACTATGCCAACAATTGGGTTTGACTTTGGGCTAGACGTATCTCGGCAGTACACAATATTCACCCTTTAACCCCTGTGGTGACCCAAATCTAAAAAATGCCAGTTACACACGTCAGTTCTGGTTGCATCAAATCTAATATCTGTTATGAGAAGTGGGTATGGAAACAAATGGGTTTGACTTTGGTCTAGACTTAAGGTTGTAATTCTGGCAGTCTCCTGATATTCACCCTTTAACCCCTATACAGGGATCTGGACTTTGCTGCAGATGAGTCAACAGGCTGATACCACTTGGAATAGTGGCAGCTGATCCACTGGGGTCAGATCACACAGTAAAGCTCTGATATCACAACAGGAAGAGCCTGCTTATTCAACAAGAATGAACAGAGAAATCTATATTTCCAGAAATCAGTGGTGACCCAAATCCAATAAATGCCAGTTACACACATCAGTTCTGGTTGCATAAAATCTAATGTCTGTTATGGGAAGTGGATGTGGAACCACGGAGCCAACAAACAGTTTTGGCATCATTTTTGGAAAATCTTCCCCATTGACTCAAACTACGTTGATCACACTGTGGTTAGGGACTGCTTTCCAGATGAAAATATAAGAATATAGAGCATTCACATCTGTACATCCACACGTATGCAGCTATATGTGGTTGGTAGGAATTTCTTGAGAAACATAATGGCTTAGCTTTCATGAGGATCTTCATAGGTGCCAACATACAAGAGTCTGGTAGAACCCTGCAAAGTACACCTAGGCAAGTCAGGCTGTGGTAGAGACCCACACCAGTTGGTCTGAGAGACAGCCGTCAGCTGTCCAATCTTCTGGGGGACTAGTGACATGGTGCACAGTCCTAGTGCAAGTTTCCTGGAAAGTATGAGTGTAACACTAAGCATTGTGTATCACTTAAAGTAACTGTTACAATTATCTTCTTGTTCAAAGAATGCAACATTCTAGCCGGGTGCAAGATTAACATTAAAATTCATATGTAGACAGTAGTGATATAAAACTCAAACAAATTCTAAACAAAGGTGAAACAAGGATTCATAAAACAATAAAATACTCAAAGTAAAAACAAACACATTTTGAATTTGGCAAATCTTGTACTTTAATTTATAAAACTATTTCCCCCTGTGATGACATAATCAGGAGCAATACGCCAAAATCATTGATATTTTTTGATAGATTTATTAAATCTGGATCCGTGCTTTGATTGAAAACTATATTCAGTTTAACCTATAATACCTTCCAAGGTTTAAAATCATTGTTATATTTTTAGCTTAAAGAGGTCTTAACCCCAGGGGACCTTTTCTGCAGACCCCAAAGTGGCCAATCATACTTACCTGATTCCTGTTGCTGGGTCAATACCTTAACCTCAGGTGCCATAGGTTTGGGGTCTTCAGGTGACAAGATCTGTTTTGACATAGATCACATGGCTGCTGCAGGCAATAATTGGTCGCATCCATGATGTGCCATTCACGTGATCCTGTGACACAATGTATGGGTGACATTTCACGACTGCAGCCAGTCATTGGCTACAGTCGTCATGTCATCAGATGTTGATGCAGAGAGACCCTTCATGCCCAAGAGGGAGCAACTGTGCTGGAACCCAGCAGCGGGGATCAGGTAATTATGATTGCCACTGTGGGTCCTGCAGGGGCTGATTTTATTAATACAACCATTTATCTGTTGAACAACATGAATTAGTATTCTAATTCTTATTACAGTAGAGACATAGAAATTAGAGCATAGAAATTAAACCATTAAATTCAGCAACAAAAAAGATGTCATTTTTAGAATTTACAACAAAATGACGATAACAATGTTTAATGCAAAATAAACTAAATAAAAACAAAAGATCCAACAAAAGAGATCATCAATTTGCTGCAAAGTATCTCCCATTTATATGCTATCCACATTTATTGGTCTCCCAAATTAAAAAAACATGTAGAATTCTTTTATTTTTTTTAAATGTGGAGGTGGAAAACATTTTTATGTATTTCTAAAAATGAAAACCTTTAGACCCAGAGTTTAAACTAATACTTACAAATGTGATTAAGAGTCGGGGGGGGGGGCTCTAATTATGACAACATTACTATCACTAATTTATGTGATGCGATTTCATGCTCCTGGCAGAACCCAAGGTTATAATTTATAGGAATAACAGCCTAAATTGCCATACTGAGAATACTAAAACCACTTAATACTGGTCTCACTGAAGCACAAAGGTACTTAAAATACACGCACAAAAAGCACAAAACACAGAGCAATGAAATATATCTGTTCTTTATACCCAAACTTACCTGGAGGCATTCACGCTCCATCTAACACGTTAAGAGACAAAATTGAGATAACAAAAGAATGGAACGCTTCAACTTGTAGTCAGTAGTGCCATTAAGCGTTGTAAATAAGCCATTCACAAACAGTGGCAAACATAAAAATTGGATGGCAGCTCTAACAAGAGTTATGTTTAATAGACTCCATGGAAACACAAGATTTACATTGACAAATCTTTTTAGAAAATCCAAATGCTCTTTACTCTCAATAGAGAGAAAGCATCTCTTGGCACAATGGTCATGCAATTCTATATCTTACAGACACTGCTGGAATAAATGGACCTTGACAAATTAGATGTTCCAGGTCATTTTCTGCCACTGCGAAATATTATTTGGTGGTACAATATTAAATGGGATAAAGGCTGACTGCATCCTATCCATTTCATTTTTTGTATCCAATGTTCATTCTTCTGATGGACAAAGAAGTCACTTTAGATGTTTTATTTGTTTAGTGGCCTCAGTAAAAAAACCTTGAATTTGAATAGAGAATTGATAATTTAATGGAAGAAAATATAAATCTTACAAAGGAAGAGAACTAGACGCTTTACCTTGTTTTTAAGTGTGAAAACCTAATACTGGACTTTGTTGTCCTGTAGAAAGCATCTACCGACCAAATGTCCATTAAGATAAAAATAATAATACAAATAGCATAATAAAATTCTATTATTTTTTATTAATTTTCTATATATATGATTTCTCTAATATTTTTCTTCTTTTTCTTCATATTTTTAGTATTACTATGTCTTTTATTTTAGATTTAAAATTTACCAAGGTACCTAAGTCTAATATTTTATATGAACTCGTAATGTTTTGTATTGCTGCTAATTTTAGACTAATAAGTTCACCCTTATACATAAAGGAGTTACTATTTAAAACCTCTCTACTTCATAATTTTTTTTTGAGCAGCAAGGTTTAGAAGCATATATATAGAATATAGATGATTCATTGCGATTTTACAAAAATTTATCTGCCAGACAAATCTGACTAGGACAATTCCTGCGACTGTTCCAATCTGCCCAAAAGTCCAAGGGATCAGGGAACATGGTATTCCCTGAAGAAAGGCCACTGTCCAGATAGGACTGAACCTGGTTGTTCAGGTGGTACCTCTCCATTTGCTGATTTGTGTCAGCATGGTGCAGCACATGAAAAAAAAAAAAGATTTTTCATGTTCATGAGACTGAACTGACTGCTGCTGTGGCTTCTGATACTTGTGTAAGCAGAGATGGTGGGAGGGGGTTACTTCTTGGGGGGCAGAGATGGGCCTCCTGGACAGATATGTGGCAGCAGGCATCTGCTTATCAAAAGCTGCGGCAAGCTGCGTACACAGTGTATCCTAGTAATAAAGCAATTTGGCCTCCCTTTCTCTATTAGAAAGACATTTTCCCATTTTGCTTTGAAAACGAGGGTCTAAAAGCATGGTTATGCAGTAATTATCAGACACCCTTCATTATGTAAGCAAGCATGCAGCTTGCCATGCTCACCAGTGTGCCAGAAGACCCAGTCCTTTCTGGCCAGTAAGATGCCGAAGATATTCTTCTTCTGCTATCCCTTGTGAACATCTGCTCTAAGATAAATATCATGGAGATGGCATTGTTTATGCTGCAGTTGTCAATACTGAGAAATCTGGTGGTCTCTTCAAAGGACCTGAGTATGCGACATGAGTCTCTGATGAGCTACCACTATCTGAAAACAGCATGCACTGCTGAGGTGGTCTGGTGCATGACTAAATCATTCACAGCTTTATGCTGCTCATACAGACATTCTAGCATATGCAAGGTGGAATTACAGCAAGTTGGAACATCACAGATCAAGCTGTGCAATGGCAGACAGTTTGGTATTTACAAGTCCAGGATGAGTTCCTCGCCATATAAAAATGGCTGAAATGTGAGGACAGCCTCCTGGACATGGCCAGCAGCCTCTGTGAGCCAGTGTACTTTTTCAAAAAGCATTGCACCCCAAAATTTATCATGTGCGCCATGCAGGGAGCATGTGTTATCTCCCCCAAATTCAGCATGTCCACAATTTTCCTGGCATTGACGCTGACCACTTTGCCCAGTTGGAGTTGGCAGTAAGAGAGCCAATGGGATGTTTGATGCTTGATGCACTTTAGCAACTGATTGGCTGTGTGTCTACTCTCGCACAGACTCATCAGCTCTAACACACAATGGCAATGCTTCACTTTATACATATGATAGGAAAGAGGGATTGAGGGAGTAAAGCTCTTCCCTGCTTCTGTTGGGGAAGAGAGGATATCCATGGAGGAGGCCGTCGAGGAGGCAGATAAGTGATCGGAGTTGGGAACCAGACTGACACAAACATGAGGTATCAATAGGACCTGGCCTCGTTGCTGCATTGCCGCTGCCATGAAAAACCTTGACCCAGTGGGCTATGAAAGGTATTTACTCTCCCTGGCCAGAACAGCTGCTCGAGGCATTGATGATTGTGTGCACCTGGCCACAATGAGAACTGCAAGGAGCAGCCCACATTCTCCCCACATGACAGTACAAGACAGGCATGGTTTTTTTTGGAGAAATAGTGGGGGCTGCGTATCTTCTAGTAAGGATGAGCACACACCAGCGGTTACCTAAAGTAAGAAGAATCCACTAAGTGGTATGGCCACAACTGAACTGCAAGCAACTTGGCCAAGTGGGAGTTAAGATTGCACACCATTGGATTGCTGGGAGTATGTTGTTTTGAGGTCAAGCAGTGGCAGCTCATCAGAGACGCATGTCACGTACACAGGCCCTTTGAAGAGGCCACCAGATTTGTCAGTAGGGACAACTACAGCATTCTCATGATATTTATCTTGGAGTACAGTCTTACACTGATGCAGCAAGGAACAGTGGAAGCAGAACAGATTCTACATCTTGCTGGCCACGTAGCTGTTGGGGACCCACACATACAAAGTCCAATGGAGGAGGAAATGGAGGATGATGTGATTCCACTGGAAGAGAAGCAGGAGTAGTCGCTTTCTCAGGAGAATGGCACTGGTTATCATGATCAATCATCTCAGGGGGGGGGCAGAAAGAACTGGGTCCCCGAGCATGCCGGCGAGTATGTTAAACTTTATGCTTGCTTGCTTATGTACTGAGAGTCATACCGTTAGCATTAAGGAATCTGATGATGAAAATGATTACTGGATGTATAGCCATGCTCTTAGACCCCTGCTATCAAAGCAAAATGGGGGAATGTTTTCCTGTTGCTAAAAGGGAGGTCAAATTGTTTAATTAACTGGATTCACTGTATATGCAGATTGCCACAGTTTGAAGCTGGCTACTCGTCTGTCAAGGAGGCCCTTCTCCACCCCTTGCTGAGTCATCCTCCTTGCACCATCTGTACTACCATAAGTAGCAGAAGCCGCAGTGGCAGCCAGTTCAGTCTCATAAACATAAAACAGTGGTTTTCTCATACAGTATGTGCCAAGATGACACAAATCAGCAAACAGAGATGTAGCGCCTAAACAACCAGGTTCAGTCCTACCTGGACTGTGGCCTTTCTCCAGCACATACCATGTTCCCTGACCCCCTTTACTTTTGGGCAGACAAAGTGTCCGGAACTGGCCCAATTTGGTATCTCTGTATTGTCTTGTCCAGCCGCCAGTGTCATCTCAAAGAGGGATTTCAGTGCAGCAGTTGGTGTTGCCAAACCCAAACAGACAAAATTGTGCTCTGCCAATGTATAAAACATTACTTGTTTTCCAAAATGAACAAGGAATGCATCCATGAGGATTTTCATGCACCTCTGGCTGCGGCGGATGAATAGATCTGCCATTGTTGACTGTGGCTATTTATCATCAGCCCCATCATGCCACTGTCGCTCTCTGCCTGCCTACCATCATATTTTGTACTGAATGACTGATGCCACTACCACTGCAGCAGCTGCTACTCCACCATTACCACTACTATCAATAGCGTTATCCCTGCACAGTCATCACTACTACTACCCCAACACAACCAAATACATGGCTACTGCCTTGTCTGTTCCATGCTGTGCTGCTACTGTTGCCGTTACTATGGCTGCAACGATTACCCTTACACACTTTACCCTTTCCACATCCACACTGTATTGCTGCTGCTCCCAAACAAAAGGGAGAATTTTTCCTGGCTTGTTCAACTTCAGAAGATGTCAATATTTATCAAAACTGGTGAAAAGAAAAACTGGCTTAGTTGTCCATGGCAACCAATCAGATTCCACCTTTAATTTATCACAGCTTCTTTGGAAAATAAAATGTGGGCTCTGATTGGTTGCTATGGGCAACTAAGCCAGTTTTCCTTTACACCAGTTCTCTCCCAATGTTTCTTTTGATTAGTATGATTAGTGTTGAGAGAATCAAAGCAGTTTATTGCTTTGAGGAAGGTTTTCCTGCCTCAATGCTGTGTTGATCTCTGGTACCATAACACAGGAGGACAGGGGCTGCTGCATACATGCTCTGGCTCCCCCCATCCCCGGTAGGGGGAACCGGAGCACACCCGGATGACTACGGCATCTGAAGGGTTTAAAGTCTGTAACCCGCATTACTGTCGGTCGCGGACATTAGTGCTGGGTTTCTGCTCTTTAAAGCAGCAGACACCCAGTGACCATGGTGCCCGCTGCACGTGCCAGTGGGAGCCATTTTTAATTGCCCGGCCGCCGACATAAAATTACTGTCTGCGGATGGGAAAGGGTTAACTTCCAAGCCTTCACACTGAGATTGGGCCACCAAGTGGGAAGAGTATGATTAGGCAGAATGGCCTGAGTATACCTAATTTTATAGTGATTCATGACTAATTAATTCAGAAATTAATCGAATCAGCTGAATCGAAGTTTTCAAAGTTTCGCTCATCTCTACTTCTGACAATTATTATAAATAACTAACCTCCACTAACGCATAATTTTTGCATACTAGTGCAGAACAAGCTACTGTTTCTCATGATATTAACATGTGCTTTGTATAAATAGGGTCTGAGTTTTGGCTGATTAGGGCATACATTTTGGACACTTAGTCCCAACAAGCCACCTTTTTTTTTCCATAACACTGCTAGTGCTTAAACCCTATCTACCCCCAATAAGAACCAATTTTTGGAAGCTTTCTAATATTAAAAAGTATAACAAATGCAACAGTACTATGTGTTTTTTAAAGATGCTGTTTGTTAAAACCGTCAACCAGGTGTTTACCCATATCTATATATTTCAGTGGCACTCTGACATTATTTTCTATTGCTATCATTGCATTCAAGAGCTCACAAGGGTGGGGGAGAGAGAAAGAGAACAAAACCATAAAGCAATAAAAAAAGAGAACAACAAGATATAAACAAAAATCTGAGGCCTAGGAAAACTAGAAGTGTCATATACCAATTCTCAGGCCATTTGAACTACATTTGATTCATGTATAATCGACTCAGCAAGAAATTAAATTTTTAAAATAATTAGATGAATCAGACATGAAATGAATTGCAAGCAGTTTGTTTATCTCTAATAACAAAATTACATTACTTGTACAGAACAAGTCATTAGTATTAGTATCTTGTATTATAACACATGGTTGAGTCACATTATGACACCCTGCAGCTAGGGATGAGAGAACCCGAACTGCAAAGTTTGGGTTCGTACCGAACTTGGCGAGTTCGGGTACCCGGGTTTGGGTTCGGTGTCCGGGCGATTTTATTATTTTCCGTTATATAACATGGTGAGCATGGTGACGTCATTGCAGGTCCTTTTGCAGGTCCTGCAGAAAGAAGAGGATACTGGCTGCGCGATGAAGTGGATGAGGTGAGTTTTTTTTAAATTATTTTTAACCCCTCAATGGCCATTTTATTTAGCATTCTGTCTTAAGAATGCTATTATTTTCCGTTATAACCATATAATAAAGTGAAGTTCGGGTCCCTATTGACTTTAATGGGGTCCGGGTTTGGGTGAAGTTCGGGTCCTAAATCCGAACTTTGACCTGAAGTTCAGACGAATGGAGAATGTCTGGAGAATACACCCATACATGCTGATTGTCTTCCCTGGGACGGATGGGATCTTCCAGAAAGACAAAGTCACCCGGCTAGTAATATCCCACATGGGTTGGGAGAGCATGACCAGGACTTACAAGTATTACCCTGGCCCCCTAATTCCCCAAACTTGAACCCAATTGAGCATCGATCCACATGATTCACTGTGGATCCTCCCCCAAGCTCCCCCCAGCAACTGTGGGATGCACTGCAGTCAGCATGGATCCACATATCTCTGACAACCTATCGAGATCTTATTGAGTCACTCCCAGCCCATCTAGCTGCTGGCTGTGCTGCACGAGGAGGTTACAGCTGGTGTCAGAATAATGTGACTCAACTGTATATCTGTATCTTTTAACTGACTGTATTTTTTTCTGTTTTAGTAAAATATTTATTTACGGTATATGGTTGGCAGTGTGTGTTTTTGTATTACATTGGCGGTATAGGTATATGGATAGCACCTGTCTGCAAAAAAATGTATAAAACCTATTCAGAATAGATTTACAGTTGCACATTAGGAACAGAAAAAGAAAATGACATGGTTTTTAGGATACTCCGACCCCACCAGAACAAATATATATATTAAAAAAAAAAAAAAAAAAGCTGGGTGTTGTCCACAACTTAAAGGGAATCTGTCAGCTCTGAAACACCCTGCAAACTAGAGTAAGCAGTGTATAGTATAAGTGACATCGAGTCTGGTTATATAATTTTTATCTTCATACTCGCTTCTATTCTGATGTTGTACTTCCACAAACCTGCAGTAAAATGCACTCAGTGGACTCCAGTGCTCACTCACATAATGGAGAGGACTCAAAGAAGAGTCCTCTCAATGCATTTTACTGCTGGTTTCTGGGAGCACAACATCAGAATGGAAGTGAGTATGAAGATAAAACTTACATATTCGGATTCAGTATCACTTACACTATACACCGCTTACTCTAGTTCAGGGGGTGTTTTGGAGATGAGCTAAATTTAACTTCTTCACAAAATAGGTGTTAATTAGAGTTGAGCGAATCCTAAAAGATTTGGGGGTTCGGAATTTGGCCCAAATCCCACCACGGGATTCGTGGGTTCGGGCCGAATCACGAATCCCATTAAAGTCTATGGGAGACCCAAATATTTTTGCATTGGCCAAAGGTTCTGCACAGTCAAGTTTGCCCCAACATGTGAAAACCTCAGAAAATGATGGAAACACCTTGGAAATGCATAGGAAACACCAGGGGCAGCATGTAGGGATGCCTCTGAGGCTCCCTAATTGCACCATTTTTTCTAAATCTGGCCAATAGTCTGGTGATGACCCCAAGGCAATTTTCAGGGACACGGTAATGGTGACCCACTTAAAAATGCTGCCTGACAACCTGGCGGTGAACCCCTGATTGTCTGTCTTTCAATAAGATTGCAGTGTAAAGCATGGTGGTGAGCGTCAGTAATAAGATGGCAGTGTAAAGCATGACGGTGAGCCTCAGTATGACTTTTTAGATGGAGATTGCATGTGGTCACGTACTCCCTGGAACCCCACAGTCACCCCTACTCTGATGTGCTACCCCAGAACATTCTCTGCCCCAATTCGCAAGACCTTTTGCAGTCTCAGTGTGCTGACAGTGGGGATTTACCAGTGTTGTCTGAGGAGGTGGTGGACAATGGCGAGACACAGGTGTCGGGGGGGTGAGGTAGTTGTATGGGAAGCAAGTTACAGTGGGGACTCCTTGGTGGGACTTTCTCATGATGGGACAAATTCAACTTGGGTGGATCAGGCACAGGAACAGATCAATTTTAAAGAGGCTCTGTCACTAGGTTGTAACCTATGTATTTAAATACATAGGTTACAAGTCCTAGTGATAACTTTTAAAATCATACCTTTCATGCAGAGTTCTGCACAGCGGTCGCGTAGAAATCTAAACTTTAAAACATATGCAAATGAGCCATCGGAGCACCGGGGGGCGGCCTCTTTCCTCTGGAGCACCGCTCCTTCACCGCCCCCCTGGGCCCGAGGCACGTCCCCTGTCTCTAATCACGCCCCCTCCTGTATTTGATAGACAGCGCTAGACTGGTAAGTCTAGCGCTGAACTCTCGCGCATGCGCCCTAAAATTTGCCCGGCGCATGCGCAGTAGCGCTTGCAGTGTCTACACTGCAAGCGCTGTCTTCTCTTCTGCGCACGCGCCGTCACTCCCGGGACTAGCGAAGTGAAGGCGCGTGCGCAGAAGAGAAGACAGCGCTTGCAGTGTAGACACTGCAAGCGCTACTGCGCATGCGCCAGGAAAATTTTAGGGCGCATGCGCGAGAGTTCAGCTGTAGACTTACCAGTCTAGCGCTGTCTATCAAATACAGGAGGGGGAGTGATTAGAGACAGGGGACGTGCCTTGGGCCCGGGGGGGGGGCGGTGAAGGAGCGGTGCTCCAGAGGAAAGAGGCCGCCCCCCGGTGCTCCGATGGCTCATTTGCATATGTTTTAAAGTTTAGATTTCTACGCGACTGCTGCGCAGAACTCTGCATGAAAGGTATGATTTTAAAAGTTGTCACTAGGACTTGTAACCTATGTATTTAAATACATAGGTTACAACCTAGTGACAGAGCCTCTTTAAGTGTGAGGCAACATCAGCACCACAACCGCTTGGGAGAGGCAGTGGGCATTGTGTTTAGAAAGGCTGATGGGCTTCCGTCAGCACTGTTTGTATAGAACCCCATGGCCTTTCATAAAAAATTTGGTTACAAAGCCGCATGACTCCTGAAAAATTGTTATTAGAAAGACGGATGACTTTCCTGAAAAATTGTTATTAGAAAGACGGATGACTTTCCTGAAAAATTGTTATTAGAAAGACGGATGACTTTCCTGAAAAATTGTTATTGGAAAGACGGATGACTTTCCTGAAAAATTGTTAGTAGAAAGCGCGATGACTTTCCTGAAAAATTGTTGCATATGCAACTCAGATGAAGAGGAGGAGGAAAGCAAGCAATTTAGGAGGTAGCCTGAGGTGGGGATGAGAAATGGGGGGATATCCATGACCTGTTCATCTTGATGAACGTGAGGATGTCGGCGTTGTCGGTGGACAGGCGCGTCCGTTTGTCCGTAATGATACCCCCGGAGGCACTAAAAACCCTTTCAGACAGTACACTTGCAGCAGGGCAGGCAAGCACCTCAAGAGCGTACTGCGCAAGTTGTGGCCACCTGTCCAGCTTGGCCAGCCAGTAATTATATGGCGTGGAGTTATCGGTCAGGACGTTGGTCTGGTCCGCGACATACTCCCTCACCATCTTGCGGTACTGTTCCTCCCTGCTCTGCCTGCCCTGTGGCTGTGTCGTACTCTCTTGCTGGGGTTTAAGAAACTTGGCAAAAGCATGGAATAGTGTACCCCTGCCCTTGGCGCCTACACTGTCTTATCGAGACGCATTTAACGAAGGATACCATAATTCTGTTGGCGAGGAGGTGGTGTGTGTTTAGTGCACATTCAGTGCACACTAGCTACTCTCGTGGAGTTAGCGTTTTGGTGCATAAGAATATAAATCACAAAATTAATGTGGTAAAAACAGATAGGGAGGGTACATTTGTGATCTTGCAGGGGAGTTTCAGTGGAGTGGATTGTATAATGGCGTTTGTATACATACCACCTCCATTCGCCCCAGAAACATTGGTGAGAGTGTGGGAGTTTTCACTGCAATATGATAATATACCCGTACTCTTCTTTGGTGACTTTAATGCAGTCTCGGACGAAATACTGGATAGGGAAAGAATGGGTGGACAGGGAAGGAAAATACAAGGATCTCCATTAAGCAAGATCCTATCTGAATTTGGGTGGAGGGATATATGGCGTAATATAAATCCTGATAAGCGGGAATATACATGTTTTAACACATCCCATCAGGTGTTTTCACGTATTGATTTGGTGTTAGGGAATACTAGAGCCACCTCATGGGTCCGTAGTATCGACTTTGGTCAAAGATCCCTTTCGGATCACGTGGCAGTGGTCACGCATCTGGGTCATGTAGGGAAAAGCCCTCAGAGAAGGTTTAACTGTAACTCTCACTGGCTGAAAATATTGAGTGTTCATGAACAGATTACTCAGGAGTTGGTGGTTTTTTTTGAGTTAAATAATGGCTCGACGAGTGAGGGCATGGTGTGGGAAGCAGCGAAAGCCTTTCTGAGGGGGATCCTATTTCGAGAGATTGTTAGGAAGAAGAGGGGGTTTTGTGCGGAGGAACATCGATTAAATGAAGAAGTAAAGAAAGCAGAAAGAAAATATTTGGCCATTAAAAGTGAAAGGTGCAGATTGGAGTGGACTCAGGCATTATATAGGCTTGAGAAATGGATGGTAGAAAAAGAAACTAATAAGAATAAATTTCGGAAATTAGAAAGATACTATACGGGAGGTAGACCTGGGAAATTATTGGCAAAAATGATTATTAATCATGAAAAAAGCAAGTATATTCCAGAATTGAGGACGGTGGAAGGAAGAACCGTAAAACATCCGTTAGAGGTAGTGGAGGTTTTTAAGAAATACTTTCAAGCTCTTTATTTAACCAAGGTCAATTATGATGAGGAAGAGCTGCATCAGTATATGGAGTCTCTTTCCTTGCCAAAATTGGACCCTTCCTATAGAGAATGGCTTAACAGACCTATTGAAGAATCTGAAATAGAATTTGCAATAAACTCAATGAAAGAAAATAAGGCAGCAGGCCCGGATGGCCTTCCTATTGAAATTTATAAACAGTATAGAAAAATTACGTGTGGGAACTTGGCTAGGGTGTTCACAACATCATACGAGAAAGGGCTGCTTCCGGAATCCATGTATCAAGCTAACATTGTATTGATAGAAAAAGAGGGTAAGGATCCCTTGGACCCAGAAGCATATCGACCAATATCTCTCATTAATGCAGATGTTAAGATCTTGGCAAAAATAATGGCTGTACGGCTGGGGAAGATTATTGATCAATTGGTAGGACAGGACCAATGTGGATTTATGCCGGGAAGAACAACAGGTGACAATATCTTAAGAACCCACATTAATATCCAGGTTGGTTGTCCGGAGGGGGGCCACTCCATACTGTCGTTGGATGCAGTTAAGGCCTTCGACAGTGTGGAGTGGCCATACCTCTGGAAGATACTAGAGGAGTATGGATTGGGGGACGGATTTATGAGGTGGGTTAGGATACTGTATAGTCAGCCTGTGGCTAGAATTTCTGCCAATGGGGAAATGTTGGAATGGTTCCCCCTGCAGAGGGGTACGAGGCAGGGTTGTCCTCTCTCCCCCCTGCTCTTTGCCCTGGCTATTGAGCCGTTGGCAGTCAAGATAAGAGCAGATAAGAATGTGGCGGGGTTCGGGGCAGGGGGGACAGAGGACAAAATTGCACTCTATGCAGATGACATTATTATGTATTTACGAGACACCGTGGATAATGTAGATTATGTTATCAAAATAGTGGAAACACTTGGTAGATTTTCAGGATTAAAAATTAATTGGTGCAAATCAACATTATTGTTATTAGATCCAAGTTTGGTAATTGAGAGAGAGGACCTGCAAATAGTGAAAGATGAGGGGATGAAGTACTTAGGTATAAGAATAACATCAGACCCCAAGAAATACGAGGAAGTGAATATTATTCCAATGTTATCAAAAGTAAAAAAGAAGATTGAGGTGTGGAATAAACTACATTTATCGCGAGCTGATAGACTAGGATTGATAAGGATGACACTGCTCCCACAGATAATGTATATTCTGAACAATTCCCCAGTGTGGGTAAAAAAAGATATATTCAGGAAGTTGAGTCGATTGATTAATGAATTGTTTTGGAATAGGAAAAGGGTAAGGATAAAATATGAGGTATTAACATTGCCAGTTGAAAAGGGTGGACTAGCAGCACCGGATCTATTTGGATATTATATAGCAGCTGTAATGGCAAGTATATTAAAATGGAAGGACATTTCAGGATTAAAGAAAATGGTGTTAGAACATGAAATGGCAGAGGATATCTTCGTGGTATTGGAAGGAGGGCAAAGGACCTATTTGGCAGATTCCCCAATATATAAACTTATGATTAAAACCTGGAAGTTCGTGAAGCATATATGTGGGATAAAGGGATCTTTGATCTTCACTTTGCTTTTTAATAATAGCAGATTCACAGAGTTTGGGAAAATCGTTGATTATAAATATTGGATTAATAGAGGGTTATGTAAGGTAGATCAATTTTTTTGTGAGGGTAGGTTGAGAGATAAAAAGGAATTAGAAGAAGGTTTGAAGTCAACGGTGTGCGAGATAAGATATAGGCAATTGAGAAGTGCTGTTAATGCCACAAAAAAAAGAAAAGAGGAAGAGATGAATTTTCTGGTGGAAAGTTCGAGTATAATGGGGAAAGTGATGGGGTTGGAGGGACAAAGTAAAAAATTATTATAAAAAATATATAAGTTGATAAACCATAATAGGGGGGTTCACATAGGGGTTAACACAAAGAGAAAATGGGAAAGTAGAATAGGTACTCAAGAGGAGGAGTTCTGGAACGGTTTGTTTTCAAATATGGATAAGTATCTTAGAGATAACTCTCACAGGGTTATACAGTTTTTTGTGTTGCATAGATTGTATTACGCACCTGATAAATTATATATGATAAAAAGGAAAGATTCAAATCAATGTAATATTTGTAATAGTGAGGGGGCTGATTTGGAACACATGTGGTGGGAGTGTAAGGGGAAGAAAGAATTTTGGATGAATATCTTTGATGTATTGGAAAAGATTTATGAGGTAAAAATAGAAAATAAATTTGAATGTGCTATATTGGGGGATACGAGAGAATATAAGAAAGGTCCTTCAGGAAACGCCATGATATATAAAATGTTTTTTGCAGCTAGGTTGCTTATAGTGAGGAACTGGATTAGTGCTGCTGCTCCTAATACGTCCTTATGGAAAAAATTGGTAGATGAGCTTCTTTATTTTGAAGAAATGGGTGGAAATTCCAAAATAAAAGAAATTAGAAGGAAATGGGATCTGTTTTGGAGTATATAGTAACCCGGGCCGACCAAGGGGGCGGGGGGTTGGGTGCCGCAGTGGGCGGGGGGTTAGGGGTCTCAATATGAATATTCTATGTATTTGTGTCTTTTTTTTAAAAAATGTTGTAATGCATTTGTTTAATAATAATAAAAAAAAAAAAATAAAAAAAAATTGTTATTAGAAAGACGGATGACTTTCCTGAAAAATTGTTATTAGAAAGACGAATGACTTTCCTGAAAAATTGTTATTAGAAAGACGGATGACTTTCCTGAAAAATTGTTATTGGAAAGACGGATGACTTTCCTGAAAAATTGTTAGTAGAAAGCGCGATGACTTTCCTGAAAAATTGTTGCATATGCAACTCAGATGAAGAGGAGGAGGAAAGCAAGCAATTTAGGAGGTAGCCTGAGGTGGGGATGAGAAATGGGGGGATATCCATGACCTGTTCATCTTGATGAACGTGAGGATGTCGGCGTTGTCGGTGGACAGGCGCGTCCGTTTGTCCGTAATGATACCCCCGGAGGCACTAAAAACCCTTTCAGACAGTACACTTGCAGCAGGGCAGGCAAGCACCTCAAGAGCGTACTGCGCAAGTTGTGGCCACCTGTCCAGCTTGGCCAGCCAGTAATTATATGGCGTGGAGTTATCGGTCAGGACGTTGGTCTGGTCCGCGACATACTCCCTCACCATCTTGCGGTACTGTTCCTCCCTGCTCTGCCTGCCCTGTGGCTGTGTCGTACTCTCTTGCTGGGGTTTAAGAAACTTGGCAAAAGCATGGAATAGTGTACCCCTGCCCTTGGCGCCTACACTGACTTTCCCCCTCCTCTCCTCTCCAACTTCGGCCACTGCAGTCCGCCCCCTGTTGCTCGACTGGTCTGGAAAGGCCTGTAGCAGTTTCTGAACCAGGGCCTTGTGGTAGAAAGTGACTCGGGTGCTCCTTTCCTCCACGGGTATTAGTTGGGCAAAGTTGTCCTTGTAGCATGGGTCAAGGAGGGTGTACACCCAATAGTCATTGGTGGACAGTATCCTCTTGACCCGGGGATCACCACAGACAGACAGCCAAGCATAAATTGTGCCATGTGCCCTACTGTGCCAACACGCAAGCCTTCAGCCTCCTCACTTAGCGGACTCTCCATATCCTCCTCCCCCCTTCCTCCAACCCCAATTCATCCTCCTCAGCCCATACCCGCTCAACAGGTAGCATGGAATCACCCCCTGATGCATGGTGCCCGAGAGTTTCTTCCTCCTCCTCAGCCGCCTCCTCCTCCTCAGTTCCGCGCTGCGAAACTGACAACAGGGTGCTCTCAATGTCACTGTCTTCCCCCACCTCCTGTGACACTGCTGAATCCTCAGATCTTAGGTTCCACAAGGAGTTCTGGATGAGGCACAACAGAGGGATGGTGACACTGATGATGTGTGCATCACCACTAACCATCTCTGTTGCCTCCTCAAAGGGACCTAAGACCTGGCAGATGCCAGCCATCCACGTCCACTCATCAGCATAGACATGAGGAAGCTGACTGGCCTGACTACCACCTTGGGGATCAGCTGGCAGTCTACAACTGCCCTGCGTTGTTGGTACACCCTGGCTAGCATGTGTAACGTCGAATTCCAACGCGTGGGAACGTCACACAGCAGCCTGTGAACAGGGAGTTGTAGCTGCCCTTGCACAGTCCTGAGGGTCGCGGCATCGGTGGTGGACTTGCGAAAATGGGCGCATATGCGCCGCACCTTGGTGAGCAACTCACTCAACTGGGGGTAGGTCTTGAGGAAACGCTGGACCACCAAGTTGAGCACGTGGGCCATGCAGGGCACGTGAGTCAGCCCACCAAGATAAAGAGCCGCCACCAGGTTACGCCCATTATCGCAGACCACCATTCCTGGCTGAAGGTTCAGCGGCGCCAACCACGCATTTGTCTGCCCCCTGATGCCCTGTAAGAGCTCTTCAGCCGTGTGCCTCTTATCCCCCAGGCTCAGCAGTTTCAGGACTGCCTGCTGCCGCTTCCCTGCCACAGTGCTGAAACTGCTGGCCATCGAGGAAGCGAGACTTGATGATTGTGGCATCACTGCCACTTTGGAGGAGGAGGAGGTGGTGGAGGAGGAGGTGGAGGCATAATGTGCCGGAGACACACAGACATGGAATATGCCATATTCCATACCCTAAATATACGCATATTTGAGAATGTTCACTAATGTGTACACGCATTAGCGTACGCATTAGTGTACATTCTCAA